>CM077151.1:131245411-131845411 GCA_039583875.1 Platanthera guangdongensis | reverse complement strand
ATTTACTGATGATTTCAGTAGATACGGATATGTGTATCTTATGAAGTGCAAATCCGAGACCTTTGAAAAGTTCAAAGAGTTCAAAAATGAAGTAGAAAACCAGTTGGGTAAAAGGGTTAAAGCACTCCGATCTGATCGAGGTGGCGAATACCTGAGTCATGAGTTCCGTGATCATCTGAAAGAGTGTGGTATTGTATCACAGCTCACTCCACCTAGAACACCACAACATAATGGTGTGTCTGAGAGGAGAAATCGTACTTTGTTAGACATGGTACGTTCGATGATGAGTCATGCAGACTTGCCTGTTTCCTTTTGGGGTTTTGCTTTAGAGACTGCTGCAATGACATTGAATCGCGCTCCAACGAAAACGGTTCTGAAGACACCATATGAGATATGGACTGGGAAGTGTCCTAGTATGTCGTTTATTAAAATTTGGGGCTGTGAGGCATACGTGAGACGTCAAATGCCTGACAAGCTGGAACCCAAATCAGATAAATGTTATCTGGTGGGATATCCTAAGGAAACGAAAGGGTATCACTTTTACCTACCATCCGAGGGCAAAGTGTTTGTCGCAAGGACTGGTGTCTTCTTGGAGAAAGAGTTCTTATCAAGAAAGACTGAAAAGGTAGAGCTTGAAGAAGTTCAAGAGCCACATGTAGTGAACGAACCGGAAATGAATTTTGAGACAGGACTACAAGATGTTGTAGCTGGAGAACCTGCTCAGGGAACACAAGTCCTACGTAGATCTGGTAGACCGAGGTTTGAGCCTGAGAGATATGGATTTATCGTGTCTCAAATAGGTAATGTGTTGCTTATGGATCATGATGATGAGCCAGCAACCTACCAAGAGGCTATGAATGGACCGGACTCCGACAAATGGCTTGAGGCTATGAAATCCGAAATGGACTCCATGTATGCAAACCAAGTTTGGAACTTGGTGGAACCACCTGAAGGGGTACGACCCATAGGGTGCAAGTGGGTCTTCAAGAAGAAGACCGACATGGATGGGAATGTACAGACATTCAAAGGGCGACTGGTGGCTAAAGGTTTCAAGCAAATTCATGGTATTGACTATGATGAAACTTTTTCCCCTGTTGCCATGGTAAAGTCCATTAGGATATTGCTTGCTATTGCTGCGTATTATGACTACGAGATCTGGCAGATGGATGTCAAAACGGCTTTCCTTAATGGAAACCTCCTTGAGGAAGTGTATATGACACAACCCGAGGGTTTTGTATCCCCAGATGAAGCCACTAAAATATGCAAGCTGAATAAGTCCATCTATGGACTGAAACAGGCCTCTCGAAGTTGGAATCTTCGTTTTGATGAGAAAATCAAAGAGTTTGGTTTCATCAAGAATGAAGATGAGCCTTGTGTTTACAAGCGAATCAGTGGGAGCATTGTTGTCTTCCTGATATTGTATGTAGATGACATACTGTTGATTGGGAATGACATTCCTACCCTGAAAGTTGTTAAGAACAACCTAGGGAACTGCTTTTCAATGAAGGATTTGGGTGAAGCGACTTATATACTTGGTATTAAGATCTATAGAGATAGATCGAAGAAGTTGCTGGGTTTGACCCAGAGTACGTACATCGAAAAGGTGTTGAAGCGGTTCAACATGCTTGAGTCCAAGAAAGGATTTTTGCCCATGTCTCATGGTGTGAATCTCTCTAAGGAGTACCGCGATGTGAAGAAATACTGTCCATGCCTCTGTCCAAGATGTACCGCGATGTGAAGAAATTGTTCTGGTGGCCAGGACTGAAGAAGGATGTGGCACTGTACGTGGCGAAGAGCCAAACATGCGCCTTAGTGAAGGCGGAGTGCCAAAAGCAGGGAGGATTCTTGAAGTCCTTGCCTATTCCGGAGTGGAAGTTCGATGACATTACTATGGATTTTGTGCATGGATAGCCAAGGTCGCAGAAGGGGAACGACGCCATTTGGGTGGTCATAGATCGTCTAACAAAAGTGTCGCACTTCATTCTGCATAGGAAGGATGATCCCGTGGAGAAATTGACAAAGTTATATGTGGATAACATTGTACAGCTTAACGGTGTGCCCCGCAGCATCGTGAGTGACCGTGATGGGCGATTCACGTCCAATGATTGGAGGCTGGTGCAACAGATGTTGGGGACAAAGCTGAGTTTCAGCACAGTCTTTCATCTGCAGACGGATGGGCAGACCGAGAGGGTCAATAGGACAATGGAAGATATGCTTCGCATGTGTGTCCTGGACTTCGGGAAGCAGTGGGAAGATCACCTATACTTGGTGGAGTTTGCGTACAACAATAGCTACCAGGCGATCATACAAATGGTGCCCTTTGAGGCCCTTTATGGTAGAAGATGTCGCACGTCGTTGTCTTGGTTGGAAATGGGTGAGTCAAATTTGTACAAGCGTCAAGAGGTGGAAGATGCTATGTCGTTGGTTCAAACGATTCGAGAGAGGTTGCTAATCGCACAGGACCACCAGGCTAAGTATTATAATGCCAAGCATAGGAACGCGGAGTTCGCTGTTGGTGATTGTGTGTACTTGAAGATTAAGCCGTTCAAGGGTGTCTTGCGGTTGCGGCGATTGAAGAAGCTAAGCTCGAGGTACCTTGGACCGTTTGAGGTTCTGGAGCGGATTGGCGAAGCAGCGTATCAGTTGAAGATATTAGTGGAGCTTAGTGGTCTACACGATGTATTCTATATATCGGTGCTACGGAAGGTGGTGCAAGAGCCTTCGCATGTGATTACGGTGGATCAAGTGTCGGTGGATAATGGGTTGACGACAAAGGTCAAGCCCATTCAAATTGATGACTCGGAAGTCAAGCGGCTGCGCAACAAAGAGATCAAGATGGTCAAGGTCCGTTGGGACAATCGAGGTCGAGAAGAGCTCTCTTGGGAGCGAGAGCAGACCATGCTTTAGGAGTACCCGGAGTTATTCCACTCAGGTACCGTTTAAGGTTTGTGTTTATCTTTCCTTTATGTAATTTCGGGGACGAAATTCTTTTAAGAGGGAGAGAGTTGTAACGCCTTGAAACTCAAAAGTGTGACAGGAGGCGTATTGAGCCAAGTTTGGAATTTGGCACGGGGCACACGGCCTGGGACACGGTCGTGTCCCAGGGGAGTTTCTTGCTCGGCTCGACGATCTGGCTGAGAGGTCGACAAAATTAGGAGTCGACGAACGTCGAGCAGCGAACACGGCCTGAGACACGGGCGTGTCCCAGGCCGTGTCCTTCTCGGGTGGTTGGCCGAGTTGAGTTGGGTGAGAAACACGGCATGGAGCCCAGGCGTGTTCGGGGATGACACGGGCGTGTCATTTGGGACACGGGCTTGTCCAAAACCCGTGTCCTTCACGGGTTGGTGTTGGGCCTGTGTCGATGGAGGAACACGGCCAACAACACGGCCGTGTACTGGATGACACGGGCGTGTCAATCCGGACACGGGCGTGTCGAGAACCCGTGTGCTTTTCGGGACGCGTCGGTTTCGACGGCAAATGGGGAACACGGCCTTGGACACGGGCGTGTCACAGGCCGTGTTCGGCCCAAATTTTGCATTTCAAGCCCGAATCGTGACTGTCCATTTCCTTATTTTGGCATCCGACGGCTGGAGGTTGTTCCTGCTGAGATATACCCGGGTTTAGTGCTTTGAAAACCCCATTTCACTTGGGTTATTCTCTTTCTAAAGCCTAGAGAGAGGGGAGATCAATGAAGAAGAAAGTAGGCTGGATTTGGTCACCAGCGGATCTTCGGAGCTCCAAATCACGAGCCGACTTCAGTTCTACGGAGGCAAGGAGATTGCGGAGCTTTTCATCTGCATAGATTTCCATGGCGCCAAGGAAAAATGCTAGGGTAATGATTCTCATCCTAGGATATGTGAAGTCCTCTTTTCCTTTGCATAGGAAGCCCGCTCTCGCGAGTTCGCGGTGAGTTTGAGGCATTCCTTCGGGTAGACATGAATAGTCCCCGTTGTTTACATATAGAGTCCGTAATCGAGAACGGGCATAGACATGATGTGTGAAGCCTACCCGGACAAGTTGGTCTGGATCGGTGATGTTGCATTGCATGAATGGCCGAGAAGACTCCGCGCGAATGGTTGATTTTCGGATTTTCTACGCGGTAGATTGCAACAAGGAGCCTTGGGGACTAACTCCAAGGTGCACACAGAAAACTGGGCAGATGCGTGATTCCGCCAACATGGTGGCCTGGGAGGCAACTTAAACATAACCGGGTTATGTGAAGTGTGTTACGGAAATGGGACTCGGGGAGGTTTGACCCGCGCATATGGCTTAAATTGACGTTGCGATGTGAGAAACGGGTCAGACGGAACCATACCTATTCTATGTCGTTCGGTGGGAGTCGTTGGCATAGATGAGGGTCTTAGGCGGCCTATGGCTTAAAATGACGCGACCAATGCAGGAAGACAAAAATGCTCGCAAGATTGGTCGTCCAAGTGGCGGTGGTGAGACTGAAGTGTCTATGGCTTAAATTGACGTGACATTGACCGGTTCAACAAGAATGTGCCCTAAGAGCACGGGGTGTATGGTCGTGCGTGCCCACACCTGTGATGAAATGTTTACATTATACTGCTTGGTTATGCTAACAAAGTGCAGGAAAAGGAGCATCGTCGCCTCGAGTTTGGGGGCAGGATCGTTATAATTTGGTCAGCATAGCTGACCGTTGCTTTTGTTTGCCACCGTTACGGTGGATTGTTTCTTGTAGGTGTTGTGGAGCCGAGCGGTAAATAGCGGGCTAAAGCCCAAGTTGCTGAGCCGACCCTCGAAGGCCTAATTGAGTGTTTACTTGTTTTATTCATGTGTGACAAGCCTGTGTGCCGAGGTTTGGAAAACATGTAATTTGAGTAAACAAATGTAAGGCCTTAAGGTCATTGTACTTGTGTATTGTTCTTCATTCCTATTGGGTTTTGTAGTGGACATTCATGCTTATGGCTGGGTTCTTTGTTATTGCAACTTTTAAATTGCTTCCTCTAGAATGACTCTGTGTAGGACATTGGGTATTAGTTGGATGGTTTCCCTTGAGTAACCTTCCTGTCTGTCTGTGGTATATGGCGTCGGGCCCCGGCCGGACCTACTGTTATATGTTATGTGACGGATAGGGGGTGTTACAATACTATCACCTATTTTACTATGATATATTTAAATACAGTCAAAAAGTTTTAATTACTCTATTCACCACCACCCCCCCTGCTAGAGTAAATCAGGTTTATCCCCTATCTTTCAAATAATTGTTGGGGTTTTGAGTAAATTTGGCCCTATGAGAATTTATTAAAGAAATTGTTTGGAAACACAATTAGGCATGATTGTAATTTGTGTAATGGAACAGGATTGGAAGAAGGTGTGACGCTTGGTAATCGAACGAGTAAACCGTGTATTCATGTTAATAAAAAGGGGTGAACTATTTTATGATGTTGAGTTTTTCGCGATGGAAGAATAACAGTAGCTGGATGCATGATCCTTAAAATAAATCGGAAGAGGTGGATGCAAGGTCATGAGGTGTGTCAAATAAGGAAAGTGTAAGTGGTCCACTACATAGAGTCGTGTCTCCCTACGGGTGGAAGTGTGATTTTGGTAAATAGTATAAGGTGGCTTGCAACCCCAAATAAACAGTAAGCCTTGGTGGGGTATGGATAAGTGGAAGGCTTGGAAGTGCGAGGGTGTTCTGCACTAAAATGACATGTTGATAAGGGACTCGGTGCAGAGTCCTAAAGTGTTGTTGAGCATGAGAATTTGAAAGGGTGTAAGTGCGGGTATTTGACCGCACTTGTTTGGTAATAATGAAAAGAGACTTTGGGCGGTTGGGCTTATCTCGGTGCTCATTCCCGAGGCTCCTTCCATGCCGATTGGAGTTTTGGGTACTTTGGTGATACGCTCCCATAGGCTCCTTCCGTGCCATGATGATGTGAAACTGCATGCGGTGTGAGTTGACACACAGTGTCATAATATTGGGTCAAGGATTATGTGGCAGGTCTACAGGCTCGCCAGTCAATACACCGACGGGAATTGACAGATAGACCTTTGATAGTTAGGCTTGGTCCTCGGTGCTCATTCACGGGGCTCCTTCTGTGCCAAGTGAACGATTGGGCTTGGTCCTTTGGTGATACGCTCCCATAGGCTCCTTTCGTTCCACGACGATAGGCCAGATGGGCTTGGTCCTCGGTGCACACCTACACGAGGCTCCTTCTGAGCCGTAATACGCATGTGAGCTCCGCTGTTATGTTCTTTGCATTGAGGCATACAGAGGACTAGGTTTAGTAGTGTGGATGCCCGCCTAGTAGTGGAAAAGCCCATTCCACAGTCACCATCTGGCTACGACGGTTGATGCCTGAGAGGTCAGCTACCTGCTCGAAACGTGGGCACTACAAGTCTGTGTCGACATAGTAATTGCATGTGCGTGATCATGGGTGAGTTATTTCATAGCATTCATATCATTACATTACATTACATTCACAAGATCCTCATCGTATATGTTTGAATGGGCACTCCTATACGATGAGTTACTTTACTGTTGAGCTAATCCCTAACTTATATGTCTGTATCGGCATTCAT
Organism: Platanthera guangdongensis; assembly: GCA_039583875.1. Classification (NCBI taxonomy): domain Eukaryota; kingdom Viridiplantae; phylum Streptophyta; class Magnoliopsida; order Asparagales; family Orchidaceae; genus Platanthera; species Platanthera guangdongensis. Next base: position 131,838,865 of record CM077151.1, on the reverse strand, counting down.
ATAAGTTAAGTTACTTCATGTCGTAGATTCATATTATATGATGTTGTAGATGGTAGAACTGCTAAAGTAGATTGATATACTCATTTGTTGCAATTATTGATATACACTAATATTGATTAACCCCATACCACCTATTTATACTACTGTTTATAATTATATTGTACCCTTGTCATTTTCTTCGCCCAGTGACTAAGGGTCGTCGGGGGAGTAGATGTGATAGCCACTTACTCTTTTTGACTAACAATTGATACCTCTTCCTTTTTATGAGGAAACCCCGCAGATAGAGCAGCAGGTTTTGCAAGAGGGCAGCCAGGCCAGGAAGACAGGGCCTGATGTGAAGGTACCGTCGTGGCTGTTGGTGACTGATGTTAGTTTTTATAGAGAGTGTGATGTAGTCCCTTTGGGGAAAGTTTTTATACTATGATATTTTCAGGATCCTTTATTTAGCTTCCTGCTTTTCTTGACGTTTTACTTTATGTGGATCATGACTTTTGTGTTTATTCTTTTATTGACAGGTTGGAAGTATGATACTTGAGACTAACCGACAGAATAGGCATCTTGTGCTACAGGCTAGCCTGTGTGCTGACGCTACCGCAAGGCGGCTGTTCTGGGCATAAGAATCCCCTCGGCCATGTCTTGTGTTCCGGGAGGGGGGTTCTTACAAATGGTATCAGCTTGCAAACAATCCTGAGATAAAGAAGTCCATTAAACCACTTGGCCACCATGCTCGATAGGCTAGTTTGAGGGTAAACTGACATAGCGGAAGTGGTAGTGTGCCCATGTTGGATTCACATTAAGTATGCCCACAAACCCTTAGATCTAGTGTCAACCTAACTAGGATAACACCTTGATTTGGCGGACCAAGAAATTTTATATTGTACCCTAATGTAAAACTAACCTCGATTATGGTATGTCCAGGCGGTAAGATTCTCGAGAATGAAGAAAATGATATGGTGGAATGTAAATATAATTGTCCAAGTCTTACACCCGGTTATCCTCATATAACTCTTCGGGAAGTTTGGAGCATCTCGAGGAGAAGTAGTACTTATAATGTACTATTGGAACTGTATGAGACTTGTAAGTTTGATGTTCGTACCCATAATGTGGTTCTCCCCACTGTAATTTGCGTCAAATAAGGCTGCGAGTCTAGAAAGTGATCATTTTGGGGTTGGGAGCATGTCGACCCATAAAAGGTTGTTGTAAATGGTAGCACTGAGGAGCTACAACATGTATTATGTAAATAGGTCTCAAGGGCTGATATACTGGTGCTTCGATGTAAGGATGTATAGGGTAAGAACTCTAAGTCGAGGACTCTATGCCCTCAAGGATTGTGCACATACATGAGATGAATGTACCGTGTGGGTGGTGGAGGAAACAGTCCAGAATATATAGAGGCTTACCTCTTCGTTTATTGGTCATGTTATGTACCGACTTGGGTTTCCCCTAGATCTTATTTTGAAAATGAGGTGTCACAAACATATGATATTAAGGTTTTGTTTATTCAAATATTATGGGAACAATGATGATTATATTTGATCAATGATTAAGATATTATGACATTTGGTATATGGAATCATATTAATGTTCATCCTTATTGTTTTGACCTAGGAAGAGGTCACATATGGTTGTGGTGCGGATAGAAGACGGTTATATGTTGAACTCTTCTCCGGATAATTACCCAAAGGACGTGAAACTTAATATCTTCCATCATATCCACCATAGGAAGTGCTCCAAAATTAGGTGTAATTATTGGAGGACCACGATTTTCCTAAATTTAGTGGGTTTATTTAATAATTGTTCTATGTTGAAATTATTGAAATAGTATGGCTTGTCGGCTGAAAAAAAAACTCTATATTTTATTATGGAATAAATATGACATGAACAATCACAGGTGGAAATTGTAGGTCATTTGTTGATTGGATAGTGTCATATAAAATGAGGTAGTGTGATCGCGAAATTTGATTATTATGTGATTAAAATTTTAAGAGGTGAAAATTCAGGATGTTTGAATAATTATGATATTTTTCGATGTCATGATATTGGAGGTATAATGATCCCAGAAAACATAAAATCCAGTGGAGATCATGCTAAGTTTTAGACGATGTGTAAAATATATATGATCCTTCAGATATGACTCTGATGATATTATAATCATTTTTAGAAAAATTCAAGATTTTGAGGTTAAATCTTTTTCTCTTCATGCAATGATATCAGAATTGGAGATAGTCGTTATTATTCAATGGTTAGCGAAGTATGTTCTCTTTTGACAGATACATTAATAATAAGAGACACTTTGCTACGTAATACCCATATAAAACTGCAAAAGGTAACAATAAAATTTCTATTGTTAGAGTCAATCTTAGTTCAGGGCTCTCAGTGGATTCAGATCAATTTTATCATGCTTTATGAAAAACATAATAGGGCTTGTTATCAAAGATTGCTCATTGAGACAACATGAGATATTGACATTTGAGAATTGATTGAGTGTTATTTTTTTGGACATCACTAATACAATCATTACTGGACATATAATCTGAAGTTTAATGATGTGACTTCCTGAATTTTAAAGTTGATGACCTGTTTGACCTTGTGACCAACCAGATTAAATGCTAACTTTCGTAAGAGTAACATTGATTGTATTGATTGACTACTCATGTGTAATTGAGGGAGATAAAGAACTTGATCAAGTTGATAAAATTCGCAAGTCGTTACATGTACAAAACAACGAGGATCTTCATAACGGACGAAAATTGTATTTATCTAGGGCATGTTGACATTGTTATACTAAATGTTGTTTGGATCACGATGAATTGTATAAGAAGAACTAATATTGCAAAAGCTATGATCATGATATGATTTTGGAAGTAGAGTCTAATTATTACTTTAATATATGAATACTAATCTCATGTGTATAGTGATTTTTGGATATAAGAGATTTAGAACCAAAGTGTAATGAATGGTTAATTGAATAGCTTAGGACTTGGAGATATGCCCACCAGATAGGAATCACATGCTTGTGAAGATAACATATTAATGATTATAGATCAGTGATGTTCAATTTTCCTAGGGATAGTATAAATTCAAATCAATCCAGTGAAATCATTGTCTGAAGGTTTAAGGGTCATAGTCTTCATAAATAATTTTGACTTCTCGCACAAACCCTCAATGAATCTAAGTTCGTTTACCTTCATTTGATCCCAGGTTGATTCCTCTTTGTTGTATTGGGAAACTTTGAAGTTAGATAATTTATTTGTTGAAATATAATCATTATAATCAATAATTTGATTTGCCCATCAAAAAGTTTTCATGTGTTGTTAGTGCACTGACAACACAACAAGCACTCAGATGATATTGATCTCTAGTGGTTATGTCAGAATGTTGACTCATTTAGTTTACCTTTCTCTTACGCTGGATACGCACTTAGAAGTTACTATCATAATCAGTTAACTCGATTAACTATTTAAACTCCTTAAATTTTAGACCGATGGAGTAGTTGAATGAAAACTTAAATCCCTTTTTATAGTGTTATAGTGCCTCTCAGTGATCAATGATCGGTTTGATGACTCCATGACAAATTTTGGGGGACACATTGGGATTTGTTAAGTTGGACTTGTATCGATTATTGATCAAAGAGGTATGTTTACAAAAGCATAAAACTAATGATAAATGGTTCAAATCGAAACACTCATTGTGCTAAGCTTTGTTGTGTGGCTTGTTGGTTAATAAACTCATGCAAGTATATCATAAATGTGATGAGAAATTTTTTTTAGACCATATGAAATCACAAGATATTTGTCGGACCTTGTAAGGTGTGAATAAGTGATGAGTAGAATGTACTCATGATACTTTATATGTACATTAAACTCATATAGAAGCCTAGTTGGCTTATCCACCTTATCTGACTTGTTGTGTGAGACGAATGCTAATATTCTAAATGTAGTCTCTAATTCTCATGAATTCACAAAAGTTGCATCGATGCACTGGTCTGCATATATAATGTGATGATGTTATAAAGTACATAAGATTATCGAGGATTTGTGTTAGAGACTCATGGCAGGAAGAGAAGTTATTGATGCATCACAACCATTGATGGCACTTGTTGTAGGGATCTAGTGTTTTGAGATCTACTCTTGCAAGTTGTAAACGAGTTGGTGGCTTAGCAGTTTTGTTAATTCGTGGAACCTGTACTGCGATAGAGAGGTTGGTAGCGGTAGCCTGATGCATCGTGTAATTATAAATGGGTAGCTTGTATGATGTCGTACAGACCACATCCTCGCACAATACCCTCGAGTACTTGTTATTGAAATTATTCACAACAAAATCAGCTTTGTCTGAGGTAATGATTGTTGGAATAGTATGTGTCATTATTAGTTCGTATGACTTTACAAGGCAAGAGCGCTTATACAATCTAGATTAAATGTATAAATCGTAACTATTGAGTATGATTTACTCTCACCCGGAAAATCCTCGTATCCCCATTCTAAATTTCGGGGATGAAATTGTCTCTTCGTTTATTGGATTTGTAACATCCCAATTCGATCTAGACCCCTCGTGCGTGTATTGTGTCATCTTAGGTGACTTAGGCCGGTAGAAATTTGGGAGAGAAAACCGAAGGTCACGAGGTGGTAGGTAGGTCCGGGTGGTTGAGTAAACTCAATGAATTGTTGATTGCACTCGACAAATCATCGAGTGAACTCGACGAACGGACGTGGCGGAATTTCCTTATGAATCTGTCGAGTGGGTTCTAGCGTGTGGATGGTATACCGTTGATGGTAGCATTCGCCTAGAAGGCCCATGTCACCTAGGAAGCCTGTGCTGCCTCGAATGAAGCGTGACGTCTTGAATAAATTATAGCGCGTGCACGAGCTCATATAACGTGGTTTGCAAATAGTGTATTTATGCAAAACAGTGAAATCGAGCAAACAGCCTTGGGCAAGATCTTAAATAATTTTATTAGATTCGTAATAATAATACAAGCCCAACGGAGTAATCTGTTCATGATTTCGACGTCATTCGAACAAATTTGAAGTTCAAGTAAGTTGTCTGCAAACGCTCCAGGGAGCATAAAATGAGCATACGAACTCGGATTGGATCGCAGATCATTCTGGTGGATCCGTGTCAGCGAGTCGGTCGTAAAGAGCCTGTTTGGGATAATTTCCGAGTTCTCTAGACCGAGTTATTAGCTTTTGAATGCAAAGTTTAATAATAATACTAATAATAATAACTAATATTATTATTATTATGTAATATATATATTATATATATACTGAAGAGATAAGGTTAGAATCATTACATCCGAAAAATCCACGTCCAGGTCTCCATCTCCCTTTCATATGACGGCACCATCTTCGCCAGTATCTCCATTCCCGATCTCGGCCGACGACCTCCTCGCCTAGCTCCGGTGACACTTTCGTCCGACAAACTCTTCTTCCAGTCCAGATCTGAGCATGGAAAGTTAGATCTCCTCCATTTATTCCAGATCAGAACCCTTCTCCAGCGCTGCACATCTCGCAGCAACCTCACTCCAGCAATTTCCTTCTCTGGCGCCACTCGTCATGACAAGCACAACTCTGACACATCCCTCTCCACCATGTATGTCCGACTAAATCATCTCCTGACCTAGCTATAGGCAAATGGCGTTGATGTTACAATCAGCCTCTACCGTACACATCAAGCACGAGGATGTGCGACACGTGTAAGCATCTCTGTGTGATTATCAATTCTCAATGTGCACCGGATCGCTAGACACCTGTAAGCTGCAGATTAACTAGCCGTTGGTTGATTAGCTTTACATTGTCAAAGGTCAATCTATTCCTTTAAATAGATAAGTGCTCTGTAATAATGATTAAGCTGTTATTAATGAAATAAATTTTCTTGCTCTCTTTCTCTCCTTCTCACTCTCCCTCCCTCTCTCTCTCTCTCTATCTCTCTCTATTTCTCTCTCTCCGCCTGTTACTCGCTACCGTATCCTAATTCTCTTCTCCGACGGCCATCCGGCGACGCCGTGCTCTCTTCTCTTTCTTTTCCGGCGGACCTCAGCCGCCATCTGGATTCTTGGTCCATCTTGGACCCAACATTTGCTGCTCTCGTTCCTACATGGCGGATCATACCTGCGCCAAAGATGTTCAGCATCAACTCCTGGACATCCAAGCCTCCATCACCGCCGAGAAAACCCTGACAGCACAACAAATTTCCGATATACGCGAGGATCTACACACCAAAGAAGTCATCCTCATCCAGCAAATCATGGACACAAGAAAAGACATGATGGACCAATTTACCAAGGTCCAGCAATCCCTTGATTTCCTCAATGTCCAGAAGACTTACACAGATTCCGGCCAATCATCTGTCGCACCTAGTGTTCTTGGATCGGCTCCGCCCCACGCATCTACCAAGGTCGTTTCTGCCACTTTAAATTCTGATTATAAATTTTCATGCCCGCGATTTAGTGATGGTGACCCCACCGACTGGCTCTATAACCTCCAACTTTATTTTCAATTTCATAACACACACCCCCGCGATTTTCTTTTACTAGCAGCATGTCATCTAGACCGACCTGCTGCCCGTTGGTACTAAGCCACAAAACGCGACCCGCCTACCTTAACATTTTCTGCCTTTGTTGAAGCAATCAATAAACGTTTTGGACAGTCTGATTATGAGGACCCAGCCGGCTCACTCACCAAATTACAACAAACGTCCACTGTCTTGGAGTACAAAACACAATTCGAAGAACTTTCGACTCGCATTTCCGGTTTAACACCACGTTTTTAACAAGTGTTTTTGTTTCCGGATTACAACCCCATATCCGCAGTGTGGTACGCATGCAACGGCCGACTGAAATTCACGAGGCTTACGCTTTAGCACGCATGGTAGAAGATCACGACCTGGAAACTAACCCACGGCAAACCATTCCACCTCGACCCGAGTACACGACCCTCCCACGTCCACCTGATTACACTACCAGACCGCAAATACCCCGCTTACAGTGGCAAACACCGACTCCCACAACAGCACCACTTAATTCCGCCCCAAATAAATACCCAATTAAACGTTTATCCGCCACAGAACGTCAAAGACGTCGTGAACTAGGTTTATGCTATAGCTGTAATGACAAATACACCTTCGGCCATCGCTGCAAGGGTACTGGAACGTTATTATATTTCCAAGGCACCGATGAGCCCGATGACAGCGACGACCCAGCCGGTGAACCTGTTCAAGAGGCCATCGATCCTCCGGGCTCAGTTTTTTTATACGCACTCACAGGGGAATCTCTGGGCAATTGCGTAAGAGTCACTTCCATGCTACTTAATCATTCACTGGAAACATTAATAAATAGTGGTAGCTCTCATGATTTTATTTACGAACGTATTGCAAAGTTTCTTAAACTACCCATTATGTCGATCCACCCCTTCCAAGTCTTCATGGGCAATGGAATGTCATTAACATGTTTAGGCAAATGTGTTGATCTATCCCTGCTCATTCAAACCAGAACATATACATTAAGTTTATATGTTCTCCCATTACATGGGGCTGATATTGTACTGGGAGTACGATGGTTACGGTCATTAGGCCCCGTCACCACCGATTACTCGACCCTTACAATATCTTACGAGTCCGATCACGGGCCTGTCACTTTGCACGGGCACCTCACTGCACCTTCTACACCGGTTTCATCATCGCAGGTAGCACGTTTAATGACATTACATGCCTCGACACTTTGCGTCGTAACAACCACACCCGTACAAATCATGAATAACACCGACCACCAACCAATGTTTGATTAATCATTACCCTCTGCAATTATATCACTCCTACATTCCTTTCAGGAGTTATTTCACGAACCTGCCACATTGCCACCCCGTCGCACAATGGACCACACCATACCATTACTACCAGATGCGCAACCCGCAAATGTAAAACCCTATCGATACCCTCATTTCCAGAAAAACGAAATTGAGCGTTTAATTTTAGAAATGTTACACTCAGGATATATCCGTCCAAGCACATCCAGTTTTAGTTCACCAGTTCTACTAGTCAAAAAAAAAGACGGCACATGGAGATTCTGTGTCGATTACCATGTCTTAAACAATATCACCATTAAAGATCGCTTTCCCATTCCCACTATCGACGAGTTATTAGACAAACTTTTCCACGCAAGAATTTTTACTAAATTAGATTTACGATCGGGTTACCATCAAATTAGGATGGTTGAACTTGATATACATAAAACTGCTTTTCGAACACATCACGGACACTATGAATTTACGGTTATGCCCTTTGGCTTAACCAATGCCCCTTCCACATTTCAATCCCTGATGAATACAATTTTTCGCCCACACTTACGCAAGTTTATCGTCGTATTTTTTGACGATATATTAATATTTAGCGCAACGGAAGAGGATCACCTATATCATTTGAAAGTAACCCTCAATCTCTTACGCTCCAACCACCTCAAAATAAAATATTCAAAATATTTTTTCATAAAACAGAGGTTGAATTTTTAGGCCACTGCATCACCAATGGCACGGTTTTCCCTACCTCAACCAACATCAAGGCCCTGCAAAGCTATTCAATTCCAACCTCACAAAAAGAAGTTCGGGCATTTTTGGGCCTGGCTGGTTTTTACAGAAAATTTATAAAGAATTTTTCGACCATTGCAGCCCCACTCTCAGACCTACTCAAAAGGGATGCTTTTACCTGGACAGACCACACCCAACATGCATTTGAGCAACTGAAGGCACTTTTAATTTCGAAACCCATTTTAGCTCTACCTAATTTTGACGAACCATTTACTATAGAAATTGATGCCTCCGGAAGCGGAATAGGAGCAGTTTTACTACAACACAAAAAAATCATTGCTTACTTTAGCAAGAAGTTGTCACCACTGATGCAATGAAAGTCGACATATGCATGAGAAATGTACGTAGTCACGTCAGCTGTTGCAAAATGGCGACAATACCTTCTAGGTCACACCTTCCACATACTAACAGATCATAAAAGTCTCCACAACTTGCTTACCCAAGACCTTCACACTCCCGAGCAGCAATTATTCTTGGCCAAGCTAATAGGATATAACTACACAATCGCATACAAACCAGGAAAAACAAACATAGTAGCTGATTCTCTATCTCGATCATGCAACCAACACAACGAAACACTAGACCAACAGTCATCACCAATAGCACAGTTGTGTGCTCTATCGCATACATTCCCAACATCACCATTACTGGAGGGACTGGAACAGGACTACGCCACCGACCCATTTTCCTAGCAGTTAGTAAGTGATCTGGTCTTCCGGGCCAATACTAGACCAGATTGGACTCAGAAGGGAGGGAACATTTTCTATAAACACAGATTATTCATCCCCGCAAATTCACCAATTAAACAAAGAATACTATCAAGCGCACATGATAGCCTTTATGGGGGGCATTCCGGAATTAAGGATACAATGCACAGAATTCTAAATAACTTTCATTGGCACCATATGAAGAAAGACATTACTAACTACATTAACCAATGCGATTTATGCCAAAAGGCCAAACCAACAAATCACCTACCGTACGGACTACTACAGCCCTTACCCATCCCAACACAAATTGGTCAGACCTAACAATGGATTTCATCACACACCTACCTAAATCCAACAACTATATGATCATAATGGTGATCGTAGACCGTTTGTCCAGAGTTGCTCATTTTGCACCCCTGATTCCGCCATTGGTTGCTCCCATGGCAGCAGCGGTATTTTGGGAAACAGTAGGGAAGTTGCAAGGACTACCTACGTCCATAGTCTCGGACCGAGACCCAGTTTTTCTTAGCAACCTTTGGACAGACTTGTTTAAAATGCAAGGCACAACCTTGCATTACAGTTCATCCTACCATCCCCAGTCGGATGGTTTGACAGAACGCACAAATAGAAGTCTACAACAATATCTACGCATGTTCACACATGATTGACCCAAAAAATGGAGTGATTATCTAAGCGTGGCTGAGTTTCATTTCAATACCACAGTTAACTCTGCGACCGGCAGGACTCCATTCGAAGCCATGTTCGGTCGACCGCCCCCTGGGCTTCTCTCTTATTGTGCAGGAAGCTCAAAGAACGATGCTGTAGATCTCACCCTCAGAACACGGGATGAACTCATACACCAGCTCAGGGAAAATTTACAGAAAACACAACAGCACATGAAGACAACTACGGATAAGAAGAGGCAACCATTGACGCTACAAGTGAATGACTGGGTGCTACTCAAACTGCATCCCTACCGACAACTCACTCTACACCAAACCCTTTGCAGGAAGCTCGCGCTTTGCTTTTACGGACCCTTTCGGGTAATGGAAGTCGTGGGGGAAACGGCGTATCGCTTACAGTTACTAGTGGATTGCAAAATACATCCGGTATTTCACATCTACCTCCTAAAGCTGTATCGGGGAAATGAACACCTACAGATTACACCCCTACCAACAAAAAGCCACGAAAATATGCCCTTGCATACGCCCTTAGCCATTGTTGACTGTCGGCAGATCCGGCGGGCCAACCAGACAGTGGCACAGGGGCTAGTCTAGTGGAAGGACCTTCCACCGGAAGACAGCACTTCGGAAGATATGGACGATCTTCCCACAGATCTACAACAACTAGCGTAAAACAACTCGGTACTCACAGATTACCTTCCGCCGGGCTGGGAATAGAAGAAAAGACGCAACAAAACAAAGGGACACACCAACCAGGGAACAAGTGAAGAGCAGCAAACACCAGGTTGTTCCAGCTTACTGCGGTCCGCCAAATCTGCCGCGCCACTGCAAAAACCCTAACCCTTGTTATGCTTGAACAAAACTATGAGGGCATCGTCCCTTTTAAAGGCAACAACATTGTTACAATCAGCCTCTACCGTACACATCAAGCAGGAGGATGAGCGACACGTGTAAGCATCTCTGGGTGATTATCAATTCTCAATGTGCACCGGATCACCAGACACCTGTAAGCTGGAGATTAACTAGCCGTTGGCTGATTAGCTTTACATTGTCAAAGGTCAATCTATTCCTTTAAATAGATAAGAGCTCTGTAATAATGATTAAGCTGGTATTAATGAAATAAGTTTTCTTGCTGCTCTGTTTCTCTCCTTCTCACTCTCTCTCCCTCTCTCTCTCTCTCTCTCTATTTCTCTCTCTCCGCCTGTTACTCCCTACCGTATCCTAATTCTCTTCTCCGGCGGCCATCCGGCAACGTCGTGCTCTCTTCTCTTTCTTTTCCGGCGGACCTCAGCCGCCACCTGGATTCTTGGTCCATCTTGGACCTAACAGCTGATCTCACTGATCCTATTTCGAGCTCCAAGTGTTGTGTCAGTTTTCCCGAATTCATCTGTAATGTTTATCTGGAACATTATTATTTCAACATTATTCTAGTTGCATTTTCCATTGGAAGCTTGGGAGATTATCTAGCAGATGGTTTTGAATATCGAGATGATTATTTGGGAGTAATAAACTTGAGAAATTGGAAAGATTCTCATAAGGGAAAGCTGCAGGTGCTTGCAAATCGGGTGCTGATCATATTGATTTTGGAAATAACTCAAAAATAAAGTAGAGTTCAAGGCCTGTTGAGCTTCTCAAGGAAAAAAAAATTAGAGTTCTCTTCTTGGTTTTCCTTTAGGGTCCGTTCGTTTGCAAGTTTTTATGGGAAGGTTTTCGTTTTGACCCAAAACAAAAAATCATGAGTTTTCGTTTTGGGGTAAAACGAAAACTTATGTTTGTTTGGCGAATGTTTTTCGTGTTCGTTTTAGACCAAAACAAAAAGTGATGTTCGTTTGTAACATTCACGGGGCGGGATCGCTGCTCAAATCGTTTTCTACATGCTCGAGTACCCTAAAACCCTTCTCCCTCTTCCAACATGCAACCCACACTGTAATTTCCACATCTCCTCCAACCTTCCTCCCATAACAATCCCTTCCACCTCCGCCTCCTCCTCCTCCTCCTCCAAAACACTCTCCAATGTCCAGATCCACTGTCGTACTCTTCCTTTTTCTTCTCATCCTCTTCTTTCCTTATTACGCTTCTTCCTTCCCCGATCGTTTTCTCCTTCCCGCCCTCCCACCGTCGATCGAACCCCAGCAATATCTCGATCCCACACTTCCCCCATTTCTCCCCCCAACCGCTATTTTTTCGTACGACAACGCCGACCCATCCTTGCGGAAAATCGCCGGGAAGAAGGGAAGAAGAGAACATTCTATTCTCAAAACACAGCAAAACGCACCTCCTGAGGTGTGTTTTGGAGCCAGACAAATTTAGAAGAAACGAAAACACAACATTTTCATCTCAAAACGAAAACGATGCAAAACATAGCCAAACGAACGCCTACATTTGATCCGCGAAAACTCAAAACGAAAACGTTGTGTGAAAACGGTGCAAACGAACGGGCCGAGACAATGATGAACATATTGTTGTTAGTGGTGGTTCATTGTTGTTCGTGCTTCTACCACTATTTGTTAGGATCGTGACACCTCACACGCACATGGATCGTCCGGATTGCGCCACGTCGGCAATCCGTGGGAGGTGTTATTACCTATTCCGGGAGAAATTCAATTTGGAAATTCCTCTTTGGGGAAGGAATTATCTTCCTTCCAATGGTGGCAGCCGGCCCTCCAAATTTATCTCCTAATATTCAGCCCTGTTCCTTTTGGGGATTTGCCAACCTGGGAATTCCTCTTTGGGGAAGGAATTATTTTCCTTCCAATGGTGGCAGCCGGTCCTCCTTTCCCCCTAGGATTTCTCTCCTATTTAAATTCAAGAGGTGGCCGGCCAACATGAGCGGTGCAGCAGGTCCTTTCTCTTTCGGTGCAGCTTTTGACCGTGCGGGTCTTCGAAAAGCAGGAACTTCGTCGCCGCTTTGATTCTCGTCGCATCTCGTACAGCCTGATCTTGGAGGATTCGAGTTCTTCTCGGTCTATTCTTTCTCCTCCATTTTAGCTGTATTATATGTTTGAGAATCTTGAGAAATAAATTGATCTCTGCCTGCACAGTGGATGTACTCATTTGATTTTTCGGGGAACCACTTAAATCTTGGTGTTCTTCCTTTGTGGTGTTTGTTTATTTCTTTTCGTGCGTTATTATTATTTTTCGTAACCATAATTGTGGCCGTTAGAAATTTCACTTGAACAGGAGAATTTTATCCGCACTCAGAGACCCGTTTTCATAACAAGTGGTATCAGAACCAGGTTCGATCGACGACCGTTTGGACGTTCCGTTTCGAGTTGGGTCAACGGTAGGTGACGACATCAGTCCGCTCCCTATCTTCCTAATCATGATCCGTGAATTTATTGGGTCGCTTCGGTCTCCGTGCAGATTTTCTTCAGTTTGTTTTCTATAGCGACTTCCACACCAGGTGCGAAGTTTGAAGTTACGAAGTTCGACGGAAAGCACAATTTTGGCCTGTGGCAGGTCAAGGTACGAGCACTACTGATTAAGGAAGGATTACACCGTGTCCTATTGGGGAAGGCCAATAAGGATGTTGAGGTTACCGATCGCATGTGGGAGGATATGGATCTCAAAGCTATGTCCACCATACAGCTTTGCTTATACGATGATGTGTTATATTGAGTTCTTTCAGAGACGACTGCCTCTGGTCTTTGGGCAAAGCTGGAGAATGTCTACATGACGAAGTCTCTTCCCAATCGTATTTACCTCAAGCAAAAGTTGTACAAGTTCAGGATGAAGGAGGGTTCCTCTCTTCACGACCACCTAAACAGTTTTAACAAACTGCTATCAGAGTGTCTCAGCATGGATATCAAGGTGGAGGAAGAGGACAAGACAGTTATTTTACTGAACTCCCTTCCAAAGTCCTACGAGAGAATGGTCACTACTCTTACCTACAGCAAGGACGTTTTGGACATGGAAGAGGTTACTGCAGCCTTACTCTCAGATGACATCCGAAAGAAGTCTTCCGGCTCAGGTGCTGCTGAAAGTTCAGCTTTATTCTCTCGGGTCCAGTCTGGTTTAGTTAGAGGAGGCAAGTTCAAAAAGAGTTCAGACAGTTACTGCAATTACTGCAAAAAGAAGGGTCACAGAATAAAGGACTGCTGGAAGCTTCAGAACAAGGAGAAAGAAAAATCCCTTGGTGATGATAAGGGGAAGTCTGTCGCATCCATATGCATCGAGGATGTCGATGAGGACGTCCTTTAGTACTTTTTCCTCACTTATCTTTTTTCCTCCTGGTTTATCTACATTTTCTTCCGGCATTTTTCCCTTCCTTATTCTGTTACCCCCTCCATTTGCTTACCATCATTTTTCTTTTCCTAGTCATGTTATTTCTTATACTTGTGTTTATATAACTCTTATTCCGAGTTATTCTTTCCTGGTCAAAGAATTCATTATCGAATGCGTTTTGTCCCCCTATTACCTTAGCCCTTTCATTATTACTCCTTCGTTCTACATGGGCTCTGAGTGTGTCTAATCAATCCTTTTCTGATTAGTTCTCATAGGGGTTCCATCTTTCCATGCCGATGACAGTTGTTTGCATTCTTTTCTTGATGTGTCTGCATTTATCAGTTTCTCTCCCGCGCACACATCAAATATCAGGAATCTTGACAGGTTCAGTTTTGCTATGGGAGACCACCGCTGGAGGTGGAGCAGTTGATATTTAACTTCAAGGTGGAGCGTTTCTGAGACAGCCACGTTAGTCCAGTTTGTGCGCTACGCAGGATTGAAGGAGTTCATTTCTTATATATGATTCACTCTCGGCCAGAGTTCTTCATTCAATCTGGTCTCTTTGGCTTTTGGATCTTGGTGACCGTCTAGCTATTGGAGTTATTTCAGTCAGGTGGAGCTTGTCCTTGGAGAGGCGTCAAGGTGGAGTTTCATTTGTGTGAGGCGTCAAGGTGGAGATTGTTAGGATCGTGACACCACACACGCACATGGATCGTCCGGATTGCGCCACGTCGGCAATCCGTGGGAGGTGTTATTACCTATTCCGGGCGAAATTCAATTTCGAAATTCCTCTTTGGGGAAGGAATTATCTTCCTTCCAATGGTGGCAGTCGGCCCTCCAAATTTATCTCCTAATATTCAGCCCTGTTCCTTTTGGGGATTTGCCAACCCGGGAATTCCTCTTTGGGGAAGGAATTATTTTCCTTCCAATGGTGGCAGCCGGTCCTCCTTTCCCCCCTAGGATTTCTCTCCTATTTAAATTCAAGAGGTGGTCGGCCAACATGAGCGGTGCAGCAGGTCCTTTCTCTTTCGGTGCAGTTTTGATCGTGCGGGTCTTCGAAAAGCAGGAACTTCATCGCCGCTTTGATTCTCGTCGCATCTCGTACAGCCGGATTTTGGAGGATTCGAGTTCTTCTCGGTCTATTCTTTCTCCTCCATTTTAGCTGTATTATATGTTTGAGAATCTTGAGAAATAAATTGATCTCTACCTGCACAGTTGATGTACCCATTTGATTTTTCGGGGAACCACTTAAATCTTGGTGTTCTTCCATTGTGGTGTTTGTTTATTTCTTTTCGTGCGTTATTATTATTTTTCGTAACCATAATTGTGGTCGTTAGAAATTTCACTTGAACAGAAGAATTTTATCCGCACTCGGAGACCCGTTTTCATAACAACTATTGTATGTGAAAATGATGTAACTGGAATAAACTGTATGCCTCCACGATATATTCATGGATTAGTCTTGTCTTTTGGGAAGAAGAATCCCAAGTTGCCATTAAACAACTGGCAAGAAATGATGTCAGTTAGATGAAGCAGTGTTTGTAATGGCTTGACAATAACTTCGTACATCATTCAAATCCAGCACACTCAACGTGATTCAATTCAGCAAGATTCAACAATGGATGGAGCAACGTGCAAATACCACATATGCAACTAATGGGGAACATGCGTGGACACTCGATGAGCTTCCTACCCTCTCCCTTGGTGCTATATCCATAGTTATTTTTAGGTTAGATGTCGACTCAAAAGAGATCAAATGGTGAGATGGAGTTCTCCAAGGGAGAGTCCATGGTAGGATTTGTATCCTAGTAATGTGAAATCTTCAATCTCTTCTCTCTTCGATTGAAGTGGATGGACTTGGTTTCAAGAATAGAGTTGGCCTTTTGAGGGTGAATAAGGGAGGAGGAATTCTGGATGTGATTTGAAGAATATCGGTTAGTGGAGGAAGACGAACCGATGTCATTCGTTTCGCTTTAAGATGCGCGCAGAAATCTATTTTCTACGCGCAACATTCTCCAAGGCCATTTTCGGACAAGATGCAGCCAGATCTTGGTTTTCGGCTAAACACGAGAGTCGTAGCCCTTTGAAATTCCTTTCCAACGGATGGTTACGCGTTCTCATGTGAGGTCTGTAGCCTCGGGAAATTCCGATAGATCTCGCTGGCTGTAAACTGTAGAAAACTGTTTTTTTGAACGCAGTAGAGTTCGAGGCTGATTTCAAGCATGTTACATTTTGATCTGGGTGAAGGACCGAATGCAAAAGTTGTAGTACATGGAAATATCTTTCCAACGGATGGTACAAGCCTTCATACGATTTCCATAGACTTAGGAATGGCCGATCGAAGTGGCTGTACAGTCAAGTCCTTGTATTTAATACTCTCGGTTTAGCATAGTATTGAGCTTGGTTTGAGTAAAGAAATGACAAAAATAATTGTTCGGGTTTTGGGTGAATTTGGCCCTATGAGAATGTATTAAACAAATGGTTTGGAAACAAAATTAGTCATGTTTATAATTTGTGTAATGGAATAGGTTTGGAAGAAGGTGGGACGCTTGGTAATCGAATGAGTAAACCATGTATTCATGTTAATAAAAAGGGGTGAACTATTTTATGCTGAAGAGATTACCGCGATGGAAGAATTATAGTAGTTGGATATTTGATCCTTAAAATAAATCGGAAGAGGTTGATGCATGGTCATGAGTTGTGTCAAATAAGGAAAGTGTAAGTGGTCCACTGCATAGAGTCGTGTCTCCCTACGGTTAGCAGTGTGAGTTTGCTAAATTGTATAAGGTGGCTTGCCACCCCGAGTAAACAGTAAGTGTTGTGGGGTATGAATTAGTGGAAAGCTTGGAAGTGCGAGGGTGTGCAACACTGAAATGACATGTTGATAAGGGACTCAGTGTGGAGTCATAGAGTGTTGTTGAGCACGTGAATGTGAAAGGGTGTAAGTGCGGGTATTTGACCACACTAATTTGGTAATGATGAAAAGAGACTTTGGGCAGTTGGGAATAGCTCGGTGCTCATTCCCGAGGCTCCTTCCATGTTGAGTGGACAGTTGGGCTTGGTCCTTTGGTAATACGCTCCCATAGGCTCCTTCTATGCCACGATCATGTGAAACTGCATACGCTGTGAGTCGACATGCGGTGTCGTAATCCTGGGTTAAGGATAGTGTGGCGGGTCTACAGGCTCGCTAGTCGTCACACCGACGGTAGTTGACAGATAGACCTTGGGCGGTTAGTCTTGGTCCTCGGTGCTTATTCCCGGTGCTCCTTCTGTGACAAGTGGACGGTTGGGCTTGGTCCTTTGGTGATATGCTCCCATAGGCTCCTTCCGTGCCACGAAGATAAGGCAGTTTTGCTTGCTCCTTGGTTCACACCTACCCGAGGATCCTTTTGAGTCGTAGTACGCATGTGAACTCTGTTGTTGTGTTCTTAGCGTTGAGACATACAGAGGCTGAGGCTTAGTAGTGTGGATGCCCGCCTAGTAGTGGAAAATGCCTATTCCACTCTCACTGTCTGGCCACGACAGTTGATGCCTGAGAGGTTAGCTACCTGCTCGAAAAGTGGGAAATACATGTCTGTGTCGACATAGCAATTGCATGTGCGTGATCATTGGTGAGTCATTGTATAACATTCATATCATTACATTATATTACATACACAAGATCCTCATCGTATAAGTTTGTATGGCCGCTCTTATATGATGAGTTACTTTACTATTGAGCTGATCATTTACTTATATGTCTGTATGGGCATTCATATAAGTTAAGTTACTTCATGTCGTAGATTCATATTATATGCTGCTGTAGATGGTAGAACTGCTAAAGTAGATTGATATGCTGATTTGTTTCAATTTTTGATATACACTGATATTGATTAACCCTATACAACATGTTTGTACTACTGTTTATAATTATATTGTACCCTTGTCCTTTTCTCCGCCCGGTGCCTAAGACTCGCCGGGGGAGCGGACGTGATAACCACTCAGTCTTTTTGACTAACAGTTGGTACGTCTTCCATTTTATGAAGATACCCCGCAGATAGAGCAGCAAGTTTTGTAGGAGGGCAGTCAGTCCAGGACGACAGGGCCTGATGTGACGGTACCGGCATTGCCATTCGGGACTGATGTTAGTTTTTAGAGAGACTCCAATGTAGCCCCTTTGGGCAAAGTTTTTATACTCTGATTTTTTCAGTAGCCTTTGTGTAGCTTCATGCTTTTCTTGACTTTTTTACTTTATGTGGACCATGACTTCTGTATTTATTCTTTTATTGATGGGTTTGCAGTATGATATTTGAGACTAGCCGGCAGAATAGGTGTAACGTCCCGAATCGCAATAGGCCCCTCGTGTGTGTTTTTGAGTCGGGAGAGCAGACTTGGGTTCAGGGGAAGTGCTGACAACTGGGCAACACGTGTGAAAAAGGAGGAGAAATTAGTCAAGCATAGGACACGTGTAGAGACACGGGCGTGTCCCTACCCGTGTGGGAGTGTCCCGCTCTCGAGCCGATGACTCGAGTATGTCCAGAGAAGGACACGAGTAGTGACACGTGTCACTACCCGTATGAAGTGACACAGGTAGAGACACGGGCGTGTCCCTACCCGTGTGCGTGTGTGTCGATTTGAAGTTGACACAGCGTGTCGATATCGATGAACTGCGTGTCGAGATCGATGAATTGTATGACACGGGTAGCGACATGGGCGTGTCCCTACCCGTGTGTCGTTGTGTCGAATTGAGCTCGACGAGGCGTGTCGAGATCGACGAGGTATGTCGACATCATATAACACGGGCAGCGACACGAGCGTGGCTCTACCCGTGTGTGTCGAGTTAAACTCGACAGAGCGTGTCGAGATCGACGAACTACGTGTCGAGATCGACAAATTATATGACAAGGGTAAAGACATGGGTGTGTCCATACCCGTGTGCCATTGTGTCGAGTTGAGCTCGTCGAAAGGCATCCAGAGAAGGATACGGCCAGGGAACATGGCTGTGTCATGTGAACACGGGTCGGGACACGGGCGTGTCCCTACCCGTGTCGAGTGTTGAACCGACGCTGAAACCGTCGTTGACGCTTCGCCCGAAGCAGGACACGGGTAAGGACACGGGGGTGTCCCTACCCATGTCAATTTTCATATATAAAGGGAAGCGAGAACCCTAGCCGTTTCCATGCTCATTTCATCTCCTATTTCCTGAGAGACTTCTGTAGAGAAGGAAACTGCTGGAGAAAGTCTTGGAGGAGAAGATTCGCCGTCGTCGTGAAGGAGAAGTTGCCGCCAAGAAGAGTTACACGATCCATGATCGAAAATAGTGGAAACGCCGAAAATGAGGTGAGCTTCCTCCCCTCTCCCATGGTGCTAGATCTGTAGTTATCTAGGCAAGATGTCGACTCAAAAGAGTCTAGACTTGCGAGATGGTGATTTCTCTAGGAAGAGGCCGTCCTAGGGCTTGTGCTCTAAGGCTAGTTGTGTCTTCAACCTCTCCAACCTTCTATGTGAAGATGGGGGATGGTTTCGTGAAGAGTAAAGGCCTCATGAGGGAGAATAAGGGAGGAGGAATTTCTGGTGTGATTTTGGAAGACCGACTCGAGGAGGAAGATGAACCGATGCCGTTCATTCCTCTTTAAGATGCGTGCAGAGTCAGTGTTCTGCGCGCAACGATCTCCTTGGTCATTTTCTGATGTGATATGGCCAGATCTGGGCTTTTGACTAAACATGAAAGTTGAAGCCCCTGAAAATACCTTTCCAACGAGTGGTTGCATGCCTTCATGCGAAGTCTGTATCCACGGGAAAGTCTGGACAAATATGATGTCCGATAAATCCTGCATGCAGAAATTGTGTTCTGTACGCAGCAGACTTCAAGACTAATTTCAAGCATGATACCATTGAATCTGGGTTGTGGTCTGAACATAAAAGTTGTAGCTCATGGAAAACCTTTCCATCGAGGGGTTACACGGCTTCACCAGATTGTTGTAGCTCCGGGTATCGCCAGTTGAAGTTGCTGTCCAGATTTATTCTGCACTTAAATTCTGGATTTTTATATAATATGGATTTGGATTCGGTGGAATCGATGTTCCAAACAAACTCAAGATTTTGGTGAACTATTTTATGTTAACCACCGTAGTGCTATGAATGATGAAGATTATTAATTGGATTTCATATAACGGAATTGTGAAGCAAGCTTACTTAAATGAAATGACTAGATACAAATTGGTAGATTATTATTTATGCGCATCATGCTTGTAATATGTTGAAATCATTTGGAATGACAAATAGAAGGATAAACCATGGTCATGAGTATGTATGATGGTTAGAATGAAATGTAGTAGTCTAATACTTAGAGCGTAGTCTCTCTACGGGTAGTATTGTGGAGGGATGTAAGTGCGGCGTTGGTCGTCACTAGTTGAGTTAATGTTGAAATGAGGTATAGATGGACGGTTGGGTTTGGTCCTCGGTGTTTACGTCTCGGGGCTCCTTTCGTGTCGAGTGGATGGTTGGGTTGTGTCCCCGTGCTTACTTTTGAGTCCCCTTCCATTCCACGGTGTTGTGGAATTTGCATGTGGTGTGAGTCGACACGCAGTGTCGTAATCCTGGGTTAAGGATAGTGTGGCAGGTCTACGGGCTCGCCGATCGTCACACCGATGGGAGTTGACTGTTAGACATTGGGCGGTTGGGCTTGTTCCTCGGTGTCTACGTCCCGGGGCTCCTTCCGTGCTAGGTGAACGGTTGGGCTTGGTCCTCGTGCTTACTTCCGAGGCTCCTTTCGGGTCACACAAGGTCAGTTCGGGGCTTGGTCCTCGGTGCACATCTACCCGAGGCTCCCGCTGGGCCATAGTACGCATGGGCTCCGCTGTTGTGTTCTTAGCATTGAGGCGGACGGAGGCCTAGGTGAAGTAGTGTGGATACCCGCCTAGTAGTAGAGATGCCCGCTCTACTGTCACCGCCTGGCCACGACGGCTGACGCCTGAGAGGTTAGCTACCTGCTCGAATAGTGGGAACTATAGTCTATGTCGGCATAGCAATTGCATGTGTGTGATCATGGGTGAGTCATTGCATAGCATACATATCATTTCATAACATTGCACAACAAGATCCTCATCTTATAAGTTTATATGGGCACTCTTATGCGATGAGTTACTTTTATGTAACCCGATCCTTAACTTATAAGCTTGTATGGGCATCCTTATAAGTTAAGTTACTTTCCTGTTGTCGATACTTGTACTTGATAGTTTATTATTGTTTATGTAGAACTGCTAGAACAAATGCTATTAATCTTATTGTACCATTACCACCTGCTTGTACCTGTTATACCATCTATTATACTTGTACCCTTGTTCCTTTCTCCGCCCGGTGCCGAGGAGTCGCCGGGGGAGCGGATGTGAAGCCACTTAGTATTTTCGACTAACGGTTGCTACGTCTTCCTTTTTAGGATGTCACCCCACAGGTAGAGCAGCCGCAGACTTTGCAGCAGGACAGCCAGGCCAGGATGACAGGGCCTGATGTGACGGTGTCGTCGCTACCGTCGGTTACAGATGTGAGTGTTGTGAGATTTTGATGTAGCCCGTTTGGGCAATTTTATAGATGTACTCTGATATGGTAGAAGCATGTTTTAGCTTCTCTATTTGTTGTACTATTTGGACATTATTGCTTGGTGTGGATTTGACTTCTCTCTTTATCTTTATATTATGGTTGGGTTGGCATGTATATATTGATATTGATTGTAGCCGGCGGAATAGGCATCTTGTGGTACAGGTTAGCCCGTGTGCTAATGCTACCGCAAGGCGGCAATTTCGGGCATAAGACCCCCTTCGTGCCGTGTTTTGGGATCCGGGAGGTGGGGTCTTACAAATGGTATCAATTTGCCACGATCCTCAACTAAAGAAGTCATTCAACAATGGTACCACCCCCGTTCGATTAGTCAGTTTGCGGACATACTGACTTAGCGGAAGCAGTGGTGTGCCCATATGTAATTCACACTAAGTTTGTCCAACTTTGACACTACGATTAGCCAACCTGACCTTAGGTACGTACCTTTATACGTTGATCTCCTAAAGTTTGGACGACCCTAGGTATGTAAACCTATTGTATAAAGTCTTGCGAGATCCCCTAGGGCAAGCACTTTTGTTTATAGCGGATTTTGATTCTGGCGGAGATAATAGACATGGCAGATTCCCTAGGTCAACCACTTTTGTTTATAGCAGACTCAAGCTCGGTGGATATAATGGATAGGGTAAAGTGGTTGGAAGCGGGTCTTTTGGGTGTTCAGACAAACGTTAAGAGATTCGCTAAAGGAGTAATTGAAGCATGACCCAACTCCAGGACGAGGACTACGAGGAAGAAACTAAGTATGCGTCCTTAGTCTACCTAAGTTGTTCTAGAAATCTGGCTTGAGCCTTCAAAATTCTGACACTTAGGCGTAATGGTTAGTGAGAAACAGACCTACACTCTATTTGATACCGGTGCCACACATTCGTTTGTGTGGCGGACTTCGTTAAAAACCTAAAAGGAGTGCAATACTTCACAGGTATTGCTCGAAGAGTACGCCTACCGGACGGCTCTGAGATGATTGCAACCGCTAAGTGCGAGTTCGAGATATTTATTGAAGGAAAGGCCTTTGATACGCCTGCCATGGTCTTGAGAATGCCGGAGTTTGACATCATTCTGGGCATGGCGTGGTTGGACTGGCATTTCGCAAGGATCGACTGTGCGTAAAAGGGAATCTATTTGAGACATGGAGACACCGACGTCATCTTCCAAGGTATTAGCTTCGCACCTCGTATGCTGTTATCTTCAGTTCAGGTTGTAAAAGCCCATATGAAGGGGGATGAAGTCTTCATGATCTGTTTCGAGTTGAAGGAGATGACATTGGATATGAAAGATGTACGGGTAGTGCAGGATTTCCCCGAGGTATTTCTTGAGAAACTGCGAGGATTACTCCCGCACAGAGATGTTGACTTCCAGATTAATCTAGTACCGGGTGCCAAGCCTGTATCCAAGGCCCCTTACCGAATGGCCCCGAAGGAACTCGTGGAGTTTAGAGTTCAACTGCAAGAACTGGTGGAATCAGGGTTCGTTCGCCCCAGTTCGTCACCCTGGGGAGCCCCTGTATTGTTCGTGAATAAGAAGGATGGAACCCTGCGTTTGTGCATAGATTATCGACAACTCATTCTGCTGACGGTGCGGAACACTTATCCGCTACCTCAGATCGACGAGTTGTTCAATCAACTAGTGGGAGCGCATTGGTTTTCTAAGCTGGACTTGCGCTCAGGGTATTATCAGTTGAGAATACAAGAAGGGGACATCCAGAAAACGGCCTTTAGTTCATGAAATAGGTTACACGAGTTCACTGTAATGTCGTTTGGCCTCACAAATGCCCCTTTGGCCTTCATGAGCCTGATGAACAAGGTGTTTGAACCTTATTTGGATATCTTGGTCATTGTTTTCATCGACGACATCTTGGTCTACTCAAAGATGGAAGAGGATCATGTTGAGCACTTGACCTTGGTATTGAAGAAATTGAAGGAGTACGCCATGTACGCCAAATTCAGCAAGTGCGAATTCTGGCTTAAGGAGGTTGCTTTCTTGGGTCACGTGATCAGTGGAGCTGGGCTAGCGGTGGATCTGGCCAAGGTGCGTGCCGTGAAGGACTGGTCCCCCTTGAAGTCGGTGGCCGATGTGCGGATCTTCCTTGGGCTTGCCGGGTACTACCGCAAGTTCGTAAAAAGATTTTCAAATATTACTCTTCCTCTTACTTCATTGATGAAGAAAGGTGTGCCATTTGAGTGGACATCCCAGTGCGTGTAAGACCGCCCCCCTCCCGGATCCGAAAACACGACACGAAGGGGGGGGGGGGGGGTCTTATGCCCGGAACAGCCGCCTTGCGGTAGCATTAGTGCACGGGCTAACCTGTACCACAAGACGCTTATTCCGCCGGCTACAACCAATATCAATATCACATGCCAACCCAACCAAAATATAAGCAAGAGAAGTCAAATCCACACTAAGTAATAATGTCCAAATCAGTACCACAAAAGAGAGAAGCTAAAACATGCTTCTACAATATATCAGAGTACAGTTATCAACTGCCCAAACAGGCTACATCAGAGTCTCACAACACTCACATCAGTAGCCGACGGTAGCGACGGTACCGTCCCCTCAGGCCCTGTCGTCCTGGCCTGGCTGTCCTGCTGCATAGTCTGTGGCTGCTCTACCTGCGGCGTGACCTCCTAAAAAGGAAGACGTAGCAACCGTTAGTCGAAACAACTAAGTGGCTTCACATCCGCTCCCCCGACGACTCCTCGGCACCGGGCGGGGAGAAGGAACAAGGATAATATATATATATGCAAATAATAAAAGAAGTACAAGCAGGTGGCAACAATGTAAGAGTAACAATATCATAATCTAGCAGTTATTTAAGAGCTATAACAAACTAACGAGTAAGGTAACAGTAGCAGGAAAGTAACTTAACTTATAAGTATGCCCATACAAACTTATAAGTTAAGGATCGGGTTACATAAAGGTAACTCATCGTATAAGAGTGCTCATACAAACTTATACGATGAGGATCTTGTTGTGCAATGTTATGAAATGCTATGTATGCTATGCAATGACTCACCCATGCTCACACACATGCAACTGTCATGTCGACACAGACTGTAGTTCCCACTTTTCGAGCAGGTAGCTAACCTCTCAGGCATCAGCCGCCGTGGCCAGGCAGTGATAGTAGAACAAGCACTTCTACTACTAGGCGGGCATCCACACTACTTCACCTAGGCCTCCATACGCCTCAACGCTAAGAACACAACAACGGAGCCCATGCGTACTATGACCCAGCGGGGTCTTGGGTAGATGTGCACCAAGAACACAACCCGAACTGGCCTTGCGTGACCCGGAAGGGGCCTCAGAAGTAAGCACGAGGACACAACCCAACTGTTCACTTGGCACGGAAGGGGCCCCGAGACGTGAACACCGAGGACACAGCCCAACCGCCCAAAGTCTAACTGTCAACTCCCGTCGGTGTGACGATCGGCGAGCCCGTAGACCTGCCACACTATCCTTAACCCAGGATTACGACGTCGCGTGTTGACTCAAACTACATGCAAATGCCT
The DNA here is from genome assembly GCA_039583875.1 of Platanthera guangdongensis. Taxonomy (NCBI): domain Eukaryota; kingdom Viridiplantae; phylum Streptophyta; class Magnoliopsida; order Asparagales; family Orchidaceae; genus Platanthera; species Platanthera guangdongensis. The sequence continues at coordinate 131,813,573 of CM077151.1, read as the reverse complement.
CCTCTCCATAACATGGAAGGGGCCTCGGAAGTAAGCACGAGGACACAGCCAAACCATCCATCCATACCTTATCTCAACACAAACCAAGCAAGTGACGGTCAACACCGCACTCGCATCCTCTCACAATACTACCCGTAGTGAGACGACGCTCTAAGTATTGGACTACTAAACTCATTCCATTAATCAAACATTCTCATGACCATAATTTATTCTTCTACATGACTTTCCAAATGATGACAACATAATATAAACATGATGCACATATAAAGATCTATCAATCTTTCCAAAAGTACAAACATATTATAAACATGATGCGTGTATAAATATTCATCAATCTTTCCAAAGGATAACAACATATTATAAACATGAAGCGCATAAACAACCATCTATCAATTTCTATCAAGTCAATTCGTTTAAGTAAGCTTGCTTCACAATTGGATTATATGAAATCTGATTAATAAACTAGATCAATCATGCAACTAAAATGATTAATCATAAAAGAGTTCATCCAAGCCAAGTAACTTGCAATATTAATTCCACTGAATCCAAATCCATATTATATAAGCCCAGAATTTAGGTGCAGAGTAAATCTGGGCAGCAACTTCGACCAGAGATTCCCGAAGCTACAGGAATCCGGTGAAGACGTGTAACTCCTCGATGAAAAGGTCTTTCCATGGGCTACAACTTTCTTATTCAGACCTCAACCCAGATTTGATTGTATCCTATTAGAAACCTGCCTTGAGGTCCGCTGCATACAGAACATAATTTGTGCATGCAGGATTTATTGAACACCATTTTCGTTCAAACTTTCCCGTGGCTACAGACATCTCCTGAAGTCGTGCAGCCACTCGTTGGAAAGGTATTTTCAAGGGATTCAAGTTTCGTGTTTAGTCGAAAGCCCAGATCTGGCCATATCTTTCATGAAAATGGCCTAGAATATTGCTGCGCGCAGAATACAGATTCAGCACGCATCTTGATGCGGAACGAACGGCATCGGTTCATCTTCCTCCTCAAGTCGATCCTCTCAAATCTCCTCCAGAAATTTTCTCCACCCTTATTCACCCTCATGAGGCCTTTACTCTTCACGAAACCGTCCCCCATCTCCACATAGAAGATCAGAGAGGTTGAAGACACCACTAACCAAGGGCACAAGCCCTAGATCGGCCTCATCCCAGAGAAAAACATCTTCTCACAAGTCAAGACTCCACCGAGTCGACATCTCGCCTATATATCTACAGATCTAGCACTAAGGGAGAGGGTAGGAAACTCACTTCGGTTACAGCGGTACCACCATTTCCGGCCATGGATCGTGTAGTCCTTCGCAGTGGCATCTTCTCCTTCACGGCGATGGCGGATTTTCCCTCCCTAGAACTTGCTCCTGCAGTTCTTTTTCTACAGAAGTTTTCTCAGAAAATCGGGCTGGAAAGAGAAGTGAAACTGCTAGGGTTTTCTAAGCCCTTTGAAAGTGAAACGCCATCGGTCACGCCAATGGTCACGCCCGTGACATGGGGCGTGACCCCTATCAACTACCGAGAATTTGTCGAACTCAACTAAAGTCATCGACCGGAGAACACGCCCCGATCACGCCCATGGTCACGCCCGTGATACCGGGCGTGACCCCTATCAACTACTCGAGGATTTGTCGAACTCAACCAAAATCGTCGACCGTAGAACATGCCACGGTCACGCCCATGGTCACGCCCGTGACACCGGGCGTGACCCATATCAACTACTCAAGGATTCGTCGAACTCAACCACAATCGTCGACCGGATAACACGCCCCGGTCACGCCCATGGTCACGCCCGTGACACCGGGCGTGACCCTGATCAACTACTCGAGGATTCGTCGAACTCAACCAAAATCGTCGATCGGAGAACAAGCCCCGGTCACGCCCATGGTCACGCCCGTGACACCGGTCGTGACCCCTATCAACTACTCGAGGATTCGTCGAACTCACCCACAATCGTCGACCAGAGAACACGCCTTGGTCACGCCCATGGTCACGCCCGTGACAGGGGCCGTGTCCCGTGTTCAACTACACAAGTACTCGACAACTACTCGAGTACTCGACAACTGACTGGATAGTCACGGGCATGGTCACGCCCGTGTTGGACCAGTCATGCCCGTGACATGGGCGTAAAACTCACTATGTCGAGAATTCACTACCCGTGTCTTGCTCTGGACAACTTGAGGGCGGGTTTCTCCTACATTCCCAAGTGCAGCCCAATTTCCAGCACTTCCCTGGACCCAAGTCAGCTCTCCTGACTCAAAAACACACACAAGGGGCCTAGTGCGAATCGGGACGTTACAAATCATATAAACAAAATAAAAGATTTCGTCCCCGAAATCAGGCTTGGGCTAGGGGAGAAAAGCATAACAGTAAAATCAACATATGCTTTTAAATAAAATTACCTTGAGCAAACAACTCCGGGTAGCGTTGCTGCATCAAATCCATTGGCTCCCATGTATATTCCTCCTTCCCATGATTAGACCATAGCACTTTCACCAAGGGAACACTTTTGCGGCGCAAAATTCTTGTCTCGCTATCTACGATCCGCACCGTCTCCAGTCGCATCGACCTATTAGACGCCACAACACCATCAGTTGTGGGGATGTATTGATCGGGCCGCAACAACGCCTTCCGAAGTGACGACACATTGAACACGTCGTGGAGGTTCTCTACCTTTGGCGGCAACTCCAACCGATAGGCCAACGGGCCAATCCTTTCCAATATGGTATAAGGCCCAACATACCTTGGGCTGAGCTTTTTCACACCATGCACACGTGACACTCCAAGCATCGGTCGGATTTTCAGGAACACCTTATCACCCACTTGGAACTCCACCATCCGGTGCTTAGCGTTATAGTACTTCGCCTGCCGACTTTGAGCCTCCAACATTCGATCCCGTATCAATCTGACCGCCGCATCAGTATCATCTATATATTCATTTCCCAATCCCTTCGGATCTTCATCCTGCACCCAAGACAAGGGAGTCCTGCACCTTCTTCCGTAAAGGGCTTCATGGGGCGCCATACCGATGCTCACCTGATGACTATTATTGTGGGAGAATTCCACTAGGGGCAAGAGTCTTTCCCACGGCTCTCCTCTATCCAGCACACATAACCTAAATAAATCCTCCAGTGTTCTGATGGTCCGCTGAGACTGCCCGTCCGTCTGAGGGTGGAATGCAGTACTAAAGGTTAGGCGCGAGCCCAAATATGCCTGCACCGCCTTCCACTCCTTGGAAGTAAACCGACCATCCCAATCCGAAATAATTATCTTGGGCATGCCATGATACCGTACGAACTGCTCCACAAAGAGGCGTACCAAAACGTCCATGTGTGCTTCCTTCTTCATTGGAATGAACCGGGCCACCTTTGTCAGTCGATCAACAATAACCCACACTGAGTCATTCCCAGAGTGGGAGCGAGGTAGCCCATGGACGAAGTCCATGGAGATATCCTTAAACTTCCACTCGGGGATAGGCAACGACTGCAACAAACCACCGGCACTCTTACATTCGGCCTTCACCCTTTGACAAGCTTCGCAATGTGTAACATAGTAACGCACATCCTTCTTCATTCTCGGCCAGTACATGGTCTTCCGTAAGCCGGCGTACATCTTGGGAATACCCGGGTGTACTGAATATTGAGAGCTATGCGCCTCTCTCAAGATATCTTCCCAGATTTTGCTGCCCTTGGGAATATAGAGTCGGCCACGGAAATAAACAAGGTTGTCTTTTTAGTGTGTAATCATCAGTAGTCCCATCTTCAATTGCCTTGATTGCAGGGTCCAAGGCCGCATCCATTCCTTGCTCCACCCGAATCTGGTCCCGGATATCACAAACTATGCTCATGCTTGCCAAATACTCTGCATACTCTGCCGAAGGAGCCTTGAATACCAAAGTAATATCCATCTCCTCAATAATCCGAGCCAACTCCATACTCATCAACCGAGACTCTGGGCTAGAGCCTGACACTTTTCTACTCAATGCATCGGCTACCGAGTTCGCCTTTCCGGGATGATAGTTTAAGGTGAACTCATAATCACAAAGAAACTCTAACCATCGTCGTTGCCTCAAGTTCAACTCCTTCTGTGTATGAACGTACTTCAAGTTTTTGTGGTCTGAAAAGATCTCGCAGTGGACGCCGTATAGATAGTGCCTCCAAACATTCAAGGCGAATACCACTGCTCCCAACTCCAAATCATGGACCGGGTAATTAATTTCATGTTTCTTTAACTGTCTTGAAGCATATGCGATCACGTGCCCGTGCTGCATCAGTACCGCTCCCATCCCTTGATACGATGCGTAGGTGTAAACCTGAAATCCTTCCTTCCCAGATGGAAGTGCAAGGATGGGGGCGGAGGTAAGCCTATCCTTCAGCTCTTGGAACGTCGCTTCACATTGGGGAGTCCACTCAAATGGCACACCTTTCTTCGTCAAATAAGTAAGAGGAAGGGCAATCTTGGAGAATCCTTTCACGAACTTGCGGTAATACCCAGCAAGTCCAAGAAAGCTTCGTACATCAGCCGCCGACTTCAAGGGAGACCACTCCTTCACGGCTCGCACCTTTGCTGGATCCACTGCTAATCCTGCCCCACTGATCACATGCCCCAAGAAAGCAACCTCCTTGAGCCAGAATTCACACTTGCTAAATTTGGCATACAATGCGTGCTCCTTCAATTTCTTCAACACCAAGGTCAGGTGCTCGACATTCTCCTCCTCCGTCTTTGAGTAGACCAAGATGTCTTCGATGAAAACAATGACGAAGATGTCCAAATATGGGTCAAACACCTTGTTCATCAGACTCATGAAGGCCGAAGGGGCATTTGTGAGCCCAAACGGCATTACCGTGAACTCATACAAACCATATCTTGAACTAAAGGCCGTTTTCTGGATGTCCCCTTCTTGTATCCTCAACTGATAGTATCCAGAGCGCAAATCCAGTTTAGAAAACCAATGAGCTCCCACTAGTTGATCGAACAACTCGTCGATCCGAGGTAGCGGATAAGTGTTCTGCACCGTCAACCGATTGAGTTCCCGATAATCTATGCACAAACGCAGTGTTCCATCCTTCTTCTTCATGAACAGTACAAGGGTTCCCCAGGGTGACGAAGTGGGGCGAACGAACCCTGGCTCGACCAGTTCTAGCAATTGAACTCTAAACTCTGCGAGTTCCTTCAGGGCCATTCGGTAAGGGGCCTTAGATACAGGCTTGGCACCCTGTACTAGATTAATCTGGAAATCAACTTCCCTATGCGGGGGCAATCCTGATAGTTTCTCAGGAAATACCTCGAGGAATTCCCGCACTATCCGTACATATTTTACTTCCAACGCTGCCTCCTTCAACTCGAACCAGATCATGAAGACCTCATCCCCCTTCATATGGGATTTTACAGCCTGTATGGAAGATAACATCATACGAGGCGCGAAGCAAATACCTTGGAAGATGACGTCGGAGTCTCTATGTCTCAAATAGATTTGCTTCTCTGCGCAGTCGATCCTCGCGAAGTCCCAGTCCAACCACGCCATGCCCAAAATGATGTCGAACTCCAGCATTCTCAGGACTGTGGCCGGCATATCAAAGGCCTTTCCATCAATGAATAACTCCAACTCGCACTTGGCGGTTGCGATCATCTCCGAGCCATCCGGAAGGCGCACTCGTCGGGCTATTTCAGTGAAATATTTCACACCCTCTATGCCTTTAATGAAATCCTCGGACACAAAGGAGTGTGAGGCACCGGTATCGAATCGAGTGTAGGCCGGTTTCTCACTAACCATTATGCCTAAGCATCAAAATTGTGAAGGCTCAAGCCAGATTCCTAGAAAAACTTAGGCAGACTAAGGATGAATGCTTAATTTCTTCCTCGTAGTCCTCGTCCTTGAGCTGGGTCCTGCTTCAATTACTCCTTCAGTGAGTCTCTTAATGCTTGTCTGAACACCCAAAAGACCCGCTTCCAACCAGTTTACCATATCCATTATCTCCACCAAGCTCAAGTATCCTATAAACAAAAGTGGTTGCCCTAGAAATCTGCCATGTCTATTATCTCAGTTACATTCAAAATCCGCTATAAACAAAAGTGCTTGCCCGAGGGGATCTCGCAAGACTTTATACCATAGTTTTACATACTTGGGGTCATCCAAACTTGGAAGATCGACGTATAAAGGTATGTACCTAAGGTCAGGTTGGCTAATCGTAGGGTCAAAGTTGGACATACCTAGTGTGAATTACATATGGGCACACCACTGCTTCCGCTAAGTCAGTTTGTCCACAAACTGACTAATTGAATGGGGGTGGTTCCATTGTTGAAAGACTTCTTTAGTTGAGTATCGTGGCAAACTGATACCATTTGTAAGACCCCCCCTCCCGGATCCCAAAACACGGCACGAAGGCGGGGTCTTATGCCCGAACATCCGCCTTGCGGTAGCATTAGTGCACGGGCTAACCTGTACCACAAGACGCCTATTCCGCCGGCTACAACCAATATCAATATCACATGCCAACCCAATCAAAATATAAGCAAGAGAAGTCAAATCCACACTAAGTAATAATGTCCAAATCAGTACCACAAAAGAGAGAAGCTAAAACCTTCTTCTACAATATATCAGAGTACAACTATCAACTGCCCAAACAGGCTACATCAGAGTCTCATAACACTCACATCAGTAACCGATGGTAGCGACGGTACCGTCCCCTCAGGCCCTGTCGTCCTGGCCTGGTTGTCCTGCTGCATAGTCTGCGGATGCTCTACCTGCGGCGTGACCTCCTAAAAAGGAAGATGTAGCAACCGTTAGTCGAAACGACTAAGTGGCTTCACATCCGCTCCCCCAGTGAGTCCTCGGCACCGGGCGGGGAGAAGGAACAAGGATAATATATATACAAATAATAAAAGAAGTACAAGCAGATGACAACAATGTAAGAGTAACAGTATCATAATCTAGCAGTTATTTAAGAGCTATAGCAAACTAACAAGTAAGGTAACAGTAGCAGAAAAGTAACTTAACTTATAAGGATGCCCATACAAACTTATAAGTTAAGGATCAGGTTACATAAAGGTAACTCATCGTATAAGAGTGCACATACAAACTTATACGATGAGGATCTTGTTGTGCAATGTTATGAAATGCTATGTATGATATGCAATGACTCACCCATGCTCACACACATGCAACTGCCATGTCGATACAGACTGTAGTTCCCACTTTTCGAGCAAGTAGCTAACCTCTCACGCATCAGCCGTCGTGGCCAGACGGTGACTGTAGAACGGGCACTTCTACTACTAGGCGGGTATCCACACTACTTCACCGAGGCCTCCGTACGCCTCAACGCTAAGAACACAACAGTGGAGCCCATGCGTACTATGGCCCAGCGGGGTCTTGGGTAGATGTGCACCAAGAACACAGCCCAAACTGGCATTGCGTGACCCGAAAGGGGCCTCGAAAGTAAGCACGAGGACACAGCCCAACCGTTCACTTGGCACGGAAGGGGCCCCGGGACGTGAACACCGAGGATACAGCCCAACCGCCAAAAGTCTAACTGTCAACTCCCGTCGGTGTGATGATCGGCGAGCCCGTAGACCTGCCACACTATCCTTAACCCAGGATTACGATGCCGCGTGTCGACTCACACTGCATGCAAATGCCTCCTCGCCATAACATGGAAGGGGCCTCGGAATTAAGCACGAGGACACAGCCCAACCATCCATCCATACCTTATCTCAACACAAACCAAACAAGTGGCGGTCAACACCGCACTCACATCCTCTCACAATACTACCCGTAGGGAGATGATGCTCTAAGTATTGGACTACTAAACTCATTCCATTAATCAAACATACTCATGGCCATAATTTATTCTTCTACATGACTTTCCAAATGATGACAACATAATATAAACATGATGCGCATATAAAGATCTATCAATCTTTCCAAAAGTACAAACATATTATAAACATGATGCGCGTATAAAGATCCATCAATCTTTCCAAAGGATAACAATATATTATAAACATGAAGCGCATAAATAACCATCTATCAATTTCTATCAAGTCAATTCGTTTAAGTAAGCTTGCTTCACAATTGGATTATATGAAATCTGATTAATAAACTCTATCAATCATGCAACTAAAACGATTAATCATAAAAGAGTTCATCCAAGCCAAGTAACTTGCAATATTAATTTCACCGAATCCAAATCCATATTATATAAGCCCAGAATTTAGGTGTAGAGTAAATCTGGGCAGCAACTTCGACCGGAGATTCTTGAAGCTACAGGAATCCGGTGAAGACGTGTAACCCTTCGATGGAAAGGTCTTTCCATGGGCTACAACTTTTGTATTCAGACCTCAACGCAGATTTGACTGTATCCTATTAGAAACTAGCCTTGAGTTCCGCTGCGTACAGAACATAATTTCTGCATGCAGGATTTATTGAACACTATTTTCGTTTAGACTTTCCGCTGCTTCTACTTTCTTGTTTAGTCGAAAGCCCAGTTCTGGCCATCTCCTTCATGAAAATGGCCTAGAAGATCGTTGCACGCAGAATACAGATTCAACATGCATCTTGAGGCGGAACGAACGACATCGGTTCATCTTCCTCCTCAAGTCGATCCTCTCAAATCTCCTCCAGAAATTTCCTCCACCCTTATTCACCCTCACGAGTCCTTTACTCTTCACGAAACCATCCCCCATCTCCACATAGAAGATCAGAGAGGTTGAAGACACCACTAACCAAGGGCACAAGCCCTAGATCGGCCTCATCCTAGAGAAAAACATCTTCTCACAAGTGAAGACTCCACCGAGTCGACATCTCGCTTATATATCTACAGATCTAGCACCAAGGGAGAGGGTAGGAAACTCACTTCGGTTCCAGCGGTACCACCATTTCCGGACATGGATCGTGTAGTCCTTCGCGGCGGCATCTTCTCCTTCACGGCTATGGCGGATTTTCCCCCCTAGAACTTGCTCCTGCTGTTCTCTTTCTACAGAAGTTTTCTCAGAAAATCGGGCTGGAAAGAGAAGTGAAACTTCTAGGGTTTTCTAAGCCCTTTTAATGTGAAACGCCATCGGTCACGCCAATGGTCACGCCCGTGACATGGGGCGTGACCCCTATCAACTACCGAGAATTCGTCGAACTCAACTAAAGTCATCGACCGGAGAACACGCCACGGTCATGCCCATGGTCACGCCCGTGACACCGGGCGTGACCCCTATCAACTACTCGAGGATTCGTCGAACTCAACCAAAATCGTCGACCGGAGAACACGCCCCAGTCACGCCCATGGTCACGCCAATGGTCACGCCCGTGACACCGGGCGTGACCCACATCAACTACTCGAGGATTCGTCGAACTCAACCACAATCGTCGACTGGAGAACACGCCCCAGTCACGCCCGTGACAACGGGCGTGACCCCTAACAACTACTCGAGGATTCGTCGAACTCAACCAAAATCATCGACCAGAGAACAAGCCCCGGTCACGCCCATGGTCACGCCCGTGACACCGGGCGTGACCCCTATCAACTACTCAAGGATTCGTCAAACTCACCCACAATCATCGACCAGAGAACACGCCCCGGTCACGCCCATGGTCACGCCCGTGACAGGGGGCGTGTCCCGTGTTCAACTACACAAGTACTCGACAACTACTCGAGTACTCGACAATTTACTGGATAGTCACGGGCATGGTCATGCCCGTGTTGGACCGGTCACGCCTGTGACATGGGCGTCAAACTCACTATGTCAAGAATTCACTATCCGTGTCCTGCTCTGGACAACTCGAGGGCTAGTTTCTCCTACATTCCCAAGTGCAGCCCAATTTCCAGCACTTCCCTGGACCCAAGTCAGCTCTCCTGACTCAAAAACGTGCACAAGGGGCCTAGTGCGAATCGGGACATTACAAATCCTATAAACAAAATAAAAATTTAGTCCCCGAAATCAGGCTTGGGCTAGGGGAGAAAAGCATAACAGGAAAATCAACATATGCTTTTAAATAAAATTATCTTGAGCAAACAACTCCGGGTAGCGTTGCTGCATCAAATCCATTGGCTCCCATGTATATTCCTCCTTCCCATGATTAGACCATAGCACTTTCACCAAGGGAACAGTTTTGCGGCGCAACATTCTTGTCTCGCTATCTACGATCTGCACCAGCTCCAGTCGCATTGACCTATCAGACGCTACAGCACTATCAGTTGTGGGGATGTATTGATCGGGCCACAACAACGCCTTCCGAAGCGAAGACACATGGAACACGTCGTGGAGGTTCTCTAGCTCTGGCGGCAACTCCAACCGATAGGCCAACGGGTCAATCCTTTCCAATATGGTATAAGGCCCAACATTCCTTGGGCTGAGCTTTTTCACACCACGCACACGTGACACTCCATACATAGGTCGGATTTTCAGGAACACCTTTTCACCCACTTGGAACTCCACCATCCAGTGTTAGGCGTTATAGTACTTCGCCTGCCGACTTTGAGACTCCAACATGCGATCCCGTATCAATCTGACCGCCGCATCAGTATCATCTATATATTCATTTCACAATGCCTTCGGATCTTCATCCTGCACCCAAGACAAGGGAGTCCTGCACCTTCTTCCGTAAAGGGCTTCATGGGGCGTCATACCGATGCTCGCCTGATGGCTATTATTGTAGGAGAATTCCACTAGGGGCAAGAGTCTTTCCCACGGATATCCTCTGTCCAGCACACATAACCTTAATAAATTCTCCAGTATTCTGATGGTCCGCTCAGACTGCCCGTCCGTCTGAGGGTGGAATGCAGTACTAAAGGTTAGGCGCGAGCCCAAATACGTTTGCACCGCCTTCTACTCATTAGAAGTAAAACGACCATCCCAATCCAAAATAATTGTCTTGGGCACGCCATGATACCGTACGAACTGCTCCACAACGAGGCGTACCAAAACGTCCACGTGTGCTTCCTTCTTCATTGGAATGAACCGGGCCACCTTTGTCAGTCGATCAACAATAACCCACACTGAGTCATTCCCGGAGCGGGAGTGAGGTAGCCCATGACGAAGTCCATGGAGATATCCTTAAACTTCCACTCGGGGATGGGAAACGACTGCAACAAACCACCGGGACTCTTACATTCGGCCTTCACCCTTTGACAAGCTTCGCAATGTGTAACATAGTAACGAACATCCTTCTTCATTCCCGGCCAGCACATGGTCTTTCGTAAGTCGGCGTACATCTTGGCAATACCCGGGTGTACTGAATATTGAGAGCTATGTGCCTCTCTCAAGATATCTTCCCGGATTTTGCCGCCCTTGGGAATATAGAGTCGGCCACGGAAATAAACAAGGCCGTCTTTTAGTGTATAATCATCAGTAGTCCCATCTTCAATTGCCTTGATTGCCAGGGCCAAGGCCGCATCGATTCCTTGCTCCAACCGAATCCGGTCCCGAATATCGCAAACTATGCTCATGCTTGCCAAATACTCCGCATACTCTGCCGAAGGAGCCTTGAATACCAAAGTAATATCCATCTCCTCAATCATCTGAGCCAACTCCATACTCATCAACCGAGACTCTGGGCTAGAACCTTGCACTTTTCTACTCAATGTATCGGCTACCGAGTTCGCCTTTCCGGGATGATAGTTTAAGGTGAACTCATAATCACATAGAAACTCTAACCATCGTCGTTGCCTCAAGTTCAACTCCTTCTGTGTATGAACGTACTTCAAGTTTTTGTGGTCTGAAAAGATCTCGCAGTGGACGTCGTATAGATAGTGCCTCCAAACCTTCAAGGCGAACACCACTGCTCCCAACTCCAAATCATGGAATGGGTAATTAATTTCATGTTTCTTTAACTGTCTTGAAGCATATGCGATCACGTGCACGTGCTGCATCAGTACCGCTCCCATACCTTGATACGATGCGTCGGTGTAAACCTTAAATCCTTCCTTCCTAGATGGAAGTGCAAGGATGGGGGCGGAGGTAAGCCTATCCTTCAGCTCTTGGAACGCCGCTTCACATTGGGGAGTCCACTCAAATGGCACACCTTTCTTCGTGAAAGAAGTAAGAGGAAGGGCAATCTTGGAGAATCCTTTCACGAACTTGCGGTAGTACCCAGCAAGTCCAAGAAAGCTTCGTACATCGGCCGCCGACTTCAAGGGCGACCACTCCTTCACGGCTCGCACCTTTGCTGGATCTACTGCTAATCCTGCCCCACTGATCACATGCCCCAAGAAAGCAACCTCCTTGAGACAGAATTCACACTTGCTAAATTTGGCGTACAAGGCGTGCTCCTTCAATTTCTTCAACACCAAGGTCAGGTGCTCGACATGATCCTCCTCCGTCTTTGAGTAGACCAAGATGTCGTCGATGAAAACAATGACGAAGATGTCCAAATATGTGTCAAACACCTTATTCATCAGACTCATGAAGGCCGAAGGGGCATTTGTGAGCCCAAACGGCATTACTGTGAACTCATACAAACCAAATCTTGAACTAAAGGCCGTTTTCTGGATGTCCCCTTCTTGTATCCTCAACTGATAGTATCAGAGCGCAAATCCAGTTTAGAAAACCAATGTGCTCCCACTAGTTGATCGAATAACTCGTTGATCCGAGGTAGCGGATAAGTGTTCCGCACCGTCAACCGATTGAGTTCCTGATAATCTATGCACAAACGCAGGGTTCCATCCTTCTTCTTCACGAACATTACAGGGGATCCCCAGGGTGACGAACTGGGGCGAACAAACCCTGACTTCACCAGTTCTTGCAATTGAACTCTAAACTCCGCGAGTTCCTTCGGGGCCATTCTGTAAGGGGCCTTAGATACAGGCTTGGCACCCGTACTATATTAATCTGGAAATCAACTTCCCTATGCGGGGGCAATCCTGGTAGTTTCTCAGGAAATACCTCGAGGAATTCCCGCACTACCCATACATCTTTTACTTCCAACGCTACCTCCTTCAACTCGAACCAGATCATGAAGACCTCATCCCCCTTCATACGGGACTTTACAGCCTGTACGGAAGATAACATCATACGAGGCGCGAAGAAAATACCTTGGAAGATGGCGTCGGAGTCTCCATGTCTCAAATAGATTTGCTTCTCTGCGCAGTCGATCCTCGCGAAGTGCTAGTCTAACCACGCCATGCCCAAAATGATGTCGAACTCCGGCATTCTTAGGACCGTGGACGGCGTATCAAAGGCCTTTCCATCAATGAATAACTCCAACTCGCACTTGGCGGTTGCGATCATCTTCGAGCCGTTCGGAAGGCGCACTCGTCGGGCTATTTCAGTGAAATATTTCACACCCTCTATGCCTTTAATGAAATCCTCGGACACAAAGGAGTATGAGGCACCGGTATCGAATCGAGTGTAGGCCGGTTTCTCACTAACCATTGTGCCTAAGCATCAAAATTGTGAAGGCTCAAGCCAGATTCCTAGAAAAACTTAGGCAGACTTTTGTTGAATGCTTAATTTCTTCCTTGTAGTCCTCGTCCTTGAGCTTGGTCCTGCTTCAATTACTCCTTCAGCGAGTCTCTTAATGCTTGTCTGAACACCCAAAAGACCTGCTTCCAACCACTCTACCATATCCATTATCTCCACTAAGCTCAAGTCTCCTATAAACAAAAGTGGTTGCCCTAGGAAATCTGTCATGTCTATTATCTCCGTTAGATTCAAAATCCGCTATAAACAAAAGTGCTTGCCCTATGGGATCTCACAAGACTTTATACCATAGTTTTACATATTGGGGTCATCCAAACTTGGAAGATCGATGTATAAAGGTATGTACCTAAGGTCAGGTTGGCTAATCGTAGGGTCAAAGTTGGACATACCTAGTGTGAATTACATATGGGCACACCACTGCTTCCGCTAAGTCAGTTTGTCTGCAAACTGATTAATCGAATGGGGGTGGTTCCATTGTTGAAAGACTTCTTTAGTTGAGGATCGTGGCAAACTGATACCATTTGTAAGACCCCCCCTCCCGGATCCCAAAACACTGCACGAAGGGGGGTATTATGCCCGGAACAGCGACCTTGCGGTAGCATTAGCGCACGGGCTAACCTGTACCACAAGATGGCTATTCCGCCGGCTACAACCAATATCAATATCACATGCCAACCCAACCAAAATATAAGCAAGAGAAGTCAAATCCACACTAAGTAATAATGTCCAAATCAATACCACAAAAGAGAGAAGCTAAAACATGCTTCTACAATATATCAAAGTACATCTATCAACTGCCCAAACAGGCTACATCAGAGTCTCACAACACTCACATCAGTAACCGACTGTAGCGACGGTACCGTCCACTCAGGCCCTGTAGTCCTGGCCTGGCTGTCCTGCTGCATAGTCTGCGGCTGCTCTACCTACGACGTGACCTCCTAAAAAGGAAGACATAGCAACCGTTAGTCGAAACGACTAAGTGGCTTCACATCCGCTCCCCCGACGACTCCTCGGCACCGGGTGGTGAGAAGGAACAAGGATAATATATATATGCAAATAATAAAAGAAGTACAAGTAGGTGGCAACAGTGTAAGAGTAACAGTATCATAATCTAGCAATTATTTAAGAGCTATAGCAAACTAACAAGTAAGGTAACAGTAACAGGAAAGTAACTTAACTTATAAGGATGCTCATACAAACTTATAAGTTAAGGATCTGGTTACATAAAGTTAACCCATCGTATAAGAGTGCCCATACAAACTTATACGATGAGGATCTTGTTGTGCAATGTTATGAAATGCTATGTATACTTATGCAATGACTCACCCATGCTCCCACACATGCAACTGCCATGTCGACACAGACAGTAGTTCCCACTTTTCGAGCAGGTAGCTAACCTCTCAGCCATCAGCCGCCGTGGCCAAGCGGTGATAGTAGAACAGGCACTTCTACTACTAGGCGAGTATCCACACTACTTCATCGAGGCCTCTGTACGCCTCAACGCTAAGAACACAACACCGAAGCCCATGCGTACTATGGCCCAGCGGGGTCTTGGGTAGATGTACACCAAGAACACAGCTTGAACTGGCCTTGTGTGACCCGGAAGGGGCCTTGGAAGTAAGCACGAGGACACAACCCAACCATTCACTTGGCACGGAAGGGGCCCCGGGACGTGAACACCGAGGACACATCCCAACCGCCCAAAGTCTAACTGTCAACTCCCGTTAGTATGACGATCGGCGAGCCCGCAGACCTACCACACTATCCTTAACCCAGGATTACGACACCGCGTGTCGACTCACACCGCATGCAAATGCCTCCTCGCCATAACATGGAAGGGGCCTCGGAAGTAAGCACTAGGACACAGCCCAACCATCCATCCATACCTTATCTCAACACAAACCAAACAAGTGACGGTCAACACCGCACTCACATCCTCTCACAATACTACCCGTAGGGAGATGACGCTCTAAGTATTGGACTACTAAACTCATTCCATTAATCAAACATACTCAT
Source organism: Platanthera guangdongensis (assembly GCA_039583875.1). Classification (NCBI taxonomy): domain Eukaryota; kingdom Viridiplantae; phylum Streptophyta; class Magnoliopsida; order Asparagales; family Orchidaceae; genus Platanthera; species Platanthera guangdongensis. Next base: position 131,798,139 of record CM077151.1, on the reverse strand, counting down.
GGCCATAATTTATTCTTCTACATGACTTTCCAAATGATGACAACATAATATAAACATGATACGCATATAAAGATCTATCAATCTTTCCAAAAGTACAAACATATTATAAACATGATGCGCGTATAAAGATCCATCAATCTTTCCAAAGGATAACAACATATTATAAACATGAAGCGCATAAATAACCATCTATCAATTTCTATCAAGTCAATTCGTTTAAGTAAGCTTGCTTCACAATTGGATTATATGAAATCTATTAATAAACTCCATCAATCATGCAACTAAAATGATTAATCATAAAAGAGTTCATCCAAGCCAAGTAACTTGCAATATTAATTCCACCGAATCCAAATTCATATTATATAAGCCCAAAATTTAGGTGCAGAGTAAATCTGGGCAGCAACTTCGACCGGAGATTCCCGAAGCTACAAGAATCCGGTGAAGATGTGTAACCCCTCGATGGAAAGGTATTTCCATGGGCTACAACTTTCGTATTCAGACCTCAACCCAGATTTGAATGTATCCTATTAGAAAGCAGCCTTGAGGTCCGCTGCGTACAGAACCCAATTTCTACATGCAGGATTTATTGAACACCATTTTCGTTCAGACTTTCTTGTGCCTATAGACAACGCCTGAAGCCGTGCAGCACTCGTTGGAAAGGTATTTTCAAGGGCTTCAACTTTCGTGTTTAGTCTAAAGCCCAGATCTGGCCATATCCTTCATGAAAATGGCCTAGAAGATCGTTGCGCGCAGAATACAGATTCAGCACGCATCTTGAGGCGGAACGAACGACATCGGTTTATCTTCCTCCTCAAGTCGATCCTCTCAAATCTCCTCCAGAAATTTCCTCCACCCTTATTCACCCTCATGAGGCCTTTACTCTTCACAAAGCCGTACCCCATCTCCACATAGAAGATCAGAGAGGTTGAAGACACTACTAACCAAGGGCACAAGCCCTAGATCGGCCTCATCCTAGAGAAAAACATTTTCTCACAAGTCAAGACTCCACTGAGTCGACATCTCGCCTATATATCTACAGCTCTAGCACCAAGGGAGAGGGTAGGAAACTCACTTCGGTTCCAGCGGTACCACCATTTCCGGCCATGGATCGTGTAGTCCTTCGCAGCGACATCTTCTCCTTCACGGCGATGGCGGATTTTCCCTCCCTAGAACTTGCTCCTGCAGTTCTCTTTCTACAGAAGTTTTCTCAGAAAATCGAGCTGGAAAGAGAAGTGAAACTGCTAGGGTTTTCTAAGCCCTTTTAAAGTGAAACGCCATCGGTCACGCCAATGGTCACGCCCGTGATATGGGGCGTGAGCCCTATCAACTACCGAGAATTCGTCGAACTCAACTAAAGTCATTGACCGGAGAACACGCCCCAGTAACACCCATGGTCACGCCCGTGACACCGGGCGTGATGTAACGCCCCCTATCCGTCGCATAGTATATAGCAGTAGGTCCGGCCGGGGCCCGACGCCATATACCACAGACAGACCGGGTGGTTACGTATGGAAACCATCCAACCAATCTCAACGTCCTACATAGAGCATTCTAGCGGAAGCAGGTTGAATAAGTTGCAAACAAGAACCCAGCTTTAGAGCACGAATGTCCACTATTACAATATTTAGGAATGTATACAAAATACCCAAAAATCGGCCTTAAGGCCTTACAGAATGTTTCACTTGAATAATACATGATTTAACCAACCTCGGCACGCAGGCCGGCCATACATGAATAAAACAGAAAACATTTCCACTTGGGCCTTCGAGGGCCAGCTTCACAAAAAGGGCTTTAGCCCGCTATTGACTGCTTGGTCCAGCTGCACCTGCAAGCAACAAACCACCGCACGGTGGCAAACAAGGCAACGGTCAGCAATGCTGACCAAATTATAACGATCCCGCCCCCAACTCGGGGCGGCGATGCTCCTTCCCTGCATTTCATTAGCACAAGCGAGCAATGCATATAACCATAGCCATTTCATCACAGACGTTGGCTCGTACGGCCACACGTCCCGTGCACTCAGGGCACATTCTCGGTGAACCGGTCGATGTTACGTCAATTAAAGCCATTAACATTCCGGACTCACCACCGCCACTTAGACGGCCATTCCTATGAGCAATTCGTCTTCCTGGTATTGGTCACGTCAATTCAAGCCATTGACCACCGAAGACTCACATATATGCCAACGGCGAGTGCCATGTAACTTTAGGTCTCTCTAACCCGAACGACATAGAGCGGGTACGGTTCCATCTAACCCGTGCTCACATCGCAACGATTGTAATGCCCCCTATCCGTCGCATAGTATATAGCAGTAGGTCCGGCCGGGGCCCGACGCCATATACCACAGACAGACCGGGTGGTTACATATGGAAACCATCCAACCAATCTCAACGTCCTACACAGAGCATTCTAGCGGAAGCAGGTTGAATAAGTTGCAAACAAGAACCCAGCTTTAGAGCACGAATGTCCACTATTACAATATTTAGGAATGTATACAAAATACCCAAAAATCGGTCTTAAGGCCTTACAGAATGTTTCACTTGAATAATACATGATTTACCAACCTCGGCACGCAGGCCGGCCATACATGAATAAAACAGAAAACATTTCCACTTGGGCCTTCGAGGGCCAGCTTCGCAAAAAGGGCTTTAGCCCGCTATTGACCGCTTGGTCCAGCTGCACCTGCAAGCAACAAACCACCGCACGGTGGCAAACAAGGCAACGGTCAGCAATGCTGACCAAATTATAACGATCCCGCCCCCAACTCGGGGCGGCGATGCTCCTTCCCTGCATTTCATTAGCACAAGCGAGCAATGCATATAACTATAGTCATTTCATCACAGACGTTGGCTCGTACGGCCACACGTCCCGTGCACTCATGGCACATTCTCGGTGAACCGGTCGATGTTACGTCAATTAAAGCCATTAACATTCCGGACTCACCACCGCCACTTAGACGGCCATTCCTATGAGCAATTCGTCTTCCTGGTATTGGTCACGTCAATTCAAGCCATTGACCACCGAAGACTCACATCTATGCCAACGTCGAGTGCCATGTAACTTTAGGTCTCTCTAACCCGAACGACATAGAGCGGGTACGGTTCCATCTAACCCGTGCTCACATCGCAACGACAATTTAAGCCATATGCGCGGGTCAAACTTTCACCGAGTCCCATTCTAACACAAATCACATAACCCCGTTATGTTCAAGCTGGCTCTCAGGCCACCAAGTTGGCAAGATCTCGTATCCGCCCAGTTTTCCGGGTGCACCTTTGGGTTAGTCCCCAAGGCTCCCTGCTGCAATCTACCGCGTAGAAAACCCGAAAACACCCAATAGCACGGAGTCTTCTCCGGCCTTATGCAATGCAACATCACCGATCCGGACTAACATGTCCGGGTAGGCTTCAACCAAAATGCCTATGTCCGTTCTCGCATACGAACTCTAAACAACGGGGACTTTACATATCTACCCGAAGGAACGCCTCCAACTCTCCGCAAACTCGCGAGAGCGGGCTTCCTATGCTAAGAAAGAGAGCTATTAGTGCTCAAGATGAGGATCGTTACCCTTGCGGTCCTCTTTGGCGCCATTGAAAAGTAATCGGATAGAAATCACCGCACTTGCGTTGCCTCCGTGGATCCGGAGTCGGCTTGCGATTCGGAGCTCCGAAGCTCCTCCAATGGCGGATCTAGCTCCTCTTCCTCTTGCCTTAGCTCTTCTTTCTCCAAGGGTTTGGAGAGATGAAAAGGTAAGAAAAATGATGGATTTCAAGTCAACTCCCGGGTATATCCTCCCAGGAACAACCCCCAGCCATTGGATCTTCAATCAAGGAAACGAACGGCTTTGATTCGGGGCTGAAATGCCCAATCTGGACCGAACACGGCCTGGCACACGCCCGTGTCCAGGGCCGTGTGCCGCATTCGCCGTCAAAATCGAATCTTCTGAACCCGCACACGGGTATCGAACACGCCCGTATTCGAGCTGACACGCCCGTGTTCCAGCTGACACGGCCGTGTAGCCGGCCGTGTACCCCATGATTTTCCCCCGTTTTCAACCCGAGCACTGCACGGGTTCTAGGACACGCCCGTGTCCTTGCCCGTGTCACTTTGACACGCCTGGGCCCCCAGGCCGTGTACACGGGACATTTCGTCGAGGGGAGAACGACGACTGGATGACACGGCCTTGGACACGCCCGTGTCCTAGGCCGTGTGCCTTGTCTCGACGATCGTCGAGCGAATCTCGACGAATTCCCCGGGACGATCGTCGACACGGGTCGACACGCCCGGCGACACGCCCGTGTCGCGGGCCGTGTGCCCATTCTCGACGAATCGTCGAGTATAACTCGACGACTTCACGGCTAAGTGTCGACACGGGTCGACACGCCCTGCGACACGCCCGTGTCGCAGGCCGTGTGCCCATTCTCGACGAATCGTCGAGTATAACTCGACCACTTCGCGGCTAAGTGTCGACACACGCTTGACACGCCCTGGGACATGCCCGTGTCCCAGGCCGTGTGCCTTCTGCCAGAACCCAAACTGGCCCAAAACGTCCCCCTTTGCTCCTTTGAGTTTCGGGGCGTTACAACTCTCCCCCTCTTAAAAGAATTTCGCCCACGAAATTACATAAAGGAAAGATATACAAAAACAACATTTGTACCTGAGCGGAACAACTCCGGATACTCGTCAAGCATAGTCTGCTCTCGCTCCCAAGAGAGCTCCTCACGACCGCAATTGTCCCACCGGACTTTGACCATCCTGATCTCTTTATTGCGTAGCCGCTTGACCTCCGAGTCCTCAATCCGCACGGGCTTGACCTTTGTCGTTAGCCCACTATCCACCGGCACTTGATCGACCGCGATCACTTGCGTAGGCTCTTGCACCGCCTTCCGAAGCACCGAAATGTGGAACACATCGTGTAAACCACTTAGCTCCACCGAAAGCTTCAACCTATAGGCCGCTTCTCCAACTCGCTCCAGAACCTCAAACGGTCCAAGGTACCTCGGGCTTAGCTTTTTCAACCGTCGCACCCGCGAGACACCCTTGAACGGCTTGATCTTTAGGTACACATAATCACCCACAGCGAACTCCACGTTCCTGTGCTTGGCATTATAGTACTTTGCTTGCCGGTCCTGAGCGATGAGTAACCTCTCCCGAATGGTTCTCACCAAAGAAGTAGCATCATCCATTTCCGATCGCTTATACAACTTTGACTCACCCGTTTCTAACCAAGACAACGGCGTGCGACATTTCCTACCATAAAGGGCCTCGAAGGGCGCCATCTGAATACTTGCTTGGTAGCTATTGTTGTATGCGAACTCCAGTAAATAAAGGTGGTCTTCCCATTGCTTTCCAAAGTCCAAGACACACATGCGAAGCATGTCTTCCATGGTTCTATTGACTCTCTCGGTCTGCCCATCCGTTTGCGGATGGAAGGCTGTGCTAAATTTCAGCTTTGTTCCCAACATTTGCTGCACCAGCCTCCAATCATTGGACGTGAACCGCCCATCCCGGTCACTCACGATGCTGCGGGGCACACCATGAAGCCGTACTATGTTATCCACATATAGCTTTGCCAGCTTCTCCACCGGATCATCCTTCCTATGCGGAATAAAATGCGACACCTTCGTTAATCGATCGACCACCACCCAAATGGCGTCGTTCCCCTTTTGCGACCTTGGCAAACCATGCACAAAGTCCATAGAGATGTCGTCGAATTTCCACTCCGGAATAGGCAAGGACTTAAGAAATCCTCCCGGCTTTTGGCACTCCGCCTTTACCAAGGCGCAGGTTTGGCACTTCGCTACGTATAGCGCCACATCCTTTTTCAAACCCGGCCACCAAAATAGCTTCTTTACATCACGGTACATCTTCGTGCTCCCCGGGTGAATCGAGTACTTGGTATGCTGCGCCTCGTACAACAACTCCACCCGTAAATTGCCCACACTTGGGACGCACAGACGACCGTCTTTCCAAAGCAATCCGTCCTCCACGACGAATTGGGAATTTGACCCATCCAGAGCCTCTATCATGAACTGCTTCATATGAGCATCCATATCCAAAGCCTGCCGAATCCGATCAGCCAGGTCATATTGGACTTCAGTCCAATTCAGAACTGCTTCAGCACTAGATTGTCTATCCACACAAACAATCTCCAACGCCTCCAGCTCCTGCACCAACCGCTCATCATGCACTGATAGCCAATTCACTTGAGCTGGGGCTCGGCGACTCAACGCGTCCGCAACCGCATTCCCTTTGCCAGGCACGTAGTGGATCTTGAATGTATAGTCCCCCAGGAACTCCATCCACCTACGTTGCCGCATATTCAAATCTTTCTGATCTATCAGGTACTTCAGACTCTTGTGATCGGTGTAGATATCAATCTTCACACCGTACAAATAGTGTCTCCACAGCTTCAAGGCGAAAATCACGGCCGCTAACTCCAAGTCGTGGACCGGATAATTCCTCTCGTGCACTTTTAGCTGTCTCGAGCCATAAGCTATCACGCTTCCGTGCTGCAGTAGCACGCAACCCAAACCGCTGCCTGAAGCATCGCTATATATCTCATAGCCTTCGGTTCCAACCGGCGAACTCAGCACAGGCGCCGTGGTCAACCGACACTTCAACTCCTCAAAAGCTCGCGCGCACTCCGGCGTCCAAACGAACTTATGCTCCTTCCTCGTCAAAGTAGTGAGAGGTAACGCTATCCGCGAGAAGTTCTCTACGAAGCGCCTATAATAGCCGGCAAGCCCCAAAAAGCTCAGGCCACTCCCGTATCGCAACAATCTTCGCCGGATCCACAGCAATACCCTCTCCACTCACTATATGCCCGAGGAACGCCACTGAGGATAGCCAAAACTCGCACTTCGAGAACTTGGCATACAACTGGTTTCTCCTGAGTGTCTCCAACACCAAATGGTGATGCTTGAAGTGATCCTCCTCACTTTGCGAGTACACCAAAATATCGTCGATGAAGACGATCACGAAATGGTCCAGGTACTCCCTAAACGTCCTGTTCATCAAATCCATGAATACTGACGGCGCATTAGTCAGCCCAAACGGCATGACCGTAAACTCATAATGCCCGTATCTCGTACTAAACGCTGTCTTCGGGATATCACTCTCCCTTATTCGCAGCTGATAGTACCCAGCCTTGAGGTCCAACTTCGAGTACACCGTCGACCCGACTAACTGATCGAAGAGATCATCAATCCGGGGGATCAGGTACTTGTTCTTCTCAGTCAGCTTGTTTAGCTCCCGATAATCAATACATAATCTCAAGCTTCCGTCCTTCTTCTTAACAAAGAGGACCGGTGCGCTCCAAGGCGAAGAACTCGGGCGCACATACCCTTGCTCCAACAACTCTTACAGTTGAACTTTTAGCTCCGCCATTTCCTTAGGCGCTAGCCGATACGGAGATCGTGACACAGGCTTTGCACCTGGCACTAGCTCGATCGTAAAATCTATCTCCCGTTGAGGCGGGGCTCCAGGAAGATCTGCGGGGAACACATCAGGGTATTCCGATACCACTGAAATACAATCCAAAGCGGGCTTTGGCTTTGCAACCTCCACTAGTGTAAAGAACAGTTCTGCTCCAGCACGAACTGCCTTCACCACCTGAAGAGCAGACATCAACGTCTTGCTCGACCCCTTTAAGCCCGTAAAAGTCATCTCACGACTCGCTCCCAGCTTGACTTCCTTGCTACCGCAATCTATATGGGCCTGCTGCTCCGAGAGCCAGTCCATGCCAAATATGACGTCGAACTCCACTAACGGAAGTAAAGACGCCCGCAGGTCGAACTCCTGCTCCCCAATACGAATCTTAACATCGCAGATCCTAACCGCTCGCATCGAACACCCATTGGGCAACAACACATCCAACTTATCCTTCGCCATCGAAGAAGGGACTCCGATGCGTGATATAAATCCTTCGGACAAGAAGGAGTGTGAAGCTCCCGTATCGAAGAGTGCTCGTGCCGGATTTTCACAAATCAATACGAATCCTAAACAAGCAGTGGTAAGGTAACATATACATAACAAGTATTTAAAGAAATTAACTTGCTATAAATTAAACCGTACCTGTCACCACGTCAGCTTGTTTAATGGCCTCCTGTTGGCCAAGATTGTAGACCCTTGGTTGGGCCGGAGCATAATGGGATGCGGTCGATTCCACCGCCTTGCCCTTCTCTTCATAAGTAGCTCCTGGCCTCCTCTCGGACTTAGGACGTCCGCTCCAACAATCACGGGCGAAATGCCCCGTCTTTCCACACGTAAAGCACGCACCTGGGGTCCGACCCGTAGTCGCCCCAGAAGCGCCAGAAGGGGCTGGACCTGAAGTCCTATGCTTCTTGAAAGACTTCCGATAGCCGGACTTTGAAGCAGTCGGCACTCTGAACTCAGATTTCCTTTCACTCAAGCTTTTCTTCGCTTGCACGCTCTTCATGTCCTTCTCCAAGGACAGGGCAGTATTGACCAAGGTTAAGAAACCCTGCGTCATTGGCCCCGACAGTAATAATCTCAGCTCATCCCTCAAGCCTTCATAGAAACGATTAGTCTTGCGCTCCTCATCCATGACGATGGAGCTAGCATAACGACTCAACCGCGTAAACTCGTGGAGATATTCATCCACGCTCCTCTCACCCTGCACCAACTTCAGGAATTCATTCTCCATTGAAATCCTCTGAGTAGAAGGGAGGTATCTTGCCAAGAACAATCCCGAGAACTCTTCCATCGGAACGTCTATCAGTTGTCTACCTCTCAGATGATGCAGCTCCAAACCTTCCCACCACATCCTCGCTTCACCGTCCAGCAGGAACGTAGCGATGGTGGTCATCTGCCACTCCTCCGTCTCCGTCGCTGTCATGACTCTCTTCACCCTAGAGAGCCAGTCTTCAGCCTGAGATGGGGTTCCCAACCCTGAGAATAACGGAGGGTTAAAGCTCATTACATGCTTCAACTGCCTCTCAGTCGCCCTCCTTGGCACTATTGGTTCCACAACCACTTGCTCCACCCTCCTCGGCTCAGCCTCTTAAAGAGGTACTTGCTCCATCACAGGAGCTGGCTGCTGCGCTTGCCTCCCAGGCTGCGCATTGATCACGGCCAACACCGCTTCAGCCACCAATCTTATATTTTCAGCCGACAGAGGTGTTGCGGGAGCAACATCCGGTGCACTACTTGCCTCAGAAACTCGGCGTTCTGACGGCCCAACACCACTTCTGGTCACCTATAGTGGTACAAAACACCGTTAAGCGACCAAACAAATTGCAAACAGCAATTATAGGAACACGCGGGTTCCTCAAACACGAGTATTTTCATTCCTAAGTGGACATTCATGGGTTCTTTTACCGTTATAACGATGACGCACACAATGTGCTCACCACCCCTTAAAAAGAATTCGCCCACGAATTCACTTTAAGCCCGACCAAAACCAGTAGTCTGATACCAAATTGTAACGCCCCCTATCCGTCGCATAGTATATAGCAGTAGGTCCGGCCGGGGCCCGACGCCATATACCACAGACAGACCGGGTGGTTACGTATGGAAACCATCCAACCAATCTCAACGTCCTACACAGAGCATTCTAGCGGAAGCAGGTTGAATAAGTTGCAAACAAGAACCCAGCTTTAGAGCACGAATGTCCACTATTACAATATTTAGGAATGTATACAAAATACCCAAAAATCGGCCTTAAGGCCTTACAGAATGTTTCACTTGAATAATACATGATTTACCAACCTCGGCACGCAGGCCGACCATACATGAATAAAATAGAAAACATTTCCACTTGGGCCTTCGAGGGCCAGCTTCGCAAAAAGGGCTTTAGCCCGCTATTGACCGCTTGGTCCAGCTGCACCTGCAAGCAACAAACCACCGCACGGTGGCAAACAAGGCAACGGTCAGCAATGCTGACCAAATTATAACGATCCCGCCCCCAACTCGGGGCGGCGATGCTCCTTCCCTGCATTTCATTAGCACAAGCGAGCAATGCATATAACCATAGCCATTTCATCACAGACGTTGGCTCGTACGGCCACACGTCCCGTGCACTCAGGGCACATTCTCGGTGAACCGGTCGATGTTACGTCAATTAAAGCCATTAACATTCCGGACTCACCACCGCCACTTAGACGGCCATTCCTATGAGCAATTCGACTTCCTGGTATTGGTCACGTCAATTCAAGCCATTGACCACCGAAGACTCTCATCTATGCCAACGACGAGTGTCATGTAACTTTAGGTCTCTCTAACCCGAACGACATAGAGCGGGTACGGTTCCATCTAACCCGTGCTCACATCGCAACGACAATTTAAGCCATAAGCGCGGGTCAAACTTTCACCGAGTCCCATTCTAACACAAATCACATAACCCCGTTATGTTCAAGCTGGCTCTCAGGCCACCAAGTTGGCAAGATCTCGTATCCGCCCAGTTTTCCGGGTGCACCTTTGGGTTAGTCCCCAAGGCTCCCTGCTGCAATCTACCGCGTAGAAAACCCGAAAACACCCAATAGCACGGAGTCTTCTCCGGCCTTATGCAATGCAACATCACCGATCCGGACTAACATGTCCGGGTAGGCTTCAACCAAAATGCCTATGTCCGTTCTCGCATACGAACTCTAAACAACGGGGACTTTACATATCTACCCGAAGGAACGCCTCCAACTCTCCGCAAACTCGCGAGAGCGGGCTTCCTATGCTAAGAAAGAGAGCTATTAGTGTTGGGTACATTGGTCAAATGTACCTGATTTGAAGAAGCCTCATCTAACTCAATGATATACATCATAGTGTATTTGATGTTTGTTTGAGTTACTTGTGCAGGTTAGGTATTCACTAGACTGAAGCTAAAAGTTTCTAAGTCCATGTGTCGACACCCAGAGGGAAAGTGTCGACACTTGAGAAAGCTTGTGTCGACACCCAGACAAGCAGTGTCGACACTTGGAGTCATTGTGTCGACACCTGGGAAGAAGAGTCGACACCAGTCAGAAAGTGTCGACACTTGGAGCTGTGTCGACACTCAGTGAAGAAGTATGCAGAAAAGCTGTGTCGACACTTAGCAGAAGTGTCGACACCTAGAAGAGCTGAGTCTACACCAGAAAGTGTCGACACTTGGAGCTGTGTCGACACTCAGCAAAAGTCTGCAGAGTCTAAGTAAAAGTGTCGACACTCAACACAATGTGTCGACACTATGCTGAAGAGTCAGTATTTGAAGTAAGTGTCGACACTCAACACAATGTGTCGACACTATGCTGAAGAGTCAGTATTTGAAGAAAGTGTCGACACTCAGCACAATGTGTCGACACACAACCAGAAGAGTCAACACTTAAAGAAAGTGTCGACACCCAGCACAATGTGTCGACACTTAATTGAAGACTCTACACTTGAAGAAAGTGTCGACACAAGGAGCTGTGTCGACACTTAGCAAAGAACAGAAAAGTTACAAAATATTCTAAGTACAAGTGTCGACACTAAAGGAATGTGTCGACACTCAGCTGAAGAAACAAAAGTGAAGACTTGTGTCGACACCAAGAAGCAGTGTCGACACTGGACAGTTTCAACACATGAAGATGTGTCGACACAAAGAACATGTGTCGACACTTAGAAGAATACAGTTGAAGAATGAAGTACAAGTATTTGTGTCGACACTCAATTTCAGTGTCGACACATGCAGAAGAATCTGTGTCGAGACATACAAGGAATTGTGTCGACACCTTATAGACTTGTGTCGACACTTACACAACATGTGTCGACACTTGGCCTATAAGTGTCGACACTTAAGAACAGAAAGTCTCGACACTATTTGACAGTTAGAGAATTTCAAGAAGTGACTGGTTGACAAGACAGCTGCCGATCCAGCCGGTCTACATCAACTGTCAGAGATATCAGAAGTCTGTTATGAACCGGACCAGCCGGTTACCATGAAGGAAGCCTATAAATAGGCATCCTTAGTTTACAGAAACGGTGGTTGTGATTGATGAAGTGATATAGAAGTGGTTGAAAAAGTTTTTGATAGAGAGAGTTCAGATCTTTGTAAAAGTGGTATATTGAGTATCAACACAAGAAGATCTTGCTGTGCATCGGCAGATCTAAGAAGTTGGAGAGAGAGAGCTCCAACCAAGTATTCAGTCTTTGGAACTAAGGCTGAGAAGAAGAATTCAGAGTCATCTGGATTTCAAGAAGCAGAGGTCAAGGAACAACTGCAGAAGATTCAGACTAATTCAGTTCTAATCAAGAAGCTTTGAAGGAAGCTAAGTCAGTTTGGATCTAACTGAGTTCTTCCAAGAACTCTTCAAGAATCTCTCAACTCCTCTCTTATTTTCTGAGTTGTAGAGTTAGCTATTGTACTTTCTATTTTAACTTGTAGGATCCATTGGATCTGAGAGAATTGTAAGCCTATATTATATAGGCTGAGGGTAGGGCTTGCTTGCCTGAGTGTAGGAGTTGAAGAACTCTGAGTGTAGGCCTTAATTGGCTGAGTGTAGGCCTGGGTGGCTGAGTGTAGGCCTTTTGGCTGAGTGTAAGGCTTTGGGCCTGAGGTAGGAACCTAGTTGGGTTCTGAGTTAGTGGAGAAGTTTGGCCGAATCTAGTACACTGCTAGATAGGCGAAGGGGAAAGTGGATGTACCCAAAGATTGGGGAACCACTATAAATTAGTGTGTCTTCTGTGCTGTGCTGTGGAATTACTGTTTATTTCTGTAATTGCTGTTAGTTGTAATAATCTGTGAAATAACTGTTGAGCTGCCAACAAGATTGCAAAAAGGTTTAGGTCACCTATTCACCCCCCCCCCCCCTCTAGGTGTTTAGGTACCATATCTTTCAAGTGGTATCAGAGCCAGGTTCCTCAAAAAGGACTAACTGTCTGAGGAGATCCAGTTTGGCAGATTCAGTAAGTCAGGAAACAGTTTCAAGAAAATCAAGAAACATGGGGTCTTCAGAGAATCACAAGGAATTGGGTTCAATGAAACTGCCCATATGCAGAAAGGAGATTTTTGGAATCTGGAAAGAAAGGGTAAGGCTGTTCATGGAGGCCTCTGACCCTAGGATCTACATCACAGTCAAAGAAGGGCCCTATGTGCCCATGAAGATTTCTGTCTTGGATGCTACACAGAGAACTCCAAAGGATTTTTCTGAGATGACCAATGATGAAATTGTCCTAGCTACAATGGACAAAAGGGCACAGAACATCATAGTTAGTGCAATTGATGATGCCACCTTCCAGAACCTTATTCACTGTAAAACAGCAAAAGAAATGTGGGATACCCTCATTGTCTACATGGAAGGTTCTGAAGAAGTAAGACAAGATAGGAAGTCCTTGCTTAATCAAGAATATGAGAGCTTTAGGCAAGGAAGAGGAGATAGCATTACTGAATGCTACAAGAAGTTTTATAGAATTGTTAATGAACTCATGTCCTATGGAAGAGAGTTCACTAACTATGAATTGAATGATAAATTCTTAAGGTCCCTAACCAAAGACTGGGACACCAAGATCTGTGCCATCAGAGAAATGGCAAAGTTGGGAGAAATTCCTCCTCCCACACTGTTTGGCAAGTTGTTATCTTATGAGATGCAATTGTCAGTAAGAAAAGAGGAGGAAAAGTCAACAAGGACTGAACACAGGGAAAGGACTGTTGCCTTTAAGTCAGAAGTACCTAGAAAGAACAGGACTAAGTCATCAACTCCTCCTCCAGAGGTAGTTGAATCAGAATCTGATGAGTCTGTTAGCACTAAATCTACAAGCAGTGAAAGTGATGAAGATTTTGCTGCATTCACCAGACATTTTCAGAAATTCCTTAAGAAGAAACAGTGGAGGTCCAGACCTTCATATTCCAAAGGGAAAGAAGTCCAGTATCAGGAGAAGAAGCCTTCAAAGAAGGATAAGAAAAAGACAAAGACTAGTAAGGCAACTGGGTCTAAGATTGTGTGTTACTGCTGCAATAGACAGGGTCATGTTATTGCAGATTGTCCTGAAAGAAGGAAAGAATCCAGTGACAAAAAGAAGACTCACTTCAAAGGAAAGAAGGAGAAGTCCTTTGTTGCAAAGAATGAGAAGACTCTTTCAGACATTTCTTCTTCAGACACTGAGACAGATGCTGAAGCCTACATAGGGCTATTTGCTGAAGAAGAAGAGGAGTTTATGCAGATCATGAAATCAATCTATGAACAAGAAGAGGTTCAGTGCCAAGGACTGATGGCATTGACTGAAAGTACCAAAATCCTAGAGCAGCCAGGACCTAGTCAGGTACAAAGTCCAACTCAAAGTTCTGATTCCAGTTCTAGTTCTGAGTCAGATTCATCTTCATCAAATGATGGAGGTGTTTCTGAATCTGAGGGAGATATTCATCAGCTCTTAGATGAATACCAAGTACTGTTGCAAGCCTATAAGAAAAGCAAGATCCTAGCCAAAAGTCGGGCAAAGGAGATTGCTGATCTCAAGACAGCTGCAACAGATTTTGAGAAGCAGTATGATCAAAAATTGAATGAAGTAGCCAGGCTGAAACACATTACTGTGATTCAGATGAGTACTATTACATTTAAGAATGATCAAATTAAGAGACTGGAGACAAATCTTCAGAAAGAAAAAGAACTTGCTGCCAGGTTTTCAAAACCTAAATCAGTACTACCAATTGATTGATGAATTTGTTCATCAAAAAGGCAAAGCTGGACTAGGTTTTGTTAGACCAGCAGGGACTGTGCAGTCTAAGTTCAATTCCAAGGGCAAAGCCCCAACATTCAATAAGCCTGATGTAGTCAAGACAGCCAAACCTGTACCTAAGCAAAGGTACAACAAGTTTGAATGTTGGTGTTGTGGCAAAGTTGGCCACTTTGCCTTGGACTGTTGGCACAATGCAAGTGTCCATTGGAGTAGCAAGTTACCTGGTGGAAAGCCAGCAGGTAGCTTTGTCAAGTTGCAAACTAACAATCACCAAGGACCCAAGTTTACTTTGGGTTCTAAGGTTCATTAATTTGTTTTGCAGGTGAGTCCAAGTGGCCATACCCCTACATGGTACTTGGATAGTGGATGTTCCAGACACATGACTGGAACTAGGGGACTACTGAAGGACTACATTCCAATCAAAAATGGTCCTAAAGTGACCTTTGGTGGTTCTGAAAAAGGAATCATCAAAGGGTTTGGTAACATCTCTTCAAACCTTGTTACCATTACTCAAGTGGCTTATGTTAAAGGGTTGAAACACAACCTCATTAGTATAAGTCAGTTAAGTGATGTAGGGTATGACATCTCATTTGTTAAAAATGGTTGTCATATCAAGAGGTCAAGTGATCAAGAGATCATTTTGACAGGATATAGAAAGAGGAATGTCTACTGTCTAGACATCATGATTGAGAACAATGGTTCTCCTGTTTGTCTTGTAGCTGATGAGACAGTCTCTCATTGTGTCAAGTGGCACAAGAGGCTAGCTCATCTTAACTACAAGACTATTAGCAAACTCTTTAGCAAAGAGTTAGTGAGGAATGGTCCTCAAGTTAAGTGTGTCAAGGATGGCATTTGCTCAGCTTGTCAAAAGGGCAAGCAGACTAAATCCACCTTTAGAAGCTTAGACAACAAAGATGCTGTGAGGTGCTTATACCTCTTGCATATGGATCTATTTGGTCCAATGCCAGTTCACAGCTTAGGTAGGAAGGTCTACACCTTTGTAGTTGTTGATGACTACTCAAGGTTTTCCTGGGTGTTCTTCTTAAAGCAGAAATCTGAAACACCTAGTGTCTTCTATAGTTTTGTTAAGCAAATTCAGAATGAATTGAACTGTACAGTGGTCAAAATTAGAAGTGACCATGGTACTGAGTTTCAGTCTGAAAGCATGACAAAGCTGTGTGAAGACTATGGGATATTTCAAGAATTCTCTTCACCTAGAACACCTCAGCAAAATGGCATTGCTGAAAGGAAAAATAGGACCTTGATAGAGGCTGGTAGAACCCTATTAAGTGATTCATCACTGCCAGAGTATTTCTGGGCTGAAGCAGTTAACACTGCATGCCATGTGATAAATAGGGCTACCATCACTAAAAGGTTAAATAAGACCCCCTATGAAGTTGTGAAAGGCAGGAAACCAAATTTATCCTACTTTAGGATCTTTGGTTGTAAATGCTTCATACTAAACAATGGAAAGTCTTACCTAACTAAGTTTGCTGCCAAGTCCCAAGAGGGAGTGTTTGTTGGGTACAGCAATAATAGTAAGGCTTATAGAGTCTACAACTTGACTACACAAGTTGTAGAGGAGTCTGTGCATGTAGTTTTTGATGAGACACAACTAATTAACAATGAGTTGTCTAGCAATGTATGCAGCCCCACAGGTCTTACTAAGAAGATGGACAAGCTAGCCATAGAAGATGTACCTGCTGCAAGACAGCAAGTAGAAGAAGATGGCTTATGTCCAGGGGAGAACTACATGTACCAGGAACTGAAGAAGTACAAGGAACTCAGCATGATGAAGATGCTGTAGAAGTACAACCAGAAGCAAGGATGCCTCCAGCCAACAGGCATCTAAGAGATCATCCAGTAGAGCTGATAATTGGAGATCCAAGACAAGGTGTTCAGACAAGGAGCAGAAATCAGAATGCTGTAGTATATTCAAGTTTTCTGTCTCAAATAGAACCAAAGAAATTTGAAGAAGCTATACAAGATCCACAGTGGACTGAAGCAATGCAGGAAGAGCTTAATCAGTTCAAAAGGTGCAAGGTTTGGGACCTGGTTCCTAAACCTAAAGATCACAATGTGATAGGAACAAAGTGGATCTACAGGAATAAGTTAGATGAACAAGGAGTCATCATTAAGAATAAGGCAAGACTGGTTGCAAAAGGATATAGGCAAGAAGAAGGTATTGATTTTGATCAAACCTTTGCCCCAGTAGCCAGACTGGAGGCCATAAGGATGTTCTTGGCCTATGCAACCTATCAAGGATTCAAGGTATACCAAATGGATGTCAAGTCAGCATTCCTAAATGGTAATTTGAAAGAAGAAGTCTATGTGGAGCAGCCTGCAGGTTTTGTTGATTCCAACTTTACCTCATTATGTGTATAGACTTAGGAAAGCATTATATGGGTTAAAACAAGCACCTAGAGCTTGGTATGAAACCCTATCTAGTTTCCTCATTGAGAACAAGTTCTCAAGGGGGAAAATAGATAAGACTCTATTCCTTAGGGAATCTAGAGGCAAAGTAATACTTGTCCAAATATATGTAGATGACATTATATTTGGGTCTACTGAAAGTAGCCTTTGCAAAAAGTTTGCAAAGCTTATGCAAAGTCAATTTGAGATGAGTAGTATGGGAGAACTGAAGTTTTTCTTGGGTCTCCAAGTTAAACAGACTGAAAGTGGTCTATCCATATGTCAGTCTAAGTTCACCTTAGAACTCATAAGGAAGTATGGTATGGATTCATCCAGTACCATGAAGACTCCTATGGGGTCAAGTATGTCTCTAAGCAAGGATGATGCAGGGAAACCTGTAGATGAAACCTTGTATAGAGGGATAGTTGGCTCCCTACTATACTTGACTGCAAGTAGGCCTGACATTATGTATGCTACATGTGTTTGTGCCAGGTATCAAGCCTGCCCCAAAGAGTCTCACTTGACTGCAGTCAAGAGAATCTTGAGATATCTAAAGGGCACTCCCTATCTAGGCCTCTGGTACCCTAGGAATGGAGATTTTGATCTAACAGGCTATTCAGATGCAGACTTTGCAGGATGCAAAGAAGATAGAAAGAGCACTACTGGATCCTGTCAATTCCTAGGTGGAAGAATAATTTCATGGAGCAGTAAAAAGCAAACTAGTGTGGCTATTTCCACAGCTGAGTCAGAATATGTAGCTGCAGGAAGTTGCTGTGCTCAACTTCTGTGGATTCAACATCTGTTAGAAGACTATGGATTTCAGGTAAGTAGAACTCCACTTTACTGTGATTCTACTAGTGCTATTTCAATAGCTAACAATCCTGTATCACATAGTAGAACTAAACATATTGAGATTAAATATCACTTTCTTAGAGAGCATGTAGAAAGAAATGATATTGCACTTGAATATGTTAGAACTGATAATCAGATAGCAGATATGTTTACTAAGCCCTTAGAAGAAGCTAAGTTCAATAGGTTCAAAATTGAACTAGGTATGATAAACTTAGACTAAGTTTACAGAACTAAAAATTGGCTAAGTAAAAAGGTGTCGACACATAGACAAGTCTATGTCGACACAGAATAGTAAGTGTCGACACTTCAGGAAAATGGTGTCGACACATCTAGGAAGTTGGTGTCGACACTTCAGAATGCTAG
The DNA here is from genome assembly GCA_039583875.1 of Platanthera guangdongensis. Taxonomy (NCBI): domain Eukaryota; kingdom Viridiplantae; phylum Streptophyta; class Magnoliopsida; order Asparagales; family Orchidaceae; genus Platanthera; species Platanthera guangdongensis. The sequence continues at coordinate 131,779,872 of CM077151.1, read as the reverse complement.
TGTCGACACATGTCGAGTTGGTGTCGACACATTCAATAAGGTGTCGACACTTAAGTTTTACTCAGAATTTTCTAAGAAAAGTCTCGACTACATGTCGAGTAGTGTGGTGTCGACACTTAACCAAGTGTCGACACATAAAATCTGTTGACTAAACTTGTGTCGACACATGTGTGTCGAGACATTATAAGTCAGTGTCGACACTTATTGACAGTGTCGACACATCTTTAGTAATCCATCCCGCCTGTTCGTCTTCAAACCAGAAAGGTATAAATAGGATTCTGTCTTTGTTTGTCGACACGCTTTCAAAAGTTTCGAGACCAAAACTCTTGTGTCGACATTTCTCTCTTCTCAAGACTAAATCTTCAAACCCTAATGGCTCCCAAGCTCGAGGAGAATGTTAACGAAGGGTATGAGCTCGTGCGAGGTGCTTTTGACGATGGCAATCAAGAAATCAAGTCGGTGGTAACCCTAGTCACCGATTCAGGATTGGAGTTCTTGGTTTCAGAACCAACCAAGATATGGAAGAAGGAAGTTATAGAATTTCTTACTGGAGCATCTGTAGACGACTCAGGCTACAGAATTAAGTCAAGAGTGCATGGCACCAAGGTCAAGATTTCACCCAAGTCCTTGAGAAAGGTACTTCAGCTACCAAAAGTTCAAGAAGAAGAGGAAGTGACCACATCTAAGACCAGAGAAGCACTTACCTGGTATGGTCTTGATCCTAAGATGAAAATAGGATCAGTTTTCAACAGGAAGGGAATGAATAATCAAGGCAAATTCCTGTCTGAAGTTGTAGGCAAAGTTATCCTAAGCAAACCAGGAGGACATGACAGGGTGTCAGCCTCTATGTTCAGTATTATGACCAGAATCATCTTCAACCTCACAACAGACTGGTCTATGATTGTATTTGAGAAGGTGAAGGAAAGTCTGAAGAAGCCCAATCTGGGCAGGATACTAAGTCTCTACCTGGCTGGATCAATTCCAGAGGTAATGAGCACTGCTGCTGGAGCTAAAATCAACCACATGAGAAGGATGGACATGAGAATCTTCTCCAGGTGGGAAAGGGTGCTATCAAAGGAATTGACCACCCCTGAGAAACAAGTTCCTAAGAAAGATTCTCCTCCCAGGAAGAAAAGAAAAACTGTTGTTGTGCCACAAGTGTCCTCAAGCAGTTCTGAGAGTGAAGAACAGGTGGTGTTTACACCTGATGAGCAAGAGGAGGAGATAGTAGAAAAGACCCCAGCTGGTCAAGATGTGGCTGAGATTCAGGGGGAGCTGCCTCACACTAGCCCCATCCCTAGGGATCCAAGCCAGGGGGAGCTTCCAGGTGTAGTAGAACCATCTACACTGGAGAGTGAGCAAGCCACCATCCTCATCCAAGAGGTACTTGTTGACCTTAATACTTTCAATTTTTCTATAATAAATTCTGATTTGTCTGATGACCATCAGCAAAATCAGCAAGCAAACCAAGCACCAGATGTTGTTCTCCAAGACACATCTGCTGAAGTTAATGTACCCAGTACATCTCCTGCTCAGTCACCCCCAGAATATACAATGGAAGATCTATTTCTGAATTTAGATCAAGATGATTTTGACATGGAAAAGAATGCTGCTGATGAAGAGAAGGATGCTGCTGCTGAGGGGGAGAACTTGGATGTTCAGGAAGAGCCTATAAGGCTAGATACTGAGAAGGCACAAGATGTGCAAACTGAAAAACCATCAAGTCCTAAGGATAGGGTGGAAATAGCCAGTACATCAGAGTCTGAGGATGATGAGACTGAGCAAGCTAAGAAGAAACAATTCTTTGTTTTTAAAAGGAGTCAGAGCTACAAGAAGGCTCTACAAACAGTTGCTCAACACTCTCTAATTCAACAAGCTCCATCAACAGATTACAGCTGCTTAATGGTAGCAATGCAAGTTAAGCTGGATGAGCAAAGAAGGGCTATAGAGACATATATTGATGAAGGCCACAAGTCCCTACAATTTGATCTAGCTCAAGATATCAAATCAATAAGGTTTGAAATGAATTTGAATAAGAAGGAAATGACTGACTGCTTCCACAAGGGTGGTAATGCAGTAGTCTATTTGGCAACTCACCAGGAGAAAATAAAGTCTCAAGTAGATGATATAGCACAGAAACAAGGCTATGTGCTGGAAAATCAATTGAGAATGAATGATAATCTGACAGCTTCTCACAATGCAATAGTCACTGAACTGAAGAGTAAGTCTGCTGAACCTTCAACATCATCTGCTGCTGCCAAAGCTGAATTTGATAAAGTATTTCAAGAAGAAAAGGCTGCTGTCAAGAATGCAATCAAAGATTCACAGAAGGTCATTTCTGAACAACTTACAAAGCTAAGACCTTTCTTTAAAGAGGGAATCAGGTACTTGGACAGCCAAATCAGATTCCAAAAGGATGATGTGAGAGATCATGTAGCACAAGAAGTCATAAAGGGGGAGAGGGTGTTAGTCAAAGCTAGCTCTGACCATGCCAAATGGATTTCTAATTCCATCAGAGCTACACTGGGCTATCCTCCCCTGTGTGATGATGATAATGTAGCTGAATCTGGTATTCAAAGTGCATATCTTGGAGGTGAGCAACAGGAAGTAGCTCAGGTGATCTATCCACCTCCAGATTTTGAAATGGTTCATGCTGATGTAAGCACAATGTATAGTCCAACTGCTGGTAAGCCTAATATTGTTCTGGAAAAGGTTGTTCAACCTATTACAGCAGCTATGCAAGAGGCTTTGGACAAAGAAGAAGAGACTAGGCTGTCAAAGAAGAAGTTCAGGGAACTTGCTGAGCAAAAACCAGATTTTGAACAGTGGAGCCCTACTTCTAGGAACATCATTCTCACAGCCTGGAAAGCAGCCAAGGACAATGCACATGAGAGGAACAAGTGGTTCTCAGAGGCAGAATGGAGGAAGCATGAGAGTAGGCAGGAAGTCATTGTCCAGCATAGAAGGAAGGCTAAGTTAGGAAAGCTACCTCCTACAGCTGTGGAGCCTAGCAAGTACTTTCCTAAGCCCTATCATTACTTTGAGAGGCAAAAAATCAAGGCTGAAGAACAGAAGAAGAAGGACTCCAAAGGGAAGAAGACTGCTGAAGCTGAGCCTGCTGCTGCTGCTGCTGTAAAGGCCAAAGTGCAAGCTGGAAAAGGCATAGTCATAAAAGAACCAGAGCAGAATTAGACTAAGATTAAACTGAAGAATGTTGTAATCTGTTACATCAAACATTTTGTGTAAATCATTGAAAATGTATTAACAACAATGTTTGAACAATTTTTGTTAAATAAATTTCATGATTGTTCAGATGAATGTGTCTAATTCTTGTTTGTTCTGTAATGCTGTATGAGTATACATGTGTGCTTTATTACATGTTTAAGTTTAACTCTGTTGACATATACCTGTTTTACATCATTTTATAATTTTTAATTATGAGTGGTGTATATCATTGACTAAGGGTTATGACTTCTCCAAATAGGGGGAGATTGTTTGGTACATTGGTCAAATGTACCTGATTTGAAGAAGCCTCATCTAACTCAATGATATACATCATAGTGTATTTGATGTTTGTTTGAGTTACTTGTGCAGGTTAGGTATTCACTAGACTGAAGCTAAAAATTTCTAAGTCCATGTGTCGACACCCAGAGGGAAAGTGTCGACACTTGAGAAAGCTTGTGTCGACACCCAGACAAGCAGTGTCGACACTTGGAGTCATTGTGTCGACACCTGGGAAGAAGAGTCGACACCAGTCAGAAAGTGTCGACACTTGGAGCTGTGTCGACACTCAATGAAGAAGTATGCAGAAAAGCTGTGTCGACACTTAGCAGAAGTGTCGACACCTAGAAGAGCTGAGTTTACACCAGAAAGTGTCGACACTTGGAGCTGTGTCGACACTCAGCAAAAGTCTGCAGAGTCTAAGTAAAAGTGTCGACACTCAACACAATGTGTCGACACTATGCTGAAGAGTCAGTATTTGAAGTAAGTGTCGACACTCAACACAATGTGTCGACACTATGCTGAAGAGTCAGTATTTGAAGAAAGTGTCGACACTCAGCACAATGTGTCGACACACAACCAGAAGAGTCAACACTTGAAGAAAGTGTCGACACCCAGCACAATGTGTCGACACTTAATTGAAGACTCTACACTTGAAGAAAGTGTCGACACAAGGAGCTGTGTCGACACTTAGCAAAGAACAGAAAAGTTACAAAATATTCTAAGTACAAGTGTCGACACTAAAGGAATGTGTCGACACTCAGCTGAAGAAACAAAAGTGAAGACTTGTGTCGACACCAAGAAGCAGTGTCGACACTGGACAGTTTCAACACATGAAGATGTGTCGACACAAAGAACATGTGTCGACACTTAGAAGAATACAGTTGAAGAATGAAGTACAAGTATTTGTGTCGACACTCAATTTCAGTGTCGACACATGCAGAAGAATCTGTGTCGAGACATACAAGGAATTGTGTCGACACCTTGTAGACTTGTGTCGACACTTACACAACATGTGTCGACACTTGGCCTATAAGTGTCGACACTTAAGAACAGAAAGTCTCGACACTATTTGACAGTTAGAGAATTTCAAGAAGTGACTGGTTGACAAGACAGCTGCCGATCCAGCCGGTCTACATCAACTGTCAGAGATATCAGAAGTCTGTTATGAACCGGACCAGCCGGTTACCATGAAGGAAGCCTATAAATAGGCATCCTTAGTTTACAGAAACGGTGGTTGTGATTGATGAAGTGATATAGAAGTGGTTGAAAAAGTTTTTGATAGAGAGAGTTCAGATCTTTGTAAAAGTGGTATATTGAGTATCAACACAAGAAGATCTTGCTGTGCATCGGCAGATCTAAGAAGTTGGAGAGAGAGAGCTCCAACCAAGTATTCAGTCTTTGGAACTAAGGCTGAGAAGAAGAATTCAGAGTCGTCTGGATTTCAAGAAGCAGAGGTCAAGGAACAACTGCAGAAGATTCAGACTAATTCAGTTCTAATCAAGAAGCTTTGAAGGAAGCTAAGTCAGTTTGGATCTAACTGAGTTCTTCCAAGAACTCTTCAAGAATCTCTCAACTCCTCTCTTATTTTCTGAGTTGTAGAGTTAGCTATTGTACTTTCTATTTTAACTTGTAGGATCCATTGGATCTGAGAGAATTGTAAGCCTATATTATAAAGGCTGAGGGTAGGGCTTGCTTGCCTGAGTGTAGGAGTTGAAGAACTCTGAGTGTAGGCCTTAATTGGCTGAGTGTAGGCCTGGGTGGCTGAGTGTAGGCCTTTTGGCTGAGTGTAAGGCTTTGGGCCTGAGGTAGGAACCTAGTTGGGTTCTGAGTTAGTGGAGAAGTTTGGCCGAATCTAGTACACTGCTAGATAGGCGAAGGGGGAAAGTGGATGTACCCAAAGATTGGGGAACCACTATAAATTAGTGTGTCTTCTGTGCTGTGCTGTGGAATTACTGTTTATTTCTATAATTGTTGTTAGTTGTAATAATCTGTGAAATAACTGTTGAGCTGCCAACAAGATTGCAAAAAGGTTTAGGTCACCTATTCACCCCCCCCCCCCCCTCTAGGTGTTTAGGTACCATATCTTTCAATTAGTGCTCAAGATGAGGATCGTTACCCTTGCGGTCCTCTTTGGCGCCATTGAAAAGTAATCGGATAGAAATCACCGCACTTGCGTTGCCTCCGTGGATCCGGAGTCGGCTTGCGATTCGGAGCTCCGAAGCTCCTCCAATGGCGGATCTAGCTCCTCTTCCTCTTGCCTTAGCTCTTCTTTCTCCAAGGGTTTGGAGAGATGAAAAGGTAAGAAAATGATGGATTTCAAGTCAACTCCCGGGTATATCCTCCCAGGAACAACCCCCAGCCATTGGATCTTCAATCAAGGAAACGAACGGCTTTGATTCGGGGCTGAAATGCCCAATCTGGACCAAACACGGCCTGGCACACGCCCTTGTCCAGGGCCGTGTGCCGCATTCGCCGTCAAAATCGAATCTTCTGAACTCGCACACGGGTATCGAACACGCCCGTGTTCGAGCTGACACGCCCGTGTTCCAGCTGACACGGCCGTGTAGCCGGCCGTGTACCCCATGATTTTCCCCCGTTTTCCACCCGAGCACTGTACGGGTTCTAGGACACGCCCGTGTCCTTGCCCGTGTCACTTTGACACGCCTGGGCCCCCAGGCCGTGTACACGGGACATTTCGTCGAGGGGAGAACGACGACTGGATGACACGGCCTTGGACACGCCCGTGTCCTAGGCCGTGTGCCTTGTCTCGACGATCGTCGAGCGAATCTCGACGAATTCCCCGGGACGATCGTCGACACGGGTCGACACGCCCGGCGACACGCCCGTGTCGCGGGCCGTGTGCCCATTCTCGACGAATCGTCGAGTATAACTCGACGACTTCACGGCTAAGTGTCGACACGGGTCGACACGCCCTGCGACACGCCCGTGTCGCAGGCCGTGTGCCCATTCTCGACGAATCGTCGAGTATAACTCGACGACTTCGCGGCTAAGTGTCGACACACGCTTGACACGCCCTGGGACACGCCCGTGTCCCAGGCCGTGTGCCTTCTGCCAGAACCCAAACTGGCCCAAAACATCCCCCTTTGCTCCTTTGAGTTTCGGGGCGTTACACGTGACCCCTATCAACTACTCGAGGATTCGTCGAACTCAACCACAATCGTCGATCGGAGAACACGCCCCGGTCACGCCCATGGTCACGCCCGTGACACCGGGCGTGACCCCTATCAACTACTCGAGGATTCGTCGAACTCAACCAAAATTGTCGACCGGAGAACACGCCCCGGTCACACCCATGGTCACACCCGTGACACCGGGCATGACCCCTATCAACTACTCAAGGATTCGTCGAACTCACCCACAATCGTCGACAAGAGAACACGCCCCGGTCACGGCCATGGTCACGCACGTGACAGGGGGCGTGTCCCGTGTTCAACTACTCGAGTACTCGACAACTACTCGAGTACTCGACAACTGACTGGATAGTCACGGGCATGGTCACGCCCGTGTTGGACTAGTCACGCCCGTGACATGGGCGTGAAACTCACTATGTCGAGAATTCACTACTCGTGTCCTGCTTTGGACCACTCGAGGGCTGGTTTCTCCTACATTCCCAAGTGCAGCCCAATTTCCCGCACTTCCCTGGACCCAAGTCAGCTCTCTTGACTCAAAAATGCGCACAAGGGGCCTAGTGCGAATCGGGACATTACAGTGCGAAGCGGCGTTCCAAGAACTGAAGGAGAGACTTACCTCCGCCCCCATCCTAGCACTTCCGTCTTGGAAAGAAGGATTTCAAGTCTACACTGACGCGTCATATCAAGGGATGGGAGTGGTATTGATGCAGCATGGACACGTGATTGCCTATACTTCAAGACAACTGAAGAAACATGAAATCAATTACCCGGTTCACGATTTGGAGCTTGGAGCAGTGGTGTTTGCCTTGAAGGTTTGGAGGCATTATCTATACATTGTCCACTGCGAGATCTTTTTAGACCACAAAAATTTGAAGTACGTCCATACTCAGAAGGAGTTGAACTTGAGACAACGACGGTGGTTAGAATTTCTATGCGACTATGAGTTCACCATGAACTACCACCCTGGAAAGGCAAAGTCGGTGGCCGATGCATTGAGTAGAGAGGTACCAGGATCTAGCCCGGAGTCTCGGTTGATGAGTATGGAGTTGGCTCGGATTATTGAAGAGATGGATATTACATTGATATTTAAGGCTCCTTCGGTAGAGTATACGAAGTACTTGGCAAGCATGGGCATAGTTTGTGATATCCGGGACCGAATCGGAGTGGAGCAAGGTATGGATGCGGCTCTGGCCCTAACAATCAAGTCAATCGAAGATGGGACTACGGATTAGTATACGCTAAAAGACGACCTTGTTTATTTTCGTGCCCCGCTGTACATTCCCAAGTGCGGTAAAATCCGGGAGGATATCTTGAGAGAGGCTCATTGCTCTCAATATTTAGTGCACTCGGGCATTGCTAAGATGTACGCCGGCTTACGGAAGACCATGTGTTGGCTGGGAATGAAAAAGGATGTCCGATATTTTGTTACACATTGCGAAGCTTGTCAAAGGGTGAAGGCGGAATGCAAGAGTCCCGGTGGTTTGCTACAATCGTTGCCCATCCCAGAGTGAAAGTTTGAGGATATCTCCATGGACTTTGTCCATGGGTTACCTCGCTCGCGCTCAGGAAATGATTCAGTGTGTGTGATAGTTGATCGCCTGACGAAAGTAGCCCGGTTTATCCCAATGAAGAAAGAAGCTCATGTGGATGTCTTAGTACGCCTCTTTTTGGAGCAATTCGTACGGTATTATGGCGTGCCTAAGACGATCGTGTCTGATCGTGATGGTGGGTTTACCTCCAAGGAGTGGAAAGCGGTACAGGCGTATTTGGGCTCGCGCCTTACCTTCAGTACCGCGTTTCATCCTCAGACGGACGAGCAATCTGAAAGGACCATTCGGACATTGGAAGATTTGTTGAGATTATGTGTGTTGGATAGAGAAGAGCCGTGGGAAAGACTCTTACCGTTGGTAGAATTCTCCTACAACAACAGCCACCAGGCTAGTATCGGCATGGCTCCACACGAATCTCTTTATGCAAGAAGGTGTAGAACCCCCTTTACTTGGGTGCAAGATGAAGACCCGAAGGCTTTGGGTGTTGAATATATTGATGATACCGATGCGGCAGTTAGACTGATACGGGATCGCATGTTGGAGGCTCAAAGTCGGCAGGCGAAGTATTATAATGCAAGGCACCGGATGGTGGAGTTTCAAGTGGGTGATAAGGTGTTCCTGAAAATCCGACCGATGCATGGAGTGTTACGTGTGCGTGGTGTGAAAAAGCTCAGCCCAAGGTATGTTGGGCTGTATACTATATTGGAAAGGATTGGCCCGCTGGCCTATCCGTTGGAGTTACCGCCCGAGCTAGAGAACCTCCACGACGTGTTCCATGTGTCGTCGCTTCGGAAGGCGCTATTGCGGCCCGATCAATACATCCCCACAACTGATGATGATGTGGCGTCTGATAGGTCTGTGCGACTAGATCCGGCACGGATCGTAGATAGCGAGACAAGAAGGTTACGCCGCAAAAGTGTTCCCTTGATGAAGGTGCTATGGTCCAATCATTGGAAGGAGGAATATACATGGGAGCCGATGGATGTGATGCAAAAACACTTTCCGGAGTTATTTGCTCATGGTAATTTTATTTAAAAGCATATTATATTTCTGATATGCTTTTCACCCCATAGCCTAAGCCTGATTTCGGGGACAAAATCTTTTATTTTGTTTATAGGATTTGTAACGTCCCGAATCGCACTAGGCCCATTGTGTGTGTTTTTGAGTCAGGAGAGCTGACTTGGGTTCAGGTGAAGTGCTAACAACTGGGCAACACGTGTGAAAAAGGAGGAGAAATCAGTCAAGCATAGGACACGTCTAGAGACACGGGTGTGTCCCTACCCGTGTGGGAGTGGCCCGCTCTCGAGCCGATGACTCGAGTATGTCCAGAGAAGGACACGGGTAGTGACACGGGTGTGTCACTACTCGTGTGAACTGACACGGGTAGAGACACGGGTGTGTCCATACCCGTATGCGTGTGTGTCGAGTTGAACTCGACACAGCGTGTCGAGATCGACGAAATGCGTGTCGAGATCGACGAATTATATGACATGGGTAGTGACACGGGGGTGTCCCCACCCTTGTGTCGTTGTGTCGAGTTGAGCTCGACGAGGCTTGTCGAGATCGACGAGGTGTGTTGACATCGTATGATACGGGAAGCGACACGGGCATGGCTCTACCCGTGTGTGTCGAGTTAAACTCTATAGAGCGTGTCGAGATCGACGAACTACGTGTCGAGATCGACGAATTGTATGACACTGGTAGAGACACGGGCGTGTCCATACCCGTGTGCCGTTGTGTCGAGTTGAGTTCATCGAAAGGCATCCAGAGAAGGACATGGCCAGGGAACACGGCCGTGTCATGTGAACACGGGTCGGTACACGAGCGTGTCCCTACCCGTGTCGAGTGTTGAACCGATGCTGAAACTGCCATTGACGCTTCGCCCGAAGCAGGACACGGGTAAGGACACGGGCTTGTCCCTACCCGTGTCAATTTTCATATATAAAGGGAAGTGAAAACCCTAGCCGCTTCTATGCTCATTTCATCCCCTATTTCCTGAGAGAAACTTCTGTAGAGAAGGAAACTGCTGGAGAAAGTCTTGGAGGAGAAGATCCGCCGTTGCTGTGAAGGAGAAGATGTCGCCAAGAAGAGTTACACGATCCATGGCCGGAAATAGTGGAAGCGCCGGAAATGAGGTGAGCTTCCTCCCCTTCCCTTGGTGCTAGATCTGTAGTTATCTAGGCAAGATGTCGACTCAAAAGAGTCAAGACTTGCGAGATGGTGATTTCTCTAGGAAGAGGTCGTCCTAGGGCATGTGCTCTAAGGCTAGTTGTGTCTTCAACCTCTCCAACCTTCTATGCGAAGATGGGGGATGGTTTCGTGAAGAGTAAAGGCCTCAGGAGGGTGAATAAGGGAGGAGGAATTTCTGGTGTGATTTTGGAAGACCGACTCGAGGAGGAAGATGAACTGATGACATTCATTCCTCTTTAAGATGCGTGCAGAATCGGTGTTCTGCGCGTAGCGATATCCTTGGTCATTTTCTGATGTTATATGACCAGATCTGGGCTTTTGACTAAACACGAAAAGTTGAAGCCCTTGAAAATACCTTTCCAACGAGTGGTTGAACGCCTTTATGCGAAGTGTGTAGCCACGGGAAAGTCTGGACGAATATGACGTCTGATAAATCCTGCATGCAGAAATTGTGTTCTGTACGCAGCGGATTTCAAGGCTGATTTCAAGTATGATACCATTGAATATGGGTTGTGGTCTGAACATAACAGTTGTAGCGCATGGAAAGACCTTTTTATCGAGGGGTTACACGCCTTCACCAAATTTCTGTAGCTCCGGGAATCGCCGGTTGAAGTTGCTGTCCAGATTTAGCACTTAAATTCTGGATTTTTATATAATATGGATTTAGATTCGGTGGAATCGATGTTGCAAACTAACTCAAGATTTTGGTGAACTATTTTATGTTAACCACCGTAGTGTTATGAATGATGAAGATTATTAATTGGACTTCATATAACTGAATTGTGAAGCAAGCTTACTTAAATGAAATGACTAGATACAAATTGGTAGATTATTATTTATGCGCATCATGCTTGTAATATGTTGAAATCATTTGGAATGACAAACAGAAGGATAAACCATGGTCATGAGTATGTATGATGGTTAGAATGAAATGTAGTTGTCCAATTCTTAGAGCGTAGTCTCCCTACGGGTAGTATTGTGGAGGGATGTAAGTGCGGCGTTGGCCGTCACTAGTTGAGTTAATGTTGAAATGAGGTATAGATGGACGGTTGGGTTTGGTCCTCGGTGTTCACGTCCCGGGGCTCCTTCCATGCCGAGTGGATGGTTGGGTTGTGTCCTGGTGCTTACTTCCGAGGCCCCTTCCATGCCACGGTGTTGTGGAATTTGCATGTGGTGTGAGTCGACACGCGGTGTCGTAATCCTGGGTCAAGGATAGTGTGGCAGGTCTACGGGCTCGCCGATCGTCACACCGATGGGAGTTGACAGTTAGAATTTGGGCGGTTGGGCTTGGTACTCGGTGTTTACATCCCGGGGCTCCTTCTGTGCCAGGTGAACGGTTGGGCTTGGTCCTCGTGCTTACTTCTGAGTCTCCTTCCGGGTCACACAAGGTCAGTTCGGGGCTTGGTCCTCGGTGCACATCTACCCGAGGCTCCCGCTGGTCCATAGTACGCATGGGCTCCGCTGTTGTGTTATTAGCGTTGAGGCGTACGGAGGCCTAGGTGAAGTAGTGTGGATACCCGCCTAGTAGTAGATATGCCCGCTCTACTGTCACCACCTGGCCACGGCGGCTGACGCCTGAGAGGTTAGCTACCTGCTCGAATAGTGGGAACTATAGCCTATGTCGGCATAGCAATTGCATGTGTGTGATCATGTGTGAGTCATTGCATAGCATACATATCATTTCATAACATTGCACAACAAGATTCTCATCTTATAAGTTTGTTTGGGCACTCTTATGTGATGAGTTACTTTTATGTAACCCGATCCTTAACTTATAAGCTTGTATGTGCATCCTTATAAGTTAAGTTACTTTCCTGCTGTAGATACTTGTACTTGATAGTTTATTATTGTTTATGTAGAACTGCTTGAATAAATGCTATTAATCTTATTGTACCATTACCACCTGCTTGTACCTGTTATACCATTTATTATACTTGTACCCTTGTTCCTTTCTTCGCCCGGTGCCGAGGAGTCGTCGGGGGAGCGGATGTGAAGCCACTTAGTCTTTTCGACTAACGGTTACTACGTCTTCCTTTTTAGGAGGTCACCCCGCAGGTAGAGTAGTCGCAGACTTTGCAGCAGGACAGCCAGGCCAGGATGACAGGGCCTGATGTGACGGTGTCGTCGCTACCGTCGGTTACGGATGTGAGTGTTGTGAGATTTTGATGTAGCCCGTTTGGGCAATTTTATAGCTGTACTCTGATGTGGTAGAAGCATGTTTAGCCTCTTTATTTATTGTACTATTTGGATATTATTGCTTGGTGTGGATTTGACTTCTCTCTCTCTCTCTTTATATTATGGTTGGGTTGACATGTATATATTGATATTTGTTGTAGCCGGCGGAATAGGCGTCTTGTGGTATAGGTTAGCCCGTGTGCTAATTCTACCGCAAGGCTGCTGTTATGGGCATAAGACCCCCTTCGTGCCGTATTTTGGGATCCGGGAGGGGGGGGGGGGTCTTACAATAGGTGTCTTGTGATACAAGTTAGCCTATGTGCTGACGCTACCGCAAGGCGGATGTTCTGGGTATGAGACTCCCCTCGGCCGTGTCTTGTGTTCCGGGAGGGGGGTCTTACAGAGATCAGAAGGTATTCACGAGTTCACTTCAGTTACTTGCATTATAATTTAAATTTACTTGCTTTTAACTTCTCCTTTGCTTATATTATTAGGAGTCCACGAGATCACTTCTGGTACTCACGTAATATTTAAAATATACATGCTTTTCACTTCTCTTTTTTATAGAATAGAAAGTGTTCATTAGTTCAATTCAGGTAAACCCATTATATTTTAAATTTACTTATTTTTGACTTCTCTTTTGGAGAGATTAAAAGGTTTGGAGAGTTCACTTCAAGTACTCGCGTTATATTTTAAATTTACCTGTTTTTGACTTCTCTTTTATAACTCTTAGCAGGTGTTCACGAATTCACTTGAGGTACTGGTGTTATATTTTAAATTTACCTGTTTTGAAATCTCTTTTGTAGAGATTAGCAGGTGTTCACGAGTTTACTTCAGGAACTCGCGTTATATTTTAAATTTACCCGCTTTTGACCTCTATTTTGTAGATATTAGCTGGTGTTTTTGAGTTCACATCAGGTACTTGCATTATATTTTAAATTTACCTGCTTTTGACTTCTCTTTTATAGAGATTTGTAGGTGTTCACTAGTTAACTTTAACTACTCGTATTATATTTTAAATTTACCTACTTTTGACATCTCCTTTATAGAGATTAGCAGGTGTTCACGAGTTCACTTCAGGTCCTAGCATTATATTTTAAATTTACCTTCTTTTGACTTTTCTTTTGTAGAGATTAGCAGGAATTCGCGAGTTCACTTCAGGTACTCGCGTTATATTTTAAATTTACCCGCTTTTGACTTCTCTTTTAAAGATATTAGTAGGTGTTCACGACTTCACTTCAGATATTCGTATTATATTTACCTGGTTTTGACTTCTCTTTTGGGGAGATTAGCAGATGTTCGCGAGGTAACTTCAAGTAGTTGCGTTATATTTTAAATTTACCAGCTTTTGACTTATGTTTTGCAGAGATTAGCAGGTGTTCGCGAGTTCACTTTAAGTACACGTGTTATATTTTAAATTTACCTTCTTTTGACTTCTCTTTACAAGAGATTAGATGGTTTTCGCGAGTTCGCTTCAGGTGTTCGTGTTATATTTTAAATTTACCTACTTTTAACTTATTTTTTGTATAGATTAGCATGTGTTCACGAATTCACTTCAGATAATCACATTATATTTTAAATTTACCTGTTTTTGACTTCTCATTTACAATGATTAACAGGTGTTCACAAGTTCACTTCAGCTACTCCCATTATTTTTTAAATTTACCTGCTTTCGACCTCTCTTTTGTAGAGATTAGCTGTTGTTCACGAGTTCACTACTGGTAATCGTGTTATATTTTAAATTTACCTGCTTTTGACTTCTCTTTTAACGATATTAACATGTGTTTATGAATTAACTTAACTTACTCATGTTATATTTCGAATTTACCTGCTTTTAACTTCTCCCTTGCAAAGATTAGCAGGTGTTCGCGATTTCACTTCAGGTACTCACATTATATTTTAAATTTACCTGCTTTTGACTTCTCTTTTGCGGAGATTAGCAGGTGTTCGCGAGTTCACTTCTGGTACTCATGTTATATTTTAAATTTACATGCTTTTAACTTCACTTTTGGAGAGATTAGTAGATTTTCATGAGTTCACTTCAGTTACTCGCATTATTTTTTAAATTTACCCGCCTTTGACTTCTCATTTGCAGAGATTAGCAGGTGTTTACGAGTTTACTTAATGTACTCACGTTATATTTTAAATTTACCTGCTTTTGACTTCTCTTTTGGTGAGATTTGCAGGTGTTTGCGAGTTTCTTTCTGGTACTCGCATTATATTTTAAATTTATCTACTTTTGACCTCTATTTTGGAGAGATTAGCAGATACTCACGAGTTCACTTCAGATACTTGCATTATATTTTAAATTTACTTGCTTTTAACTTCTCTTTTAAAGAGATTAGTAGGTGTACATGACTTCACTTCAAGTGTTCGTATTATATTTTCATAGTTTTGACTTCTCTTTTGGGGTGATTAGCAGATGTTCGCATGTTAACTTCAAGTAGTTGTGTTATATTTTAAAATTACCTGCTTTTGAATATGTTTTCCAGAGATTAGCAGGTGTTCGCGAGTTCACTTCAGGTACTCATGTTATATTTTAAATTTACCTTCTTTTGTCTTCTCTTTACAAGAGATTAGATGGTTTTCGCGAGTTCTCTTCAGGTGCTCACGTTATATTTTAAATTTACCTGCTTTTAACTTCTCTTTTGCATAGATTAGCATGTGTTCACGAATTCACTTCAGATAATCACGTTATATTTTAAATTTACCTTCTTTTGACTTCTCATTTACAGTGATTAGCAGGTGTTCACAAGTTCACTTCAGGTACTCCCGTTATATTTTAAATTTACCAGCTTTCGACTACTCTTTTGTAGAGATTTGTTGTTGTTCACGAGTTTACTACAGGTAATCGTGCTATATTTTAAATTAACCTGCTTTTGACTTACTTTATAACGATATTAACATGTGTTTATGAATTAACTTAACATACTCATGTTATATTTTGAATTTACCTGCTTTTAACTTCTCCCTTGCAAAGATTAGCAGGTGTTCGCAAATTCACTTCAGGTACGCACATTATATTTTAAATTTACCTACTTTTGACTTCTCTTTTGCGGAGATTAGCAGGTGTTCGCGAGTTCACTTCTGGTACTCATGTTATATTTTTAATTTACCAGCTTTTAACTTTTCTTTTGGAGAGATAAGTAGGTTTTCACGAGTTGACTTCGGTTACTCGTATTGTATTTTAAATTTACCTGCCTTTAACTTCTCATTTGCAGAGATTAGCAGATGTTTATGTGTAATTCCCCGAAACTCAAAAGAGCGACGAGAGGCATTTTGAGCCAAGTTTGGAATTTGGCAGTGGGCACACGACCTGGGACATGGGCGTGTCCTAGGGGTGTGTCGTGCTCGGGTCGACGATCTGGCCGTGTGGTCAACAAATTTGGAGTCGATGATCGTCGAGTAGCGAACATGGCCTGAGACACGGTCATGTCCCAGGCTGTGTCTTTCTCAGGTGGCCGAGTTGAGTTGGGTGAGAAACACGGCCTGGAGCCCAAGCGTGTTCGGGTATGACATGGGCATGTCATTTGGGACGCGGGCATGTCCAATACCCGTGTCCTTCACGGGTTGGTGTTGCGCCTGTATCGATGGAGGAACACGACCAACGACACGACCATGTACTGGATGACACGGGCGTGTCGAGAACCCGTGTGCTTTTCGGGATGCGTCGGTTTTGACGACGAATGGGGAACACGGCCCTGGACACGGGCATGTCACAGGTCGTGTTCGGCCCAGAGTTTGCATTTCAAGCCCGAATCGTGGCCGTCCGTTTCCTTATTTTAGGATCCGACGGCTGGGGGTTGTTCCTGCTGAGATATACCCGGGTTTAGGGCTTTGAAAACCCCATTTCACTTGGGTTATACTCTTTCTAAAGTCTAGGGAGAGGGGAGATCAAGGAAGAAGAAAGGAGACTAGATCCGGTCACCAGCGGACCTTCAGAGCTCCAAATCGCGAGCCGACTTCGGATCTACGGAGGCAAGGAGATTGCGGTGCTTTTCATCCGCATAGATTTCTATGGAGCCAAGGAAAAACGCTAGGTTAACGATTCACATCCTAAGACATGTGAAGTCCTCTTTTCTTTGCATAGGAAGCCCACTCTCGCGAGTTTGCGGTGAGTTTGAGGCGTTCCTTCGGGTAGTCATGAATAGTCCCCATTGTGTACATGTAGAGTCCGTAATCGAGAACGGACATAGGCATGATGTGTAACAGCCCAAAGTTCTGAAACAGGAAATTTTGGGTGACACGGCCTGTGACACGGGCGTGTCCCAGGGCGTGTCAGTTGACACGGCCTGCGACACGGGCGTGTCGCAGGGCGTGTCGAGGTTGTGTCGACGATTGGGCTTTGTCTCGACGATTTTTCTCTCGACGATGCGTCGAGAGGGAGGCACACGGCCCAGGACACGGACGTGTCCAAGGCCGTGTCGCATTCTCGACGATTTTTCTCGACGATCGTCGAGTGTCGAGAAGTGAGTGTCGAGTGTTGAACACGGCCTGTGACACGGGCGTGTCACAGGGCGTGTCAAGTCAGGCGACAAACTCAGCCCGCCGAAGGTTTCGACAGGGCGTGTCTTTGTGCCGTGTTTGGGCACACGGCCTGGGACACGGGCGTGTCACAGGCCGTGTGAAGTCTCGGGATGATTTGGGATTTTTTTCATCCAGGTACACGGCCACAGACACGGGCGTGTCTGAAGGCGTGTTGGTGACACGGCCCATGACATGGGCGTGTCACTGGTTTGGATAAGTCGGTTGACCACCGCTTGAGGCACACGGCCTGGCACACGGCCGTGTTCGAGGCCGTGTCGGGTCAAAATTTGTGTTTTTGGCAGAATCGTGGCCGTCCATTCCTTCAGTCTGGATCCAAGGGCTGAAGCTTCTTCTTCTTTTTCCTTAAGGGCCGAAATCAGAGAATGATATCTCATTTTACTTTGGCCTTCATCTTTCTTCAAGAGAGAGAAAGAGAGAGAGAAAGGAGGAGGAAGAAGGAAAGGGGGCTGCTGCTGGTGGTGCTACGGTTTACCGACGAGAGATCCGAAGCCAGCGTTGCGGAGGAGACGCTCTTGCGAGTCTTGCAAGCTAGCTTGGAGGCCATGGCACCGAAGCGATCGTCAAGTGTAACGACTTTTCTTCCTAGCCATGTGAAGGCTTCCTTTTTGGCATATCTTTTGATTCCCCCACCAAGAGGTGGCTGCTTTTGGGAGTCGTTTGGGTGATTCTTGAAATCCCCTTTGTTGTGCATATAGATCCGGAAATGGAGTACGGAATAAGCATGCTGTGTGAAGCCCATCTGGACAGGTTGGTCTGGATTGGTGATGTTGCATACGAACCGGAGAAGACTCCGTGATAAACGTGTCGTGTACGGAGTCTACGGGTTATACGTGCGAAAAGGAGTAGCAGGAAGTACTGGGGTGGTAGCCCAGGAAAATAGCCTTGTGATGGTTTTGGGTCCAACCTGTGAATGAGGCACAGGAAGTACTGGTGGGACCAGGAAAGGCCCTTTTGTGATGCTTGATGTCATAGGGTGTCCACCTGTGAAGTGAGTCACAGGAAGTACTGGTGTGCCCAGGAAAGACCCCTGACATTTGTGCTTGTGCGGTGTCCACCTGTGGAGAGAGTCACAGGAAGTACTGGTGTGCCCAGGAAAGACCCGTTGTTACTGTGAGGAAATGGGTATAGTGAAATACCCAGGCTTGAATGCCAGGAACAGGATTGGTGAGACCGACCCGCGCCTTTGATATAGCCATGAGTACGCTGTACTCGGAGAAGGCAAGGCGATTTGAGCAACGGGGGGTGGAGGATCCGACCTGCGCTATGTCCGTCTGACGTGAGACCAAAAAGTGCGGTCTGTTGGAGCGCATAGCAAGAGTCTTCGGCCTGCGCGCCATGACACTACGGGGGGCTACGGGCCATCCCGGTGTCCGAGGACTAACTCCGGCTGCACGCCATGGAGTAAATGCTCAAGAGATTTACCGTTGGGTGATAACCCTGATACGGTGGTGGGCAAGAGGTTGCCAGAACACCAAGAATGTGCCCTGAGTGCACGGACCGTTGGGCCGGGTGGCGAACGGTTGTGATGGCTTGTGTGCGTGAAAGCACTTTTTGATGATATAGCTTGCCATACTTGTGATATGATATGCCTGCAGGGAAAAATACCGCTGCCCCGAGAGAAGGGGTAGGGTCGTTATAATTTGGTCAGCTGAACGCTGACCGTTGCTTTTGTTTGCCACCGGTGGGTGGATTGTCCTTGCACAGGTGCTGGAGAGCCGAGCGGGACGCGTCGAGGTTGATGTTCCTGCCGGTGTTGCTGCTGCTGCTGCTAGCCCTCGAAGGCTACGTGTGTTCTTTTGTGTGTTTTCTTTTCTTGTGGCCGGCCTGCGCGCCAATCTGTTTAGGCCACTGTTTGAAAGCCCTGTAAGGCCATAAGGCCAACGCTTTTGACATGTTGTAAGACATTCCTATATGTATATAAAATGTGGAGTTTTATGTTTGGACATTCATGAGGAGTTCAAGTAGTTTAGGCTTCCGCTAGAATGCTTGTGATAGGTGCGATGCACTACTCTGGTATCATCCTGTACCTTCACCGACTGTTTTGTGGTATATCCTGTGGGGCCCCGGCCGGACCTTCTAGAATATATCATATGAACGGATGGGGTTGTTACATTTTTGGTATCAAAGCGAGGTTTCGATCCTCGGACCTGTGGGTTATGGGCCCACACGCTTCCGCTGCGCCACTCTGATTGCGACACAACCAAAGCTCTCTTCCCTTGCACCCTCTTCATGTCCTTTTCCAACGCTGTCGCGGTGTCAACCAATGCTTGGAAACCTTGGTTCACAGAACTGGACACAAGGAACCTCAGCTCGTCCCTCAGTCCTTCATAGAACTGATTAGTCTTCCTCTGTTCATCAGCAAAAATCGAACCCGCATACCGCCCCAAGCGAGTAAACTCATGCAGGTACGCGTCAACACTGCCATCACCTTGAGTCAATCGTTGGAATTCATTTTCCATGGCTATCCGTTGCGCCACAGGAAGGTGCTTCGCTAGGAAGAGCCGAGAGAATTCTTCCATCGACACTTGGGTTAACGGACGACCCGCCAAATGATGCAACTCCATCTCATCCCACCATAAACGAGCTTCTCCTTCAAGCAAGAAGGTGGCTAAGGTAACTTTCTGATGCTCCGTCCGTTCCTATCGTCGTCATCACTCGCTTGACGCGCGATAACCAATCCTCAGCCTGTGTCGGGGTTCCCGCTCCCGAGAACGTAGGCGGATGGAAGCTCATAAACCGCGTTAGCTGCTTCTCAGACGCTCGAGGAACCACATCCATAACAGGTTCAGGCCTTGCCACCACCTGTTCTGGCCTCACAGCCGCTTACTCCTGCCTAAGGGGCTGGCCTTGGATCATGGTAAATAAGGCCTCTGCAACTAAACGCACATGTTCCTCAGACGGTGGAGGTGTAGGCACCGCGGCTGGTGCCGTACTTTCATCAGAACGCTGGGACTCAGACGGCCCAGCTCCACTTCGTGTCACCTAAAGGTGGACAAGACACACACATTAGCGGTCGTACCCAAGCAAACAACACAAAATAGGAACACGCAGGTTCCTCAAACATACAAAATGCATTCCTATCATGGACATTCAGGAGTTCAATCGTAGACTTTGGTGTGCACAAACACGTGCTCGCCACCCCACAAAAGAAGTCGGCCACGACTTCGAGAGGGAACGACCAAGACAACCGATACCAAAAAATGTAACAACCCCATCCGTTCATATGATATATTCTAGAAGGTCCGGCCGGGGCCCCACAGGATATAGCACAAAACAGTCGGTGAAGGTACAGGATGATACCAGAGTAGGGCATCGCACCTATCACAAGCATTCTAGCGGAAGCCTAAACTACTTGAACTCCTCATGAATGTCCAAACATAAAACTCCACATTTTATATACATATAGGAATGTCTTACAACATGTCAAAAGCGTTGGCCTTATGGCCTTACAGGGCTTTCAAACAGTGGCCTAAACAGATTGGCGCGCAGGCCGGCCACAAGAAAAGAAAACACACAAAAGAACACACGTAGCCTTCGAGGGCTAGCAGCAGCAGCAGCAACACCGGCAGGAACATCAACCTCGACGCGTCCCGCTCGGCTCTCCAGCACATGTGCAAGGACAATCCACCCACCGGTGGCAAACAAAAGCAACGGTCAGCGTTCAGCTGACCAAATTATAACGACCCTACCCCTTCTCTCAGGGCAGCGGTATTTTTCCCTGCAGGCATATCATATCACAAGTATGGCAAGCTATATCATCAAAAATTGCTTTCACGCACACAAGCCATCACAACCGTTCGCCACCCGGCCCAACGGTCCGTGCACTCAGGGCACATTCTTGGTGTTCTGGCAACCTCTTGCCCACCACCGTATCAGGGTTATCACCCAACGGTAAATCTCTTGAGCATTTACTCCATGGCGTGCAGCCGGAGTTAGTCCTCGGACACCGGGATGGCCCGTAGCCCCCCGTAGTGTCATGGCGCGCAGGCCGAAGACTCTTGCTATGCGCTCCAACAGACCGCACTTTTTGGTCTCACGTCAGACGGACATAGCGCAGGTCGGATCCTCCACCCCCCGTTGCTCAAATCGCCTTGCCTTCTCCGAGTACAGCGTACTCATGGCTATATCAAAGGCGCGGGTCGGTCTCACCAATCTTGTTCCTGGCATTCAAGCCTGGGTATTTCACTATACCCATTTCCTCACAGCAACAACGGGTCTTTCCTGGGCACACCAGTACTTCCTGTGACTCTCTCCACAGGTGGACACCGCACAAGCACAAATGTCAGGGGTCTTTCCTGGGCACACCAGTACTTCCTGTGACTCACTTCACAGGTGGACACCCTATGACATCAAGCATCACAAAAAGGTCTTTCCTGGTCCCACCAGTACTTCCTGTGCCTCATTCACAGGTTGGACCCAAAACCATCACAAGGCTATTTTCCTGGGCTACCACCCCAGTACTTCCTGCTACTCCTTTTCGCACGTATAACCCGTAGACTCCGTACACGACACGTTTATCACGGAGTCTTTTCCGGTTCGTATGCAACATCACCAATCCAGACCAACCTGTCCAGATGGGCTTCACACAGCATGCCTATTCCGTACTCCATTTCCGGATCTATATGCACAACAAAGGGGATTTCAAGAATCACCCAAACGACTCCCAAAAGCAGCCACCTCTTGGTGGGGGAATCAAAAGATATGCCAAAAAGGAAGCCTTCACATGGCTAGGAAGAAAAGTCGTTACACTTGACGATCGCTTCGGTGCCATGGCCTCCAAGCTAGCTTGCAAGAATCGCAAGAGCGTCTCCTCCGCAACGCTGGCTTCGGATCTCTCGTCGGTAAACCGCAGCACCACCAGCAGCAGCCCCCTTTCCTTCTTCCTCCTCCTTTCTCTCTCTCTTTCTCTCTCTTGAAGAAAGATGAAGGCCAAAGTAAAATGAGATATCATTCTCTGATTTCGGCCCTTAAGGAAAAAGAAGAAGAAGCTTCAGCCCTTGGATCCAGACTGAAGGAATGGACGGCCACGATTCTGCCAAAAACACAAATTTTGACCCGACACGGCCTCGAACACGGCCGTGTGCCAGGCCGTGTGCCTCAAGCGGTGGTCAACCGACTTATCCAAACCAGTGACACGCCCATGGGACACGCCCGTGTCATGGGCCGTGTCACCAACACGCCTTCAGACACGCCCGTGTCTGTGGCCGTGTACCTGGATGAAAAAAATCCCAAATCATCCCGAGACTTCACACGGCCTGTGACACGCCCGTGTCCCAGGCCGTGTGCCCAAACACGGCACAAAGACACGCCCTGTCGAAACCTTCGGCGGGCTGAGTTCGTCGCCTGACTTGACACGCCCTGTGACACGCCCGTGTCACAGGCCGTGTTCAACACTCGACACTCACTTCTCGACACTCGACGATCGTCGAGAAAAATCGTCGAGAATGCGACACGGCCTTGGACACGCCCGTGTCCTGGGCCGTGTGCCTCCCTCTCGACGCATCGTCGAGAGAAAAATCGTCGAGACAAAGCCCAATCGTCGACACAACCTCGACACGCCCTGCGACACGCCCGTGTCGCAGGCCGTGTCAACTGACACGCCCTGGGACACGCCCGTGTCACAGGCCGTGTCACCCAAAATTTCCTGTTTCAGAACTTTGGGCTGTTACAATCCTCCCCTCCTACAAGAAATTTCGTCCTCGAAATTTAGAGACAGGAAAGCAACAGAAACAGCAAGAAATATGTAACAACGTATAAATTGTTATGTTACAACACTCTTGCTACAGATTACACAAACAGCTCAGGGAACTCTGTTCGCATGGTTTGCTCGCGCTCCCATGTCAGTTCTTCACGGCCGCAGTTGTCCCATCGGACTTTTACCATACCGACCGTCTTGTTCCGCAACTGTTTCTCGTCTCGATCTTCGATCTGAATGGGTGTAAATCTCGTTGTTAGCCCATACTCCACCGGCACCCGATCATCCGCGATCACTTGAGCTGGATCTTTCACGGCCTTCCGAAGCACCGAGATGTGAAAGACATCATGTAACCCACCCAAGTCCGCCGACAGAGCTAGCCGATAAGCCGCTTCGCCAACTCGCTCAACCACTTCAAAAGGACCCAAATATCTTGGACTCAACTTTTTCAATCGTCGAATCCTGGAGACACCTTTGAATGGCTTGATCTTCAAGTAGACCCAATCGCCAATCGCAAATTCAACGTTCCGGTGCTTGGCGTTGTAGTACTTCGCTTGTCGATCTTGAGCAATCAGCAATCTCTCTCGAATGGTTTGAATGGTTGAGTTTGCTTCATCCACCTCATTTGGTTTAACAACCCGGGCTTCACCCGCTTCTACCCAAGCCAAGGGAGTACGACACTTCCTTCCATATAGGGCTTCATATGGTGCCATCCCAATGCTTGCTTGGTAGCTGTTATTATATGCAAACTCGACCATATAGAGATGATCTTCCCATTTCTTTCCGAAGTCAAGGGCGCACATTCGGAGCATGTCCTCCATTGTTCTGTTGGTACGTTCAGTCTGGCCATCCGTTTGGGGATGAAAGGCCGTACTGAAAGTCAACTTCGTGCCCAACAGTCGGTGAACTAGCCTCCAATCATTTGACGTGAATCGCCCATCTCGATCACTTACGATGCTCCGAGGAACACCGTGAAGTCGCACAATCTGATCAACATATAACTTTGCCAAACTTTCAACCGAATCATCCCGCCTGTTCGGGAGAAAATGTGCTACTTTTGTTAGCCGGTCAACAATCACCCAAATGGAATCATTTCCTCGCTGCGATCTTGGCAACCCATGCACAAAATCCATGGAAATATCATCAAATTTCCACACTGGGATCGGCAGTGACTTCAAATAACCGCCCGGCTTTTGGCATTCCGCCTTCACCATCGCACATGTTTGACATTTGGCTACATATAGGGCAACATCTTTCTTAAGCCCTGGCCACCAGAAAAGCTTCTTCATATCGTTGAACATCTTTGTGCTCCCGGGGTGAATAGAATACTTTGTATAATGCGCTTCATACATCAGTTCTTCCCTCAGCTTCCCCACGTTTGGGACGCACAAACGGCCCTCTTTCCGTACAAGACCGTCAATCCAGGTGAATTTGCCCTCTGGCCCGTCATTCACATAGCGTAAGAGATCTTCATCCAACTCCGTTGCCCGTCGAACTCGGTCTGCAAGGTCACATTGCACCTCAGTCCAGTTCAAACATGCAATGGCAGTGGAATTCTTATCAACACAATAGATCTCCAATGCTTCCAACTCCTGGATAAGCCGTTCATCATGTCTTTGTAACCAATTTGCTCTAGCCGGAACTCGCCGACTTAAGGCATCCGCGACAACATTCCCCTTCCCGGGTGTATAGTGAATCTCGAAAGTGTAGTCCCCAAGGAACTCCAACCACCTTCGTTGTCGCATGTTCAAATCTTTCTGCTCCAAAAGATACTTTAGGCTCTTATGATCGGTATAGATCTCCACCTTCACTCCATAAAGGTAGTGTCGCCACAACTTGAGTGCAAAAATCACCGCCGCTAGTTCCAAATCATGGACGGGATAATTTCGCTCGTGCACCTTCAATTGGCGTGAGCCATAAGCAATCACCTTTCTGCTCTGCAGAAGAACGCAGCCTAAGCCGCTCCCTGAGGCATCACTATAAATCACAAATCCATCGGTTCCACATGGCGAAGACAACACCGGCGCCGTGGTCAAACGAACCTTCAGCTCTTCAAAAGCTCGTGCGCACTCTGGCGTCCAAACGAACTTCTGATCTTTTCGTGTCAGTGTGGTTAGCGGCAAAGCGATCCGTGAGAAGTTCTCCACAAATCTTCTATAGTAGCCCGCAAGTCCAAGGAAACTCCTGACTTCGGCCACGGAAGACAATATTGGCCATTCTTGTATGGCTTTTATCTTCGCTGGATCCACAGCAATGCCCGCTCCACTCACCACATGGCCTAAAAATGCCACTGACGATAGCCAAAACTCGCACTTCGAGAACTTGGCATATAGCTGATTTTGCCTCAACGTGTTCAACACCAACCGCAAGTGAATCTCATGCTCAGCTTTGGACTTCGAGTACACCAGGATGTCATCAATGAACACTATCACAAACAGATCCAGGTACTCGCGAAAAATACGGTGCATTAGATCCATAAACACCGAGGGCGCATTGCACAATCCAAAGGGCATGACTGTGAACTCATAGTGCCCATAACGCGTTCCAAATGCGGTTTTGGGAATGTCACCTTCCCGAATTCTTAACTGGTAATAACCAGACTTCAGGTCCAACTTCGAATAGACGGTCGAGCCCACTAGCTGATCGAATAACTCAGCAATCCGAGGTATAGGATACTTATTCTTCTCGGTCAGCTTATTCAATTCACGGTAATCGATACACAACCGTAACCCACCATCTTTCTTCTTTACAAAAAGCACAGGCGCGCTCCAAGGTGACATACTTGGGCGGATATAACCTTGCTCTAGCATTTCTTGTAGTTGAACCTTCAACTCAGCCATCTCTTTAGGCGCAACGCGATATGGCGAGCGGGCCACGGGTTTCGCACCTGGCACCAATTCAATTGTGAAGTCAATCTCCCGCTGGGGTGGTAGCCCAGGGAGATCCGCGGGAAACACATCTGTAAATTCTGCCACAATCGGAACCTCGCACAAAGTGGCCTTAGGCTCAACAGCCTGAATTAGTGCAAAGTAACACTCCGCACCCTTCCGAACAGCTTTGACTACCTGGAGTGCAGACATCAACGTCCCGCTCACTCCTCGCATACCCGCGAACTTGGTCTTCTGTTCGGTATTCTGGCCCAACGTGATTTCTTTGGACTGGCAATCAATCATAGCATGCTGCTCCGCGAGCCAATCCATCCCAAAAATCACATCGAATTCCGATATTGGCAAAACAAATGCGGTTAAACAAAAATCCCGACTTCCTAACTGAACCGCCACATCGCAAGCTTGATCCGCAAGCATCCAACAACCATTCGGCAACACCACTCTGACGCTATCTGTCTTTGCACGACTGGGTATCCCAAGCCGCGTAATAAATTCACGAGACAGAAAAGAATGCGATGCACCTGTATCAAACAGTTCTCGCGCCAGCGTGTCCCGAATCATTACAAAACCTATGACAAACATGTCACACACACAAACCACAAACATAGGGGTACTAAGCTAAGCATACAAACATTAGCATATGCAAAACTAAACTCATACCTGTGACCACGTCACTCTGCTTGATGGCCTCTTGCAGGCCAAGATTGTAGACCCGGGGTTGCGCCTGCGAGGCAGAGGAATCCACCACCGCCTTTCCTTTTTCCGCATACGATGCTCCCGCCTTCTTTTCACTCTTTGGCGGCATCCGACAATCTCGTGTCATAGGCCGTGTCACCCAAAATTTCCTGTTTCAGAACTTTGGGATGTTACATGATGTGTGAAGCCTACCCGGCAAGTTGGTCTGGATCGGTGATGTTGCATTATATAAATGGCCGGAGAAGACTCCGTGCGGATGTTTGTTTTTTGGGTACTCTACGTGGTAGATTGCAACAGGGAGCCTTGGGGATTAACTCCAAGGTTCACCTGGAAAACTGGGCAGATGCGTGATTATGCCAACATGGTGGCCTGGGAGCCAACTTGCACATAATTTGGTTATGTGAAGTGTGTGATCGGATTAGGACTCGGGAAAGTTTGACCCGCGCATATGGCTTAAATTGTCGTTGCGATGTGAGTAACGGGTTAGGCATAACCGTACCTGCTCTTTGTCGTTCGGTTGGAGCCGTTGGCATAGATGGACGGTCTTAGGAGGTCTATGTCTTAAAATGACGTGACCAATACCGGAAAGACAAAAATGCTCGCAAGATTGTCCGTCCAAGTGGCGGTGGTGAGATCGAAGTGTCTATGGCTTAAATTGACGTGACATTGACCGGTTCACCAAGAATGTGCCATGAGAGCACGGGGTGTGTGGTCGTGCGCGCCCACGCCTGTGATGAAGTGTTTACATTATACTGCTTGGTTATGCTAACAAAGTGCAGGGAAAGGAGCATCGCTGCCCCAAGTTTGGGGGCGGGATCTTTATAATTTGGTCAGCATAGCTGACC
Organism: Platanthera guangdongensis; assembly: GCA_039583875.1. NCBI lineage: Eukaryota > Viridiplantae > Streptophyta > Magnoliopsida > Asparagales > Orchidaceae > Platanthera > Platanthera guangdongensis. The sequence continues at coordinate 131,752,629 of CM077151.1, read as the reverse complement.
GTTGCTTTTGTTTGCCACCGTTGCGGTGGATTGTTGCTTGCAGGTGTTGCGGAGCCGAGCGGTAAATAGCGGGCTAAAGCCCAAGTTGCTGAGCCGGCCCTCAAAGGCCTAATTGAGTGTTTACTTGCTTTATTCATGTGTGACCGGCCTGTGTGCCGAGGTTTGGAATACACTGTAATTGGATTAAACAATTGTAAGGTCTTAAGGCCATTGTACTTGTGTATTGTACTTCATTCCCGATGGTTTCAGTAGTGGACATTCATGTTCATGCTGGGTTCTTTTAATTTGCAACTCTTAAATTACTTCTGCTAGGATGACTCTGTGTTGGATGTTGGTTATTAGTTGGATGGTTTCCATTGAGTAACCTTCCGGTCTGTCTGTGGTATATGGTGTCGGGCCCCAGCTGGACCTACTGATATATGCTATGCGACGGATAGGGGGTGTTACAATTTGTTATCAGACTACTGGTTTAGGTCAGGCTTAAATGAATTCGTAGACGTATTCTTTTAAGGGGTGGTGAGCACATGTGTGTGCATCATCGTTATAACATCAAAAGAAACCATGAATGTCCACTTAGGAATGAAAATACACGTGTTTGAGGAACCTGCGTGTTCCTATAATTGCTTGTTGTAATTTTGTTTTTTCGCTTAATAGTGTTTTGTACAACTATAGGTGACTAGGAGTGTTGCAGGGCCATCAGAACGCCCAGTTTCTGAGGCTAGCAGTGCACCAAATGATGCTTCTGCAACACCTCCCTCGTCTGAAACCATACTATTGGTTGTCGAAGCAGTGTTTTCCATGATCAATGCACAGCCTGCAAGGCAAATGCAGCAGCCTGCAAGGCAAATGCAGCAGCCCGCTCCTACGATGGAGCAGGTACCGCTTCAAAGGGATGAACCGAGAAGAGTGGAGCAGGTAGTGGTGGATCCTTTGGTGCTGAGGAGAGCTACCGAAATACAGCTCAAACATGTTATGGGATTCAATCCTCCAGTGTTCTCGGGGACAGGAACCTCATCTCAAGCTGAAGACTGGCTCTCTCGAGTGAAGAGAGTCCTGACAGCTACTGAAACGGAGGAGTGGGAGATGATCACTATAGCTACATTATTGTTGGATGGAGAGGCTACGCTGTGGTGGGAGGGTTTGGAGCTGCATCTCTTGAGAGGAAGGCAACTTACAGACGTCTCGATGGAAGAGTTCTCAAGACTGTTCTTGGCAAGGTACCTCCCTTCGATGTAGAGGATATCATTAGAGAATGAGTTCCAGAGGTTAGTGCAAGGAGAGTGTACCGTGGATGAGTATCTCCACGAGTTTACTCGATTTGGTCGGTAAGCTAGATCCACATTCGCGGATGAGGAACGCAAGACGAACCGTTTCTATGAAGGCCTGAGAGATGACTTGAGGCTAGTGCTCTCGGGGCCGATGACGCAGGGCTTCTTAACCCTGGTTAACACAGCCCGGTCTTTGGATAAGGACTTGAAGAATGTGCAAGTAAAGAAAAGCTCTGGTGATAAGAAGACGGAGTTTAAAGTGCCGACTACTTCGAAGTCTGGATATCGTAGGTTCTACAAGAAGGCTAGGACCTATGGTCCAGCCCCCTCTTTTGGTGCTTCTGGGGAGACTACGGGTCGAACCCCGGGTGCATGTTTTACTTGTGGAATGCCGGGGCACTTTTCCCGTGACTGCTGGAGAGGACGTCCCAAGTCCGAGAGGAAGCCGGAAGCAACATATGAAGAGAAGGGCAAGGCGGTGGAGTCAACCGCGTCCCATTATGCTCCGGCTCAACCAAGAGTTTATAATCTTGTCCAACAGGAGGCCATTAAGCAAGCGGATGTGGTGACAAGTACGGTTTAATTTATAGCAAGTTAATTTTTAAATAATTGTTATGCGCGTGTTACCTTACCACTGCTTGTATAGGATTTGTTTTGATTTGTGAGAATACGGCAAGAGCTCTCTTTGTTACGGGAGCTTCACACTGCTTTTTGTCCGAAGGATTCATATCGCGCATCGGAGTACCCTCTTCGATGGAAAAGGACAAACTGGATGTGTTGTTGCCGAATGGGTGTTCGATGCGTACTGATAGAATATGTGGCGTTAGGATTCGTATTGCGAGTCAGGAGTTCCATTTGCTAGCGTCGTTACTACCGCTGGTGGAGTTTGACATAATATTTGGCATGGATTGGCTTTCGGAGCAGCAAGCTTATATTGACTGCGGTCACAAGGAAGTCAAGTTGGGAACAGGTCGTGAGACGACTTTTACGGGCTTGAAAGGGTCGAGCAAGACTTTGATATCTGCTCTTCAGGTGGTGAAGGTAGTTCGTGCTGGTGCAGAGCTGTTCTTTATGCTAGTGGAGGTTGCAAAGCCTAAGCCTACGTTGGACAGTATTTCAGTGGTATCCGAGTACCCTAATGCGTTCCCTGGCGATATTCCTGGAGCCCCGCCTCAACAGGAGATTGATTTCCCGATTGAGCTAGTGCCAGGTGCGAAACCTGTGTCACGCTCTCCGTATCGGCAGTGCCTAAGGAAATGGCGGAGCTGAAGGTGTAACTTCAAGAGTTGTTGGAGCAAGGGTATGTGCGTCCAAGTTCATCGGCTTGGAGCACACATGTCCTTTTTGTTAATAAGAATGACGGAAGCTTGAGACTTTGTATAAATTATCGAGAGCTGAACAAACTAACGAAAAAGAACAAGTACCTGATCCCAAGGATTGATTATCTATTCGATCAGTTAGTCGGGTCATCGGTGTATTCATAATTGGATCTTAAGTCCGGTTACTATCAGTTGAGGATAAGGGAGAGTGATATCCCTAAGACAGCATTCAGTACGAGATACGAGCATTATGAGTTTACGGTCATGCTGTTTGGGCTGATGAATGCGCTGTCAGTGTTCATGGATCTCATGAACAGGACTTTCAGGGAGTACCTAGACCACTTTGTGATCATCTTCATCGACGACATATTGGTGTGCTCGCAGAGTGAGGAGGATCACTTCAAGCATCTGCATTTGGTGTTGGAGACGCTGAGAAGGAATCAATTATACGCCAAGTTCTCCAAGTGTGAGTTTTGGTTATCCTCAGTGGCGTTCCTTGGTCACATAGTCAGTGGAGAGGGAATTGTGGTGGATCTGACGAAGATTGTTGCGATACAAGAGTGGCCTGTGCTATCTACGATAGCGGAAGTCCGGAGTTTTTTGGGGCTTGCTGGCTATTACAAGCGCTTCGTGGAGAACTTCTCGCGGATAGCGTTACCCCTCACGACTTTGACGAGGAAAGAGCAGAAGTTTGTTTGGACGCCGGAGTGCGCACGAGCTTTTGAGGAGTTGAAGTGTCGGTTGACCACGGCGCTTGTGCTGAGTTCGCCGAGTGGGACCGAAGGTTTTGAGATCTATAGCGATGCTTCGGGAAGTGGCTTGGGTTGTGTGCTACTGCAGCACGGAAGTGTGATAGCGTATGGTTCGAGACAGCTGAAGTTACACGAGAGGAATTATCCGGTCCATGCCTTGGAGTTAGCAGCCGTGATTTTTGCCTTGAAGCTGTGGAGGCACTACTTGTATGGGGTGAAGGTCAATATCTATACCGAACACAAAAGCCTGAAATATTTGTTGGATCAAAAGGATCTAAACATGCGGTAGCGTAGATGGATGAAGTTCCTGGTGGACTACACATTCAAGATCCATTACGTACCTGGTAAAGGCAATGCGATTGCGGACGCGTTGAGCCGCAGGGCCCCAGCTCAAGCCAATTGACTGTCGGTCCATGACGAGCGTTTGGTTTGGGAGTTAGAGGCGTTGGAGATCTCTTGCGTAGACAAGCAGTCGAGTGCTGAAGCGCTATTAAACTAGATGGAAGTTCAGTATGACCTGGCTGATCGGATTCGGCAGGCTTTGGATGTGAATAGCAACATGAAGCAGCTCATGATAGAGACTTTGGATGGGTCAAATTCCCAATATGAGGTTGTGGATGGATTGCTTTGTAAAACGGTCGTCTGTGCATCCCAAATGTGGGCACTTTGCGGGTGGAATTGTTGTACGAGGCGCATCATACCAAGTACACGATTCACCCGGGGAGCACGAAGATGTACCGCGATGTGAAGAAATTGTTCTGGTGGCCAGGACTGAAGAAGGATGTGGCACTGTACGTGGCGAAGTGTCAAACATGCGCCTTAGTGAAGGCGGAGTGCCATAAGCCGGGCGAATTCTTGAAGTCCTTGCCTATTCCGGAGTGGAAGTTCGATGACATTACTATGGATTTTGTGCACTGGTTGCCAAGGTTGCAAAAGGGGAATGACGCCATTTGGGTGGTCGTAGTTTGTCTAACGAAAGTGTCACACTTCATTCCGCATAGGAAGGATGATCTCGTGGAGAAATTAGCAATGTTATATGTGGATAACATAGTACTGCTTCACGGTGTGCCCCGCAGCATCGTGAGTGACCGGGATGGGCGATTCACGTCCAATGATTGGAAGTTGGTGCAGCAAATATTGGGAACAAAGATGAGTTTCAGTACAGCCTTTCATCCGCAGATGGATGGGCAGACCGAGAGGGTCAATAGGACAATGGAAGACATGCTTCACATGTGTGTCCTGGACTTCAGGAAGCAGTAGGAAGATCACCTATACTTGGTGGAGTTCGCATACAACAATAGCTACCAGGCGAGCATACAAATGACGCCCTTCGAGGCCCTTTATGGTAGAAGATGTCACACGCCGTTGTCTTAGTTGGAAACGGGTGAGTCAAAGTTGTACAAGCGACAAGAGGTGGAAGATGCTACTTCGTTGGTGCGAACCATGTGGGAAAGGTTGCTAATCGCTCAGGACCGCCAGGCTAAGTACTATAATGTCAAGCATACGAACGTGGAGTTCGCTGTTGGCGATTGAGTGTACTTGAAGATTAAGCCGTTCAAGGGTGCCTCGCGGGTGCGGTGCTTGAAGAAGCTAAGCCTGGGGTACCTTGGACCATTTGAGGTTCTGGAGATGATTGGTGAAGCAGCATATCGATTGAGGCTATTAGTGGAGATTAGTGGTTTACATGATGTATTCCATATATCGGTGCTACAAAAGGCGATGCAAGAGCCTTCGCATGTGATCGCGGTGGATCAAGTGCCGGTGGATAATGTGTTGACGACGAAGGTCAAGCCCGTTCGAATTGAGGACTTGGAAGTCAAGCGGCTACGCAACAAAGAGTTCAAGATGGTCAAGGTTCGTTTTGACAATTGCGGTCGGGAAGAGCTCTCTTTGGAGCGAGAGCAGACCATGCTTGAGGAGTAACCGGAGTTATTCCACTCAGGTACCGTTTAAGTTTTGTGTTTATCTTTCCTTTATGTAATTACGGAGACAAAATTCGTTTAAGAAGGAGAGAGTTGTAACGCCCTGAAACTCAAAAAAGCAACGGGAGGCATTTTGAGCCAAGTTTGGAATTTGGCAGGGGTCACACGGCCTGGGACATGGGAGTTTCCCAGGGGCGTATCGAGCTCGGGTCGACAATCTGGCCGTATGGTCGACAAATTTGGAGTCGACGATCGTCGAGTAGAGAATACGGCCTGCCACACGGGCGTGTCCCAGGTCGTGTCCTTCTCGGGTGGTTGACCGAATTGAGTTGGGTGAGAAACACGGCTTGGAGCCCAGGCCTGTTCGGGTATGAAACGGGTGTGTCATTTGGGACACGGGCGTGTCATTTGGGACACGGGCGTGTCCAATACCTGTGTCCTTCACGGGTTGGTGTTGGGCTTGTGTCGATGGAGGAACACGACCAACGACACGGCCGTATACTGGATGACACGGGTGTGTCAATCCAGACACACGCGTGTCGAGAACCCGTGTGCTTTTCGGGACGCATCGGTTTTGACGGTGAATGGGCAACACGGCCCTAGACACGGGCGTTTCACAGGCCGTGTTCGGCCCAGAGTTTGCATTTCAAGCCCGAATCGTGGTCATCTGTTTCCTTATTTTGGGATCCGACGGCTAGGTGTTGTTCCTACTGAGATATACCCTGGTTTAGGGCTTTTAAAACCCCATTTCACTTGGGTTATTCTCTTTATAAAGTCTAGAGAGAGGGGAGAGCAAGGAAGAAGAAAGGAGGCTAGATCCGATCACCGGCGGAGCTTCGGAGCTCCAAATCGTGAGCCGAATTCAGATCTACGGAGGCAAGGCGATTGCAGTGCTTTTCATCCGCATAGATTTCCATTGTGCTAAGGAAAAATGCTAGGGTAATTATTCTCATCCTAGGACATGTGAATTCCTCTTTTTATTTGCATAGGAAGCCCGGTCTCGCGAGTTTGCGGTGAGTTTGAGGCGTTCCTTCGGGTAGACATGAATAGTCCCCGTTGTGTACATGTAGAGTCCGTAATCGAGAATGGACATAAGCATGATGTGTGAAACCTACCCGGTCAAGTTGGTCTGGATCGGTGATGTTGCATTGCATAAATGGCCGGAGGAGACTCCGTGCAGATGTTTGTTTTTCGGGTTTTCTATGCGGTAGATTGCAACAGGGAGCCTTGGGGATTAACTCCAAGGTGCATCCGGAAAACTGGGCAGATGCGTGATTCTACCAACATGGTGTCCTGGGAGCCAACTTACACATAACCGGGTTATGTGAAGTGTATGATCGGATTGGGACTCGGGAAAGTTTTACCCGCGCATATGGCTTAAATTGTCGTTGCGATGTGAGCAACGGGTTAGGCGGAATCGTACCCGCTCTATGTCGTTCGGTTGGAGCTGTTGGAATAGATGGAGGGTCTTAGGCGGTCTATGGCTTAAAATGACGTGACCAATGCCGGAAAGACAAAAATGCTCGCAAGATTGGTCGTCCAAGTGGCGGTGGTGAGACCGAAGTGTCTATGTCTTAAATTGACGTGACATTGACCAGTTCACCAAGAATGTGCCCTGAGAGCACCGGGTGTGTGGCCGTGTGTGCCCACGCCTGTGATGAAGTGTTTACATTATACTGCTTGGTTATACTAACAAAGTGCATGGAAAGGAGCATCGCTGCCCAGAGTTTGGGGGCGGGATCATTATAATTTGTCAGCATAGCTGACCGTTGCTTTTGTTTGCCACAGTTATAGTGGATTGTTGCTTCAGGTGCTGCGGAGCAGAGCGGTAAATAGCGGGCTAATGGCCAAGTTGCTGAGCCGGCCCTAGAAGGCCTAATTTAATGTTTACTTGCTTTATTCATGTGTGATCGGCCTGCGTGCCGAGGTTTGGAAACACTGTAATTAGAGTAAACAATTGTAAGGCCTTAAGGCCATTATACTTGTGTATTGTACTTCATTACTGTTGGTTTGAGTAGTGGACATTCATGCTCGTGCTGGGTTCTTTTAATTTGCAACTTTTAAATTGCTTCCGCTAGAATGACTCTATGTAGGATGTTGGTTATTAGTTGGATGGTTTCTATTGAGTAACCTTCCAGTCTATCTATGGTATATGACGTCGGGCCCCGGCCGGACCTACTGCTATATGCTATACGACGGATGGGGAGTGTTACATTATGAGTTTACTTAATATACTCACGTTATATTTTAAATTTACCTGCTTTTGACTTCTCTTTTGATGAGATTTGCAGGTGTTTGCGAGTTCACTTCTAGAACTCGCGTTATATTTTAAATTTATCTGCATTTGACCTCTCTTTTGGAGAGATTAGCAGATATTCATGAGTTCACTTCAGATACTTGCATTGTATTTTAAATTTACTTGCTTTTAACTTCTCCTTTGCTTAAATTAGCATAAGTTCACGAGTTCACTTCTGGTACTCACATAATATTTAAAATTTACCCATTTTGACTTATCTTTTGTTGATAATAGAAAGTGTTTGCTAGTTCACTTCAGGTACTCCAATTATATTTTAAATTTACCGGATTTTGACTTCTCTTTTGGAGAGATTAGAAGGTTTTCGCGAGTTCACTTCAGGTACTCACGTTATATTTTTAATTTACCTGCTTTTGACTTCTCTTTTATATAGATTAGCAGATGTTCGTGAATTCACTTCAGGTACTGGTGTTATATTTTAAATTTACCTGCTTTTGACTTCACCTTTATAGAGATTAACAGGTGTTAACGAGTTCACTTCAGGTACTCGTGTTATATTTTAAATTTACCAGATTTTGTCTTCTCTTTGGGAGAGATTAGCAGGTATTCACGAGTTCACTTCAGATACTTACAATATTTTTTAAAATTTACTTCCTTTTGACTTCTCTTTTGCTTAGATTAGCATGAGTTCACGATTTCAGTTCTGGTAATGACGTTATATTTAAAATTTACTTGCTTTTGAGTTCTCTTTTGTATAGAATAACAAGTGTTCGCGAGTTAACGTCAGGTACTCCCATTATATTTTAAACTGTTTTGACTTCTCTTTTGGAGAGATTAGAAGGTTTTCTCTAGTTCACTTCAAGTACTCGCGTTATATTTTAAATTTACCTGCTTTTGACTTCTCTTTTATAAAGATTAGCAGGTGTTCGCAAATTCACTTCAGGTACTGCTGTTATATTTCAAATTTACCTTCTTTTGACATCTCCTTTGCAGAGATTAGCAGTTGTTCACGAGTTCACTTCAGGTACTCGCGTTATATTTTAAATTTACCAGCTTTTGACATCTCTTTTTTAGAGATTAGCTGGTGTTTGCGAGTTCACATCATGTACTCACATTATATTTTAAATTTACCGGCTTTTGACTACTATTTTATAGAGATTAGTAGGTGTTCACGAGTTAATTTCAACTACTCGTGTTATATTTTAAATCTACCTGCTTTTGACATCTCCTTTACAGAGATTAACAGGTGTTCGCAAGTTCACTTCAGGTACTTGTATTATATTTTAAATTTATCTATTTTTGACTTCTCTTTTGGAGAGACTAGAAGGTTTTTGAAAGTTCACTTCAGGTACTCGCGTTATATTTTAAATTTACCTGCTTTTGACTTCTCTTTTATAGATATTAGCATGTGTCCGCACATTCACTTCAGGTACTGATGTTATATTTTAAATTTACCTGCTTTTGACTTCTCCTTTGTAGAGATTAGCAGGTGTTCACAAGTTCACTTCAGGTACTCGCATTATATTTTAAATTTACCTGCTTTTGACCTCTCTTTTTTAGAGATTAGCTAGTATTTGTGAGTTCACATATGGTACTCGCATTATATTTTAAATTTACAGGCTTTTGACTTCTCTTTTATAAAGATTAGTAGGTGTTCACGCGTTAACTTCAACTACTCGTGTTATATTTTAAATCTACCTGCTTTTGATATCTCCTTTACATAGATTAGCAGGTGTTTGCGAGTTCACTTCAAGTGCTTGCATTATATTTTGAGTTTACATGCTTTTGACTTCTCTTTTGTAGAGATTAGCAAGTATTCTCAAGTTCACTTCAGGTACTCGCGTTATATTTTAAATTTACCTGCTTTTGAGCTATCTTTTAAAGAGATTAGTAGGTGTTCACGAGATCACTTTAGGTACTCCCAATATATTTACATGGTTTTGACTTTTCTTTTGCGGAGATTTGCAGGTGTTCGTGAGTTAACTTCAATTACTTGCGTTATATTTTAAATTTATGTGCTTTTGACTTATCTTCTGCAGAGATTAGCAGCTGTTCGCGAGTTCACTTCAGGTACTCGTGTTATTTTTTAAATTTACCTTCTCTTGACTTCTCTTTAGAAGAGATTACTTGGTTTTCGCGAGTTCACTTCAGGTGCTTGCATTATATTTTAAATTTACCTGCATCTAACTTCTCTTTTACATAGATTAGCAGGTGTTCGCGAGTTCACTTCTGGTACTCGTGTTATATTTTAAATTTACCTGCTTTTAACTTCACTTTTGAAGAGATTAGTAGGTTTTCATGAGTTCACTTCAGTTAATCGCATTATTTTTTAAATTTACCTGCCTTTGACTTCTCGTTTGCAGAGATTAGCAGGTGTTTACGAGTTTACCTCATGTACTCACGTTATATTTTAAATTTACCTGCTTTTGACTTCTCTTTTGGTGAGATTTGCAGGTATTTGCGAGTTCACTTCTGGTACTCATGTTATATTTTAAATTTATCTCCTTTTGACCGCTCTTTTGAAGAGATTAATAGATATTCACGAGTTCACTTCATATACTTAAGTTATATTTTAAATTTACTTGCTTTTAACTTCTCTTCTGGTGTTCACATTATATTACCTGGTTTTGACTTCTCTTTTGGGGAGATTTGCAGATGTTCGCGAGTTAACTTTAAGTTGTTGCGTTATATTTTAAATTTACCTGCTTTGACATATAGTTTGCAGAGATTAGCAGGTGTTCGCGAGTTCACTTCAGGTACTCGCATTATATTTTAAATTTACATTCTTTTGACTTCTCTTTACAAGAGATTAGATGGTTTTCGCGAGTTCTATTCAGGTGCTCACGTTATATTTTAAATTTACCTGCTTTTAACTTCTCTTTTGCATAGATTAGCGTGTGTTCACGAATTCACTTCAGATAATCACGTTATATTTTAAATTTACCTGCTTTTGACTTCACATTTATAGTGATTAGCAGGTGTTCACAAGTTCACTTCAGGTACTCCTGTTATATTTTAAATTTACCAGCTTTCGACTTCTCTTTTGTAGAGATTAGCTGTTGTTCACGAGTTCACTACAAGTAATCGTGTTATATTTTAAATTTACCTGCTTTTGACTTCTCTTTTAACGATATTAACATGTGTTTATGAATTAACTTAACTTACTCATGTTATATTTTGAATTTAACTGCTTTTAACTTCTCCCTTGCAAAGATTAGCAGGTGTTCGCGATTTCACTTCAGGTACTCACATTATATTTTAAATTTACCTGCTTTAGACTTCTCTTTTGCGGAGATTAGCAGGTGTTCGCGAGTTCACTTCTGGAACTCGTGTTATATTTTTAATTTACATGCTTTTAACTTCTCTTTTGGATATATTAGTAGGTTTTCACGAGTTGACTTCAGTTACTCGCATTATATTTCAAATTTACCTGCCTTTGACGTCTCATTTGCAGAGATTAGTAGGTGTTTACGAGTTTACTTCAGTTACTCACGTTATATTTTAAATTTATCTGTTTTGACTTCTCTTTTGGTGAGATTTGCACGTGTTTGCGAGTTCACTTCTGGTACTCGCGTTATATTTTAAATTTATCTACTTTTGACCTCTCTTTTGGAGAGATTAGCAGATATTCACGAGTTCACTTCAGATACTTGTGTTATATTTTAAATTTACTGGCTTTTAACTTCTCCGTTGCTTAAATTAGCATGAGTTCACGAGTTCACTTCTGATACTCACGTAATATTTAAAATATACCCATTCTTGACTTATCTTTTGTTGAGAATAGAAAGTGTTTGTGAGTTTACTTCAGGTACTCTAATTATATTTTAAATTTAACGGTTTTTTACTTCTCTTTTGGAGAGAATAGAAGGTTTTCTCGAGTTCACTTTAGGTACTCACATTATATTTTTACTTTACCTATTTTGACTTCTCTTTTATATAGATTAGCAGGTGTTCGTAAATTCACTCTCGGTACTGGTGTTATATTTTAAATTTACCTGCTTTTGACTTCTCCTTTATAGAGATTAGCAGGCGTTCACGAGTTCACTTCAGGTACTCGCGTTATATTTTAAATTTACAAGATTTTGTCTTCTCTTTATGAGAGATTAGCAGGTATTCATGAGTTTACTTCAGATACTTGCATTATATTTTAAATTTACTTCCTTTTGACTTCTACTTTGCTTAGATTAGCATGAGTTCACAATTTCAGTTCTAGTAGTCACATTATATTTAAAATTTACCTGCTTTTGACTTCTCTTTTGTATAGAATAGTAAGTGTTCGTGAGTTCACATCAGGTACTCCCATTATATTTTAAATTTACCTGTTTTTGACTTCTCTTTTGGAGAGATTAGAAGGTTTTCTCTTATTCACTTCAAGCACTCGCGTTATATTTTAAATTTACCTGCTTTTGACTTCTCTTTTATAGAGATTAGAAGGTGTTCGCAAATTCACTTTAGTTACTGGTGTTATATTTTAAATTTACCTTCTTTTGACATCTCCTTTGCAGAGATTGGCAGGTGTTCACAAGTTCACTTTAGGTACTCGCATTATATTTTAATTTTACCAGCTTTTGACCTCTCTTTTTAGAGATTAGCTGGTATTTGCGAGTTCATATTATGTACTCACATTATATTTTAAATTTTCCGGCTTTTGACATCTATTTTATAGAGATTAGTAAGTGTTCACGAGTTAACTTCAACTACTCGTGTTATATTTTAAATCTACCTGCTTTTGAAATCTCCTTACAGAGATTAGCAGGTGTTCACAATTTCACTTCATGTACTTGCATTATATTTTAAATTTACCTGTTTTTGACTTCTCTATTGGAGAGACTAGAAGGTTTTTGAAAGTTCACTTCAGGTACACGCGTTATATTTTAAATTTTTCTGCTTTTGACTTCTCTTTTATAGATATTAACAGGTGTTCGCACATTCACTTCAGGTACTGGTGTTATATTTTAAATTTACCTGCTTTTGACTTCTCCTTTGCAAAGATTAGCAGGTGTTCACGAGTTAACTTCAGGTACTCGTATTTATATTTTAAAGTTACCTGCTTTGGACCTCTTATTTTTAGAGATTAGCTGGTGTTTGCGAGTACACATATGGTACTCACATTAAATTTTAACTTTACAGGCTTTTGACTTCTCTTTTATAGAGATTAGTAGGTGTTCATGAGTTAACTTCAACTACTCGTGTTATATTTTAAATCTACCTGCTTTTGATATCTCCTTTACATAGATTAGCAGGTGTTCGCAAGTTCACTTTAGGTACTTGTATTATATTTTAAATTTACCTGCTTTTGACTTCTCTTTTATAGAGATTAGCAGGTATTCCAGAGTTCACTTCAGGTACTCGCGTTATATTTTAAATTTACCTGCATTTGACTTATCTTTTAAAAAGATTAGTAGGTGTTCACGAGTTCACTTTAGGTACTCCCAATATATTTACCTGGTTTTGACTTCTCTTTTGCGGAGATTTGCATGTGTTCGCGAGTTAACTTCAAGTACTTGCGATATATTTTAAATTTAGCTACTTTTGACTTATCTTTTACAGAGATTAGCAGGTGTTCGTGAGTTCACTTCAGGTACTCATGTTATTTTTTAAATTTACCTTCTTTTGACTTAACTTTAAAGAGATTAGATGGATTTCGCGAATTCACTTCAGGTGCTCGCATTATAGTTTAAATTTACCTGCTTTTAACTTCTCTTTTATATAGATTAACATGTGTCCGCGAATTCACTTCAGATACTCACGTTATATTTTAAATTTACCTACTTTTGACTTCTCATTTATAGTTATAAGCAGGTGTTCACAAGTTCACTTCAGGTACTCGCATTATATTTTAAATTTACCTGCTTTTGACATCTCTTTTGTAGAGATTAGCAGTTGTTTGCGAGTTCACATCAGTTACTCGTGCTATATTTTAAATTTACCTGCTTTTGACTTCCTTTTTAATGAGATTAGCAGGTGTTTACGAATTACTTCACTTACTCGTGTTATAGTTTGAATTTACCTGCTTTTACTTCTCCTTTGCAAAGATTAGCATGTGTTTGCGAGTTCATTTCAGGTACTCACATTATATTTTATATTTAACTGCTTTTGACTTCTCTTTTACAGACTTTAGTAGGTGTTTTCGAGTTCACCTCTGGTACTCGTGTTATATTTTAAATTTACATGCTTTTAACTTTTCTTTTGGAGAGATTAGAAGGTTTTTGTGAGTTAACTTCAGTTACTCACGTTAAATTTTAAATTTACTTGCTTTTGATTTCTCATTTGCAGAGATTGGCAGGTGTTTGCGAGTTTACTTCAGGTACTCGCGTTATATTTTAAATTTGCCTTCTTTTGACTTCTCTTTTGGAGCGATTTGCAGGTGTTCGCGATTTCACTTCTGGTACTCGCGTTATATTTTAAATATTCCTGCTTTTGACTTCTCTTTTGGAGATATTAGCAGATATTCACGAGTTCACTTCAGATACTTGTGTTATATTTTAAATTGACTTGATTTTGACTTCTCTTTTGCTTACATTAGCAGTACTTCAAGAGTTCACTTCTGTTACTCACATAATATTTAAAATTTACCCACTTTTGACTTCACTTTTGTAGAGAATAGCAAGTGTTCCCGAGTTCACTTGGTAACACCCTCATCCGTCATATGGAATATAACAAAAGGTCCGGCCAGGGCCCCTCACCTTATTTCACGGACAGTCAGCGACGTTACATATTAATACCAAAATACTATTACAAAATTTCTTGACCTAACACAGGGTATTCTAGCGGAAGCTTTTAAATATTTTAGAAGAACCAATCACAGATCATGAATGCCCACTATATCCTGAATCAGGAATGAAATAAAAAATACACAAAGAGTCTTGGCCTTATGGTCTTAGAATATTTCAATAAACAGTAAGTATTTTACATACTTCGCCACGCAGGGCGGCCATACATGAAAATATTAAAAGTAAACACTTCGCTTGGCCCTTCAAGGGCCAGCACAGGATCAAGGGGTTTAGCCCACTACCTGCCATTTGGCTCAGCTGTTCCTGCAAGAACAATCGACCGAATGGTTGCAAAACAAAGCAACAGTCAGGAAAATCAGACCAAATTATAATGACCCTGCCCCCTTACTCGGGGCGGCGGAGCTCCTTCCCTACATATTGTTAGCACAACCAAACTTAGTAATGAAAGTGCAATTTAAGCACACTTCACCGCAAGCATAGGCACGAATGGCCACACACCTCGTGCACTCAGGGCACATTTTCGGTGTCCAGACAACAACCACAGACGCACCACCGTTGTCCAAATCGCAACAATTATGAGCATTTTGGTAGTATTTACGGCCCGCACATGGCCTAAGACCCGAAACTATATCTGCAACAGGTAACACTACCCACAAACGCAACACATAGTTACTGGGTAGGTTCGGCCCTTTCTCATTGCTCACATCACCAGACAGCTTGAACTCTATGTCCTCGATACAATTGGGCTTGACATTCATTGTGAACCCACTATCGACCAGAACTTGATTCGTAGCAATCACTTGTGTAGGCTCTTGAATAGCCTTTCGTAGCACTGAGATGTGAAACACATCATGCAAACTGATCAACTCTACCGAGAGAGCTAAATGATAGGCGGCTTCACCAATCCGCTCCAAGATCTCAAAAGGCCTAACATACCTCGAACTAAGCTTCTTTACACGTCGAATCCTTGATATGCCCTTCAATAGTTTTATATTGAGGTACACCCAATCGCCCACCGCAAACTCCACGTTCTGGTGCTTGGCATTATAGTACTTGGCCTGCCTATCTTGAGAGATCAGTAGTTATTCTCGTGTCAATCGTATCGTTGAAGTAGCATTTTCAACATCCCTTCTCTTTTACAGCTTCGTTTCTCCCGTTTCTACCCAAGCCAACGACGTACGACACCTCCTTCCCTACAGGGCGTCAAAAGGCAACATTTGAATTCTAGCTTGGTAGCTGTTATTATAAGCAAACTCAATCATAAAAAGATGGTCCTAGCACCTTTTATAAGAATCCAAAACTCACATACGATTCATATCTTCGATCATCCTGTTCACCTTTTCAGTCTGACCATCTGTCTGTGGGTCAAAAGTCGTGTTGAAGTTCAACTTGGTACCCAACAACTGATGAATGAGCCTCCAATCATTTGATGTGAACCGACCAACTCGATCACTAACGATGCTCTAGGGTACCCCGTGCAAACGGACAATGTTGTCGACATAAAGCTTCGCCAGTTTCTCCACTAAATCATCCTTCTTATTGGGTATGAAGTGTGACAACTTCGTTAAACGATCAACGATCACCCAAATGACATCGTTACCCTTGTGCGATCTCGGCAAAACGTGCATGAAATCCATGGAGATGTAACCAAATTTCCACTCTGGTATAGGAAAGGACTTCAGGAATTCGCCAGTACTCTGTCATTCAGCCTTTACTAAGGCACAGTTTTGACACTTTGCCACATACAATGCTATGTCTTTCTTTAGACAAGGCCACCAAAACAATCTCTTCACGTCCTTGAACAGCTTAGTGCTCCCTGGGTGAATAGAGTACTTCTTAAAGTGCTCCTCGCACATCAATTCTTCTCAAAGTTTACCCACTTTTGGGACTCACAAACGACCGTCCTTTCATAATAACCCGTCGGCGACAATAAATTTAGCATTTGAACCAACCAAAACCTCATCTATGAACCACATCATGTTGTCATCTAGCTCCAAAGCATGTGGAATCCGATCAGCCAGGTCGTATTGAATCTCCGTCCAACTAAGACACGCGTTTGTACTAGACCCCTTGTCAACACAGGAGATCTCCAAATTCTCCGGATCTCGAATGAGTCGCTCGTCGTGCATATATATCCCGTTGGCTCGTGCAGGATCCGTATGATGCAAAGCATCTACCACAACGTTCCCCTTCCCAGGAACATAATGAATCTTGTAGGTGTAATTCCCAAGGTACTCCATCAACCTATGTTTACGGGAGTTCAGATCCTTCTGATCTAACAGATAGTTCATGAACTTGTGATTTGAATAGATATCAACCTTAACCCCTACATATAATGCGTCCAAAGATTTAGAGCTAATGCAACGGCCGCCAGCTCCAAAACATGGACCAGGTAATTCCGCTCTTGGACCTTTAACTGGCGCGATCCGTAAGCTATCACCTTCCTATGCTAAATCAGAACACACCTTAATCAACTCCCAGAGGCGTCACTGTAGATCTCAATGCCCTCTGAACCACAAGGCGAACATTAAGACAGTTGTCGTGGCCAGACGAGACTTTAGTTCTTCGAAAGCTTGTGCGCACTCTGACGGCCAAACAAACTTCTGGTCCTTCTTTGTTAGTGTAGTGAGGGGTTGTGCTATCCGCGATAAGTACTCCACGAAACGCCTGTAATAGCCGGCAAGGACCAGGAAACGCGGGACTTCCGACACAGAAGACATCACAGGCCACTCTCGTATCCAGCTACCTTCACCGGATCTACTGTGATTCCCTCACCACTAACCACATGACCAAGGGACGGTACCGAGGATAGCGAAAATTCATATTTGGAGAATTTGGCATACAGTTGGTTCCTCCTCAATGTCTCCAAAACCACATGAAGATGCTT
Source organism: Platanthera guangdongensis (assembly GCA_039583875.1). Taxonomy (NCBI): domain Eukaryota; kingdom Viridiplantae; phylum Streptophyta; class Magnoliopsida; order Asparagales; family Orchidaceae; genus Platanthera; species Platanthera guangdongensis. Next base: position 131,735,493 of record CM077151.1, on the reverse strand, counting down.
GAAATGATCCTCCTCGCACTGTGAGTACACCGGAATATCATCGATGAAGACTATCATGAACTGGTCCAAGTATTCTCTGAACGTCCGGTTCATCAAATCCATAAACAGGGAATGACACATTTGTCAGCCCAAACGGCTTGACGGTGAATTCATAATGCTCATAACGTGTGTTGAAAGCCATCTTTGGAATATCTCCTTCCCTTATTCTCAGCTGATAATACCTGGACTTCAAATCTAGCTTCGAGTACATAGTCGACCCGACTAGCTGGTCGAATAGATCATCAATCCTTGTGATCAGATATCTATTCTTCTCCGTCAGGTTATTCAACTCTCGGTAATCAATACACAGTCGTAAGCTTCTGTCCTTCTTCTTAACAAAAAGGACTGGCGCGCTCCAAGGCGACGAACTTGGACGTACGTACCATTGATCTAACCGCTCTTGCAGTCGTACCTTCAATTATACCATCTCTTTAGGTGGTAAGCTATACGGGGAACATGACACAGGATTGCAGCCTGACACTAGGTCAATGGTGAAGTCGATCTCATGCTGAGGTGGGGCTCCTGGGAGATTTTCAGGAAAAACATCAGGAAACTCTGAAACAACCAGAACACTATCCAGATATGGCTTGGGATTCAAAGCCTCCACAAAAGAGAACAATAGTTCTGCACCACTACGAACAACATTAACCACTTGGATAGCAGACAACAATGTCTAACTCAATCCCTACATGCTAGAGAATGGCGTCTCCCGCTCTGTATCCACACCCAATCTGACCAACTTGTGATTGCAATCAATGTATGTACACAACTCCGAGAGCCAGTCCATTCCAAAGATTACATCAAACTCCACTATCGGTAGTAGCTACGCTTGTAAGTCAAAATCTTGACTCCCCATCAACACCTTCACGCAGAAAACTCTATCCATGCGCATTGAACACCCATTAGGAAACAACACATCCAATTTCTCCATTGCCATCGAAGAAGGCACTCTGATGCACGATACAATTTCCTCGGACAAAAAGGAGTGAGAAGCTCCCGTATTGAATAGTGCTCTCACTGTAATATTAAAGATCAAAACAAAGCCTAGCATAATAAGTCACATGGTAATGAGCATAAGAAACCAAGTTTGTAAAATGAATTGTGCAATTCATGAAATCATACCTGTCACCACATCAGCCTGCTTTATGGCCTCCTGCTGTCCAAGGTTGTAAACTCTAGGATGGGCTGAAGCGTAGTAGGATGCAGTTGACTCCACCATCTTTCCCTTTTGCGCCTAAGTTGCTTCAGGCTTCTTCTCTGACTTCGGGCACCCACTACAACAGTCTCCGGCATAGTATCCCTGCTTTCCACAATTATAGCAAGTAATCGGGCCTCGAACTGTTGTAACTCCAGATGCACCCGATGGTATGGCTGGACCCAAAGTCCTACCCTTCTTGTTCCACTTACAAAACCTAGACATTGACGAGCTCGACACCATGAATTCTGACTTCTTCGAGCTTGAGTCCTTCTTCTCTTAAACTCTATTCATATACTTATCCATAGATCAAGCGGTATTCACCGGAGTTAGGAATCCCTGCATCATCTGCCCAGAGAGTAGTAACCCTAGGTCATCACGCAGACGCTCGTAAGACTCATCGGTCTTACGGTCCTCGTTAGCAAAAGTAACGCTAGAATAATGACCCAACCTCCGGAACTCGTATAGATACTCATCAACTCTAGTATCTCCCTGCGTAAATCTCTAGAACTGATTCTCCAAGTCGATTCTCTACACCGAGAGGAGGTATCTAGCCAGAAATAACCTCGAGAATGAGTCCATTGAAACATCGGTGAGTTGTCTTCCGACTAAGAGGTGCAGTTCCAGCTCTTCCCACCACAGTTGCGCCTCTCCATCCAACAAGAAAGAGGCTGTGGTTGACTTCTGCCATTCCTCCATTTCAGTCGCAGACCAGAGAGCCAATCCTCGGCCTGCGTTGGGGTTCCAGTCCCCATAAATACTGGAGGATTGAAGCTCATCATACGTTTGAGCAGCCTTTTTGTCACTCGTCTCGGTGCCACAGGTTCTGCAGCCACACTTTCCACCTCTACAGGCTCTGCCGCACGAACCGACACATGCTCCACAATAGAGACAGGAGGTTGTGCTTGCATCACTAGCTGGGCATTTATCATCGCAAACGCCGCCTCGACAACAAGTCTTATCGTCTCTGCTAAAGGAGTGGGTGAAGGCGCATCATTGGGTGCACTGCTTTCCATAGAGTCCGGACGTTCCGTCTGTCAAGCGCCAGTCCTGGTTAGCCTTTATTGCAGGACACACCAATAAGTGACCAAACAAAATTACAAAAAAATTATAGGAACACACAGATTCCTCAAAAATGTGTATTTTCCAATCCTAAGTGGACATTCATGGGTTCTTTTAATGTTATAACGATGGTGCGTGTGACTGTGTTCACCACACCTAAAAAACAAAGAATTCATCCACGAATTCTCCTAAGATAGACTGAAACCGTAGTCTGAAACCAAATTGTAACAACCACATCCGTCACATGGGATATAATAGAAGATCCGGTTGGGGCCCAACGCCATATTCCATGGACTGTCAGCGTAGTTACATATTAATACCAAAATACTATTAGAAAATTTCGAGACCTAACACAGGGCATTCTAGCGGAAGATTTTAAATATTTTAGAAGAACCCATCACAGATCATGAATGTCCACCATAGCCCAAATCAGGAATGAAATAACAAACACACAAAGAGTCTTGGCCTAATGGCCTTAAAATGTTTCATTAAACAATAAGTGTTTTACATACTCATTTTGGTGTAAAGGTCAGACCACAACACTCATTTTGGTGAGGTCTATACTTAGGGTTGATCAGAGGTTTTTTGTGGTGCCCCCATCAATCCTGACCTCCAAATGACTTGAAATTTAGAGCATGAGTCATTCATTACAAGATCTACAACATATCCAAAACTGGAAATTTTTTGAAAATATTTTCCTAAAGTTTTTGCAAAAATTTATTAATCCATGTATGAATTATTTATTGGGTTTAAAGCCTCTAAACCCAACAAACTTTTGTTGGTCGTCTCTTAGAGTCAAATTATGACTCTGATAAAAATATCAGCCCAATTGGATTTGATTGGAATAGGTTTTGGTGAGACCAAAGTATGGCCCTTTAAGGATTAATTAGGGAAAGAGTGAGCTTGTGGCTTGGAGGGGCCAATTCTCACCCAAAGGGATTGGGACTTTGGACAGAGCCCTAAGGTTAGTTTAAACACGCTAACATGGAGTTTGGGGTGGATTAGGGTGGTTAGTTTAGTCCATGTAATCCTAGGATGGTAAATAGCCCTAGGAAGGAATTTGGTGACATTTAGACTTAGACACACAACTTAAACCAATTAGGGATAGTTTAGGCCAATACCTTTTACGAAAATATTGAAGGGTCATATGATCTTGGATCTGCATGATATTATGGTTGGAGTAATTTTATAGTGATATTAACCTTTGAAATTTATTTTAGGATGATTAGAAAATAGTAGCCCATACTTGTCGTTATAACCTTCATCTTGCCCCTTGTGATGATTTTGAAGTAACCATGGTTAACTTTATTTTAGGATGTTTAGAAAATAGTAGCTCATACTTGTAGTTATAACCTTCATCTTGCCCCTTGTGATGATATGGAACTCTGGCAAGATTAATTAAATATCATTTAGATGCACTAGTAAATTATTTGGATTATTTGGGCATTTCCACTTAGTACTTCATGTGTTAAGTGAACTAGTGCACCTTATTTTGATAAATAGATAATAAATACTATATCTTGCTGGAAAATTATGTTACTTGGCCAGAGAACGTTTTAGGGCCTAATAGAGCTAAGAAAATTATTACATGTTATTTGGATGAGTTTATAAGAATGTTCCTTCACAAGTGCACTTTAATAGAATTATTTGAAGTATTTTTGTACATGGCCCACCTACCTTGGAATTGCATAAACCTTAGTCAGTAGTGTCTTATGATCATTATAAGGCTCTGGTAATTTTGTATAATTTTTGGACTATGATTTATGGTACTCCCTTCATTAACTCTAATTATTTGAATTACATTGAATTAATTATTTAGAGATTATTACCTTTATAAATATATGCAAAACTTGCTATTCACTGATATTTTGCTATCATATAGTGTTCCTAATTTTTTGGTGGCCATAACTTAAGGAAATATAGTACTTCATGTACAAAATTACCCGTGGCCAAACTTTGGGAAAATTTATTAAATGCCAAATTAATTATGAAAATTATAAGGTTTTGGATTTAGGCTAATTATGTCATGATAGACCCCAAATAATTATCTTAGCCCTTTGGAGCAAAATTTGGAGTACCTCCTATCATGTCCATCATATAGCTTAGATTGATCTGCATATAGTAAAACTACGAAATTGTGATAACATGAGGAATGTACATAGGGAGTTAGGGTTAATAGTTTACCTATTTGTGGTGAAGTGAAAATCAGTTCATCATTAGGAGACATGATGTGGAAGTATAGGGTTGACTGGCGTTAAATGGTGCTCAGGATCGATGAAACATCGTCCTTCCTATGGTGAGAGAAAAGAGTCAAAATGCGTTAGGGTTAGATTAAGTATAACTGTAAATGGGGTTTACTATGGGTAGATACCAATAATAATAAGTAACTTGCGAAATGGAGCTTTGCGCTTTAGCGCATCGTAGTTCCTAGTGCCCTCGAGAGCCCTCTTAAAGGGAATGCCTTGGGCAGTCCAAGATTAACGTAAGCCGTAAGACTAAATGGATTACTAGAGTAATTAGAAATACACTATGATTACTCTTACAATCAAACCCCCCGGTGATGTGATAGTTAGGTTGGGTCTCACGAGCGGTAGGCTCGGTGGTTTTGGTGATGGGCAGGTTAGCCCGGCGAGTCGATAGCTCGGTAGATATTTGTGATGGATGGGATATTCCGGGGAGCTTTGGCTCGGAGGGAAAATATATTAATGTTGCATGTGCATAAAATATAAGGTGGTGGGTTTCGGTGTTGGAGGTTCGTCGCACCGACACCAATACATTGACTCGGCAAGTGTAGTTTAGCACTTAGCCAAATAAAGTCCGATGCGCCAGCCGACAAGAGTACGCAGGAGATCCGCTTAGTGCACTAGCGTTGAGGCGTACGATAGGTATGACTGGTAGTGCTGATACCGGTTTAGAGGTGGGCGAGGCCCAGCCCACCGCTTTTGTTTTCCACTACGAAGGTGTCCTGGGAAGTTAGGCATCAGCAAGGGGGAACTAAAGGTGTGTGTGCACAGAGTCGGTTGTGTTGATGTGTCTGATATTTATAGGGATTTTCGGATTCCCCACAAAACCCTAACCCTAGTTTAGGGCACAAACATTGTGGTGTTAGAATAAGTTAGTAAAACTCCTTGAACAATAATGGAATTTGGGTAGTTTGGTCATAAGAATAGATTGAACCTCTGGTAATTTAATTGAGAATTTTGGGACATTAATTTTAGTACCTCCTTTATAAATGCATGAGTTAGCCCTAATTATTTATCTGGATATTATGATCTCACTGCCCATTGGAAGGTCATGAAAATTTGGCAGATGGAGTTTTAGACCTTATTGCTCATACGAGAATTTTATTAGAATTTTTGAATATATATTTGCAGTACTTACTTTAAAAGCTCATTAACTTGGAAAGTTGTTCAATAAATTTCTTAGAGCTCATTACTTGTTAATAATTTATGAAACTTGACCTACAACATTTATTTATCCTTACAATCATTCTTGAATTTTCACATAATTTTTGGAAATTATTTTGCTGCACTTGCCTCTTAATATTGATAAAAGGTTATATTCAAAAATTAAAATTAGAGGCTAAACCTTGCTGAAAACTTGGGAGGCTTTGGATTTTATGTTAGATAGTTATGTTGAATTTAGCATAAATTTTAAGGAGCACTTGCATGTCTGAAATTGGTACTTCATGTTCAAACTTGGGGTTTTGGATTTCTAGAATAATTAAATAAATTATCAGATAAATTAGGCAAATTATGAAATTCTGGATTTAGGCTAAAAGGGTCATGATAGACCCCTAATAATTATTATATGGTTATCGGATTATTATTTTGAGTACCTTCCATTTTGCACTACATATAGCTTATGTTGGTCTGCATTTAGTAAAACTGCAGAAGTTTTGTTGGAACATGAATTTGGGCACATGGGTTGGGGTTAGATGTTTGCTAGTTTGGATAAATAAGAATGAGTTCATCATTGGAGATTAAGATGAGTAGAGTGTTTGATTGGCTAGTGTTAGGTAGTGCTCGGGATCGACGAAAGATCGTCTTTTCCGAGGGGAGGAAGTGTCAAATACTCTATGGTTAGATCCAGTACAACAAGTAAGGGTTTGGGAAATGTGATAGCAACCAATAATAGTAAGTGCCTTGCGAAAGGGAGCTTTGGGCGTAATCCCATCATAGTTCCTAGTGCCTTCGAGAGCCCTTCACGTGATATACCGTGGGTAGTCATGGGCTAACCTAAGCTGTTGGTAAAACTAAATTGCAAGAGTAACTAGTGTAACTAGGGGTTCACTCTCATTCACCTCGATGTCTCAGAATGTTAGGTTGGGTCACTCGGGCAGTAGGCTCGGTGGATTTGGTGATGGGCAGGTTGGCCCGACGAGCCTTGGCTCGGTTGTTGTTTGTGACGGACGGGTTGGTCCGGGGAGCTTTAGCTCGGTGGTGATACATCAAGGTTGCATGTGTATAAAGTATAAGGTGGTGGGTCTTCGGTATTGGAGAGTCGATGCACCGATGTCAATATGTTGACTCGGCAAGTGTGGTTTAGCACTTGGCCAAATAAAGTCCGGTGCGCCAGCCGGCAAGACTACGCAGGAGATCCGCTTAGTGCACCAGCGTTGAGGCGTACGATAGGTATGAATGGTAGTGCAATTACCGGTTTAGAGGTGGGCAAGGCCCAACCCACCGTTTTCGTTTGCCACTACGGAGGTATCCTGGGAGGTGAGGCTCCAAAAAGGGGGAACTAAAGGTCTGTGTACACAGAGTCGAGTGGGTGTGTTGCACTTGCATGTTCACATCATGGCATAATCATTGCATATAACCCGACACCTATTGTATAAGTGGTATGGGACGCTTATACAATAGGCCTTGCAAAACTACCCCTTGGTTTATAAGCTCATGCGAGCGTGCTTATAAGTTAAGGTTTATTTCAGTAAATATAAATATAGAATTGCTAAAAAACTGACACCCTATCGTATAAATTGGTATGAGACTTTTTATACGATAGGAGTCCTGCAAAAGATCCCTTGGCTTATGTGTTTTTATATAAGTTAAGGTTACTTTTCTTGTTCAGTCTTTTTACCTTCATTCTATTTTATATACTATAGAACTGCTAGTTTAGTTTCGCCGCCATTTGCTTATTTGTTATTCTCCACCTTCATGTCCTCTCCTTTCCTTCTCTCCGCTCGGTGCCTAGGAGACATGGGGGAAGGGGTGGGGGATGATAGAACTTAGTCTTTTAGACTAACGGTTTTCGAACCACATCATTTTAGGGGACCGCGGAGCCCAGCATGGAGGAGCAGCCCCGGAGGTCAGCATACTTGGAGATGGGGCAATCTAGTACCGGAGTTCAGACGGCAGGGACTGTAAGTCCTGTTCGCTACTAGTGATTTTAGTTTTGCTTATGCGGTGAGAGATATGTAGTGAGAATTTGATGTATTGGGCATGAGCGCAAGATTTTAGTATTTTGTTATATCTGTGGACACTCCCTTTGTGGAGATTATTATTATATATGTGATTTTCTGTGGACTTGCCTTTTATTATTTTGCTACAGTTGTGATCGATTTTGCCGGCAGGATTGACATTTTGTAGTGATGACCTTCCCGGGCGTGAAGGTGTCACCGCAAAGCGGCGGTTCTGGGCCTAAGACCCTGGTGTTTTCAAAAAAGGGGGGGGGGGTATTACAAGGCCATCCCCCTTACCACCGTAGACCTCGAGTTCTCGGATTCCCCGCGATATGACTCGTATGATACCTATGATGATCTATGCTTGGATCCTGCTGGGAGTGAGACCGGGACCACTCCCCCTATTTTTGATTACTTTAGTTCTTCTTCTCTTTTATTACTTAATCCCCCTTCTCTCTCTGAGCCTTCCAGGTTGAGTCTCCACGGGTATGTTGGGATGACGATCTGCCTTGTGCTCATGCAGTCGCCATCGCCTCCTGCGGATCTATGGTTGACGATGCCTTACTAGGCAAGGATTTATTTTGTAGTAAGATGAGCGAGGACCAGTGCTCCTCCTCTTCCTACTTCATATTTCCTCTACCTATATTGGACATGTATTATTATTTAGATAGAGGGGTAACTATTTTATCGCCGTATTGGTACACGTTACCGAAACGGATAATGGAACAGTTACCAGTTCACTTTTCTTTTCATAGGCCCATTAGCTAGGACTTTTCGTTTTCCGAATAATTCATGATGGGATGACAATAACCCAAGTACTTGTCTAGAAGTAGGATTAGTAAGTTAATTTTTACTGTTTTAGAAATAATTTTGCGTGTAGTTTATTTTGTTTTTGCCTTAATGCATGCTTTCGAGATTTTTGTGTGCTTGCACCTATTTCGGGAAGATTGCCTAGTCGCTCAGGAGGTTCTTTGCGCCATTTGATTTTGTTTTTCTCGTTGTTGTTGTTGCAGGAGGAGACTTCCTGGAGAAAATGAGGCGAATCGGGCTGTTTTTTTCAAAATGCACGGTTTGGGGAAAACGGGCGCAGCAAAAACGCACGACCGTCCGTTTTTTATTTATAAAAACGTCGACCGAGCAATTTTGACGCACGCTGGACCTAATTCCCGTGCGTCTACTGCAACCTCCCACTTCTCCTCCGTCTTCTCCGGTGAGATCTCCTTCTCCTCCTCCCAATCCTCCCTCAATCCTCATCTATTTCCCTTTCTCTCTCTATCCTTATTGCCATGAGTTATAAGAAGGTGATTAGTAAGCTGCGTAGCTTCGGTGGTGCCTCCTCCTCCTCTACGCGGACTGCGATTCCAGCGAAGATGGATGATGCTCCGGATTCTCCGGTGAATACTGAAGATGCAGAGCAGATGCTTCGTTTTGGGCCACCTGAGAGGATCACAAGGTTTGATCGCTTGGTCCAAAAACCATTTTTGGATTTCCGTTTCGTTTCGAACGAGGAGCTAGCGCCATTGGTCTAAAGCTGGAGGAGGACCGTTTACTCGACGTGGGTTCGTGGCGTCATCTCTTCTCCATTGTGGAGACCGGATTTAACGAACTCACGCTCGAATTCCTCTCCACCTTCCGCATTTTGGAATGACGTGACCCAGCCACCGGTGAGTTCACTGCGGTGACATTCCGGATGAACTTACGTACTTACACTTTTAGTGTTGGTATGTTTGTTGTTTATGCGGGGTATACACGGTTGACGAACTCACGGAGTCGGACGTTCTTTCCCGACTCTTTGAGTTCCCAACCGGTGCTTCTCCTCACACATTCTGGCAGGAGATCACCGGGCTATCAAAGCAGTACGAGGCGCGGTCAGCCAAGTCATCCCATATCATATCGCTCGCACTCCGCTATGTTCAGCACTTGATCGGGCACAACATCAACACCCACTTGATGAGTCATAATGTAGCAGGGTTGCCGGATCTTCTCTACCTCTACAACATGCATCATGACGTCCCTCTCCACCTCAGTCGGGTTCTTGCGGATTACTTCCTTCACCAAGCCACGTACGTGCCTCTAAAGGCCATCGGTGGTTCACACTTTATTACGCGAATCGCCAAGGGATTAGGAGTTTTTGACACTTTGCCCGCCATGACTCCTGTTTCCCGTGGCAATTTTATTTCGGCCACCATGATGACTACCTTCATATTGGTACGTTACATTTACTCTGGTGTTACGTGGCGCTATGTTATTCGTGTTGTGGAGCGTGAGCCGCAAGCTAGGGCTTCTTCTGCAGATGCGGGATCCTCTTCGGAGTCCCGCGGGGCCGACGATACCGCGTCGGTCCATCCCGTGCCCCTGGCCCCAGTGCCTTCTTTTGCCCATGCCTCGCATCGTAGGAGTTTCGCAGAGGATTATCCTGACTTTTACGCGCGACATATGCAGATGGAGGAGTTGTTGCGCGAGCAGCACAGCATGACGATGCACATTGTTTACTTTCTTCAGGTGCCCCCTACTGCCCCTGCTCGAGCTTCTACTTCTCGTTTCCGTACTCTGCCTCCGCCTCCATCTTTTCCTGATCAGCCTGAGTGACTGCTGCTTTTCTCCTCAGTTGGGAGTTGTTTGTTGTTTTTCTTCATTATTTGTGTTTTTGTTGATTGGACTGATTATGTACTATACTTTATTCAGCTGGGGCTTCGTCCCCAGGGTGGTTAGTAGATTTATTGTTTGCAGTGACTTTCGTTCTTTTGTTACTGTGTTTAGTTTTGTTTTTTATACGTGATGATTGTGTTTAGTTTAATAACTCACAAGCATTGCTTAGATTATATTTGTTAGGGCTTTGTGTATACATTTTTTTTGCTGGAGCTACTTTGTAGGGAGCTTTTCCCTTGTGCGGCGGAGAAGTATATTTATTGCAGGTTTGGCTTCATACTTTATTGCGAGCTTCTGGTATGCTCATTTGTTGAGCATGGGGTAACCTCTCCGCCAACTTTTATTTCTCTATTTCTATTACAAATCTTGGATAGATTGTTTAGTTTAAGTCTGGTGGGGGAGAGTTATGCGGGTTACCTATGCACATGCACTATTAGCACTTTCATACAAAAAGTATATTTTTCATTTTTTATTTCTATATTATCAAGTCCACCTCGTGCACCTTCACCCACATGAGCATGATCTTAAGCACGCGCTCGACTCAAGTCAAATTTATTTCTTTTGTGTCAACTTTAAAATAGTGGTGCTGACTTAGGATTTTAGGATAGAGTAGTTCGAAACTCATGCAGTGCTCCTAATTGAGTACTCATGGTGTGTAGAAATAATATAGATTTAATTTTTCTTTACGCTCGTAGATTTATACTTTTCTGCACTTGTAAATATTATTCGTACTACTGAAAAGTGTTGAATCTGGAGTAATCGAATAGTAGTGTAGGAATGATTCTAGCCGTCACTAGCCTTGTATTACTCAAGTCGGGAGGAAGGGTTGTATTTCTCGGTGGCTAAGAACTTGCCCCAAGCTACTCTTGATGCATGTGTGCATGGTTAGTCTAGCGTGAGCGTGATGTAGGCCATCATTTTGGCCTGGTTGAGCCTTGTACCTATCCTAACGATAATCCTTGCTAGCCTATTTTCAGCCTACTCCTCCTATTGATTTAGCCCCACTTCGCGATAACCAGATCTTAAAAGCTTTCCCAGTTGCATACCGCAAGCTCGATGTAGTAGTATGTTAATTCTTCTATAGGTGTTGTTGCTGTGGTGTTGATATGTGGTTGTATGGTGAAGTTTTCTTAAAAATTTGGCTGAAAGTGTATTATAAAAATCTGGAAAAAGAATAAAAGAAAAAAATATATGTGCTATTTTTTATAAAATAATAAAGTGAAAATGAAGAATCTGTTTGCATTATTGTTATGGTGTTAGGCAGTGCACACACCCGTGTTGGCGAGTTTAAGTCTGGTGGTGTGGTGTACCGACATGTTTTGTTGGCGAGAGGATTTCATTCTTTTGAGCTCACTTGGGTTGTGCATAGCGATCGTTTTTATCCTGTTGCATCCTTACCTACGTATATACCCAAGCCCCATTATTTTCCTAAAGTCCTACGGATTCACGCTTGAGTCAAACTAGCGACATGGAGAGAGTGTGAACGGGCAAGGGTATGGTCTCCGACATTGATGTATTTCTTTGGAGGTGATCCCGAGCCCCAGTCTTTGGCAATGCTCAACTGAGTGGCCTGCCTACTTTCATTCTACGCGTGACCGAACAATTCTTCAGGATTCTATTTTTGAGTAGTTACAATACTTAATTATGTCTGTCAAAAGTTATAAACTTCGTAGCATAATTACAAATTGTATCTATTATATTTTCTACGCTCATGAAAGTATTTGATTTCTCGCTTTACTTTATTTGGAAATTTCTAAGCCTGTTGACTGTTTTCTAGTTCACGGAGAAATGATTTGCTCGGGAAGAGCAAATGTTTAAGTCTAGTTGTGTGATGAGTCCGATATTTATAGGGTTTTTCGGACTCATCTGGGCTTGTTTTCTCACTCGTGCACTACATTTCAACCGGTTTTGGGTTATATTTGCATCGTTCGGCCATTGACCATTTTGTGCACTGTTTTGGCCCAAGGGTGTGCAATTGTGCATTCTGTTGTTGGGGGTAAGCACATGGTGCTCCCGAAGGCTCTATCTATTTGATTTTGTTGTATTTTGGTGCTGAGAGCTTGTGCTCCAGCTTGGGTTCATTGCTGTGCAGGTAATGCGTTTTCCCCAAGGAAGGAATTTTGATTTGTGGAAAGAGCATGGTCATGCGTTTCTTTCACTCACAGTTTGTGCCAGATCGTGCGTTTTGTTGAGCAGGAGAATCGTCGAGCTACACTCCAAGAATTTCGTCGAGCTGAGGTCGACGATGTTCATGCATGGTTAACGCATGGTTTCATCGAAACCGTGCGCGAAGAAAACACATGGTTTTCCTGTAGCTTCCTTGTTTGTGTGTTTGTTTGTTCCATTCTGTGGTTAATCGTGTGATTTGCTCACACATGGGCGGAAGCGCCCGTGCGCGTGTAAAACGCACAGTTCCCCTGTGTTTTCCTGATTTCCTACGCTCTATGTTTACCCGTGCAATTTCCTTCACGCACGGGCGGAAGAACCCGTGCGCGAGTAAAACGCACGGGTCGATACTTCTTCATACGCAAGCTTGGCCTGGAAATTAATAACTCACGGTTAGCGCACGGTCGTGTGCCAGACCGTGCGTGATTATTTTTTTGACCTGCATCTATTTAATCGCAAATTTTCCTCCATTTGAAAAGACCGGACTTCAGCCATTCCAGCCGCCTTTTTAGGGCAAAGTTCCGCCATTTCCCTTCGTTCTCCAATGTGGAGAGGGTTCCCGGCAAGCTTTCAACGCCAAATTAAAGCCGAAGCTTCCTCTCGGCCTTCTCCTTCATCCTTGAGCTTTAAGAAGAGTTTGATCTAGCTTTCTCCATCAAGCTAGGAGAAGTTTGTACCATCCTCCACTGGATCATGACACGAAGAAGACGGGTCCATTGGGAGTGAGTGACAGCCTCCTCTACCCCAGACACAGTTGAGGACCGAGCAAGGATGCTGATTGGCAACCCGGGGATTCCTTCCGTGAATCCTCAGTAAGACTTCAGATTCAGTCGATTTCGCACACTCTCTTCTTGTTTTGTAGTTGATAGGTAGTTGATCTCTTTGTATGTGATGAAGTATGTTTAATTTGATATGCGTTTGTATACAATCATGTTAATGTGATTTTGTATTTACATTATTTGCTTGAGGTGTGCCTTTTTTACTTCCGCCACCACAACTGGTTTTGCCGCTCTAGCGATTGCTAGAGGCGTGCGTAGTGATGAGGTTCTCTCGACCCTCATTTCGCCATTTTCACCACCTCATCCGCAAGCCTACACGTCCATCCGCCTAGCGATTCGGTGCATAGCGGACCGTGTATTCTTCCATCCTGCCTGATGAAGCATCGCATAGCGGCGTTGCATAGGAGTAGTTTATTAGCGTTTTACTTTCTTTTTCCGCAACAATCGAAACCCCCTTCGTTAACTCCGACATAATGACTTCAAACTCAGGTCCTCCTCAAAATTAACTCCACCTTATTATGTTCCTTGAGAGATCGATACTTGGAGACATTCGCCCATTTTATATTACTTGTGCGACCGGTACACTTGTCGTCGAACGCATCATGTGTGTGTTGCACTTGCATGTTCTTATCATAACATACTTGCATGTCATAGCAAATTCATTGTATATAACTCTTGACACCAATTGTATACATTGGTATGAGACTCTTTATAAGTAGGCCTTGCAAAACAACCACTTGGTCTATAGGTTTGTATGGGCATTTCTATAGGTCATGGTTACTTAGTTTATCTTCTTATACCTTCATTTGCTGACCTTTTTCACGTGTATTCTTATAATGCTTATGTAAGACCCCCCTCCCGGAACATAAGACATGGCCGAGGGGAGTCTTATGCCCAGAACAGTCACATTGCGGTAGCGTCAGCACCCAGACTAACCTGTACCACAAGACACCTATTCTGCCACCTAGTCTCAAATATCATACTGTCAACCCATCAATAAAAGAATAAACACAGAAGTCATGATCCACATTAAGTAAAAAGTCCAAACAAAACAGGAAGCTACATAAAGGCTCCTGAAAATATCAGAGTATATAAAAAACTTTGCCCAAAGGTGCTACATCCTGAGTCTCTCAAAACTCACATCAGTCACTGACGAGAATGACAGTACCATCTCATTAGGCCCTATCGTCCTGGCCTGGCTGCCCTCCTGCAAAACCTGCTGCTCTATCTGCGATGTTTCCTCCTAAAAAGGAAGACGTAGTAACCGTTAGTCAAAAAGATTAAGTGGCTATCACATTCGATCCCCAGCGACTCCTCGGCACCGGGCAAAGAAAGGAACACGGGTACAATATATTTAAATAAACAGTAGTACAAACAGGTGGTATAGAGTGAACAATATCAATGTATATCAGTAGTACAATAAACGAGTAAACACTCTACTCTAACAGTTTTACCATCAGCGGCAGTATAAAAATATAGAGCTACAATTGAAAGTATCTCAACTGATATGAATGTCCATACAGACATATAAGTTAAGGATCAGCTCAGCAGTAAAGTAACTCATCGTATAAGAGTGCTCATACAAACTTATACGATGAAGATCTTGTGTATGCAATGTAATGATATGAATACAATGAAAAGACTCACTCATGATCACACACATGCAATTGTTATGTCTACACAGACTTGTAGTTCCCACTTTTTGAGCAGGTAACTAACCTCTCAGGTGTCAACCGTCGTGGCCAGGTGGTGACAGTCGAGAGGGCGTCTCCACTACTAGGGTGGCATCCACACTACCTGTCCTAGGCCTCCGTACGCCTCAACGCTAAGAATACAACAGCGGAGCTCAGATGCATACTACGACTCAGCAGGAGTCTCGGGTAGATGTGCACCGAGAACAAAGCCCTGAACTAGCCTATGTTGTGACCCGGAAGGAGCCTCAGAAAAAGCACGATGAACAAGCCCAACCGTCCACTTGGCACGGAAGGAGCCTCAGGAATGAACACTGAGGACCAAGTCCAATTGCCCAAAGTCTATCTGTCAACTCCCGTCGGTGTGACGACTGGCGAGCCCGTAGACCTGCCACACTATCCTTAACACAGGATTATGACACCACGTGTCAACTCACACCGCATGCATTTTCACTTGGCCTTACAATATATCGTGGCCCGGAAGGAGCCTCGGAACAAACACGAGGACAAATCCCAACCGTCCACTTGTCCTTGCCATACTACAACTTCCATCCCTATGTTCACCTCGGGATGGCGCCCCTTTGAGGACCTCGGGACGTCTTAGTCATTCACCTCTTCTTACCATCTCAATCATTTTACTATCAAGCTCCTCCAATCACCTCCACTAACACGTCTTGTTTAAGTACACTTCACTACATCATTTGTTCAATAAGGATCTATCCAACAAATGTAATTAACCATATTTTATCACAAATATTTATAAACTAAATTCACCAAAACATTAACATTATTGTACTACAATCTCTCTAGCAAATCCAAAGCCGATAGAAGACAAACTCGAGAACTACATGTGCAGAAAAGATTATTGTACAACAAATTCTATTGGGGATTTCCTATGCTACAAGAATCCGGTAAATGCGTGTAACAACTCGTTGGAAAGTTCTTTCCATGAGCTACAACTTTTATGTTCAGCCCACAACCCAGGTTCGGAGGCATCATGTCCAAAAATGGCCTCAAATTTTGTTGCGCGCAGAAAACAGATTTCTGTGATCATCTTAAAGCGAGACGAACGACATCGGCTCATTTTCTTTCTCTAACTATTTATTTCAACACTTCTCATGGATTTTACTCCACTCTTATTCACCCTCATGAGGCTATTTATTTTCACGATCTCATTCTGCAAACTTCATTTGAAGAGATTAAAGGTTGAAGACTCTACCACAGGACACAAGTCCTAGCCGGCCTCCTCCTAGGAGATCTTCATCTCGCAAGTCCGACTCCGTTGAGTCGACATCTCTCCAAGAAATAACTATAGATATAGCATCAATGGAGATGATAGGAAGCTCACCGAGTGTCCATGCATGCTACCCAATAATCGCTATGCTCTGATTGCGCGTTGCTCCAACCCATAGTTGGATCCCATCAAATTTATTGTTGAATGTTGTGGTAGACCTTGAATCATTTCCATCATAACATCCATCCTCATAGAAGCATCCCTCCAAGGCCATCAAAATTAAGAAGAGCAGAATGTGCATCTTCCTGCCAATCTCAGCTGAATCAACAACAGAGCATAGGGTATTCAATCTCTTAGCCTTGGTGGAGTGCAGGAGCTTCCATGGGAGAGGAGGTCTTCACGGAGGTTAAGCTCGCTGGAGTTGTGGAAGAATTTGTCAGAGCAAGAAAAAGGGTGCCCGAACATGGAGTTGTCTGGAAACACAACGAATCTTGCTGGTAGGAGCTTGTCGGAGCCAAGGAAAGATATGGCTCGGTCAGATCTAGAATATGGTGGTGGTCGGCCATGATGTTTAAAGAGAGAAAGTAAATCTGAGAGAAATAAAAAGATAGAGAGGGAGATCTCTGTAGGTTTTCGTCGAATTTGGAGGTGGCAGTTTTGTGCGGTATGGATGTTTTGCCGTGGGGCTTGCTAGAGAGAGTTTCTCAGGGGAGATTTTACAAGAGCCATGGTGGAGCAGGTGGAGGAGTTGCCGGATTCAAGCTCGCCGAAGAAAGGTGCGCCGTTGGACGACAGCTTGGAGGAGGGAGATGGTCGGATCTTGGATCAGCCATGGAGGAGAAGAGTTTCCTTTCCGCCGTCAGTTGCAGGAGTTTGGTCGGGAGGAGATGGTATCTAACCTAAAACTTTAGGTATATATAATACATAATAATAATAATTATTATTACATTTTATTCTTATTATGATTTAGAAGGAGCCAAATTACTACGCAGTTAAACGCACGCAGATTTTTCTAGGAATTTTTGAATTTGCCTCGGAATATCTCATTATGTTTATCCCGTTGACACGCATCCATCGGAATGATCCGTGCTCCAAGTCGAATTCGTATGCTCATTTTATGCTCCGCAGAGCGTTTGTGGCCAATTTACATAAAATTCAAAACTGTTCAAATGATGTCAGAATCGCGAACGGACGACTCCGTTGGACTTGTACTATCACTACGAATCTAATAAAACTATTTGAGATCATTCTCAAGGCCGTTGGCTTGATTTCACCGCTTCGCATATATATGATATTTGCAAACCACATTATTTGAGCTTGGCACGCGCTATAATTTCTTCCAGCTGGAATGCTGCCTTGGAGGTAACACATGCTTCATAGGTAACATGGACTTTCTAGGCGAACGCTACCATCAACGGTGTACCTACATCTTGATGATTGTGTAACAGTCTCTCCTAATTGCAATTTCTTAACTTAAATCATCCTCCTATGTTAACCATGACCCCACCATGACAGCCTCACGGTCTAAAGACTTCTACCTAGTCCAAGTCGATACGTAGTGACACAAGTCACTCGGGGGGATTTAGCTCGAATTGGGATGTTACAAATCCAATAAATGAAAAAACAATTTCGTCCCCGAAATTTAGGTTGGGGCTACGAGGATTTCCGGATGAGAGTAAAACATACCCATCATGTACAGTTATGGATACTTCACCCATAATAATTTAAAGCTTATATATACATTCTCAATCGTCACAAATTGTACATGGAATCTAGATTGTATGAGCACCTCCTATCTTGTAAGGCACGGATTAATAGTGACGCACTGTTTCAAAACAACTACATTGGTTTAAGCTGATTCAGTTATCATTTAAATTCAATTACATAACCTAAAATAAGGTATTCCGCGATGACGTAGTGAGTATGACATCATGCAGGCTCCTTATTTATAAAACCACGATTGCATCAGACTACCGCTATCGACCTCTCTATCACAGTACAGGTTCCATGAACCAAAGTAACTGCCAAATCGACATCTCATTTACACCTTGCACGATTGGATCTCAAAATACTAGATCCCAATAGCAAGTGTCATCAATGGTTGTCATGCATCAATATCTTCCTTGTCTGTCATGAGTCTCCAACACAGATCCTCGATAATCTTATGTAGTTTATAATATCATCACATTATATATGTAGACCAGTGCATAGATGCAACTACTGTGAATTCATGAGAACCAAAGACTACATTTAGAATACCACCATACGTCTGAAAACAACAAGTCTGACAAGGTTGATAAGTCAACAGGGCTTCTATATGGGTTTAGTGTACATATAAAGAATCTTGAGTAGAGTCTACTCATCACCTATTCACACCTTACATGGTCCGACATAAATCCCATGATTTCACATGGTTTGAACATTTCACCTCACATTTATGATACAATTAGATGAGTTTGTTAACCTAGCAAACCACGCAGAAAAACTTAGCACAATGTGTGTTACGATTTTGAAACATTTATCCTTAATTTTTACGCTTTTATAAACATACCTCTTTGATCAATAATCAACATAATTCCAACTTAACAAATTTCAAGGCATCCCCCAAAATTTATCATGCAATCATCAGACCAACCATTGATCATTGAGAGGTACCACAACATTATCGAAAGGGTTATGTTTTCATTCCACTACATCCTCGATCGAAAAGTAAAGGTGTTTAAAATAATTAATCGTGTTAACTGATGATGATATTATCTCCTAAGTACTTGTCTGACATAAGAGAAAGGTAAAGTAAATGAATCAACATTCTGACATAACCACCAGAGATCAATATCATCTGAGTGTTCTTTGTGTCGTCAGTGCACTAACAACACATGAAAGTTTTGGGTGGGCAAATCAAATTATTTATTATAGTGATTATATGTCATCAATAAATTATGTGACTTGGAGGTTTCCCAATTCAACAAGAGAAATCAATCTGCGACCAAATGAAGGTAAACAAACTTAAATCTATTGAGGGTGTGTGCGAAACGTCAAAATTATTTTTGAATACTATGACTCATACAACTTCAGATAATAATTTCACTGGATTGGTTTGAAATTACACAATCTTTAGGAAAATTGAACATCACTGAACTATATTAATTTATATGTTATCTCCACAAGCATGTGATTCCTATCTTGTGGGTATATCTCCATGTCCCTAGCTATTCAATTCATCATTGATTACACTTTGGATCTAAAATCTCCTATGTCCAAAAATCATTATACACATGAGATTAATATTCATATATTCAAGTAATAATTAGACTTCACTTCCAAAATCATATCATGATCTTATCTTTTACAATATTGGTTCTTCTAATAAAAGACATCATGATCAAAATAACATTTAGTATAGTAATGTCAACATGCCCAAATTGATACACTTTCCTCCATGATGGAGATCCTCGTTATTTTGTACAGGAAGTGACATGTAAATCTTCTAGAACTTAACATGCCCAAATTGATATACTTCCAATGTCATGACATGAAAAATAATTATAATTGTTTAAACATCCTGAATTTTCATCTCTTAACTTCAAGTCACCCAATAATCGAGTTTCGTGATCACACAATCTCATTTTTCGTGACATTACCTCATTTCAGTCCACAACTCTCAAACATGATGTCTATTGCTCAAGGATTTAAGCTTAGTAGAATTTTTTATTTTCAATGATTCTGAAATCAATATTTATTTGTCTTGTGATGCTTAACAATTGACCTGATCATATTACGAATCATTGTCTAATACTCAAAATGGAGGTGAATCTATGACTCCATGGCTCGCATGTGTTATAATCACTTCATTATCCTCCAAGAACATGCGGACCTGAGTCAAGTGCTACTTTAGTGTAATCTAGATTCTACTTGGACATGCACCGAAATAAGAATTCTCGTCAGTTTTCTCTTGTGAACTTGGTAATTTTATTTAATGAACCTCACAAACTGTGAACATAAACATTACTCAGTTGGATTGTGCTATTAGAGCATTTAAAAAATATGTATTGTCGAGGCGGCAGCGTAACACGTACACTTAATTACCCATAAACTATCTTTTAAACACCATTGTGGTCTTAATTTTAGATCTTTTGATAGCGAATTTTTCTAATTTCTTTGAACACTTTCAAACGACTTAAACTGCATTTGCTTAAGTGACATCATTATGCATTAAGGAATGCACGACCACTTCTCATATTGTGTGTTAAGTAATTATCTCTCGCATTTAACTCAAAAGTTTGAGAAACTTCGCAGTGTCTCTTTGTGAATAGTATATTCCTGATACATGTGCTCCAACATTATTCAAAATAAGGGCATGATTCTCAACATGATAAACTATTTATAAATTAAATTCCAAATACCCTATAATTTCAAACAGGGATCGTTCATATCAAGTTTATTTTATAATAGAATGTTGAGATTTTATATCACCCAATCAAGTCATATTTTAATTTTGATAATTTCACCATATAACAAATATTAACTAAACCTAGTAAATTTGGAGAAATCGTGCTCCTCAAATAATTACACACCATTTTGGAGTCCTCCCTAAGGTGGATATGATGTTATGTATCAAGTTTCACATCCTTTGGGTTGTTATCTAGAAAGGAGTTCAACATGTAAGTTTTTGCTATCCGCACCTCAAGCACGTGCGACCTCTTTCTAGGTCAAAACACTAAGGATGAACATTAATATGAATCTCTATTCCAAATTCCATAATATCTTAATCACCGATTAAATATAATAATCATTGCTCTTGTAATATTTTAATAAACAAAACCTTGATATCATACGTTCGTGACACATCATTTTCAAAATAAGATCTAGGAGAAACCCATGTTGGTACATAATGTAACAGCCCAAATTCTGAAATTGGCAAAAAATTGGTGACATGGCCTGGGACATGGGCGTGTCCCATGGCGCGTCCCTCTCGGGTTGCGTAGTGAGGCGCGTGGTCGACGATTTTTCGGTCGACGAAATGTTTGGGTGGTCATGCCCTGTAACACAGGCGTGACAGAGGCGTGTCCCATCGGTTCGACGATTTGCTTGTCGATCGCCGGGCGGAGATCGTCAAACGCGAGATCGTCGAGCGGAGATCGACGATCGCTGGCGAACTCGACGATCGCTGCCTGATCATCGAGCGAAGATCATCTAGTGGGTGTCACGCCCTGTGACACGGGCGTGACTAGGCTGACACAGGCGTGACATGGACGTGTCATCTTGGCGTGGATAAGTTTGGATAAGTCGGTTTGTGCACCGCTTTGGGGGGACACGGCCTGTGACACGGGCGTATCACAGGGAGTATTAGGGCCGAAACATGATTTTTTAGTGTTTTTCTGGCCGTTGTTTTCTCTGTTCTGGATCCAAGGGTTAGGCGTTAGCCAGGTGGATTTTTGGCCGAGATCTGAGGTTTTTAATCCCTTCTTCTTCTTCTTCATCTCATTTCAAGAGAGAGAAAGAGAAGGAGAGAGCAAAGGAAGGAAGGAGGAAAGTAAAGCCAGCTGCTGGAGGAGCTGCGGAGTGCGAAGCGAAGATCTGAGAGCGAATTCGTGAAGGCAGAGCTGAGGCGGTGACTTCCATCTGGCTACTTCATGGCACCGAAGCGATCTTCGAGGGTAACGATCTCCTTCTTGGACATCGAAGTCCTTTCTTTATGCATGTGCTTGGAATCCTCCACCAAGAGGTGGATTGCGGAAGTGATTCCTTTGTTGAGTCTGCATCTAGAGCCGGAAGTGTGGAGTACGGCATAAGCATGCAGTGTGAAGCCCATCTAGACGGGTAGTCTGGATTGGTGATGTTCATGGGTAAACCGGAGAAGACTCCGTGGATTTGATGATATGCAAAGAGATTTATGCTGTGATGAATGTATGTATGTGATGATGGATGTGAGGAGGCTTTGGTTAAGCTCCTGGTTGAAGAGAGATCAATTGGTAGTGCGCCCGGGAAGCGAGTACCCGACCAACTACACCACTAGGGTGGGTTGATCTGGTTGGTTTTGTTAGTAGGGATCGATTGGTGGCATGATCCGGGAAGCGAGCACCCGACTTGCTGCACCACAATGGTGGGTCGATCAGGAAATGGTGAGGGGTCGATTGGTAGTATGCCTGGGGAGCAACGATAACCCAGCCTGCTACACAACAATGGTGGGTCGACCTGCTCTAGTTATTTGTGATGCTGGGGAGGTTGTACCTCTGAGTGGTGTGGACGGGATGTTGCCAGCTTGCGAAACTGGTGGAATAGGCTTGGGCCGTCCAACCAATAAGTGAAGTACCTCTAATAGGCGGTGTACGACTGGGAGATCCGGTACACCAAGAAGGTGCCCTGAGTGCACGGAGCGTCTGGTGGATTCTAGCGTTTGTGCTGTGATGTGCTTGATAGATTGATAAAGAGAATGATACATATGATGCTTGATGATGCTTGATGATAAATGATGGCAATGCATACAGGGAAGGAACCACTGCCCCGGGTAGGGGGTAGGGTCGTTATAATGGGTCAGCGAATGCTGACCGTTACTTTGTTTTCTCTTTTGGATTGGATGGCAAATTGCAGGTAGAATGAACAAGTGGAATGGATGGATTGCTGCTAAAGGCCCTTGAAGGTCATGCGAATAAGTGTGTTTGGATTTCATGTGTGGCCGGTCTGCGTGCCAATGTACAAAAATGTAATTGTGGAAAGAGAAACTTGTAAGGCCTTAAGGCCAGTGTGTGTGCGTTGTATACATTCCTGGTGTTGCTATATAAATGTGGAGTTTATATAGAGGTGGACATTCTCTGAGCTAAGTTCTTTAACTTAAACATGCTGCGCTAGAATGGATTGAGTTAAGGATGCGAATATAATTTGATTTCCACAAGTAATTCCACTACTTGTCTGTGACATATGGCGTGGGGCCCCGACCGGACCCACCGTTATATGTCATGTGACGAATAGGGGCGTTACACATAACTTGCCCAATAAACGAAGAGATAAACCCAGTACATCCTGGGCTGAGTATCTTCCACCACCAACACAGTACATTCATCTCATGTATGTGCACAATCCTAAGTGGCATATAGTCCTTGACTTATGGTTCATACCCTATAAATCCTTGTATCGAAGCACCTCTATATCAGCCCTTGAGACCTATTTACATAATATATGTTCTAACTCCTCATTGGTACCATTTACAATAACCTTTTACGGGTTGACATGTTCCAGACCCCAAAATAGTCACTTACTAAACTCACAGTCTTATTTGACGTAAACTATAGTGGGGAGAACCATATCATGGGTACGAACATCAAACTTACAAGTCTCATACTATTCCAACAGTAGATTATAAGTACTACTTCTCCTCAAGATTCTCCCAACTTCCCAAGAAGTTATATGGGGATAACCGGGTGTGAGACTTGGACAATTATATTTGCATTCAACTCTATCATTTTGGTCATTCTCAGGAATCTTACTGCCTGGACATACCATACCCGAGGTCATTTTTAAACTTGGGTACGACATAAAGTGTCTTGGTCAGCAAAATAAAGGTGTTATCCTAGTTAGGTTGGCACTAGATCCAAGGGTTAGTGAACATACTTAATGTGAATCCCACATGGGCACACCACTGCTTCCGCTATGTCAGTTTGATGTCAAACTGACCTATCAAGCATGGTGGCCAAATGGTTTAATGGACTTCTTTATTTCAAGATCGTTTGCAAACTGATACCATTTATAAGACCCCCCTCATGGAACTCAAGACGCGACCGAGGGGAGTCATATGCCTGAACAGCCGCCTTGCTGTAGCATCAGCACACAGGCTAACCTGTACAACAAGACGCCTATTCTGTCGGCTATTCTCAAATATTGTAATGCCAACCCATCAATAAAAGAATAAACACAGAAGTCATGATCCACATTAAGTAAAAAGTCCAAACAAAACAGGAAGCTACACAAAGGCTCCTGAAAATATCAGAGTATATAAAAAACTTTGCCCAAAGGGGCTACATCATGAATCTCACAATACTCACATCAGTCACCGACGGCAATGACGACACCATCTCATTAGGCCCTGTCGCCCTGTCCTGGCTGCCCTCCTGCAAAACCTACTGCTCTATCTGCGAGGCTTCCTCCTAAAAAGCAAGACATAACAATCGTTAGTCAAAAAGACTAAGTGGCTCTCACATTAGCTCCCCCGGCGACTCATCGG
Organism: Platanthera guangdongensis; assembly: GCA_039583875.1. Classification (NCBI taxonomy): domain Eukaryota; kingdom Viridiplantae; phylum Streptophyta; class Magnoliopsida; order Asparagales; family Orchidaceae; genus Platanthera; species Platanthera guangdongensis. Next base: position 131,711,056 of record CM077151.1, on the reverse strand, counting down.
CACCGGACGGAGAAAGGAACATGAGTACAATATATATAAATAAATAGTTGTACAAAGAGGTGGTATAGAGTGAACAATATCAATATATATCAGCAATACAATAAACGAGTAAACAATCCACTCTAGTAGTTCTACCATCAACATCAGTATAAAAATATAGAGCTACAACAGAAAGTAACTCAACTTATATGAATGCCCATACAGACATATAAGTTGAGGATTGACTCAGCAGTAAAGTAACTCATCGTATAAGAGTGGCCATAGAAACTTACACGATGAGGATCTTGTGTATGCAATGTAATATAATGATATGAATGCAATACAAAGACTCACCCATGATCACGCACATGCAATTGCTATGTCGACACAGACTTGTAGTTCCCACTTTTCAAGAAAATAGCTAACCTCTCAGGCGTCAACCGTCATGGCCAGACGATGATAGTAGAGCGGGCATCTCCACTACTAGGCTGACAACCACAATACCTGGCCTAGGCCTCCGTACGCCTCAATGCTAAGAACACAACAACGGAGCTCACATGCGTACTACGGCTCAGCAGGAGTCTCGGGTAGATGTGCACCGAGAACCAAGCCCTGAACTGGCCTATGTTGTGACCCAGAAGGAGCCTCGGAAAAAGCACGAGGACCAAACCCAACCGTCCACTTGGCACAAAAGGAGCCTCGGGAATGAACACCGAGGACCAAGCCCAACCGCCCAAAGTCTATCTATCAACTCCCGTCGGTGTGACGAATGGCGAGCCCGTAGACCTGCCACACAATCCTTAACCCTGGATTATGACACCACGTGCCAACTCACACCGCATACATTTTCACTTGGCCTTACAATACATCGTGGCCCGGAAGGAGACTCGTAACAAACACGAGGACCAAGCACAACCGTCCACTTGGCCTTTCCATACTACAACTTCCATCCCTATATTCACCTCGGGATGACGCCCCTTTGAGCACCTCGGGACGTCTTAGTCATTCACCTCTTCTTACCACCTTAATCATTTTACTACCAAGCTCCTCCAATCACCTCGACTAACAGATCTTGTTCAAGTACACTTCACTACACTATTTGTTCAATAAGGATCTATCCAACAAATGTCATTAACCATATTTTATCACAAATATTTATAGACTGAATTCACCAAAACATTAACGTTATTGTACTACAATCTCTCTAGCAAATCCAAAGCCGATTAAAGACAAACTCGAGAACTACATGTGCAGGAAAGATTACTGTACAACAACTTTGATCGGGGATTCCGAGGCTACAGGAATCCGATGAAGGCATGTAACCACTCGTTGGAAAGGTATTTCCATGGGCTACACCGTTCATGTTCAGCCTACAACCCAGATCAGGCGCATCATGTCCGAAAAAGGACTCGAAGTTCTATGCGCGCAGAAAACAGATTTCTGCATGAATCTTAAAGCGGGACGAACGACATCGGCTCGTCTTCTTTCTCTAACTATTTATTTCAACACTTCTCATAGATTTTCCTCCACCCTTATTCACCCTCGTGAGGCCATTTATCTTCAAAATCTCAGTCCATAAACTTCATTTGAAGTGAGGAAAGGTTGAAGACTCCACCACAGAACACAAGTCCTTGCCGACCTCCTCCTACGAGATCTTCGCTTCACAAGTCCGACTCCATTGAGTCGACATCTCTCCTAGAAATAACTATAGATCTAGTATTAAGTGAGAGGGTAGGAAGCTCAACGAGTGTCCATTCATGTTACCTAATAGTCGCTATGCGCCGATTGCCCGTTGCTCCAACCCATAGTTGGATCCCCTAAAATTTGTTGTTGAATGTTGTGGTAGACCTTGAATCATTTCCATCATAACATCCATTCTCATAGAAGAGTCCCTCCAAGGCCATCAAAATTAAGAAGAGCAGCATGTGCATCTTCCTGCCAATCTCAACTGAATCAACAACAGAGCATAGGGTATTCAATCTCATAGCCATGGTGGAGTGCAGTGTCTGCCATGGAAGAGGAGGTCTTCACCAAGGATAAGCTCACTGGAGTTCTGGAAGAATTGGTCAGGGCAAGAAAAAGGGCGGCTGAACATGGAGTTCTCCGAAAACACACCGGATATGGCTCGGTCAGATCTGGAATATGGTGGTGGTCGGCCATGAGGTTTAGAGAGAGAAAGTAAATCTGAGAGAAATAAAAAGATAGAGAGGGAGATCTCTGTAGGTTTTCGTCGGAGTTGGAGGTGGCGATTTTGTTGGGTATGGACGGTTTGTCGTGGGGCTTGCTGTAGAGAGTTTCTCAGGGGAGATTTTACAAGAGCCATGGTGGAGCAGGTGGAGGATTTGCCGGATTCAAGCTCGCCAAAGAAAGGTGCGGTGTTGGCCGACATCTTGGAGGAGGGAGATGGTCGGAGCTTGGATCAGCCATGGAGGAGGAGAGTTTCCTTTCCGCCGTCAGTTGCAGGAGTTTGGTTGGGAGGAGATGGTGTCTAACCTAAAACTTTAGGTATATAAAATACATAATAATAATTATTTTATTATCATTTTATTCTTATTATGATTTAGAAGGAGCCTAATTACTAAATAGTTAAACGCACACAGATTTCTCTAGGAATTTTGGAATTTGTCTCGAATGGTATCATTGTGTTTGTCCCATTGACACGCATCCATCGGAATGATCCGCGATTCAATCCGAGTTCGTATGCTCATTTTACGCTCCCCGGAGCGTTTGTGGCCAATGTACTTAAACCTCAAAACTGTCCAAATGATGTCAGAAGCGCGAATGGACGGCTCCGTTGGACTTGTACTATCACTACGAATCTAATAAAACTATTTGACATCATTCTCAAGGCCGTTGGCTTGATTTCACCGTTTCACATAAATATGATATTTGCAAAGCACATTATTTGAGCTTGACACGCGCTATAATTTCTTCCAGCTGGAATGCTGGCTTGGAGGTAACACATGCTTCCTAGGTAACATAGACCTTCTAGGGAAACGCTACCATCAACGGTGTACCTATAACTTGATGATCTTGTAACAATCACTCCTAATTGCAATTTCTTAACTTAAATCATCCTCCCATGTTAACCATGACCACACCATGATAGCCTCACGGTTTAAAGACTTCTACCTAGTCCAGGCCGATACGTAGTGACACAAGTCACTCGGTGGGGTCTAGCTCAAATTAGGATGTTATAGCTTACGCATTATTTGCTTACTTATACTTGCTATGATTTTATACTCATGATATACTAGTTTCGCCTTCCCCTCCTTACTTTTGTTACTCTCCACCTTAAATACCTTCCCTTTTCCTTCTCCTTGCTCGGTGCCTAGCAGCCTTGGGGGATGGGTGGGGGATGATATGACTTAGTCTTTTAGACTAACGGTCATTGACAAAATCATTTTAAGGGATCATGGAGCCGAACCAGGAAATACAACCCTAGAGGTCGGTGTGCTTGGAGACGTGATAGTTTAGCATGAGAGTTCACGCAGCAGGGACAGTGAGTCCCAATCATTAGTAGTTACTATAGCTTTGCTTCCGTGATGAGTGATTTGTTGTGAGGATCAAGATGTATCGGGCAGGAGCTCTCTTTATTAGTACTTCTATTTATCGTTACTGTAGACTCTCCCTATGTGGAGATTTATTTATATTCATGTGATTCCTGGTGGACCAGCATTTGAGTTTCATTTTACGCATGTACTTATACTTCTGTTCTACGATCGGTATGGCTGGTGTTTTGTAGTGACAAACTTCCTGTGCGTGTTGGTGTCACCGCAAATCGGCAGTTCTGGGCATAAGACCCTGTATGTTTTGCAAATAAAAAATGGGGTCATGCAAAATGGTATCAGAGCGAGACCTTGATCGGAAGAGTAGAAGTCCACTAACCCTGGGTCACCACGGCTCGAGTTTAGTTTGGGGACAAACTAAGTAGTGGAAGCTGTGGTGTGCCCACATGAGGGATCATATGTAATTGTCCACTTTTTACTTTGTTTGAGTCAAATTTCTTACAATTGGTCATGGTTATGCAGCCCCCTGCACATCCTACACCGCTAGGCGGAGCTCAGGAAACCCCGAATGTTGCACCACCTCCCCTAGTAGTGGATCCTACAAAGATTCAGGCAGTACGAGACTGCCTTTAGTTGAAGGTGGCCACAGATGTTCGAAGTTTTATGGGATTGGCCGGGTATTACTGGAAGCTTGTGCAAGGATTCTCTCAGATAGACCTTCCACTCACTTCGTTGACGAAGAAGGACACTCCGTTCGTCTGGACCCCGCAGTGCGAGGTGGTCGTCCAGGAGTTGAAGGGTCGGCTTATGTCGGCCCCTATCCTCGCTATTCCATCTTTGAAGGAGGGCTTCCAGGTGTACATTGATGCGTCATTTCAGGGGACGGGTGTTGTATTAATGCAACATGGGCATTTGATAGCATATGCCTCCCACTAGCTGAAGAAGCACCAGCAAAACTACCATGTGCATGACTTGGAGATGGGAGTAGTGGTGTTCACTCTTAAGATTTGGAGGCATTATCATTATGGTGTGCACTGCGACATATTTTTGGATCACAAGTCTCTGAAATATGTTGATACGCAGAAGGAGATGAATATATACTAGAGACGATGGGTGGAGTTTCTATCTGATCATGAGTACACGATACACTCTCACCCGAGGAAGGCAAATGTGGTGGCGGACGCACTGAGCTGGAGGGCTACCACTTCAGGAGCAGAGCCCCAGTTGATGGATATGGAGCTGATACGGATGATGGAGGATATTCGGATTACTTTGGTGTCCCAGACGACTAAGAGCTTTATGAGGAGTATCTGGCTGCGATGAACACTACTGGTGATATTCTAGATCGGATCAGGGCTGAGCAGAGGAAGGATGACAAGATATAGCCAGTATTCAGGACCTTGAAGGCGGGAACGACCGGGGAGTATACAGATAAGGATGGGTTGTTATGCTTTAGAGGACCTGTGTACATACTATCAAGGGGAAGGATTTTGGAGGACATTATGAATGAGGCTCACTACAGCAGGCACTCGGTGCACCCGGGCATCACTATGATGACGGCCGACCTGAAAAGGATGATGTACTGGCCAGGCATGAAGAGGGATATCACATACTTCGTGACCCATTATGAGGCTTGTCAGTTAGTGAAGGCAGAGTGTAAGAGTCCAGCTGGATTGTTGCAGCCACTTCCGGTGCCGGAGTGGAAGTTCGACGATATTGACATGGATTTCATACACTGTCTTCCTCGGTCACATGCTGGGAATGACTTGATATGGGTTATCGTCAATCGATTGACGAAGGTGGCCAAATTTCTACCGATCTGTAAGGATGCTCTAGTGGTAGATTTGGTGCGGAGGTTTGTAGAGCAGTTCATCCGATACTATGGAGTGTCGAGGACGATAGTGTCTGATCATGATGGACGATTCACGTTTAAGGTGTGGAGGTCAATCCAGGCTTATTTTGGGACCCGGTTGACATTTAGTACCGCTTCCACCCTCAGACGGATGGGCAGACAGAGCGCACAAATCAGACACTGGAGGATTTATAGCATCTTTGCATACTGGAATGCGGAGAGACATGGGAGGGACAGTTACCATTGATCGAATTCTCATACAACAACAGCCACCAGTCCAGCATAGGCATGGTGCCTTTTGAGGCTTTATACGGGCAGAGATGCAGGACTCCTTTGTCTTGGATCCAGGATGAGGATCTGAAGGCACATTTCTCGTAGTTCGTCTAGTAAATAGATGCTCAAGTGTGTTTGATTCGAGATAGGATGTTGGTGGCCCAGAGAAGACAGGCCAAGTATTACGATGCCCAGCATCATCAGGTAGCGTTTTAGATAGGAGACTGGGTGTTTCTAAAGATACGACCGATGCATGGAGTCTCGCGGGTATGTGGTCGGAAGAAGCTTAGTCCGAGATACATGGGGCCTTAAAGCATCCTGGAACGGATCAGTACTTTGGGTTACAAAATGGAGCTACCACACGAGCTAGCGGGTTTGCACGATGTCTTCCATGCCTCCTCCCTCTGGAGAGATCTACGTCGGTCGGAGTAGCAGATTACAACTACAGATGGGTGTGTAGCTTCTGATCGATCGGTTCACCTGGAGCCAATCTAGATAGACGATACTAGGAACGAGACTTGCGACGAAAGAAGGTCCCGCTGGTTAAGGTCTTGTGGAGGAATCATGGATAAGAGGAGCACACGTGGGAGCCACAGGACTTGATGAAGCAAAGGTACCCGGAACTTTTCACGTCAGGTATTCCCTTTAAACTCTTAGGATGTTACATTTTACTTTTCATACTTGAAACCCCGTAGGCCTAACCTGAAATTTGGGGACGAAATTTTTATTTTTATGTATTCGGATTTGTAACATCCCTCAAATAACTAGACCCCCAAGAGTTATTTTGTCATGACTAGGTCATGATAAAACCCTAGGAAGCCCAAGTAGACCAAGTGAACCTAGGAATGAAAGTGAGATCACGATGGTCTGCAAATAACAACGTCCAATTACCTAACCTAGGTTTTGACTTTAGGGCCTCACCTTGAATCTTTGATCACACCACATCCCTATCCCTTTAGAAGGTTTATTAGGTCACCAATGACACATTGGGGTGAACTAAAAAGGTTAAGTTGACCAAAGGCAACCATTACCCTAAAGTGGTCAAAGTGCCCTAAATAAGCGTCATGTAGCCTACAAGGTGCCCAAACAACCCTACCCAAGTCTTCCTAGACATTAGGGGTCGCCAATAGGTCATCAAGAACCCAATGGTTTCAAACCAAAAGGTCAATTTGACTAAGGTCAACTCAATCCTTGAAATAAGTCAAACAAGCTCAAATGGGCTAACTCAAGCTCAAGCCCAATCCCCCTTAGGCTAACCTTATTTCCATGAATAATATGGATTAGTGGTGTTCCTTTAGGCTGAAATAATCACTAAAATAGGCCATGGTGACTAAGAGAAAGAAAAAGCACCATTTTCTCTTTAATGGAGGAGAGAGAATGAGAGAGAATGCCATTCATGGCTCGGAAGGCCAAGAGTCCCTCTCTTCTTATTGGAATCATCTCCCCTGGTCAGTTAGGAGAAGGCCAGGGTTTTCCCGGCCATGTCAGTGACTATGAGGGGAGAATTGCCATGGCCGAAATAAGCTTTCAATGGTCATTAATGACCATTGATGCCTTGACATTTCCCTTCCTAAACTGTTGCTTTAAACACCATCAGGGGACTGTGAGGAGTCTTTCCCACCACTTATCTTAAGAAATCGAGCTACTTGGTAGTGTAGTTGCAGAGCACCAGAAATCACAAACTCCGGTGATGGTGGAACGACAATCGGCCCGACTCCAGCCCTCTACCAAGGACCTCCTCTACTCCTTCGTGGGCTAGATCTTAGGATTCATCGAAGATGAAAATCGGGCTCAATTGAGCACGATCCAGTGGTATTTTTTCACTGGTTTTTGCGCAAATATGAAGTGTTGTGTTCGCTGGAATCCACCGCCTCCGGCGGCCCAACCACCTCCGGCCGATATGCCTCACCTCAACGGAGGTGGCGGTGGCGGTGGTTGGCCAGGGAGGTGTCCGGAGGGCCGGCAATTGCACTTGAGCTTTGCTCCAGGTCAAGTAGATCAAGGCCATTGGCTGTAGGAAGAAGAAAGGCAGGTCCCGTCCGATTTGCTTTAAGTTATGTGCTAGATGTAATATATTAAAATTAAATTTAACTATTTTCTATCACATAAAATCACCTGCCTTGTAATTTAAATTAGAATAACTAAATGCCTATTTTGAAATAGTGGTCAATATGAAACTTGTAACATTATGAGTCTAGTTTATTTTAAAATTGATTGGAACTAATTTGGAGTTCAGGTCAGATCACAACACTCATTTTGGTGAGGTCTATAATTATGGTTGGTAAGAGGTTGTTTGCCCCATCAATCCTGACCTCCAAATGACTTTAAATTTGGAGCATGAGTCATTCATATCTAGATCTACAACATATCCAAAAATTTAATAGGTTTGATAATCCATGTATGAATTATTTAAGATGTCTAAAGACCTCGAAACACACAAAAATTTTGTTGGCTGTCTCTTAGGGTCAAATTATGACTATGATAAAAATCTCAGCCCAATTGGGTTTGATTGGAATAGGTTTTGGTAAGACCAAAGTGTGGCCCTTTAAGGGTTAATTAGGGAAAGAGTGAGCTTGGGGCATGGAGGGGCCAATTCGCACCCAATGGGGTTGGGACTTTTGCCAGAGTCCCCAGGTTAGTTTAAACATCATCATATGGAGTTTGTGGTGGATTAGGGTGGATTTGACCTAGGATCCTATTTCAAACCCTAAGGTTGAACTTTGGGGGTTTGTGAAGGACATGGTGTGATATGTGCATGTATGGACTTAGGGTTTAGTACATGTAATCCTACGATGGTAAATAGAACTAGGATGGAATTTGGAGACATTTAGACTTAGACACATAACTTAAACCAATTATGGATAGTTTAGGCCTATACATTTTATGAAAATATTGAAGGATCATATGATCTTGGATATTCATGAGATTTTGGTAGGATTATTTTTATAGTGATATTGACTTTTGAAATTTATTTTAGGATGTTTAGAAAATAGTAGCTCATACTTGTAGTTATAACCTTCATCTGGCCCCTCGTGATGATTTTGAAGTAACCATGGCTAAATTGCCTTAGGATGATATGGAACTCTGGCAAGGTTAATTAATTATCATTTAGATGTAATAGTAAATTATTTGGATTATTTTTGCATTTCCTCTTAGTACTTTATGTGTTAAGTGAACTAGTGCACCTTATTTTGATAAATAGATAATAAATACTATATCTTCCTGGAAAATTGTGTTACTTGACCAGAGAACGTTTCAGGACCAAATAGAGCCAAGAAAAATATTACATGTTATTTGGATGAGTTTATAAGAATGTTCCTTCACAAGTGCACTTTAATGGAATTATTTGAAGTATTTTTATACATACCTCACTGACATTGGAATTGTATGAAACTTAGTCAGTAGTGTTTTATGATCATTATAAGGCTCTGGTAATTTTTATATAATTTTTGACTATGATTTATGGTACTACCTTCATTAACTCTAATTATTTGAATTACCTTGAATTAATTATATATATATTATTACTTTTTTACAAATCTGTGAATCTTGGTATTCATATATATTTTTCTGCTATATAGTGTTCATAATTTTTTGGTGGCCATAACTTAAGTAAATCTAGTACTTCATGTTCAAAATTACTCATGGCCTAACTTTTGGTAAAATTTAATAAATGCAAAATTAATTTGAAAAATTACAAGTTTCTTGATTTAGGCTAATTGTGTCATAATAGACACACAATAATTATCTTAGGGTGTTTGGATGAAAATTTGGAGTACCTCCCTGTCATGTACATCATATAACTTAGATTGGTCTGCATATAGTAAAACTGCGAAATTGTGATAACATGAGAAATGGACATAGAGAGTTAGAGTTAATAGTTTACTGATTTGTGGTGAAGTGAAAATGAGTTCATCATTAGGAGACATGATGTGGAAGTATTGGGTTGACTGGTGTTAAATGGTGCTCGGGATCGACGAAACATCATCCTTCCCGTGGAGAGAGAAAGGAGTCAAAATGCAGTAGGGTTAGATTAAGTATAACTGTAAATGGGGTTTATTATGCGTGGATACCAATAATAATAAGTACCTTGCAAAAGGGAGCTTTGAGCTTTAGCAAATCGTTGTTCCTAGTGACCTCGAGAGCCCTTCATAGGGAATGCCTTGGGCAATCCAAGGTTAAGTAAGCCGTAAGAATAAATCGATTACAAGAGTAATTAGAAATACACTAGGATTACACTTACACACACACCCCCCAGTGATGTGGTAGTTAGGTTGGGTCTCACGAGTGGTAGGCTCGGTGGTTTTGGTGATGGGCAGGTTAGCCCGGCGAGACGAAGGCTCGATAAATATTTGTGACGGACGGGATAGTCCGGGGAGCTTTGGCTCGAAGGAAAAATATATTAATGTTGCATGTGCATAAAATATAAGGTGGTGGGTCTTCAGTATTATATGGTCATCGCACCGACACCAATACGTTGACTCGTCAAGTATGCTTTAACACTTAGCCAAATAAAATCCAATGCGCTAGCCGGCAAGAGTATGCAGGAGCTCCGATTAGTGCACCATCATTGAGGCATACGATAGGTCTGACCGGTAGTGCTAATACCGGTTTAGAGGTGGGCGAGGCCTAACCCACTTCTTCTGTTTGCCACTACGGAGGTATCCTGGGAGGTTAAGCTCCAACAAAGGGGAACTAAAGGTCTGTGTGCACAGAGTAGGGTGTTTGTGTTGCACTTGCATGTTCTTATCATAGCATACTTGCATGTCATAGCATATTCATTGCATATAACCCTTGACACATATTGTATAAATTGGTATTGGACTCTTTATACAGTAGGCCTTGCAAAACGCCCCCTTGGTCTATAGGTTTGTATGGGCATTCCTATAGGTCATGGTTACTTAGTTTATCTTCTTATACTTTTACTTGCTTAGCTTTTTCACGTGTATTCTTATATTGCTTACCTATTATTTGCCTACTTATTCTTGCTATGATTTTATATTAATGATAGACTAGTTCCGCCATCACCTACTTACTTTTGTTACTCTCAACCTTAAATACCATCCCTTTCCTTCTCCCCGCTCGATGCCTAGGAGCCATGGTGGAGGGGTGGAGGATGATAGGACTTAGTATTTTAGTCTAACAGTCATTGACCAAATCATTTTAGGGGATCATGGAGCTGAACCAGGAGATGCATCCCCAGTGGTCGGTGCGCTTGGAGACAGGACAGTCTATCACGGGAGTTCACGCAGCAGGGATAGTGAGTCCCAATCATTAGTAGTTACTATAGATTTGCTTCAACGATGAGTCACTTGTAGTGAGGATCATGATGTATCGGGCAGGAGCCCTTTTTATTAGTACTTTGATTTATCGTTACTGTGGACTCTCCCTTCGTGGAGATTATTTTATATTCATGCGATTTCTGGTGAACCAACATTTGAGTTTCATTTTACTCATGTACTTATACTTCTACTTCTATTCTGCGATCGGTATGGCCGACAGGATTGGCGTTTTGTATTGACGACCTTCCTGGGCGTGTTGGTGTTTCCCTAAAGCGGCGGTTTTGGGTATAATATCATGTTGGTTTTGTAAACAAATTGGGGTCCTACATCAAGGGCTTCAGCCCGCTACTTGCCACTTGGCTCACCTGTTCCTGCAAGAATAATCCACTGAACGGTGGAAAAACAAAGCAACGGTCAGCTAAAACTGATCAAATTACAACGACCTCGCTGACTTACTTGGGGCGGCGGAGCTCCTTCCCTGCAAATTATTAGCATAACCAAATATAGTAATGAAAGTGCAACATCAACACACTTCACCACAAGTGTAGGCACGAACGACCACACACTTCGTGCACTCTGGGCACATTCTTAGTGTCTGGGGAATAACTAGGGATGCACCACTATTTTCCAGATAATAACAAATATGATCATTTTGGTAGTCTTTACGGCCTGCGCATGGCCTAAGACCCGTAACTTTGTCTGTGACAGAAAACACTACCCACAAACGCACCACATAGCTACTCGGTAGGTTCGACCCTTTCCTGTTGCTCACATCGCCGGGCAAAGTCTACCACGACGCGGGTCGGCCTCTCCATTCTCACTTCTCCAAACTTTGCATAACCTCGTTATGTTACACAAGTGGCTCCCATGCCACCAAGCAGGGTTCTAAAAGCACTCAGCACCAAAACTCATGCCCTAGGTGTCTCCACGACACAGGCCATAATCACTGGACCCAGGTGTCTCCAGGACACATGCCACAATCACTGCTCCAAAGGAGATACCACCTGCGGTATTACTACCGATGCGCTTTGCATGGAAGAAATGCGATTATGCAGAGTTTTCCGGGTGCTCCTTGTGGTTAGTCCCCAAGGCTCACTGCTGCAATCTACCGTGTAGAAACCCAAAAAACAAACATCACAGAGTCTTCTCCAACCAATACAAGCATAATAAAACATCACCAATCGAGACCAACCTATCCAGAGGGGCGTCACATAGCATGCCTATGTTCGTACTTTGATTCCGAACGCTATATGCAAAAACTACGTGGATATACCATATCTACCCAAATGAAAAACACACACTCACTGCACACTCATGGGAGAGGGTATCCTATGCAAAAGGAAATGGACTTCATATGTCCAAGTTGAGAATCATTACCTTTGTGCTCTCTTTAGTGCCATGCCAAAGATTTAGATGGATGAAAGCGACCGCAATGATCTTTCCTCCACATATTCGGACTCAGCTTGGGAAACCGAGCTTCAGAACTTCAATGATGGCGATATCACTCTCTAGCACCGCTGCTTCTCCTCCAAGAAGAATAGGCCGACTCAAAATCAAAAAGAAATGAAGTGAAAACGGCCAAACAGGCATATATACGACATTACCGCCGCGCGGTACCGCCCAAACCCTCCAATCACAGGCCGACACGTGGCCACATCATTTTGAAATCGCTACCGCCGTGCTATAGGATGCTAACGTCGAGCGATAGAGAGCGTTGGTTACGACTGCTATCGCCGAGTGCTAACTTCTACCGCCGCGCGGTAAAATCTCGAGAGCCATATCAATTAAATTGACCAAGCTATCGCCTACAATAACAATATCACCGGGCGATAGCTTCCCGAGGGGTCTACCAAATTAATTCCCCTGCTACCGTCACGTGGTAACAACCTTCCACAGTGCGGTAACCACTTTCTCGAGAGCTCAACATTTTCTTGGGAACTCGACGTGCTCGACAAAATCCTGGAGCTTTCTCCTCACAGTAATAGTTACCGCCGAGTGGTAACCCTCAGATAATTATCTTCGGAAATTTGGGGCGTTACACACTTCAGGTACTCCCATTATATTTTAAATTTACCTATTTTTGACTTCTCTTTTGGAGAGATTAGAAGGTTTTCATGAGTTCACTTCAGGTACTCGCATAATATTTTAAATTTACTTGCTTTTGACTTCTCTTTTATAGAGATTAGCATGTGTTCGCGAATTCACTTCACGTACTGGTGTTATATTTTAAATTTACCTGCTTTTGACTTCTCCTTTATAGAGATTAGCAGGTGTTCACCTGTTCACTTCAGGTACTCGCGTTATATTTAAAATTTAACTGTTTTTGACTTCCCTTTGGGATATTTTATCAGTTATTCATGATTGCACTACAGATACTTGCATTATATTTTAAATTAACATGATTTTGACTTCTCCTTTGCTTAGATTAGCAGGAGTTCACGCGTTCACTTCTTATACTCACGTAATATTTAAAATTTACCTACTTTTGACTTCTCTTTTGTATAGAATAACAAGTGTTCGCGAGTTCACTTCAGGTACTCCCATTATATTTTAAATTTACCTGTTTTTGACTTCTCTTTTGGAGAGATTAGAAGGTTTTCGCGAGTTCACTTCAGGTACTCGCGTTATATTTTAAATTTACGGCTTTCGAATTCTCTTTTATAGAGATTAACAGGTGTTTGTTAATTCACTTCAGGTACTGGTGTTATTTTTTAAATTTACCTGCTTTTCAATTTTCCTTTGTAGAGATTAGCAAGTTTTCATGAGTTCACTTTATGTACTCGCATTATATTTTAAATTTACCTTCTTTTGACCTCCATTTTGTAGAGATTAGCTGGTGTTTGTGAGTTCACAGCAGGTACTCCCATTATATTTTTGAATTTACCCACATCTGACTTCTCTTTTAAAGAGATTAGTAGGTGTTCACGACTTGACATCAACTACTTGTGTTATATTTTAAATATACCTACTTTTGACATCTCCTTTACAAAGATTAGCAGGTGTTCGCGAGTTCACTTCAAGTACTTGCATTATATTTTAAATTTACCTGCTTTTGACTTCTCTTTTTAGAGATTAACAGGTATTCGCGAGTTCACTTCAGGTACTCGTGTTATATTTTAAATTACCTATTTTTGACTTCTCTTTTAAATAGATTAGCAGGTGTTCATGAGTTCACTTCAGGTATTCGCATTATATTTATCAGGTTTTGACTTATCTTTTCGAGAGATTAGCTATTGTTCGCGAGTTAAATTCAAGTACTCGCGTTTTATTTTAAATTTACCAGCTTTTGACATATCTTTTGCAGAGAATTGTATGTGTCCGCGAGTTCACTTCAATTACTCGCGTTATATTTTAAATTTATCTTCGGAATTTTGATTTCGAAATAATCTTAGGAATTTATAGGGAGATTCAAAATCAAACGGCTATAAAAGGTTTCCAAAATTGAAACCTAGAAAAGTACTATACATGGACGTCAGTATCAAACCAGGAAGAAAATTGAAAAAATTGACAAGGAAAATTAGGCAAAAATTGTCAGGTATCAGGTATGATACTCGTCGAATTAGGGTAATGAATTATGCCAAAAATTACCTAAGAAATTCTCGGCGAGTATCGCTTGGGATACTCGTCGAATTTCGCATGTATCACTAGTGATACTGGACGAATTCGGCAAGTATCGCTTGTGATACTCGTCGAATTTACCTTCGTCAAATACTGGAATCCCAAAGAATTTATCATAAATATATTCAACGAATTCGGTGGGTAACAGGAAGCATACACGACGAATTTGGTGAGTATCAAGGGTATACTCGATGAATTTGATGTATATGACTCACAGTACTCGCAAAATTTTACTTATGTCAAAGTCTTCATTTCTGACTCCTGCTCTTGGCCTTCCTTTATCCGTCTCTTGTACTTGGAAAAGAAGTACACCCCAATAGAGAGATTACACATGAGTCAACATGATGGCCTACACACTGAGGGATTATGTTATGTAGTTATGTGTTTAATGACCCACTGTAACCTGACATTGGTGTGTACTTGACATTATAAACCTGCAAGTGCATAACTAAAATGCAATATCAAATACACCCTCAATTCATCTTAGCTTAACTGGACCCTTCTTCAAATCGTAGTTATTGTGGATACAATACCCAACAATCTCCCGCTATTTGAAGAAGCCAAAATCCTACAAGCTAAGGTGAATTGCACATATCAAATAAAATTAAACTACGACTTAAAAAAAGAAATGAAATTAAGAAAAGATAACAACGCGCATTCCAAGTTAATTAGATAAATCATATATATATATCAAAATTGTTTTAGATTAGGGACGGCAGCCCACAACACAACATTGAAATATATATTACAATTTATGTCTTATTGTTCTTCCTTTTTAATAGTTGTCTCTCAAAATATTCAATGGGCTTCGGATAGTACTTAGGTGGAGGAGGAGACATTGGATCAACATTCTTGTACTTCCAGAAATGAATACTCCTCCTAGTGTAGGCCTCTTTGTACTTGTTCCATTCTTCTAGACTGTAATGATCCTAATGCTTCTCCGCTCTGAGCTCGTACAGGGCAAAGGTGTCCAAGATAATTCCTTTTGATGTTGGGCTCCAAACTTCATCCATCTCACGGTTAGGTCCTTCTCTAACGTGAGCTGGCATAGCCGGTTCTGGTCTGACTACAGAAGTACCCTCTCCAAATTTCCTTTTCTTGAGAACCTGCGCCTCAGAGAACGCAGCAATAGCAGCATCAGTAGGAGCTTGAACATCTGGAGACACAACAACACCATGAACCTGAGAGTAGTCCTGTGAGCCTGTCCTCTATTGAGCATAGTTCAGAGCTAGATAAAATTTATCATAACCATGCACAGGCGGATGAACGTCAACATGAACAGGCTCAGCAGGAACTGGAGGATGGAATAGCTATCCATGTTGCCACACAGTGTTGTCATATCTATAATCATTTGCTTATTTGAACCGATCGAGCATAGTATTTTCAACACTGACAACCTTAGCTGTAATGGCATACTCCTCCTTTTTGGCTTCTGCAGCAATTGCATTGGCATAAGATTTCAAGGATGAGTAATAATGTGACACTGATCTGTTATGGGCCTCGACGATAGAGAGAGAATTAATGTCAATGTTTTTCAGTACCCCTTCGTTCTGCTTAAGTCCTCTAATCATAAGGGTTACAACAGTTGCAGTCTCTTCATACTTGGCATCAAATCTCGCCTCTAGCTTATCAAATTTTACATGAACTTCAGAAATCCCTTCAAGCATAAACTTCTCTGATTGTTTGACTCTTTTAACCACTTTAGCCAACGAGGCATCAAACTTAGCCTGTTGCCTCGCCAACATTTCTTCAAAAACTTTCAGTAGCTGATCACTTGAACTGGGGCTTGAAGCATCTGGAAGCACTGGAATAGTGACATTCATAGCAATCAACCTTGGTCCTTCTGAACATAGAGCAGGTCATGCACATCGGCATATCTTTCCTCATCAGAGAGGTCAGCTATGCCTTCGGGTAGAAACAACATCCTGCCTAGTCTCTTGTCCAGGTTGTGCATGAGTCTGGCAACCTCAGTGGACACAGATAGGTGGGACTGAGTTGCCTCCCCCTTAGACATTGTAGTAGAGACAGTCCTATGGAGAGGAGTAACCATAGTGTTGACAGACGTAGGCACCGAAACCATAATGGAATCACAGCCAACCTTAGCAGCAACAAAATTCCTATCACAAACTTATCAACAAACACCGTATCCTCAACAATAGTCTCAATCTGATAATCTTCAAATGTCAGATCATTATCAGCAGCATCAACATCAACCATATTAGCAACAACATCCTCATCATGATCAGAAGGAGTTGGATCCTCTTCCTCAGCATGCACTTCTGAATCCTAAGCTGTCGGAACCTCAACAATGGAAGCAGCACCAATAGTAACAATCTCTGTTAGGATATCCCCTGAACCTGAGTGTGCAAGCACTATAATTATATCTGAATGAGCAGATGTCTCCCCCTTAATTTCTATACTCAATCCAGCAGGAGTCTCACTGGGGTGAGGAGAAGGGGTCCTATCATCTGGAACATGATCCACCTCATCCACTGGGGGTACTGGGGCTCCCCCTTGATGGATGATCCGCCTGTCCCACCTCGAGAAGATTGTAGAATCTATATTCTTTAGGTAATGTATAGGAACTCCTTTGGTCATATCAAACATATCACCATCGAGCTGATTCAGGTATATGGTGATAATCCTCGCAAAGTTGGGAGTGCATAGGCTGTCTTTTATCTTGGCGAACAACAGAGCACCCCAGTCTAGCTTCTTCCTGCAGACTATTGCAACTAGTATCTTGAACATATCTGAGGAGAGATAGTCGTGCGAGCCCGTCTTGCAAATGAGCACCTTTCTAATTATGTCTGAGGGGATTTTGCCCTCCTCACTCATTCCTTTTCGCTTGATGGCTTTGGTGCTCCTAGGCAAACCATAGAACGATAACATTCTGGCAAAATCTGTCTCCTCTAGGTAGTCAGCCTGATCAAAAATGGGTAGCCACAAGTACCTAGAGAGACAGGAGGCATTCACCTTCACATTGATTTTCTGAACCTTGCATTTGATCACAGAGTCCTCATGACGTAATTTGGCATTATTAAAGAACTCCAAGACTTCCTTGCTGAGCACATTGTATGGGTGTTCGAGGATGAAGGAGAGTACAACTATCTCCAACATCATAATGAAGTTCATGAATTCATCGGAGGCTTGAGCAAATCCTGCATGGACTAACTCACCTCCCCCTAGCAAGCCACTGGTGCTTCTAGGAACCATTGAGAATTATGGAAAAGTTGAATTTTTGAAACACTGGAGAGCAAACTGTACATGTCTGAGGAAGCTTCTGGTGTCGACGCAAGTACTGTATTGGAGATCCTCTAGAAGGCTGTAAGAACTGAAGACTTCACTTTAATGAAGAGACGGCGATTTTCAGAGCGTTTCTGTTAGCATACGGCGGTGACACGCGGTAGCCGGCAGCAACAGACTGCAGGCGGCAACAATCTTGAAATTAGGGCTTGCGACAAGCTTTGCACGGTCGATGCGAGCTACGACATGGGAGGAGGGATGCGATCGACGAGAATCAGCGAATTTGGAGCCGAAAGGCCGGGTATTGCAGTCGTGCGAATCATTAGGTTTTGGCGGATTTAGAGATCAATGAAAGCCGAGCAAGCCCTCCCATTTTTATTTAAATGAATATATATATATATATATATATATATATATATATATATATATATATATATATATATATATATATATATATATATATATATATATATATATATATATATATATATATATATATATATATATTGATTTTTAAATTGCATTTAGACTGCACGTAACACAAATTTGATCCCCGAGTCTTCAGATCCAATATAGACAATTTGAAATATTCCCCTTAATAGACTTCTCCGAAATTAGCTGTTGGAGGAGTCTGATTCGGCGAGTGTTTCATGAATATGCGACGTGTCGGTCGATAATCACCGAATTGGACTTGCAAAAGAAGAATTCTTGCTTTATTGAAATCGATCCCAAGATAATTTCTGCCACTTTGACCATCTTCATGGTTCCTTGTTCAGCATACCCAGCTCTGTTTTGAACACCGAGACCTAGGTCTCGTCCAGTGGCTTCATAAAAATATGAGCAACCTGCTTGTTCGCTGGGACATAGCTGAGGGTTATGTCCTTGTTCTACAAATGCTCCGGGATGAAGTGGTAGCGCACCTCGATGTGCTTGTTCTGTCTGTGGGAGACTGGATTGTTTGTGATTGCAATGGCGCTGGAGGAGTCGTAAAACTTTGTAATTTCGCTGAACTTCAAATTATAATCTTTGAGCTAATTCCTTATCCATAGATGCTGTGCGCAAAAACTACCCACAGAGATATACTCTGATTCGGGAGTAGATGTTGCCACACAATTCTGCTTATTACTTCTCCATGAAATAAGCTGACTTCTGTGGAATTGGCAGGTCCTGGAAGTTCTTTTTATGTCATCCCTGCTATATAATTAAGATTTTAAAATTAATATGTGTTAATCTCTAGTGCCATTGGTCATAGAGGAAACATTAAGTTTAGCCATAAAACACAGTACGGCAGAAGTGTCTAAACAAAGAAAATTTAAACAGAAAATGTTTTTTCTCCGAGTGCCTGTTAAGACCGTCTCCAAATTTGCAGATGATTTTATCGAACACTTTTCCTTGTAGAACTCAAAGATGTAGCCTTTGTAATATAGTTGACTTATGCTTTTGAGATTATGGTGTAATCCCTTAACATAAGCAACGTCTGTGAAAGAGACAACACCGTTGGATACTATATCATAACATTTTGTTGTTCCCTTGTCCGAACCTCCAAAAATGACATTTGGTCCATCTTTGAATGGGGTATAATCATACAAAATACTTCTTGTCCCAGTCTTGTGCCGAGAGCATCTGCTGTCCAAGTACTAGATTGGCTTTATATTGGCCTTTGGACGTACCTGCAAAAATAAATTAGTTTACCTTAGGAACCAAAATGTATTTGGGTCCTTGGTTCTTGGTCAGCTTACTCCCCCTAGGAACATTAGCCTTGCGAGTGGTCTGCATCACATAGTTAACCCGTGGGCTTACAAAGTTAGCGGGGTTGTACCAGCAATCAGCGCCAAAGTGACCAACTTTATCGCACCACCAACAGTCAAATCTGTTGTATCTCCTTATATACACTTTCTTTACCCTTTGAACGCGAGGTATAGTTGGGGTAGAATTCTTAGATGTGGAAGCCTCATTATTGCAGCATACACAAGGTTTCTACATCTCCTTTTACTTAGGCACAACAGATTTGGCTTTCAGTGCCATCTTGTTGTTATGGCCATGTACATATAGACCATAACTCTTCATTTGAATCTCTTCATAAGGTGCTTTGAACACGCTAGCACCAAAGTCATGGGGAGTGGTCCATCCCTGGTATTTGGTCTTGGGATCTACATGAGTAGGCCTTGCATGATGACCATAGGATGACTCCAGGTCATAATATTCGTTGGGAAGATTACCTTCCTGAATGATGGTTGACTCATGTGGGCTTTCCCCTTTTATTTGGCGCTAGCCTTCTTAGAATCCTTACCCTTACCTCCGACGTGGCCAAGACCATTATCCTTCTTTTGAGCTGAAAACTCGTCAAAGAGAGGGAGAACAATCTTCGACTTTGAGTAGCTCTCATCGAGTTTTATCTCAACCACGAGCTTTTCTTTCGGCTCATCAGGATATTTTTTTCTTCAGTTTTAATGTCTCAGCCGAGTCCTTGAGTTCCTCTTTCAAAGAGCAGACTTCATCTCTGAGAGGAAGTAATTGTGCAATTTCTTCCATCAGATTTGCTTCCACTGCATTGTGGGAGGCAATCTGGTTAATTTACTTTTTGACTACCTTTTGGCATTTGTCAAAAGCATTTAACAACTACTCGTGTTGAGCCATCAACTCTGACTCGTTCTCATCAGAGGGTAGACTTCATGCCATTCATGGAAGTTTCAAATTCAGAGAGAATTTTGTTCGAGTTTACCTTCCCATGGTATTCTGAGTCGCCCACTTCCTCGTCTGATTGAGCCATTAGCCCAAAGTAGTCATCTTCGTTTGCTGAACTTTACTCACTCGAGTGACTGTCACTAAGAGTCTTCATCTTTTTGGCGACGAAGCACTTCACTTCTTTCTTCTTCCATTTTAAGGATCTCTTCTCGTCCTTCCTGGAGCTATCCTTCTTCTTGTAAGGACACTCTACTATCATGTGATATAATTTGTTACAACAGTAGCAAACAACGTTAGAAGATAACTATTTGTTCGGGTTGGACTTATACCCGTCTTCCTTATTGTGGCTTTTCCTGGAATGATCACCGTCTTGTCCTGATCTTCTGGAGTCTGAAGTGGATGATGTATTCTTCATTTCTCTCCTCTTACTCAGCAGTTTCTTGAACTGCCTGGAGAAGAGAGAGAATTGTCCATCCGACAGCTCGGAGCCCGATGTGCTAGGCTCTGAGTTTTCATGGGTGTTTGGAGCTCGTGTCCTTACAGGTGACATAGTTCTAGACTTTCTTAAACCTTCTTCCTTTAAGGCTGTAGACTTCTCTATGCTTGAAGATCGATTGGCCTGCTCCTCCTTATTTTTGGTGTTCATTTGGAGTTCGTAGGAGAGCAATTTGTCGAAAAGATTCTGAGGGTCGAACTTTGGCAACTTTCCAAATTCTATGATGGCGACAACCTTTGTGTCCCTGTCCTTTGTAAGCAATCTAAGGAACTTGTTGTTCAGTTCACCACTAGTGAAGACGTGGCCGTAGTTCCTTAGACCGTCCACAACCTTGAAGAACTTTTCAAAGCTGGCAGCTATGTAGTCATCGACCCCTTGCATGAAGGCTTCATACTCCTTGTTCAGAAACGTTCTATGATCATCTCTCACTTCTTCAGTACCTTCCATCAGGACAACCAGACAGTCTCACATCTATTTAGCAGACTTATTGTGGAATAAGTTATGGATCATGGAATCGTCCACTACACTCGCTATGATATTCTTAGCCTTCTTATCAAGGGAGACTTAGGCAATCTCATCCTTAGTAAGATTCATCATCTTCTTTGGAATCATGATTGCTGGATTTATTGTAGATTCTAGACTAGGGATATGAGATCCTTCTTACACTATCTAAAAGATCCTTGGATGAACATCTTCCATGAACAACCGTACATGTTCTTTCCACATGAGAAAGTTTTTCTTGGTACACACTGGTAGCTTCATAGTTGATATGTCCTTGCTTTGATCCATGGTGAAAGTGCAGAATCTCTGAATGCTATATCAGGGATCATGATCAAAGTGTGAACTTTATTTGACTAACCTCCCTATGATACCACTTGAAAGTATCTAGCGTGGACCTAAATCACCTAGAAGAGGGTGAAGAGGTGATGTTTGTGTCCTGTTGTGAAATAAAAATAATCGTAAAAAACAAGCACATAAACATAGAGATTTTATAGTGGTTCCCGGAGTTGTGTACATCCACTGTCCCGCCTCGCCTATTTCCCATGAAGGGTAGATTCGGCTACATCACCAAACTCAGATTTCGTCAAATATTACACCTCAGAGTCTCAACTCCTACACCTCGGAGATGAAGCTCCTACCACTCAGAGAACAAACTCTCCTATAGCTCGATGCACAAAGCGGTTCTACACACTCGATCCACAACAAAATCTACTCTCTCGATCCACAAGCGGAGCTACAAAACTCGGAGAAAATTCTCCTTCAATATTCAAAACTAAGTTACAACAACAACACATGTTTCCAATCTTGATATGACGTTCTTTGAAGGATGGAAGTTGAATCTTGGAGAACTCGGAACCTTAAAATCATGGATCTAAAACCTTGATCTTTGACCAACAAGGTCTGGAGAAAAAATAGATCTTGAACGAATAAGCGATCCAGTCAACGAAGTTGTCGGCGAAGAAGATTGCTAGAAGTCTCGGCTGATCAGATGAAAATCACGAAAAATGTAGGTCGGCCGACGAGATTCTTTTTCGGGAAATATGAGATTTTGATTTTAAAAATTCAGTTTTTGGATTCCTTGTTTGATTTTGAAATAATCTTAGGTATTTATAGGAAGATTCAAAATCAAACGACTATAAAAGGTTTCCAAAATTGAAACCTAGAAAAGTACTGTACATGGCCGTCAGTATCGAACCAGGAAGAAAATTGGAAAAATTGACAAGGAAAATTCGGCAAAAATCGTCGAGTATAAGCTATGATATTCGCCGAATTAGTGTAATGAATGTCCCTGAAAATTACCTAAGATATATTCGGGGAGTATCACTTGGGATACTCGTCGAATTCTGCGAGTATCACTAGAGATACTCGACTAATTCGGCGAGTATCACCAGTGATACTCGTCGAATTTGCCTTCGTCAAATACTGGAATCCCAGAGAATTTATCCTAAGTATATTCGACGAATTTGGCAGGTATCAAGAAGCATACACAACGAATTCGGCGAGTATCAAGGGTATACGCGATGAATTCAACGTATATGACTCACCATACTCGCTGAATATTACTTAGGTCAATTCTTCATTTCTGACTCCTGGTCTTGGCCTTCCTTGATCCGTCTCATGTACTTAGAAAAAAAGTACACCTCAATAAGGAGATTACACATGAGTCAACATGATGGCCTACAGAATGAGGGATTACATTGTGTAGTCCTGGGTTTACTGACCCACTGTATCCTGACATTGGTGTGGACTTGTTATTGTAAACCTACAAGTACATAACTGAAATACAATATCAAATACACCCTCAATTCATCTTTGCTTGACTGGACACTTCTTCAAATCAGGGTTATTGTGGATATAATACCCAACAACTTGGTTTCTTGAGAAAACTTCTGGGCTTTTCTTGAGAATGAGATAGAATATTTTCAGACAATTTTCTGAGACGCCCAATGGTTTCTCGAGAACAACTTGCTTTCTTGAGAAATGTACTTAGACTTCTCGAGAAACAGACTTCAATTTCTCGAGAAATACACAACAATTTTTCAAAAAAAGTTTCTTTTCTTCTTTGTTGACAACCAACAACCCTTCATTTCTTTCATTTCTTTAGTACTTGAATATGAAGTGCATCCCAATAGAGAGGTTACACATGTGTCAACACCATGGATCACATAATGAGGGATTACATTGCATGGTCCTGTTTTTAGTGACTCATTATAAACTGACATTGGTCTACACTTAACAATAATGACCTGCAAGTACATAAGTAGAATACAACATCAAACATAAACTTAATTCATCTTAATTCAAGGGTGACTTCACACAAATCTAGGATATTGTTGATACAATATCCAACATTCTGGTACTCGTGTTATATTTTAAATTTACCTGCTTTTTACCTCTCTTTTGTAGAGATTAGTTGGTGTTTGCGAGTTCACATCCGGTACTCGGGTTATATTTTAAATTTACCTACTTTTGAATTCTCTTTTATAGAGAATAGTATATGTTCACGAGTTAACTTCAACTACTTGTGTTATATTTTAAATTTACCAGCTTTTGACCTCTCCTTTATAGAGATTAACAGGTGTTCACGAGTTCACTTTAGGTACTGACATTATATTTTAAATTTACCTGTTTTTGACTTCTCTTTTGTAGAGATTAGCAGACATTCGCGAGGTAACTTCAGGTACTAACGTTACATTTTAAATTTACCTGCTTTTGAATTCTATTTTGGAGAGACTAGAAGGTTTTCTTGAGTTCACTTCAGGTACTCGCATTATATTTTAAATTTACATATTTTTACTTCACTTTTGCAGAGATTAGCAGGTTTTCGCTAATTCACTTCAGGAACTCACGTTATATTTTATATATTCCTATTGTTGACTTCTCTTTGAAGAGAGTAGTAGATATTTGCGAGATCACTTCAGGTACTTGTAATATATTTCAAATATACCTGCTTATGACATTTCCTTTACAGAGATTAGCCGGAGTTCGCGAGTTCACTTTAGGTACTCACATTATATTTTAAATTTACCAACATATAACTTCTATTTTGGAGAGATTAGCATGTATTCTCGAGTTCACTTCATGTACTTGCATTATATTTTAAATTTACTTGATTTTGAATTATCCTTTACATAGATTAACAGGAGTTCACATGTTCACTTTAGTTACTCGTATTATATTTTAATATTACCTATTTTGACTTCTCTTTTGTAGAACTTAGCAAATGTTCGCGAGTTCACTTTAGGTACTCGCATTATATTTTAAATTTACCTGCTTTTGACTTCTCTTTTGGAGAGATTAGAAGGTTTTGTTTGTTCACCTCAGGTACTCACGTTATATTTTAAATTTACCTATTTTGACTTCTCTTTTAGAGAGATTAGCAGGTGTTCGTGAATTCACTTTATGTAGTCATGTTATATTTTAAATATCCCCACATTTGACTTCTCCTTTGCAGAGATTAGCAAGTATTCGCTAGTTCACTTTAGGAACTCACATTATATTTTAAATATACCTGCTTTTGACCTCTCTTTTGTAGAGATTAGCAGGTGTTCACAAGTTCACTTCTGGTACTAGCGTTATATTTTAAATTTACCTACTTTTGACTTCTCTTTTATAGAGATTAGCAAGTTAACTTCAGGTACTCGGGTTATATTTTAAATTTACCTGCTTTTGACTTCTCGTTTGCAGAGATTAGTAGGTGTTTGTGAGTTCACTTCAAGTACTTGTGTAATATTTTAAATTTACCAGCTTTTAACATCTCTTTTTTAGAGATTAGCACGTGTTCGCGAATTCACTTCTGGTGCTCGCATTATATTTTAAATTTACATGCTTTTCACTTCTCAATTATAGAGATGCACAGGTGTTCACGATTTCACTTCAAGTACTCGCATTACATTTTAAATTTACATATATTTGACCTCTCTTTTGTAGAGATTAGTAGGTGTTCACGAGTTCACTAAAGGTACTCACGTTATATTTTAAATTTACACGATTTTTACTTCTCTTTTATAGATATTAACAGGTGTTTGCTAGTTAACTTCTTGTGCTTGGGTTATATTTTAAATTTACCAATTTTTGACTTCACCTTTGCAAAGATTAGCAGGTGTTCAGTTCACTTCAGGTACTCATATTTTATTTTAAATTTACCATCTTTTGACATCTCTTTTGTAGAGATTAGTAGGTGTTCGCTAGTTCACTTCAGGCACTCGCATTATATTTTAAATTTACCAGATTTAGACTTCTCTTTTAGAGAGATTAGCAGGTGTTCATGAATTCACTTTAGGTAGTCATGTTATATTTTATATTTCCTGCTTTGACTTCTCCTTTGTAGAGATTAGCAGGTGTTGGCGAGTTCAATTCAGGTACTCGAATTATATTTTAAATATACCTGCTTTTGACCTCTCTTTTGTAGAGATTAGCAGGTGTTCAAGAGTTCACTTCAGGTACTAGCGTTATATTTTAAATTTACCCGCTTTCGACTTCTCTTTTATATAGATTAGTAGGTGTATGCAAGTTAACTTCAGTTACTCGGGTTATGATAACTCTAAATTTATACTTATTTTTATAATATTTTTTATTTAATAATTAATTAATTTAGAGTTATATTTCTATTAAACAAGTTTCTAATTACTTTATTTTTAATATTTCAGGTTGATCTCATTAGAAAATTATATTTTAAAGCTATCAGATTATTCAGGTGTAATTTTGGAGCAAAACTGGAAAAAGTCCAAGTACACGCCTAAGTCACAAGCGTGACCCAATAGTCACGGGCTTGACATGTAGCCGTGGCGAATCCGGCCATTCCAGGTGTACTGACATGTCAATTAAAATCACACGCTTTCGGTCACGGGCTTGACCATACAGCCACGTGTGTGTATATCAGGCGTGAACAGCAGATGGAGCTCCAGACTTTAATTGCACGTCAGATTAAAATTACACGCCTATGCCACCGGTGTGACCATAAGGCCACAAGCGTGTCGCTAAGGCATGACGATCAGGCGTGTCGACTGCTTTAAGTGGCATGTTTTAGATTCAGAGCATTCCAGCATTCAAGCCCTGGTCACGAGCATGACTCAGGGTCGTGATCCTTCCCACAACTGCCAGAGTTCTTCCCACCATTTCCAGCAACTGACAAGACATGCCCTAGTTCACGGGTGTGACCTAGGGCATGACCCGCCACTTAAAAACGTTTTGCGGTTTCTCTCTAAGGTTCCCAGGCCTTGAAGATGACAGTTCCAAGCCTACCCGACCTAGGTTACTGGCATGACCTTGGTGCGTGACTCTCCATCAAACTTGCCTATAAATTCCAGACAATTTGAGAAGCTTGGGCGGAGATTTTGGGAGTTGAAGTTCTCTATTTTCTGCTAAATTTCTTGGATTTTTCAATATCCTAGTCTAGATCTTTTACTTTGTATGCTTTAACTTATGTTGTTTTTCATTCAATCAAGTCTCTCTCCTCTCTATTTTGTAATTACCTAATAATGATGAGTAGCTAAACTCCATTTAACACTTGATCATGATGAACCTTGTAATGAAATAAGCTTTTCAATTTTATCAAAAATGTCATGTTCATTATTTTACATACTGACGATTTATCTTTGAATTTTATTGTTTCGAATTCATATTTTGCGGATACGTTCTTCGATCTAAGATCAGTATCTTAAATGACCGAGAGGTTGCGGATACGAGTAGATCACTCAAGGATAATAGGAGTTGCAAGCACTCCTCAGGAGAGGACGACATAAATCATCCGGATTGGAGTAAAATCCAATAGAGGGTTCACCGCCAAAAACAAGCTTAGGGGTTTCAACTGGCCGAGAGGTCTTAATCGATCAACCTAAGGTTAGTCAAAAACATGAGCTCGAGAGAGACACTTTTGTACTTTGGGAACCTCCATGGTCGAGTGACTAATTAAAGAGGTGATAATATGTTTTGTAGTTTAAACTACTCGGGTAATTACAAGATTTAATTATTTAAATCATATCTTTAAAGCTTTATTTTGACTTTCTATTGTATATATTAATAACACAATTGTTTGTTTTCTTCCTTTTACTGGTTTGCAGTTTTTCAACTCAGAATTCGTCGATCGGCCCAATTTCGCCGAACTCCCGTCCACTTTCTGCGTTCGGCGTTCTCCTCCGTTCGTCGAACTCCCTTCCAATTTCTGCATTCGACGTTTTCCTCCGTTCGTCAAACTCCTGTCCACTTTCTGTGTTTGACGTTTTCCTTCGTTCGCGGACCTCTCCTACAGTTCAAAGTTCGTCGACCTCGCCTTCAGTTCAAAGTTTGTCGACCTCGCCTTCAGTTCAAAGTTCGTCGATCCCACCTTCCACTATTTGCGTTCTACGTTTTCTCCGTTCGTCGAACTCCCGTCCACTTTTTGCATTCGATGTTTTCCTCCGTTCGTCGACCTCGCTTTCAGTTCAAAGTTCGTCGATCTCTCCCACCTTTTCCTCTGTTTTCGTCAATCCCCCTCTCCTTCTTTCATCGAGCTTTTTCCGCTGCCAGTGACAAGTCACGTTTTCCACAAAAGCGTGCTACTGCCAAAAATGCACGTCACTCGTACCCAGGCAATCATCATTATCCACCAGATTTCATACAGAGGTCAACCGTCACGCATGATAGTAGGCGTGGGCATGTCCTGCTCTTTGAAAAATCTATAAATAGAGCCCCACCCCTTGTGTTTGTAAAAAAAACTGAACTTTGGAGAGGGGAAGTGCTTCCATTTTCAGTTCTTCCTTAGTGTTCTTCCTCTCTCCTTTTGTCATTTTCAGTTTTTCTTAGTTTTCGTTTCAATATTACTGCTTCTATAATAGTTCTTGAAATTTCTTTAGTAGTTTACTTTTAGTGCTAGCTTAGTTTTTCATTTCCTATAAGTGTAATAGTTTTTATATTTCAAGTTGTAAGCTCTCTATTTGAATTAATATAAAGTCTGTTTACTTTTACCTTTCTCAATTTTATTTCCATGCGCTCCTACTCATCTCTCTTCCTCCAATTCACCATGAGTAACTAATCCTCCTTGTGCTCGATCTTGATGATCCGAGGTTCGAGTTAACTAAGTTATGATTCTCTAGTTTACTTTTCCTTTGTAATGTTTAGACCTTGATTTACTTTTGATTAATTATGATTGGAGATATATCATCGATATATATTTTCCATCTTTGTTTCCACTCTTAGCTAGCCGAGAGAATCATAGTTTAGAGTGAACACTTACGAGTGAAGAGAGTTGCACACAACCCTCGAGAGAGGCAGACGTTAAATCTTCCGGATTGGAGTGAAATCCAATAGCGGGGTTCACAGCGTAAAGCGAGCTTTAGGCCTCCAATTTGGACGAGAGTTCGGTTGAACCTTCCTAAACTCAGGTGTGCACGTCTTCGAGAGAAGCGTGTTCATTCTTTAGGAACATCCACGTCAAGGTCCTTTGCCTTATTAAAATAGAGTTTATTATCGCATTTTTGATCAAGTTAGGCTAATGTGATTCTCGAACGTGTGTTTTTCTTAATCATTGTTTAACCCCTCCTTTTAATCGCTAGTTGGGGTCTCTCTGATTAAGTGCAAGTACTCTTCTTTTTGCAAGTCGTCTCTTTTGTTTAATTTAGTTAACAACCCTCAAAATTTCTTCGATAAGATAAGAGTCTTCATGTGAGTAAGATTACTCAACGGTTCCTGGATTTAAATACGACACTTGTGTCCCCTAGCTATAGTTTGATAGGTGTACTTTGTAAGACCCCCCCTCCCCGGATCCCAAAACACGGCACGAAGGGGGAGTCTTATGCCCGGAAGAGCCGCCTTGCGGTAACATTAGCACACGGGCTAACCTGTACCACAAGACGCCTATTCCACCGGCTACAACAATATCAATAAATCATGCTAACCCAACCAAATAAATAAGCAAGAGAAGTCAAAATCCACACTAAGTAATATATAATGTCCAAAACATGAAATGATGAGAAGCTAAACATGCTTCTACAAAATATCAGAGTACAGCTAATCATTGCCCAAACGGGCTACATCAGAGTAATCAAAATACTAACATAAGTAACCGACGGTATCGACGACACCGTCACATCAGGCCCTGTCGTCCTGGCCTGGCTGTCCTGCTGCGTAGTCTGCGGCTGCTCTCCCTGCGGCGTGACCTCCTAAAAAGGAAGACGTAGCAACCGTTAGTCGAAACGACTAAGTGGTTTCACATCCGCTCCCCCGGCGACTCCCCGGCACCGGGCGGAGAAAAGGAACAAGAGTATAGTATATAACAAGTATACAAGTAAAGGAGTATAAGCAGGTGGCAAGGTACATGAATATAATGTATAATCTAGCAGTTCTACAAGCTATCATCATATAACAACAGGTGTAAGGAAATCTATAACAGGAAAGTAACTTAACTTATAAGAATGCCCATACAAACTTATAAGTTAAGGATCGGGTTACATAAAGTAACTCATCGTATAGGAGTGCCCATACAAACTTATACGATGAGGATCTTGTTGTGCAATGTTATGAAATGCTATGAATGCTATGCAATGACTCACCCATGCACACCCATGCAATTGCTATGTCGACACAGACTATAGTTCCCACTTTTCGAGCAGGTAGCTAACCTCTCAGGCATCAGCCGCCGTGGCCAGGCGGTGACAGTAGAACAGGCACTTCTACTACTAGGCGGGTATCACACTACTTCACCTAGGCCTCCGTACGCCTCAACGCTAAGAGCACAACAGCGGAGCCCATGCGTACTATGGCCCAGCGGGGTCTTGGGTAGATGTGCACCAAGAACACAGCCCGAACTGGCCTTGCGTGACCCGGAAGGGGCCTCGGAAGAAAGCACGAGGACACAGCCCAACCATTCATATGGCCGGAGGGGCCTCGGGACGTGAACACCGAGGACACAGCCCAAACCGACCAAGTCTAACTGCCAACTCCCGTCGGTGTGACGACTGGCGAGCCCGTAGACCTGCCACACTATCCTTAACCCAGGATTACGACACCGCGTGTCGACTCACACCACATGCAAATACCACAGCAACATATCATGGAAGGGGCCTCGGAAGTAAACACGAGGACACAGCCCAACCATCCATCCACACCTTATCTCAACACAACCAAAACAAGTGACGGTCAACACCGCACTTACATCCCTTCACAATACTACCCGTAGGGAGACGACTCTCTAAGTATTGGACTACAAGACTTGTTTCATTAATCAAACATGTCCATGATCATAATCTATTCATCTATATGACTTTCCAAATGATGACAATGTAATATAAATATGGTGGGCATATGAAGATCTAACACACTTTCCATTTGATAATGTCATAATATAAACATGAAGTGCCCAATTTTCCATCTTTCAATTTCTACCAATTCAATTCATTTAAATAAGATTGCTTCACAATTTGATAATATGAAATCTGATTAATAAGCTACTACAATCATGCAACAAATGAATACTCATAAGTGTTCAGCCAAGCCAAGTATCTTGCATTATTAATTCCACCGAATCAAAATTCATTTTCCATTAAGCCCAGAAATTAGGTGCAGGCTGCATCTGGACAGCAACTTCGACCGGAGATTCCCGAAGATACAGGAATCCGGTGAAGACGTGTAACCCCACGATGGAAAGGTCTTTCCGAGATCTACAACTCTCGTATTCAGGCCTCGACCCAAATTTGATATTATCCTATTTGAAATCGGACTTGAAGTCCGCTGCGTATAGAACGCAGTTTCTGCATACAAGATTTATAGAACACCAATTTCGATTAGACTTTCCCGTGGCTACCCACTTCGCTAGAGGTCGTGCAACCATTCGTTGGAAAGGTATTTTCAAGGGCTTCAACTTTCGTGTTTAGCCAAAAGCCCAGATCTGGCCATATCACACTTAAAAATGGCCACGAAGTTCGCTGCGCGCAGAATACAGATTCTGCACGCTTCTTAAGGCAGAATGAACGGCATCGGTTCATCTTCCTCCTCAAGGCGATTCTTCCCAAATCATTCCAGAAAATCTCCTCCCTTATTCACCCTCAAGAGGCCAAAACCCTTCACGAAACCATCACTTATCATCACATTGAAGAAGGGCGTGGTTGAAGAGATCTAAAACCTAAGACACAAGTCTTAGCATGGCCTTTCCTAGAAAACTCCTCCTCACCATCAAGACTCTCTTGAGTCGATGTCTCTCTTAGGAAAATAACTATAGATCTAACACCAAGGGAGAGGGTAGGAAACTCACATTGGCTCCAGCGGTACCACCATTTCCGGCCATGGATCTCGTAGTTCTCCTTGGCGGCATCTTCTCTTTCACGGCAATGGCGGATCTCCTTCGGTAGAACTTGCTCCAGCAGTTTCCCTCTCACCAGGAGTTCTCACAGGAATTTGGGGATGAAATGAACATGAAAACGGCTAGGGTTTTCTGTCCCCCTTATATATAAAATGTGACACGGGTAGGGACACGGCCGTGTCCTTACCCGTGTCCTGCCTGGCGAAGCGGCAACGACAGTTTCCATGTCGGTTCAATACTTGACACGGGTAGGGACACGCCCGTGTCCCGACCCGTGTCCACATGACACGGCCGTGTGCCTGGCCGTGTCCTTGGCCGTGTCCTTCTCGGGTTGCATCTCGACACGCCTCGTCGAGCTCAACTCGACGCACACGGGTAGGGACACGCCCGTGTCACTACCCGTGTCACTTGGTGTCGACACAGTTCGACGATCTCGACACGGCTCGTCGAGCTCAACTCGACGCACACGGGTAGGGACACGGCCGTGTCACTACCCGTGTCAGTTGGTGTCGACACAGCTCGACGATCTCGACACGGCTCGTCGAGCTCAACTCGACGCACACGGGTAGGGACACGGCCGTGTCACTACCCGTGTCACTTGGTGTCGACACAGCTCGTCAGTCTCGATACAGCTCGTCGAGCTCAACTCGACGCACACGGGGAGGGATACGACCGTGTCTCTACCCGTGTCGCTACCCGTGTCACTACCCGTGTCACTACCCGTGTCACTACCCGTGTCTTTTTACACTGATTTCTCCACTTCTCCACAAGTGCAGTCCAATTCCCTGCACTTCTCAGGACTCGAGTCAACCCTCCTGACTCAAAACACACACACTAGGGGCCTAGAGTGATTCGGGACGTTACAAATCCTATAAACAAAATAAAAGATTTCGTCCCCGAAATCAGGCTTAGGCTGTGGGGAGAAGAGCATAACAGGAAATTTAACATATGCTTTTAAATAAGATTACCTTGAGCAAACAACTCCGGGTAGCGTTGCTGCATCAAATCCATTGGCTCCCACGTCTACTCCTCTTTCCCATGATTCGACCATAGTACCTTCACCAAGGGTACACTTTTGCGGCGCAAAGTTCTTGTCTCGCTGTCAACAATCCGCACCGGCTCTAGTCGCACAGACCTATCTGATGCCACTGCACCATCAGTAGTGGGAATATACTGGTCGGGCCGCAACAGTGCTTTTCGAAGCGACGACACATGGAACACGTCGTGGAGATTTTCTAGTTCTGGTGGTAACTCCAACCGATAGGCCAATGGGCCAATCCTTTCCAATATAGTATAAGGCCCAACATACCTTGGGCTGAGCTTTTTCACTCCACGCACCCGCGACACTCCATGCATCGGCCGAATCTTGAGGAACACTTTTTCGCCCACTTGGAACTCCACCATCCGGTGCTTTTTATTGTAATATTTCGCCTGTCGACTTTGAGCCTCCAACATGCGATCCCGTATCAATCTGACCGCCGCATCAGTATCATCTATGTATTCATTTCCCAATGCCTTCGGATCTTCATCTTGCACCCAAGACAAGGGAGTCCTGCACCTTCTTCCATAAAGGGCTTCATGGGGCGCCATGCCGATGCTCGCCTGATGGCTATTATTATAGGAGAATTCCACTAGTGGCAAGAGCCTTTCCCATGGCTCTCCTCTGTCCAGCACACATAACCTCAATAAATCTTCCAGTGTCCTGATGGTCCTTTCAGACTGCCCGTCCGTCTGTGGGTGGAATGCAGTACTAAAGGTTAGGCGCGAGCCCAAATACGCCTGTACCGTCTTCCACTCATTGGATGTAAATCGACCATCCCGATCCGAAACAATTATCTTGGGCACGCCATGATACCGTACAAATTGCTCCACAAAAAGGCGTACCAAAACATCCACGTGTGCTTCCTTCTTCATTGGAATGAACCGGGCCACCTTTGTCAGTCGATCAACAATAACCCATACTGAATCATTCCCGGAGCGGGAACGAGGTAACCCATGAACAAAGTCCATGGAGATATCCTCGAACTTCCATTCGGGGATGGGCAGCGACTGCAACAAACCACCGGGACTCCTGCATTCAGCCTTCACTCTTTGACATGCTTCACAATGAGTGACATAGTACCGGACATCCTTCTTCATTCCGGGCCAACACATGGTCTTTCGTAATCCGGCGTACATCTTAGCAATACCCGGGTGCACTGAATATTGAGAGGAATGTGCCTCTCTCAAGATATCCTCCCTAATTTTGCCGCCCTTGGGAATATAGAGTCGGCCACGAAAATAAACGAGGCCGTCTTTGAGTGTGTACTCATCGGTGGTCCCATCTTCAATTGCCTTGATTGCCGGGGCCAAGGCCGCATCCACTCCTTGCTCCACCCGAATCCGGTCTCGGATATCACAAACTATGCTCATGTTGGCCAAATACTCCGCATACTCTGCCGAAGGAGCCTTGAATACTAGAGTAATTTCCATCTCCTCGATCATCCGAGCCAAATCCATACTCATCAACTGAGACTCTGGGCTAGAGCCTGGCGCTTTTCTACTCAAGGCATCGGCTACCGAGTTCGCTTTCCCGGGGTGGTAGTTCATGGTGAACTCATAGTCGCATAGAAACTCCAACCACCGCCGTTGTCTCAGGTTCAACTCCTTCTGAGTGTGGACATACTTCAAGTTCTTGTGATCGGAAAAGATCTCGCAGTGTACGCCATATAGGTAATGCCTCCAGACCTTCAAAGCGAAGACCACTGCTCCCAACTCCAAATCATGAACCGGGTAATTGATTTCATGTTTATTTAACTGCCTTGAAGCGTATGCGATCACGTGCCCGTGCTGCATCAATACCGCTCCCATCCCTTGATATGATGCGTCCGTGTAAACTTGGAATCCTTCCTTCCCCGACGGAAGTGCAAGGATGGGGGCGGAGGTAAGCCTATCTTTCAATTCTTGAAATGCCGCTTCACATTGAGGTGTCCACTCAAATGACACACCCTTCTTCGTCAAGGAGGTAAGAGGAAGGGCAATCTTGGAAAATCCTTTCACGAACTTGCGGTAGTAGCCAGCAAGTCCAAGAAAGCTTCGTACATCGGCCGCCGACTTTAAGGGAGACCACTCCTTCACGGCCCGCACCTTTGCTGGATCCACTGCTAACCCTGCTCCACTGATCACATGCCCCAAGAAGGCAACCTCCTTAAGCCAGAATTCACACTTGCTAAACTTGGCATACAAGGCGTGCTCCTTCAATTTCTTCAAAACTAAGGTCAGGTGCTCGACATGCTCCTCCTCCGTCTTTGAGTAGACCAAGATGTCGTCGATGAAAACAATGACGAAGATGTCTAAATACGGTTCAAACACCTTGTTCATCAAACTCATGAAGGCCGAAGGGGCATTTGTGAGCCCAAACGGCATTACTGTGAACTCATACAAACCATATCTCGAACTGAATGCTGTTTTCTGAATATCCCCCTCATGTATCCTCAACTGATAGTATCCGGAGCGCAAATCCAATTTAGAAAACCAATGTGCTCCCACTAGTTGATCGAAAAACTCATCGATCCGCGGTAGCGGATAAGTGTTCCGCACCGTCAACCGATTGAGTTCCCGATAATCTATGCACAATCGCAGTGTTCCATCCTTCTTCTTCACGAACAGCACAGGGGCTCCCCATGGTGATGAACTGGGGCGAACGAACCCTGAATCCACGAGTTCTTGCAATTGAACTCTAAATTCCGCGAGTTCTTTCGGAGCCATTCTGTACGGAGCCTTGGATACAGGCTTGGCACCTGGTACTAGATTGATCTAGAAGTCAACCTCTCTATGCGGAGGTAATCCTGGTAGCTTCTCAGGAAATACCTCGGGAAAATCCCGCACAACCCGTACATCCTTTAATTCCAACACTTCCTCCTTCAACTCGAACCAGATCATGAAGACCTCGTCCCCCTTCATATGAGCTTTTACAACCTGGACGGAAGATAACATCATGCGAGGCGCAAAGCCAATACCTTGGAAGATGACGTCAGAGTCTCCATGTCTCAAATAGATCCGCTTCTCCGCGCAGTCGATCCTCGCGATGTGCCAATCCAGCCATACCATGCCCAAAATGATGTCAAACTCCGGCATTCTCAGAACCGTGGCCGGCGTATCAAAGGCCTTCCCATCAATAAATAACTCAAACTCGCACTTGGCGGTTGCGATCATCTCCGAGCCATCCGGAAGGCGTACACGTCGGGCTATGCCAGTGAAGTACTGCACACCCTCCACGTCTTTTATGAAATCCTCGGACACAAATGAGTGTGAGGCACTGGTATCGAACAGCGCATAGGATGCCTTCCCGCCAATAATCACGGTGCCTAAGTACCAACAACCAAAACTTATTGCTAGTGGCTAGTAAGTTCTAATCAATTCAAGTTAGACCATGCAAATATGTAAATTAATTAAATCATACCTGCAATCACATCTTGTGGGTTCCGTTCCTGCGCCATGTCAAGCGCGTACACCTGATCCCGGACCGGTCTGGGGTTTCCTCTTGGCGGTCCTCGTCCTCGACCACGCATATATCCCCGCCCTCATGGAGCTGCTGGAGGGAGAGCAGGAGGGAGAGCAGGAGGAACGTTCCCATATAGCTGCGGGCAAAAACGCCGGATGTGGCCCGGCTGGTTGCATTCGAAGCACACCAGACCACGACGCCCTTCAAGTTGTTGAAATCGCTGAGGCTGTGGGGGTGGAGGCAACGCAGGCGGCTGCGGAACTGGATGCTCCACCCTATAGTTTCGGTGGACACGCCCTCCACCTCTTTGATAACCTCTTCCTCCTCTGAAGTCCCGTCTCCTTCTATTACTTAGGCCGGCTTCCATCACGTCCTCCGCAGGCCTCTTACTACATCCCAGGTGGTCCGCCTCCAATCTTTTCGCCATATCAATGATCTCCGCCAAGCTACCATCCGCTATAAATAAAAGGGACTGCCTTAGGGGATCTCGCAGCCCTTTATAGAAGCGCTTGGCATAACCTCTGTCATCCAACTCATAAGAATCCGCAAACCTTGGGAGATGCTGGAATTCCCGCTGGTATTCTGTAACCGACTTTGATCCCTGCTTTAGTAGAAGGAACCTCTGCTCAAGCTCATCTCGGGCCGATGTAGGGATAAAGTGCTCCAAGAAAACACCCGAGAATTCACTCCAACTTATCTCTGTGTAGATCCGGCCTTGGAAGGTAGAGCCCATGAGGGACTTCCACCACCTCTTCGCATGTAAGTCCAAGACGGACACTGCCAATGTCACTGCCATGTTGGCTGGGCAACGGATACCGACCAACAACTCCTGTATCGTGTCTAGCCATTCCTCTGTACGTACGGCTGACTCCGTCCCAAGGTAGACGGGAGGGGAGAGAGCCCGGAAGGTGCTCAGCCAGTTGGAGCTCGGGGCCTGTTGTTGCACCGGAGCCTGCTGTGTCTTAAAAGCATCAAGAATGGCGGTGAGCGTCTGCCCCAACTCAGACTGTTCGAACTGAGTGGGTATGGGAGGGGTAGGAGTACCCCCCATCGGCTCAACATGCAGTGGAACCTACACATACACGACAAATTTGTGGTCAGGTTGGCTAAACTTAAGGTCAAAGTTGGACAAACTTAATGTGAATTACATATGGGCACACCACTGCTTCCGCTAAGTCAGTTTGTCCCCAAACTGACTAACCAAATGGGGGTGGCACCATTGTTGAATGACTTCTTAGTTGAGGATCGTGACAAACTGATACCATTTGTAAGACCCCCCCTCCCCGGATCCCAAAACACGGCACGAAGGGGGAGTCTTATGCCCGGAAGAGCCGCCTTGCGGTAACATTAGCACATGGGCTAACCTGTACCACAAGACGCCTATTCCACCGGCTACAACAATATCAATAAATCATGCCAACCCAACTAAATAAATAAGCAAGAGAAGTCAAAATCCACACTAAGTAATATATAATGTCCAAAACATGAAATGATGAGAAGCTAAACATGCTTCTACAAAATATTAGAGTACAGCTAATCATTGCCCAAACGGGCTACATCAGAGTAATCAAAATACTAACATCAGTAACCGACGGTATCGACGACACCGTCACATCAGGCCCTGTCGTCCTGGCCTGGCTGTCCTGCTGCGTAGTCTGCGGCTGCTCTCCCTGCGGCGTGACCTCCTAAAAAGGAAGACGTAGCAACCGTTAGTCGAAACGACTAAGTGGTTTCACATCCGCTCCCCCAGCGACTCCTCGGCACCGGGCGGAGAAAAGGAACAAGAGTATAGTATATAACAAGTATGCAAGTAAAGGAGTATAAGCAGGTGGCAAGGTACATGAATATAATGTATAATCTAGCAGTTCTACAAGCTATCATCATATAACAACAGGTGTAAGGAAATCTACAACAGGAAAGTAACTTAACTTATAAGAATGCCCATACAAACTTATAAGTTAAGGATCAGGTTACATAAAGTAACTCATCGTATAGGAGTGCCCATACAAACTTATACGATGAGGATCTTGTTGTGCAATGTTATGAAATGCTATGAATGCTATGCAATGACTCACCCATGCACACCCATGCAATTGCTATGTCGACACAGACTATAGTTCCCACTTTTCGAGCAGGTAGCTAACCTCTCAGGCATCAGCCGCCGTGGCCAGGCGGTGACAGTAGAACGGGCACTTCTACTACTAGGCGGGTATCACACTACTTCACCTAGGCCTCCGTACGCCTCAACGCTAAGAGCAGAACAGCGAAGCCCATGCGTACTATGGCCCAGCGGGGTCTTGGGTAGATGTGCACCAAGAACACAGCCCGAACTGGCCTTGCGTGACCCGGAAGGGGCCTCGGAAGAAAGCACGAGGACACAGCCCAACCGTTCACATGGCCGGAGGGGCCTCGGGACGTGAACACCGAGGACACAGCCCAAACCGACCAAGTCTAACTGCCAACTCCCGTCGGTGTGACGACTGGCGAGCCCGTAGACCTGCCACACTATCCTTAACCCAGGATTACGACACCGCGTGTCGACTCACACCACATGCAAATACCACAACAACATATCATGGAAGGGGCCTCAGAAGTAAACACGAGGACACAGCCCAACCATCCATCCACACCTTATCTCAACACAACCAAAACAAGTGACGGTCAACACCGCACTTACATCCCTTCACAATACTACCCGTAGGGAGACGACTCTCTAAGTATTGGACTACAAGACTTGTTTCATTAATCAAACATGTCCATGATCATAATCTATTCATCTATATGACTTTCCAAATGATGACAATGTAATATAAATATGGTGGGCATATGAAGATCTAACACACTTTCCATTTGATAATGTCATAATATAAACATGAAGTGCCCAATTTTCCATCTTTCAATTTCTACCAATTCAATTCATTTAAATAAGATTGCTTCACAATTTGATAATATGAAATCTGATTAATAAGCTACTACAATCATGCAACAAATGAATACTCATAAGTGTTCAGCCAAGCCAAGTATCTTGCATTATTAATTCCACCGAATCAAAATTCATTTTCCATTAAGCCCAAAAATTAGGTGCAGGCTGCATCTGGACAGCAACTTCGACCGGAGATTCCCGAAGCTACAGGAATCCGGTGAAGACGTGTAACCCCATGATGGAAAGGTCTTTCCGAGATCTACAACTCTCGTATTCAGGCCTCGACCCAGATTTGACATTATCCTATTTGAAATCGGACTTGAAGTCCACTGCGTACAAAACGCAGTTTCTGCATACAAGATTTATAGAACACCAATTTCGATTAGACTTTCCCGTGGCTAAAGACTTCGCCAGAAGTCGTGCAACCATTCGTTGGAAAGGTATTTTCAAGGGCTTCAACTGTCGTGTTTAGCCGAAAGCCCAGATCTGGCCATATCACACTTAAAAATGGCCACGAAGTTCGCTGCGCGCAGAATACGGATTCTGCATGCTTCTTAAGGCGGAATGAACGGCATCGGTTCATCTTCCTCCTCAAGGCGATTCTTCCCAAATCATTCCAGAAAACCTCCTCCCTTATTCACCCTCAAGAGGCCAAAACCCTTCACGAAACCATCACTTATCATCACATTGAAGAAGGGCGTGGTTGAAGAGATCTAAAACCTAAGACACAAGTCTTAGCATGGCCTTTCCTAGAAAACTCCTCCTCACCATCAAGACTCTCTTGAGTCGATGTCTCTCTTAGGAAAATAACTATAGATATAGCACCAAGGGAGAGGGTAGGAAACTCACATTGGCTCCAGCGGTACCACCATTTCCGGCCATGGATCTCGTAGTTCTCCTTGGCGGCATCTTCTCTTTCACGGCAATGGCGGATCTCCTTCGGTAGAACTTGCTCCAGCAGTTTCCCTCTCACCAGGAGTTCTCACAGGAATTTGGGGATGAAATGAACATGAAAACGGCTAGGGTTTTCTGTCCCCCTTATATATAAAATGTGACACGGGTAGGGACACGGCCGTGTCCTTACCCGTGTCCTGCCTGGCGAAGCGGCAACGACAGTTTCCATGTCGGTTCAATACTTGACACGGGTAGGGACACGCCCGTGTCCCGACCCGTGTCCACATGACACGGCCGTGTACCTGGCCGTGTCCTTGGCCGTGTCCTTCTCGGGTTGCATCTCGACACGCCTCGTCGAGCTCAACTCGACGCACACGGGTAGGGACACGCCCGTGTCACTACCCGTGTCACTTGGTGTCGACACAGTTCGACGATCTCGACACGGCTCGTCGAGCTCAACTCGACGCACATGGGTAGGGACACGGCCGTGTCACTACCCGTGTCACTTGGTGTTGACACAGCTCGACGATCTCGACACGGCTCGTCGAGCTCAACTCGACGCACACGGGTAGGGACACGGCCGTGTCACTACCCGTGTCACTTGGTGTCGACACAGCTCGTCAGTCTCGACACGACTCGTCGAGCTCAACTCGATGCACACGGGTAGGGACATGGCCGTGTCGCTACCCGTGTCGCTACCCGTGTCACTACCCGTGTCACTACCCGTATCACTACCCGTGTCACTACCCGTGTCTTTTTACACTGATTTCTCCACTTCTCCACAAGTGCAGTCCAATTCCCTGCACTTCTCAGGACTCGAGTCAACCCTCCTGACTCAAAACACACACACTAGGGGCCTAGAGTGATTCGGGACGTTACATACTTGCCTTATCTGGATTGCTAGTTCAGCTCTTTTTCTCTTCACGATTAGCAGCCATCAAGTTTTTGGCGCCGTTGCCAGGGACCAACTTTTGTTGATAATTCAAAAACACGAACTTATTACATTTATCACTTCTCTTTCTCATCCTCTTTCTTAAAAATAAAAAAAAAAATCAAAAAAACATATTAACGCTCTTAATAGAAACCCACATTATAATTTTTCTACACCATCTAACTCTCTCGAAAAAGGCAATGTGGCTTAAATACCACTATCTTTTCTAGTACCTTGCGAACCCTTTATCGGGTAGCCCTTGAGAAGTTCGCGAGTTAAAACAAAAGGAAAAATCTATTTCAAAAAATTAACTCTTTTTCTAGTTTATTTTTCTTTTCCTTTATCTTCTCTTCTTCAAGTGCATGACCCGTGGAAATCTGTAAGATATTTTTGACTTGGACCACAAAATTGAGCGTACTCTTCATAGAAGATCGCGATTTCAAGGTCCTACTCTCCAACAACTGATTGAGGATTCCAAGTCTATTTCTACTACAAAAATGGAATAGCCCATTGTAAAGGAAGCCCTGCATAGGCCTATGTCCTATTATGCATTGCTAAATCTAGAGGGTACAGAATCAAGCATAGTTCGCCCTGCTATAGCTAATAATAATTTTGAACTTAAGCCAAGCATAATTCAAATGGTGCAGCAGTATGTGCAATATGATGGACTTCAAGATGAAGATTCGAACGCGCATAAAGCTAGATTTCTTGAGATTTGTGACACCTTCAAGATCAATGGTGTTACAAATGATGTTATTAGGCTAAGACTCTTTCCTTTCTCCCTAAGAACCAAGGCTAAGCAATGGCTGAACACTCTACCAAAAAATAGCATCACCACTTGGGACCAACTAACTGAAAAATTTCTGGCGAAGTATTTTCCGCCAGCTAAAACCGCAAAACTTAGGAACAATATTTCTGCCTTTGGCCAAATAGATTCTGAAACTTTGTATGAAAACTGGGAAAGAATTAACGAACTCTTAAGATGATGCCCCCATCACGCGCTGCCTGTATGGTTATAAGTGCATACATTTTATAATGGGCTAAATCAAAGCACTAAGCAAATGATAGACGCAGCTTCCAGTGGTACCTTAAATTACAAAACCCTGGAAGTAGCTCTTGGGCTTTTCGAGGACATGGCCATGAACCCATATCAGTTGAATATGCCTAGGTCCCACCCGAACAAACCTTCATGAAGCTTTGAAGTAGGTAATGTCTCCCAGCTGGATCTGCAAGTGGAAGTATTAAGGAAAAAGATAACGGAGATGATTGCTGCCTCCACACCTCAGATATGGGTATCTGCAACTCCTGCTCTCGAACAATTGGATTATGTTAATAATATTCCTAGAAACACTTTTCATAATTTTTCTGCTGCTAATTTTCCTGCTCCGGGTTTCGTTTTCGGAATAGCTATAATCCCTCTTTACGGAACCACCCGAACATTTCGTGGAGTAATCCCTCAAACACAATGCGCCAGCCACCACAAAATGATTTTTCTGCACCACCACCACCTCCTCAAAATTTTCCAAAACCTCAGAAGGTAACGACTCCATCCGTTCATATAGCATATAATAGAAGGTCCGGCCGAGGCCCTACACCATATGCCACAAAACATGTGGAGAGTTTACAGTTTAATACCATAACACAATCGCATCCTAACTCAGAGCATGCTAGCGGAAGATTTTAACAATAATATAGAACACCAACCATGAATGTCCACTATATATATAAACATCCACATTTATATAACAACTCTCAAAGGAATGTACAGCAAATACAACATCGTTTGGCCTTATGGCCTTACAGTTACTCTTTACAAATGTGAATTCCATACATTGGCGTGTATGCCGGCCACACATGAGCAAACCATAACATTCTTTGCTTAGCCTTCAAGGGCTAACAACAGCAGTAGCAACAGCAGCAGGGACTTCTGCGCGTTTATGTCCCGCTCGGCTCTCCAGCACCTGCACAAGGACAACCCACCAAATGGTGGCAAACAAGAAAACAGTCAGCATTCAACTGACCAATTTATAACGACCCTAACTCTTTCCTAGGGCAGTGGTATTCCTTCCCTGTAGGCATAACAATTCATAGGCAGATATATATATATATCACACATTGTGCTCTCACGCATAAACAATCCATGACAACCGTCTGCCCCATGGCCCGACGATCCATGCTCTCAGGGCACATTCTTGGTGTATCGGCGAACCAGGGTCCCACCACCATTCCAGGTCCAACATGTAACGCCCCGAAACTCAAAAGAGCGACGGGAGGCGTTTTGGGCCAAAATTGGTTTCTGGCAGGGGGCACACGACCTGGGATACGGGTGTGTCCAAGGGCGTGTCAGGCTCCAGTCGATGATTTGGCCGTGAGGTCGACGTTTTTCGCTCGACGATGTGTTGAGACAGGGCACACGACCTGAGACATGAGCGTGTCTTAGGGTGTGTCGAGCCCGTGTCGACGATCTGCCCGGGGAGTCGACGAATTTCGCTCGATGAATTGTCGAGACAAGGCACACAGCAAAGGACACGGGCTTGTCCAAGGCTGTGTCAGGCAGTGGACAAACTTCACTCGACGAAGTGTCGAGACCGTGAACAAGGCCTGGAGCCCAGGCGTGTTCGAGTAGACACGGGCTAGGACACGGGCGTGTCCAATACCCGTGTGAGTCTCAGGTTGTTTTCGGGGCTGTGTTGATGGAGGCACATGGCCGACCACACGGCCGTGTCAGTTGGAACAAGGGCATGTCAGGTCGAACACGGGAGTGTTGGATGCCCGTGTATTGTTCCAGGCACGTAAATTTTGATGGTGAATGAGGGACACGACCCTGGACATGGGCGTGTGCCAGGCCGTGTTCGGCCCAGGTTTTACTTTTCAGGCCCGAATCAAGTCCGTTCGTTTCTTTAATTTTGGATCCGACGGTTGGAGGTTGTTCCTACTAGGATATCCCCAGGATTGGGCCTTTGAAACCCTCACTTTTACTTGAGTG
This sequence comes from Platanthera guangdongensis, assembly GCA_039583875.1. NCBI lineage: Eukaryota > Viridiplantae > Streptophyta > Magnoliopsida > Asparagales > Orchidaceae > Platanthera > Platanthera guangdongensis. The sequence goes on along the minus strand of CM077151.1, from coordinate 131,667,128 downwards.
GTTCTCTTTCTAAGTCAAGAGAGAGAGAGGAGAGCAAAGGAAGAAGAAGGAGCTTAGATTCAGCCATTGGAGGAGCTTCGATGCTCCAAATCGTGAGCCGACTTCGGATCTACGGAGGCAAAGAGAGTGCGGTGCTTTTCATCACTTACATTGCCATGGCGCTGAGGAAGAACGCAAGGGTAACGATTCTCTATTTGAGCATGCAAAACTCTCCTTCTTTGCATAGGAAGCCCGCTCTCGCGAGTTTGCGGTGAGTTGGAGGCGTTCCTACTGGTAGACATGAATAGTCCCCGTTGTGTAGAGTCCGTAAGCGAGAACGGACATAGGCATGATGTGTGAAGCCTACCCGGACATGTTGGTCTGGATCGGTGATGTTGCATTGCATAAATGCCGGAGAAAACTCCGTGCGATTGGTTGTTTTTCGGGTTTTCTACATGGTAGATTGCAACAGGGAGCCTTGGGGATTAACCCTAAGGTGCACCCGGAAAACTGGGCGGATGCATGATCTTGCCAACTTGGAGGCCTGAGAGCCAACTTGAACATAACCGAGTTATGTGAATTATGTGATGGAAACGGGACTCGGGAGAAGTTTGACCCGCGCATATGGCTTAAACTGTCGTTGTGATGTGAGCACGGGTTACATGGAACCGTATCCGTTCTATGTCGTTCGGTTAGAGCCGTTGGCATAGATGAGAGTCTTCAGCGGTCTATGGCTTAAATTGACGTGACCTATGCCAAGAAGACAAAAGCTCATATATTTGGCCGTCAAAGTGGCGGTGGTGAGTCCAGAATGTCTATGGCTTAAATTGACATGACATTGGTCGGTTCACTGAGAATGTGCCCTGAGTGTACGGGGTGTGTGGCCGTGCGTGCCTACGCCTGTGATGTTGTGACAATACTATATTGCTCGCTTATGCTAATGAAATGCAGGGAAGGAGCATCGCCGCCCCGAGTTGGGGGCGGGATCGTTATAATTTGGTCAGCATTGCTGACCGTTGCTTTCGTTGGCCACCGTGCGGTTGTTTTGTTGCTTGCAGGTGCTGCTGGACCAAGCAGTCAATAGCGGGCTAAAGCCCAAATTGCGAAGCTGGCCCTCGAAGGCCTAATTGGAGTGTTTACAGCTTTTATTCATGTATGACCGGCCTGCGTGCTGTGGTTTGTAAAATATGTAATATTAAGTAAAACATTTTGTAAGGCCTTAAGGCCAGTACTTGTGTATGTACTACATTCCTATTTGGTATTTTAGTGGACATTCGTGCTCTTTGTGCTGGGTTCTTATTTGCAACTTATAAACTGCTTCCGCTAGAATGCTCTGTGTAGGACGTTGGATTGGTTAGATGGTTTCCATGAGTAACCACCCGGTCTGTCTGTGGTATATGGCGTCGGGCCCCGGCCGAACCTACTGCTATATGCTATACGACGGATAGGGGGTGTTACAATTTGGTATCAGACTACTAGTTTTGGTCGGGCTTAAGATGAATTCGTGGACGAATTCTTTTTAAGGGGTGGTGAGCACATGTGTGTGCTTAATCGTTATAACAGTAAAAGAACCCATGAATGTCCACTTAGGAATGAAAATACACGTATTTGAGGAACGTGCGTGTTCCTATAATTGCTGTTTGCAATTTTATTTGGTCTCTTAACGGTGTTTTGTACCACTATAATGACCAGAAGTGGTACTAGGCCGTCAGAACGTCGAGTTTCTGAGGCTAGCAGTGCACCTAATGAAGCTCCTGCAATACCTCTATCGGCTGAGACCATACGATTGGTGGCCGAAGCAGTGTTGGCCATGATTAATGCGCAGCCTGCAAGGCAAACGCAGCAGCCCGCTCCTGCGATGGAGCAGGTACCGCTGCAAGCGGCTGAGCATCGAAGAGTGGAGCAGGTGGTAGAGGAACCGGTGGTGCCAAGGAGGGCAACCCAGAGACAGCTCAAGCATGTCATGAGCTTTAATCCTCCGGTATTCTCGGGGTTGGGAACCCCATCTCAAGCTGAAGACTGGCTCTCCAGGGTGAAGAGAGTCATGACAGCAACGGAGACGGAGGAGTGTCAAATGACCACCATTGCTACTTTCCTTCTGGACGGTGAAGCGAGAATGTGGTGGGAAGGATTGGAGATGCATCTATTGAGAGATAGGAAACTTGTTGATGTCTCGATGGAGGAGTTCTCGAGATTATTCTTGGCTAGATACCTCCCTTCGGCGCAGAGGATAGCGTTGGAGAACGAGTTCCTGAAGTTGGTTCAAAGAGACAATAGCGTGGATGAATATCTCCACGAGTTTACTTGATTGAGTCGATATGCTAGCTCCACCATCGCGGATGAAGAGCGCAAGACGAATCGATTCTACGAAGGGTTGAGAGATGAGTTGAGGTTACTACTCTCGGGGCCGATGACGCAGGGTTTCTTGACCTTGGTCAACACGGCCCGGTCCTTGGAGAAGGACATGAAGAACGTACAAGCAAAGAAAAGCTTGGGTGACAAGAAGTTTGAATTCAAAGTGCCGACTACTTCAAAGTCCGGCTATCGAAGATTCTTTAAGAAGCATAGGAATTCGGGTCCAGCTCCTCCTTCTGGTGCTTCTGGGATGACTACGAGTCAGACCCCGGGCGTGTGTTTTACTTGTGGAAAGCCGGGGCACTTTGCCCGTGACTTTTGGAGCGGATGTCCCAAGTCCGAAAGAAAGCCAGGAGCGACTTATGAAGAGAAGGGCAAGGCGGTGGAGTCAACCGCGTCCCATTATGCTCCGGCCCAACCAAGGGTGTATAATCTTGGCCAACAGGAGGCCATCAAACAGGCGGATGTGGTGACAGGTACGGTTTAATTTATGGCAAGTTAATTTCTTTAAATACTTGTTATGCACATGTTACCTTACCACTGCTTGTTTAGGGTTTATTTTGATTTGTGAAAATCCGGCAAGAGCACTCTTTGATACGGGAGCTTCACACTCCTTCTTGTCCGAGGGATTTATATCACGCATCGGAGTCCCTTCTTCGATGGCGAAGGATAAGTTGGATGTTGTTGCCCAATGGGTGTTCGATGCGCATGGATAGGATCTGCGATGTTAAGATTCGTTTTGGGAATCAGGAGTTCGATCTGCAAGCATCGTTACTTCCGTTGGTGGAGTTCGACGTTATATTTGGCATGGACTGGCTCTCGGAGCAGCAGACCTATATTGATTGCGGTCGCAAGGAAGTCAAGCTAGGAGCAAGTCGTGAGATGACTTTTACGGGCTTAAAGGGGTCGAGCAAGATGTTGATGTCTGCTCTTCAGGTGGTGAAGGCAGTTCGTGCCGGTGTAGAACTGTTCTTTACACTAGTGGAGGTTGCAAAGCCGAAGCCCGCATTGGATTGTATTTCAGTGGTATCGGAGTACCCTGATGTGTTCCCTGCAGATCTTACTGGAGCCCCGCCTCAGCGGGAGATAGATTTTACGATAAGCTCGTACCATGTGCAAAGCCTGTGTCACGCTCTCCATATCGGCTAGCGCCTAAGGAAATGGCGGAGCTGAAGGTTCAGCTGCAAGAGTTGTTGGAGCAAGGGTATGTGCGCCCAAGTTCTTCGCCTTAGAGCGCGCCGGTCCTCTTTATTAAAAAGGACGGAAGCTTGAGGCTATGTATTGATTATCGGGAGCTCAACAAGTTGACGGAAAAGAACAAGTACCCGATCTCCCGGATCGATGATCTTTTTGATCAGTTGGTCGGGTCGACGGAGTACTCGAAGTTGGATCTCAAGTCCGGGTACTATCAGCTGTGAATAATGGAGAGTGATATCCCGAAGACAACATTCAGTACGAGATACGGACATTACGAGTTTACGGTAATGCCGTTTGGGCTGACTAATGCGCCGTCAGTGTTTATGGATCTAATGAACAGGACCTTCAGGGAGTACTTGGACCATTTTATGATCGTCTTCATGGATGATATTTTGGTGTACTCGCAAAGTGAGGAAGATCACTTCAAGCATCTTCATTTGGTTTTGGAGACGCTAAGGAGGAATCAATTGTATGCCAAGTTATTGAAGTGCAAGTTTTGGTTATCCTCAGTTGCGTTCCTCGGTCATATAGTGAGTGGAGAGGGTATTGCAGTGGATCCAGCGAAGATTGTTGCGATACGGGAGTGGCCTGAGCTTTCTATTGTAGCGGATGTCCGGAGCTTTCTGGGGCTTGCCGGCTATTATAGTCGCTTCGTAGAGAACTTCTTGCGAATAGCGTTACCTCTCACTACTTTGACGAGGAAGGAGCAGAAGTTCGTTTGGACGCCGGAGTGCGCGTGAGCTTTTGAGGAGCTGAAATGTCGGTTGACCACAGTACCTGTGCTGAGTTCGCCATGTGGGACCGAAGGCTATGAGATTTATAGTGATGCTTCTGGCAGCGGTTTGGGTTGCGTGCTACTGCAACACGGAAGTGTGATAGATTATGACTCGAGACAGCTGAAAGTGCACGAGAGGAATTATCCGGTCCATGACTTAGAGTTAGCGGCCATGATTTTTACGTTGAAGTTGTGGAGACACTATTTATACGGTGTGAAGATTGATATCTACACCGATCACAAGAGCCTGAAGTATCTGATCGATCAGAAAGATATGAATATGCGGCAGCGTAGATGGATGGAGTTCCTGGGGGACTATACATTCAAGATCCACTACGTGCCTGGTAAAGGGAATGCGGTTGCAGACGCGTTGAGTCGCCGGGCCCCAGCTCAAGCCAATTGGCTGTCGATCCATGACGAGCGGTTGGTTCGGGAGTTGGAGGCGTTGGAGATTGTTTGTGTAGATAAACAATCAAGTGCTGAAGCAGTACTGAATTGGACTGAAGACCAATATGACCTGGCTGATCGGATTCGGCAGGCTTTGGATATGGATGTCCATATGAAGCAGTTCATGGTAGAGGCTCTGGATGGGTAAAATTCCCAATTTATTGTGGAGGATGGATTGCTTTGGAAAGACGGTCGTCTGTGTGTCCCAAGTGTGGGCGATTTGCGGGTGGAATTGTTGTACGAGGCACACCATACCAAGTACTCGATTCACCCGGGGAGCACAAAGATGTACCGCGGCATTAAGAAACTGTTTTGGTGGCCGAGTTTGAAGAAGGATGTGGCACTCTATGTGGCAAAGTGCCAAACTTGCGCCTTGGTGAAGGCGGAGTGCTAAAAACGGGGAGGATTTCTGAAGTCCTTGCCTATTCCGGAGTGGAAATTCGACGACATCTCTATGGACTTTGTGCACAGTTTGCCAAGGTCGCAAAAGGGGAACGACGCCATCTGGGTGGTCGTGGATCTGCTAACGAAGGTGTCGCATTTCATTCCGCATAGGAAGGATGATCCGGTGGAGAAGTTGGCAAAACTATATGTGGATAATATAGTGCGGCTTCACGATGTGCCCTGCAGCATTGTGAGTGACCGTGATGGGCGGTTCACGTCGAATGATTGGAGGCTAGTGCAGCAAATGTTGGGAATAAAATTAAAATTCAGCACAGCCTTTCATCCGCAAACGGATGGGCAGACCGAGAGGGTCAATAGAACCATGGAAGACATGCTCCGCATGTGTGTCTTGGACTTTGGAAAGCAATGGGAAGACCACCTTTATTTGGTGGAGTTTACATACAACAATAGCTACCAGGCGAGTATTCAGATGGCGCCCTTCGAGGCCCTTTATGGTAGAAAATGTCGCACGCCGTTGTCTTGGTTAGAAACGAGTGAGTCAAAGTTGTATAAGCGATTAGAAGTGGAGGATGCTACTTTGTTGGTACGTACCATACGGGAGAGGTTGCTTATCGCTCAGGACCGGCAAGCGAAGTACTATAATGCAAAGCACAGGAACGTCGAGTTCGCTGTGGGCGACTATGTGTACTTAAAGATCAAGCCGTTCAAGGGTGTCTCGCGGGTGCGGTGTTTGAAAAAGCTAAGCCCAAGGTACCTTGGGCCGTTTGAGGTTCTGGAGCGGGTTGGTGAAGCAGCCTATCGGTTGAAGATTTCAGTGGAGCTTAGTGGTTTACATGATGTATTCCATATTTCGGTGCTTCGGAAGGCGGTGCAAGAGCCTTCGCAAGTGATCACGGTTGATCAAGTGTCGGTTGATAGTGGGTTGACGACAAAGGTCAAACCCGTGGGGATTGAGGACTCGGAGGTCAAGCGGCTATGCAATAAAGAGATCAGGATGGTCAAGGTCCGATGAGACAATTGCGGTCGAGAGGAGCTCTCTTGGGAATGAGAGCAGACTATGCTTGACGAATATCCGGAGTTGTTTCGCTCAGGTACAATTTAATTTTGTACATGTCTTTCCTTTATATAATTTCGTGGATGAAATTCTTTTAAGAGGGGGAGAGTTGTAACTCCCCGAAACTCAAAAGAGCGACGGGAGGCATTTTGGGCCAAAATTAGTTTCTGGCAGGGGGCACACGACCTGGGACACGGGCATGTCCCAGGGCATGTCAGGCTCCAGTTGATGATTTGGCCGCGAGGTCGGCATTTTTTGCTCGACGATGTATCGAGACAGGACACGCAGCCCGAGACACGGGCGTGTCTCAGGGCGTGTCGAGCCCATGTCGACGATCGGCCCGGGGAGTCGACGAATTTCGCTCAACGAAGTGTCGAGACAAGGCACACGGCCAAGGATACGGGCGTATCCAAGGCCATGTCAGGCAGTCGACGAACTTCACTCGATGAAGTGTCGAGACCGTGAACATGGCCTAGAGCCCAGGCATGTTCGAGTAGACACGGGCTAGGACACGAGCGTGTCCAATACCCGTGTGAGTCTCCGGTTATTTTCAGGGCTGTGTCGATGGAGGCACACGGCCGACCACACGGCCGTGTCAATTGGAACACGGGCGTGTCAGGTCGAACACGGGCGTGTTGAATGCCCGTGTGTTGTTCCAGGCGCATCGATTTTGACGGCGAATGAGGGACACGGCCCTGGACACGGGCGTGTGCCAGGCCGTGTTCGGCCTAGGTTTTACTTTTCAGGCCCGAATCAAGGCCGTTCGTTTCTTTAATTTGGGATCCGACAGTTGGGGGTTGTCCCTACTGGGATATACCCAGGATTGGGCGTTTGAAACCCTCACTTTTACTTGAGTGGTTCTCTTTCTAATTCAAGAGAGAGAGGAGAGAAAAGGAAGAAGAAGGAGCTTAGATCCGGCCATTGGAGGAGCTTCGAAGCTCCAAATCGCTAGCCGACTTCGGATCTACGGAGGCAAAGAGAGTGCGGTGCTTTTCATCCGCTTACATTCCCATGGCACCGAGAAAGAACGCTAGGGTAATGATTCTCTACTTGAGCATGTGAAGCTCTCCTTCTTTGCATAGGAAGCCCGCTCTCGCGAGTTTGCGGTGAGTTGGTGGCGTTCCTACGGGTAGAGATGAATAGTCCCCATTGTGTAGAGTCCATAAGCGAGAACGGACATAAGCATGATGTGTGAAGCCTACCCGGACATGTTGGTCTGGATCGGTGATGTTGCATTGCATAAATGCCGGAGAAGACTCCATGCGATTGGTTGTTTTTCGGGTTTTCTACATGGTAGATTGCAACAGGGAGCCTTGGCGATTAACCCTAAGGTGCACCCAAAAAACTGGGCGGATGCATGATCTTGCCAACTTGGAGGCCTGAGAGCCAACTTGAACATAACCGAGTTATGTGAATTGTGTGACGGAAACGGGACTCGAGAGAAGTTTGACCCGCGCATATGGCTTAAACTGTCATTGCGATGTGAGCACGGGTTAGATGCAACCGTACCCGTTCTATGTCATTCGGTTAGAGCCGTTGGTATAGATGAGAGTCTTCGGTGGTCTATGACTTAAATTGACGTGACCTATGCCAAGTAGACAAAAGCTCATATGTTTGGCCGTCAAAGTGGCGGTGGTGAGTCCGGAATGTCTATGGCTTAAATTGACGTGACATTGGCCGGTTCACTGAGAATGTGCCCTGAGTGCACGGGGTGTGTGGCCGTGCATGCCTACGCCTGTGATGTTCTGACAATACTATATTGCTCGCTTATGCTAATGAAATGCAGGGAAGGAGCATCGCCGCCCCGAGTTGGGGGCGGGATCGTTATAATTTGGTCAGCATTGCTGACCGTTGCTTTCGTTTGCCATCGTGCGGTTGTTTTGTTACTTGCAGGTGCTGCTGGACTAAGAGGTCAATAGCAGGCTAAAGCCCAAATTGCGAAGCTGGCCCTCGAAGGCCTAATTGGAGTGTTTTCTGCTTTTATTCATGTATGACAGGCCTGCGTGCCGTGGTTTGTAAAACATGTAATATTAAGTAAACCATTTTGTAAGGCCTTAAGGCCAGTACTTGTGTATGTACTACATTCCTATTTGGTATTTTAGTGGACATTCGTGCTCTTTGTGATGGGTTCTTATTTGCAACTTATAAACTGCTTCCGCTAGAATGCTCTGTCTAGGACGTTGGATTGGTTGGATGGTTTCCATGAGTAACCACCCGGTCTGTCTGTGGTATATGGCGTCAGGCCCCGGCCGGACCTACTGCTATATGCTATGCGGCGGATAGGGGGTGTTACACAACACCCAGCGGTAAAATTGAGCATTTAGTCTTTTCGGCGCACAGACCTAAGACTCTCATTATGCGCTCCAACTGACCGCACTTTAAGGTCTTCAAGTCGGACGGACATAACGCAAGTACGGATCAGCCACCCCACATTGCTCAAGTCGCCTTGCCATCATCGAATACCAATGTACTCGAGGCCAAACCTAAGGCGCGGGTCGGTTTCACCTTTCCTGTTCGGCACGAGGCCTTTTCAAGAGCTCATCAAGCTCACAATAGCCATATTGTCCACTATTTCCTTGTTTGCCACTGTTTGGTGGGCTGTCCTTGTACAGGTGCTAGAGAGCCGAGCGGGAAACATAAGGGCTAAAGTCCGTGCTGATGTTATTGTTGCTGCTGCTAGCCCTTGAAGGCTAAGCAAAGAATGTTGTGTTTTTCTCACGTGTGGCCGGCCTGCGCGCCGATGTATGGAATTCACATTTGTAAAGAGTAACTGTAAGGCCATAAGGCCAAATAATGTTGTATTTACTGTACATTCCATCGAGAGTTGATATATAAATATGGATGTTTATATATATAGTGGACATTCATGGTTGGGGTTCTATATTATTGTTAAAATCTTCCGCTAACATGCTCTGAGTTAGGATGCGATTGTGTTATGGTATTAACCTGTAACCTCCCTGCCTCTTTTGTGGTATATGGTGTGGGGCCCCGACCGAACCTTCTATTATATGTTATACGAACAGATGGAGATGTTACATTGTGGCTGTTGTGAATCATTACATTGGGGTAGTGGTATTCCTTCCCTGCAGGCATATCAATTCATAGGCAGATATATATATATATATATATATATATATATATATATATATATATATATATATATATATATATATATATATATATATATCATATACTATGCTCTCACGCACAAACAATCCATCACAACCGTCAGCCACGCGACCTGACGATCCTTGCAATCATGGCACATTCTTGGTGTACCGGTGAACTAGGGTCACACCACCGTTCCAGGTCCAACACCCGACGGTAAAGTTGAGCATTTATTCTTGCCGGCGCGCAGGCCTAAGACTCTCATTATGCGCTCCAACTGACCCCACTTTCAGGTCTTCAAGTCGGACGGACAAAACGCAGGTACAGATCAGCCACCCCTCGTTGCTCAAGTCACCTTGCCATCACCGAATACTAACATACTCGAGGCCAAATCTAAGGCGTGGGTCGGTTTCACCTTTCCTGTTCGGCACGAGGCCTTTTCAAGAGCTCATCAAGCTCACAATAGCCATACTGTCCACCAAGGACTTGCTTCACAATAGCCACAATGTCCACCATGGACTGGCTTCACAATAGCCACAATGTCCACCACGGACTGGATTCACAATCAACACGAGAGTTCATGCTAGCGTCCTTCACGATCGCTTAGCGGGTTCCGCAGAACTCACTTTCTGCACCCAACTCCGCCCAACCCCTGCAGCATCCTGCAATGCCAGAAAACTGGTCTTGCCATAGCACACAACACAAGCATCACAAGGGTGTTTTCCTGGACTACCACTCCAGTACTTCCTGTTACTACCCTTCACAGGTTCAACCCATCGACTCCACAAACTACAGGTTTAACCACGGAGTCTTCTTCGGTGTGCAATTGAAACATCACCAATCCAGACCAACCTGTCCAGATTGGATTCACACAACATGCCTATTCTGTACTACACATTTCCAGATCTATATGCAAGACTATTAGGGATTCCAAGAATCAACCCAAGGAAATCCCTTCGCAATCCACCCTCTGGTGTGGGAAATCCATGTACATGCTAAAAAGAAGGACTTCACATGTCCAAGAAGGAAGATCGTTACCCTTGATGACCTCTTTGGAGCCATGGAATTCTACCCGGTTGGAAAGCACCGCAGCGGCTTTGCCTCCACAAATCTGGCATCAGATCTCGCTTCGGAACTCGGTAGCTCCACCGGTGGCCGGCTCCTCTCTCCTCCTCCTCCTTGATCTCCCTTCTCTCTAGCTCTTTTAGAAAGAGAGTGGCCCAAGGTAAAATGAGACTCATCTTCTCAATTGCGGCCTTGAAGCAGCAGGGAGAAGCCTGGGCCATCAGATCCTAGATGAAGGAAATGAACAGGCACAATGTTTCCACAAAGGTCTATTTTTAGGCTGACACGGCCAGTGACATGCCCGTGTCACAAGCCGTGTACCTTAAGAGGCACACAACCGACTTACCCCGAGCAGGACATGGCCATGTGACATGCCCGTGTCACAGGCCGTGTGCCCTGATATGCCTTCATACACGCCCGTTTCTGCGGCCATGTACCTCAGGCGGCACACACCCAATTAAACCCAAACAGGACACGGCCATGTGAAATGCCCGTGTCTCATGCCTTGTTCCCCACTCGAGGATCATCGAGCATATTTACTCGAGTGGAGGTCGACGAACTAGAGGAGGACATGCCCGTGTCGCAGGGCGTGTTCCCTCTCGAGAACTTGTCGAGTGCATTTCGTTGAGCACTCGACAGGCTGCTCAACCACACAGAGCAGGACACGGCCTGGGACACGCCCATGTCCCAGGATGTATTGCCCAGCCTGAACCCAAACTTGGGATTTGGGGTGTTACAGAAAGTTTGAAGGAAAGTTTTTTGAAATATATGAATGTTAATGACACTACTATAAGAACCCTAGCCAGGACTGTTAAAAGTTTAGAGAATCAAGTAGGAGAACTCGCAAAAATTATTTCTAAGCGACCCGCCGGGTCTCTTCCTGCCAACACCGAGCCCAACCCGAGAGAGCAAGCAAAAGCTATAACTCTTCGGAGTGGGAAGCAAGTTTCTAGTATGGTTAGCGAAGAGCCTGAGGCAAGCTACACCACCATTTTAAAAAATCAACCCTTCGCCGAGGAAAAATTTATCATTTCACCCTCTAATGAATAAGAAGTTATCACCCCTCTCTCTGTTATAGAAAAAGATCTCATTCCACCACCCATATTTAAAACTGATCCAACTCCTCCATACCCTTCCGAACATAACAAGCAACGTCAGGACGATCAATACTCCCGCTTCCTAGAAATATTTAAGCAAATCCACATAAATGTACCTTTCCATGAAACAATCTCCCAAATGCCAAAGTACGCTAAGTATCTTAAGAACCTCCTGACTAATAAAAATAAGTTAGAAAACTTATCGCATGTCATACTAAATATCGAGTGCTCTGCGTTCTTGACAGACGGTTTACCAAAGAAGATCAGTGATCCGGGTAGTTTTTCTATACCGTGTGTCTTCGGTGATCTTTTTGTCAAGCACGCATTGGCCGACTTAGGTGCGATTATCAACCTGATGCCCCTCTCGTTATTCAAGATGTTAGGAATTTATAGCTTCAACCCCACACGCATGAGTATCTAGCTTGCCGATAGATCAGTTAAATACCCATTAGGAATCGTCGAGGATGTCTTAGTTAAAGTCGATAAATTCATCTTCCCGGTGGATTTCATCATTTTGGATATCAAAGAAGACATCAAGGTTCCCTTGATCCTTGGCCGACCATTCCTTGCCACCTCCCGAGCTATCATTAACGTAAGAAATGGTAAGCTCTTCCTATGAGTAGGCGACGATGAAGTGTACTTCTCGATAACACCCTCAATGAAGAATACCCTAGAGAATGACGATTCCTATTTTTTCTTAGACGCCTTTGATGAAGAATCTTCCTACTGCCTTTCTAAAAATGAAAATAATTTTTTTGATTTTTGTTCTTCCTCTACTCTTCCAAGTGAATCTCTGCAAGAAGCCGCCATGGCCACTATCTCCACCCCTTTCAATTTTCCGTATAAAGAAAAAGTCTACGAAGATATTATTTTTGAAAAAGAAAGAATTTTCAAAACGTGGTATGAAGAACCCCCTACTCTGGAATTAATGGAATTACGCGAACATCTTAGGTATTCCTTCTTAGAAAAGGACATAAACGTCATCGAGCTATTGCCTGGCAGATATCTGATATCAAGGGCATAAGCCCATCTTTCTACACCCAAAAACTCCTAATGGAAGATAATTTGCGTAACTCAATCCAACCTCAGCGTCGTATAGATCCAAATATTAAAGAAATCGTAAACGGCGAGGTTATGAAACTGTTATATGCAGGAATTATCTATCCTATATCTGATAGTAAGTGGGTTAGCCCAGTCCAGTTAGTGCCGAAAAGGGGAGGAATAACTATCATTAGTAATGAAAATAATAATTTAATCCCGACACGGACGGTGACGGGGTGGCGAATGTGTATTTACAATCGTAAGTTAAATGACGCCACCCGCAAGGAACACTTCCCCTTGCCGTTCATCGATCAAATTTTAGAGCGATTATCCGTCCATAACTTTTACTATTTTCTCGATGGTCTCTCGGGGTACTTTCAAATCCCCATCTCTCCTGAGGAGCAGGAGAAAACTACGTTTACGTGTGCCTTCGGTACCTTCGCTTACCGAAGAATGTCGTTTGGATTATGCAATGCGCCAAAAACATTCCAGCGATGTAAGCTCGCTATCTTCGACAAGTATGTGAAAGAATTATGGAGGTGTTTATGGATGATTTCTCTGTGTTCCGCGATGCCTTTGATAGCTGCTTAGAAAACCTAGAAAAAGTCTTAGAAATATGCGAAGAAACTAACCTTGCCCTAAATAGGGAAAAATGCAATTTTATGGTGAGGGAAGGGTTAGTTTTGGGTCATAAGATTTCTACGAGAGGAATTGAAGTAGATCTAGCTACGATAGAAGTTATCGAGAAGCTGCCGCCGCCTACGAACATCAAAGCTATAAGAAGTTTCCTAGGACACGCTGGCTTCTACCGCCGCTTCATAAAAGACTTCTCCAAAATCACCAAACTGCTTACTCATCTTCTGGAAAAAGATGCCCCGTTTATTTTTTATGACCTTTGTCTATCTATCTTTGAATTAATAAAATAAAAGTTAATTAATGCACCTATTATGATAGCTCCGGTGTGAGACCTTCCCTTTGAAATTATGTGCGATGTGAGTAGTTTTGTGTTGGGATCCGTGTTAGGATAACGAATATCTAAAAACTTCCACCCCATCTATTATGCAAGTAAAACACTTACATCGACACAAGAGAATTATACCACAACCGAGAAGGAGCTCATAGCTATTGTTTTCGCTTTTGATAAATTCTGTCCATATATTACGCTTTCCAAAATTATCATTTTTACGGACCACTCGGCCCTCAAGTATCTTTATGCTAAGACGGATGCCAAGACACGCCTGATTCGCTGGGTCTTCCTCCTCCAAGAGTTTGAATTAGAGATCCGTGATAAGCGATGTGCCGAGAATTTGGCCGCCGACCATCTCTCACGACCATCTCTCCCTATATAGAAAAATTAGATGAAAAATCATTTAATTATTTCTTCCCCATTGAGAAGCTACTTTTAATTAACACGTCCCCTTCTCCTTGTTTTACACACATAGTCAACTATTTAATGGCTCGTGTACTCCCGAAAGAGTTCTCCTCTCAGCAAAAGAAGACATTCTTTCTGAGTTGAAGAACTATTTTTGGGAGGACCCTCATCTTTTTCAAGTCGGTGCGGACCAAGTGATAACGAGATGTTTCTCTTTTGAAGAAGGATTAAATATTTTAAAACATTTGAATGAAGGACCGACTGGTGGTCACTATCAAGCCGCTCGCAACGCCCACAAAGTGTTTTGCTCGGGTTTTTACTGGCCTAGACTGTTTAAAGACGAGCGAGCCTTTGTGTGTAGGTGTGATAGTTGCCAACGGTCGGGAAATATTTCCAATAAAAATGAAATGCCTCAAAATTATTTCCTTGATTGCGAAGTTTTCGACCTCTGGGGAATTGATTTTGTTGGCCCTCTTCCTTCTAGCTTCTGGAAAAAGTATATTTTAGTTGCTGTAGATTATGTTTCAAGATGGGCTGAAGCCCAAGCTCTTAGTACTAACGATGCCAGAGTCATAGTTACGTTTTTGGAAAAAATATTTTTTAGATTCTGTATGCCACGAGCCATCGTTAGTGATAGGGGTTCACATCTTTGTAATGCACAATTTTCAAAAATTCTAATTAAATACGATGTTACGCAAAGGTTTCAACTGCCTACCACCCCCAAACTAACGGACAAGTCGAAGTAGTGAACAAAGAGCGTAAAATAATTTTAGAAAAGACTGTTTCCACCTCTAGAAAATACTAGTCAGCTAAATTAGATGATTCTTTAAGGGCCTACCATACAGCGTACAAAACCACCATCGGTTCTACGCCATATCGGTTGGTCTATGAAAAATCATGCCATTTACCCGAGAGGCTCGTAGTTTGGAGCGGACAATTAATAATATAGAGAGTTGCACTCATCCCTCGAGAGAGGGAGACGTTAAATCTCCCGGATTGGATTGAAATCCAATAGCGGGGGTAAAGCGAGCTTTAGGCCTCTGATTTGGACGAAAGTTCAGTTGGACCTTCCTAAACTCAGGTGGGCATGTCTATGAGAGAAGCGTGATCATGCTTTATGAACCTCCAAGATCAAGGTCCTTTGCCTTATTAAGTTTGAGTTTATTATCGCATTTTTGATCAACAAAGGCCAAGGTGATTCTCGATCGAGTGTTTTTCTTTATCATTGTTTATCCCCTCATGTTAATCGCTAGTTATGGTCTCTCTGATTAAGTGCAAGTACTCTTCTTTTTTCAAGTAGTTTCTTCTTTTAATTTAGTTAACAACCCTAAAAGTTTCTTCGATAAGAAAATAGTCTTTGTGTGAGTAAGATTACTCAACGGTTCAGCTCTTTTTCTCTTCACAATTAGCAGCCACCAAGAGGATTTAATACTTTTTTTCATGAAGGTTTATTTTAATCCAAGGGGATTCCCGATCAAGTGCAAGCTTTCCCATCATTGAATTTCTCCTTATTAGTTTAAACATTTGCTTTCTCGTAATTTAGAAAACCCACTTTTTGTTCGATAAGATAATAGCTCTTCTTTGTGAGAACAAGTACTCAACGTTCCCCGAGTCTAAATACGACACTTCATTCTATACTCTAGAATGATAGCTATACTTGCCTCATTGGTTTAGAATCAAGCGCAACCTAGAATTTCATTCATCATGTTTTTGGCGCCATTGTCGGGGACTTTTCTTTGTTGAAATTTTGAAAGTAAGGTACTATTAATTTTATAATTTTTTTGTTTTTTTAAAATCAAAATCAATTTTTTTTTGTTTTTCGTTTGTTTTTATTTTGGTGTATCACCCGAGGGAATCCATCAAATCTACTAAACTTGGATCCGAAGAATGATCAAAGCTTATGGCGATGCCTAAGACTTTGCAATCTCAATTCTTTAGATTTGGTTGAGGAATACATAGGTTACATTTCTTCTTCTCCTTCTACTTCTCTTTCTTCTCAATTTTCTTCAATTTTGGGTGACCCAAATCCAAATATGGCCCATCAACGGACTATGTCCTATTTTGCCTGACCAAATTTGTATGAGGCGCAATCAAGTATTCTTCGACCCGCTTTTGCGAACAATAACTTTGAATTGAATCATTTCATCATTCAATTGGTACAACAATCTGTACAATTTGATGGACTTCAAGATGAGGAACCAAACATGATATTTCTAACTTTTTAGAAATATTTGATACTTTTAAAATTAACGGGGTTTCCGATGATGCCATTCGGGTAAGGCTTTTTTCCTTTTCTTTGCGCACCAATTCCAAGTAGTTGTTCGGTTCTCTACCAAGAGGCTCCATCACTACTTGGGCCTAGATGACGGAAAAAGTTCCTACGAAATATTTTCCTCCCACTTATATGACCAAGTTGCGCAATGATATTACATATTTCTCCCAAGTTGCTACGGAAATGTTATATTATACTTGGGAGAGATTTAAGGAATTGCTTCGCCGTTGTCCGCATCATTCAATCCCCAATTGGTTGCGAGTACAAACCTTCTATAATGGCCTCAATCAACAAACGGGGCAACATATTGATCCCGCCACCGGTGGAATGTTAAACAACAAGACACCAGCGGCTGCCCAAGAACTTATAAAAGCTATGGCTATGTATACGTATCAGTGGAGTACACCCCTATCTTGTCCACCTAAACCGGTCGGGTGGACAAGATCGATACAGTTTCTAGTTTATCTCTCCAGTTTGAGAAACTACAAAAACAAATGGATGAGATGTCTGCTTTCTTGTCTACACCTACCTGTGAACCCCAATATTAGGAACCTTCCACTATTGCTGAACATTTGGATTACATGGGTAATCAGAATCGGACATCTTTTAATTCGGGTAATAATTATGGAAATACTTATCACCCAGGTATAAGGAATCACCACAACTTCTCTTGGAGTAATCCATGGAATGTGGCTCGCCCACCAAACATTATTCCACCCGATAACTTTCGACCACAAGCTCCCAAACCTCCCACTATCGAGGAGGAATTCCGCAAATATGCGGCTACTAATGATGCTAATATCCGGAATCTTACAGGATCTATTTGCAATTCAGAAAATCTAATAGGGCAAATAACAAAAATGCTCTTTGATGGCCAATAAGGAGCATTACCGGGCAATACGGAGCCCAACCCAAAGGAGCAAGATAAATCCATCACTCTATAGAGCGGGAAGGAGATTGCTACCTCTTCAAATCCGGTTGTATAGAGGTACCAATGTCTTCGCCATCTCCTCCTATTAAGTCTTTTAATGATAATAAACCAAAGGCTTTTCAACCACCTCTTCCATATCCATCTAGAATATAAAAAGACCGGTGGGATGAGCATCACAGTGAATTTTTAGATATGTTTAAACAAATTCAAATAAATTTACTGAAGGATCTTTTATCCAACAAAAAGAAACTTGAGAATATCTCCACGGTTCAATTGAACGTGGAGTGTTCAGCAGTTTTACTTAATAAATATCCTAAGAAATTACCTGATCGGGTAGTTTCTCTATTCATTGTTTTTTGGCGATTTACTAGTAAAATATGCGTTAGCCGATCTAGCCGCCTCTAACAATTTAATGCCTTATTATTTAGTTAAGAAATTGAGATTAGGAGAGGTTAAAAGCACAAAAATGAGAATTTCATTGGAGGATCGGTCTATCAAACTCCCTAGAGTCGGAGATGAGGAAGTCAACTTTACTATTGACGTGTCTATGAAAAATTTGCTCTCTAACGACGAGTCATGTTACTTTTTGTAGACTTCTCCCGAAGAAGACTCCATTTCTTTTTCTAAAAAGGAATTTTCATCTATTGATCATGACGATGATTTTGAAAATCTTGATTTAGTTGCTCAGAAAATTAGTGATAACGATTCGTTCACTCGTGCACCTCTTTTTGAAATTTTGGAAATATGTAGTGATCGTTTCAAAACTTCTTATGATGAACCTCCCACTTTAGAATTAAAACAATTGCCTAGCCATTTGGAGTATTTATTTCTAGCGGATGATTCAAAGCTTTATGTTATTGTGTCAGCGTATTTGACTGATGAAGAGAAATTAAAATTGTCAAGTATTTTAAAACTTCATTGCCACGCAATTGCGTGGAAGATTACAGATTTAGGAGGGATTAATCGCTCCTTTTGCACCCCAAAATTTTATTAGAAGAGCACTCACACAAAAACAATTCAACCTCAATGCTGACTAAATCCAAACATGAAGGAGGTAGTTAAGGCAGAGTTCATAAAATTATTGGATGCGGGCATCATCTATCTGATTTTGGATAGCACTTGGGTAAGTCCGGTCGAAGTGGTGCCCAAGAAAGGAGGGTTAACGGTAGTGCCAAACAATAAAAATTAATTAATCCCTACTAGAACCGTTACCGGATGGCGGGTTTGCATCGACTAACGCAAATTAAATGATGCAACCTGTAAGGATCATTTTGCTTTGCCGTTCATCGACCAAATCCATGAACGACTATCCGGTCATTCTTTTTATTGTTTTCTTGATAGTCACTCGGGATATTTTCAAATCCCAATTGCACTTAAGGACCAAGAGAAAACTACCTTCACTTGACCGTTCGGCACCTTCGTCTATTAGAGGATGTCTTTGGGTTTATGCAATGCGCCGACGACCTTCCAAAGGTGTGTGCTAGTAATCTTTGACGAACTAGTGGAGGATATCAAGAAGTCTTCATGGATGATTTCTCCGCTTTTTGGAGATTCGTTCAACTAATGTTTAGAAAACCTCTCTTGTGTGCTCCAAAGATGTGAGGACATGAACCTAGTTTTAAGCTGTGAGAAGTGTCATTTTATGATACAGGAAGGGCTAGTTTTGGGGCCCAAAATCTCGAGTAAGGGCATAGAGGTAGATAAAGCTAAAATTTAGACTATAGAAAAACTACCTCCACCTTCAAATGTTGAGGCCATTCACAGTTTTCTGGGGCATGCCAAATTCTATCGCTGATTTTTATGGATTTTTATAAAATAACCAAGCCCCTTACTCATCTATTAGAAAAAGATGCGCCGTTCATTTTTGATGACAATTATTTGCAGGTTTTTTCTATTACTAAAGAAAAATTAATTAATGCTCCTATCATGAGAGCTCCCAATTGGGAGCTTCCTTTTGAAATCATGTGTGACGCTAGTAGTTTTGCCGTTGGTGCGGTCTTAGGACTACGCATCAATAAAACTTTTCATCATATTTATTATGCGAGCAAAACACTAACCTCCATATAAGAAAATTACATACCCACCGAAAAGGAGTTATTAGCCGTAATTCTCGCCTTTGATAAATTTAGCTAATATCTAACCTTGTCAAAAATTATTGTTTTTACCGATCATTCCGCTTTGCGATATTTACTAACAAAAACAGATGCCAAGAAATAATTGATTCGGTGGATCTTGCTTCTTCAAGAATTTGACTTGGAGATACGCGACAAGAGGAGAGCGGAAAATTGGCTGCTGACCACCTTTCTTGGTTGGAAAATCCCGATTCGGAGGAGCTCATGGAGGAGGATATTGATGACACATTTCCCGGGGTGTGCCTTCTATCTATTCATAAGGTAATTACTCTCCCCACTCCTTGGTTCTCCGATTTCGCAAATTATCTTATTGAGAGATTTCTCTCAAAGGGTTTTTCTTATGAAGAAAAGAAAACTTCTTTTCTGATTTGAAAAATTATTTTTGGGATGATCCCTTTCTTTTTCATGTTTGTGCGGACCAAGATGTGCGGAGGTGTGTTTCTCACGTGGAAGGGGCCCAAATTTTAAAACATTGCCCCAAAGGACCAGTCGATGGGCATTACAAAGCTAATCAGAAGGCTAGAAAAGTACTTGAAGCAGGATTCTATTGGCCAAGCATCTTTAAGGATGCTCATGTTCATGTAAGTCATTGTGTACAATGCCAATGCTCCGATAATATTTTCCGTAACGATGTAATGCCTTTAAAATCATTTTTAGAAATAGAAGCTTTTGATTTATGGGGGAACGACTTTGTTGGCCCGCTACCGACTTCCTTTGGAAATCGATATATTTTGGTAGCGGTCGACTATGACTCACGGTGTGCTGAAGCGCAAGCCCTTCCCACCAATGATGCCCGAGTCATGGACCAATTTCTCAAAAAACTCTTCTCATGATTTGGAGCACCGCAGGCGATAGTTAGTGATAGGGGCACCCACTTTTGTAACACACAAATCACTAAAAGTTAATCTAAATATGGCGTTACACATAGGTTGGCCACCCCCTATCATCCTCAAACTAGTGGCCAAGTAGAAGTAAGCGCTGAATTAAAATGAATATTAGAAAAAAGAGTTTCTACTAATAGAAAGGATTGGTCGGTTAAGCTTGATGATGCTCTATGGGCTTATCGGACCACATAGAAGACCGCTATCGGTTCTACGTCGTATCGATTAGTCTATGGGAAAGAATGACACTTACCGGTTGGGCTAGAACATCATGCTTTTTGGGCACTTAAATTTTTAAATCTTGATGAAAATTTGTCCTTCAAACTCCATAAATTACAAATTAATAAGCTCGTTGAGTGGTGCTCCTCAGCTTATGAGTGTAATAAATTATATAAGGAGCACACCAAATTTTATCACGATAGAAAAATTAAACACCCAAAGGAATTCAAATAGGGAGAATAAGTCCTCCTCCATAACTCGAGCTTACACTTATTTCCGGGTAAGCTTAAGTTCCGTTGGTCCGACGCCTTTTTCATTTAGGAGGTATTTCCTTACGAGATGGTACTCATTTCGCATCCGGAAAGAGGCAAATTCAAAGTAAATGGGAACCAGTTGAAATTATTTTTCTCTGGTGGTAATGTTAATGAATGCTTGGACAATATAGACTTGTCCAACCCGTTGTAAGCACACAACACAACGGTCGAGCTCAACGACCATAAACAAAGCTCTAGTGGGAGGCACCCCATGGTTATCCTTTATTTTAATTTTATATTTTAACTTTTTGCAGGTTTGAAGGTTCATTGCTGCATGACGATCAGTCGGTCTCAAACGTCAAGCTCATGTGATATCTTCATGACGGTTTTTTTATTATAGTTTACTTTATTTCTTTCAAAAAAAAATATAAAAAATTTTCAATTTTTATTTCTATTTTTTCATCTACACGCCCCGGTCACGGGCATGACCATCTGGTCATGGGTGTGAGCATCGTGCGTGTACTTCCCGTTATACGGAACCCGACGCTGGTTCTGATGGGGGGTTTTTGCTGTACGTCTTCCATCAATGTCATGGGCGTGACCTTCCATGGGCACGAGAGTGACATTAACGACAGCCTTCCACCTCGAGAAAAGCAAAAAAGGGGGTTCCATTCGCCAGTAACACCTGTTACAATATATTTCATGCATGTGACATAGCTTCTCACGACCGTGACTATCCCGTAAAAAAACAAAACCAATTTTTTTATAAAAAACCAATCATTTTCTGTTACACTCCCCAAGGTCACGGGCATGACCATAGGCCGTGTCCAGCGAATCCCAGGCAATGACCCGGTCAATGCCTCAGATTCCCTCTTCCCCATTAGTTTTACAGTTACACTCCCCTGTATCACGGGTGTGACTTTAGGGCGTGACCTGCAAAAAATTTATTTCTTCTTTTCACGAGATTTGTCGTTTCCCCACACCCGTGAAGGTGACACGCCCCTTCCCCAGTCATGGGCGTGATCGAGGGGCTTGACCTCTCAAAATTTTCCCTATTTAAAGCTCCTCACCCCCTTTGTTTCCTCCACCCCTCAAGCCCTCCTCCTTCCATTCTCTACCCGAAAGCCTTCATTTCCTTCCATAATGTCTCACCACCAACCTCGATCCACCGCCTCCTCATCCGAGCACCATGCTAACCACGCCGCGGCGGAGGCTATGATTATTTTTGACAACTACACCCAACAAGACCAGAGCGAACGACTACAGGCCAAACCCATTGGCGTCTTACGAATTCTTGATTGGTGGATTCTTGCTAACTTCGGCACGCCGGAATTGGTCCGAGAATTTCTATCCACCCCAGGATGGAGTTCTCTTTTCGACATCTCGGAACCTGTCTTCTTGGAGATCATAGTTGAGTTCCACTCCTCATTCGAGTTCTGTTGGGGAGAGGCAAATGATTTTATCATCTTCCGGATGGGCAACATCGCACATCAGCTCACCATCTGTCAACTCAATGTGGCAATGGGATTTTGCAACGAGGCCTTTTCTCTTTCTCCCGCCTACTCTGCCCTTCGTTCTTATTTCGCTCCGGACTTAGACCTTCTTGCTTTTTTGTTCGAAAGCAATAACGATATTGTCCCCTACACTCCCAAAAAATCAAAAGGCAGCCACCTCATTTCTCCTGCCCTTCTTATTCTCCACAACCTCCTCACCTTCACCATCACTAGTCGCGGTAATAGCCATGGCGTGTTGACTCAGGCTGATTTAATATATTTATATAGTATGTTCTACCTGGCCCCACTCAACTTCGGCTACAACCTTTCGACTTTATTTCGGCAAGAGGTCGAGAATGGGCGGTTGGGAACTGTCCACGGCGGCAACTTTATCACTCATCTCGCCAAATAGTTTGGGATTTGGGATGCTCTTCCACATATGACCTGCATTCAGACGCCGCTTCCTATTTAGTTGCAGACCCTCCAGGCCCTCGGCCTGGCGCGACGACGAGACAACGAGTTTTAAGAAATTCCCCAGCAGTCAGTGGTGGAGATATTGATCTTGACCTTGGGGCGGGCCCTAGTGGTACTATTCACTCTCCCCAGATTCCACCATCACCGCAGTATCCTTCTCCAGCACCCAGCCCTTCGACGTATTGGGATCGTAAGTTTGGGTCTATTCACACATGCATGAATAACATGCAGACAAATTTTGATGCTAATTTTACGAGCTTTGATCGTCGATTTACTGCGCTGGAGGATTGTCAAGATTCTTCCATGACACGTATTACGCGTGAGTTACAGACCCGTGAACGTACTATTAGTAGCCTGGGCACCATAGTAATGACGATTAAGTTTCCTTTTGATTTGGGTCTATAACCGGACGATTGTCTCTGTATCTATTTTTAGCATTTTCTTGTCTTTTTTTATTGTACTAAAAAATCAAAAATTATATTATGCTTTAGTGCTTTATTTCAGGTCAAACTTGGTGCAGATTTAGAATCTTCAGGGAAGTTTTCTTTTCATTCTCTTCATTTTTACACATTGGGGACAATGTTTCGTTTAAATATGAGGGGATATTTCTCACTAGTTTAACTTCTTTTTAACAAAACATAAAAAAATCAAAAAATAAAAATTTTAAATTTTAATTTTTTTTTACTTAGGTTTTACAAAAACAAAAAAAATTTCAAAAAAATATATCAAAAATTTTAAAAAAAAATAGAAAATCGAAAATTAAATTTCTTAAAAAAGGACGTTTGGGATATAACCCCATCTTACCTCCTAGTACCGATGAGAGCCCTTCACAGGGAATTCCTCAGGGAGTCTAAGAAGTAACAAAAAAATTAGGTTTAATTTTTAATTAGAGAAGTCTTTATTTCTATATTTATTCATATGCAAAATCCCTAGCATTCAACTTTTACGTAGTGTTTGAAGATTTTTCATGCTTTAAATGAATTTTGAATTTTGGAGTAAAACTTTTGGTCATGTTATGTTTCTAGTTAAGTGCACGTGTAAGTAGAATTTTATGTAGAATTAAAAATTCAACATACAATCAGAGTTTTGTTTTTCTAAATGCGTGGAAACATGTTTATTTTACTTTCATTTTAAAACAGGTAAAATCTAAAAATAATTTAGGTGAGTGCGTTCAAGTTTTTTAGAGCGATATTTCGCAGATCAAGAAAGAGGTTTTCTTTCTCGATGTCTAGAACTTGCCGTCTAGCTATTCTCAAGACTTT
Organism: Platanthera guangdongensis; assembly: GCA_039583875.1. NCBI lineage: Eukaryota > Viridiplantae > Streptophyta > Magnoliopsida > Asparagales > Orchidaceae > Platanthera > Platanthera guangdongensis. The sequence goes on along the minus strand of CM077151.1, from coordinate 131,643,315 downwards.
GCATAAGTTAAACTCATTAGCATAAATATGATCTAGGCACTTCTTTTTGCAAGTTTGAGCCTTTACACCCGTACCTAACGTTTTATCTTTGCTAAGCCAAATTGATCCTATACCTTATCTTTTGTTTTAGCTCCATCAAACACTTTACCAAAGCCTAAAAAACATCCTAATTGCACACCTAAGACCGAGGTTGAAAATATATATGCCAAAATGGTTTGTGAGCGATTATGAATCATTTTATTTTGGTAGCTAATTGAAAAAGTTGATTTATTTTTCCTTTCTCCTAAAAAAAATAGATAAAAAAATATCAATAAAAAAAGAGGAAGTAGAAAAAATAAGCAAAAGAAACAATGGGATTTGGGAATTGGCTGCGTTCTTAAAGCCATGAAAATTTATTTTGTGCAAGCTCTCTTTAGGTTTTGGTGTGTCTAGCCATCATTTTTACCGTTGATTTTCCTCACCAAAAGAACCTAAGCCTATGCTTCAACCTAGTTAAGTCCTATTGATTTGTGCTTATAAGTTAAACTGGTGCCGTGGCGAGAGTGTGAAAAGGCAAGCCTATGGCCATCGACATTGATGGATTTCTTTTTAGGGTATCTCAATCTTCAATTTGTGCAATGTTATCTTAGTATGAACGCTACTTTCTCCCTAAATATGATTTTAAGATTTACCGGATTTTCAACTTAAAAGTAAAAATAATAAGTGAAAGCACATTATAGAAAAGTAAACACTAATTTGTATGCTGAATAAGGTTTTTCTACTAAAATAGCTACGCACATAGGCATAAGACTTCACATTTTACTCCTTAGATTCAAATTTCTCTTCTAGCGTTAAAATTTTTCAACTCCCTATAGAAGGATGTTTGCTCGGGACACACAAACGAGTAAGTATGGGAGTATTTGATAACTCTAAATTTTTTCCTTATTGTTATAACAATTTGTATTTAATAATTAGTTAATTTGGAGTTATATTTTATTAAATAAGTTTCTAATTACTTTATTTTTAATATTTCAGGTTGATCTCATTAGAAAATTATATTTTAAAGTTGTCAGATTATTCAGGTGTAATTTTGGAGCAAAACTGGAAAAAGTCCACGTACACGCCTAAGTTAAGAGCGTGACTCAATAGTCACGTGCGTGCCATATAGCCGTGGCCAATCCGGCCATTCCAAATGCTCTGACACGTCAATAAAAATTACATGCCTTCCGGTCATGGACGTGACAATACAACCACAGGCATATCTATGAGGCGTGACTAGCATATGGAGCTCCAGTCTTCAATTCCACGTTGGATTAAAATTACATACCCATGCCATAGGTGTGACCATGAGGTCATGGGCTTGTCGCTAAGTCGTTGTTGGGTACATTGGTCAAATGTACCTGATTTGAAGAAGCCTCACCTAACTCAATGATATACATCAGAATGTATTTGATGTTTGTTTGAGTTAATTGTGCAGGTTAGACATACACTGGACTGAAGCTGAAAATTTCTAAGTCCATGTGTCGACACCCAGAGGCAAAGTGTCGACACTTGAGAAAGCATGTGTCGACACCCAGAGGCAAAGTGTCGACACTTGAGAAAGCTTGTGTCGACACCCAGACATGCAGTGTCGACACTTGGAGTCATTGTGTCGACACCAGGGAAGAAGAGTCGACACCAGTCAGAAAGTGTCGACACTTGGAGCTGTGTCGACACTCAGTGTAGAAGGATGCAGAAAAGCTGTGTCGACACTTAGCAGAAGTGTCGACATCTTGAAGAGCTGAGTCAACACCAGACAGTGTCGACACTTGGAGTTGTGTCGACACTCAGCATAATTCTGCAGAGACTAAGTACAAGTGTCGACACTCAACACAATGTGTCGACACTCAATCTAAAGAGTCAACATATGAAGAATGTGTCGACACTCAGCACAATGTGTCGACACACACTCAAAAGAGTCAACATATGAAGAATGTGTCGACACTCAGCATAATGTGTCGACACACACTCAAAGAAGTCAACACTTAAAGAATGTGTCGACACTCAGCACAATGTGTCGACACATAACCAGAAGACTCAACACTTGAAGATAGTGTCGACACAAGGAGCTGTGTCGACACTTAGCAAAGAACAGAAAACTTGTAAAATATTCTAAGTATAAGTGTCGACACTAATGGAATGTGTCGACACTCAGCTGAAGAATCAAGAATGAAGACTTGTGTCGACACCAAGAAGCAGTGTCGACACTTGACAGTTTCTACACATGAAGATGTGTCGACACAAAGGAGATGTGTCGACACTTAGAAGAATACAGAAAGAATGAAGTACAAGTGCTTGTGTCGACACTCAATTTCAGTGTCGACACATGCAGAAGAAACTGTGTCGAGACATACAAGGGAATGTGTCGACACCTTGTAGACTTGTGTCGACACTTACACAACATGTGTCGACACTTGGTCTATAAGTGTCGACACTTAAGAACAGAAAGTCTCGACACTAACTGACAGTTAGAGAATTTCAAGAAGTGACTGGTTGACATGACAGCTGCCAATCCAGCCGGTCTACAGCAACTGTCAGTGAAGTCAAAAGACTGTTATAAACCGGATCAGCTGGTTACCATGAAGGAAGCCTTTAAATAGGCACCAACAGTCTACAGAAAAGGAGGTATGGTTATGGTAAAGTAGTTCACAATCATTACATGGTGTGATTGAAGTAGTTGATCAGACTAAATCAAGAAGTGATACACAGAAGATCAACACAAGAAGATCAGGCAGTCCAACTGCAGATCTAAGTAGTTGGAGAGAGAGAGCTCCAACCAAGGATTCAGTCTTTGGAACTAAGGCTGAGAAGAAGAATTCAGAGTCATCTGGATTTCAAGAAGCAGAGATCAAGGATCAACTGCAGAAGATTCAGACTAATTCAGTTCTACTCAAGAAGCTTTGAAGAAAGCTAAGTCAGTTTGAATCAAGCTGAGATCTTCCAAGAACTCTCCAAGAAACTCTCAACTCCTCTCATTCCTTCTGAGTTGTAGAGTTAGAATTTGTAATTTCTATTATAACTTGTAAGATCCATTGGATCTGAGTGATTGTAAGCCTATTTTATAAAGGCTGAGGGTAGGGCTTGGTGCCTGAGTGTAGGAGTTGAAGAACTCTGAGTGTAGGCCTTTGATTGGCTGAGTGTAGGCCTGGGTGGCTGAGTGTAGGCCTTTTGGCTGAGTGTAAGGCTTTGGGCCTGAGGTAGGAACCTTGTTGGGTTCTGAGCTAGTGGAGAAGTTTGGCCGAATCTAGTACACTGCTAGATAGGCGAAGAGGGGAAAGTGGATGTACCCAAAGATTGGGGAACCACTATAAAATTAGTGTGTCTGCTGTGCTGTGCTGTGTTGTGGCTTTTCTGTGTGATTTCTGAAATTGCTGTTAACTGTAATAATCTGTGATAAACTGTTGTGCTGTCAAACAAAAGTTAAAAAGGTTTAGGTCACCTATTCACCCCCCCCCTCTAGGTGTTTAGGTACCATATCTTTCAAGTGGTATCAGAGGCAGGTTCCTCAAAATCAGGACTAACTGTCTGAGGAGATCCAGTTTGGCAGATTCAGTTAAGTCAGGAAACAGGAAACAGTTTCAAGAAAATCAAGAACATGGGTTCTTCAGAGAATCATAAGGAGTTGGGTTCAATGAAACTACCTATATGCAGAAAAGAGATCTTTGGGATCTGGAAAGAGAGGGTTAGGCTGTTTATGGAAGCCTCTGACCCTAGAATATACATCACAGTCAAAGAAGGGCCATATGTGCCTATGAAGATTTCAGTTTTGGATGCAAATCAGAGGACTCCAAAGGATTTCTCTGAAATGACCAAGGATGAGATTGTCCTAGCAACTATGGACAAAAGGGCACAGAACATCATAGTCAGTGCAATTGATGATGCCACCTTCCAGAACCTTATTCACTGTAAAACTGCAAAAGAAATGTGGGATACCCTCATTGTCTACATGGAAGGTTCTGAAGAAGTAAGGCAAGATAGGAAGTCCTTGCTTAATCAAGAATATGAGAGTTTTAGGCAAGGAAGAGGAGATAGCATCACTGAATGCTATAAGAAATTTTATAGAATTGTAAATGAACTCATGTCATATGGAAGAGAGTTCACAAACTATGAGTTGAATGACAAATTCTTAAGGTCCCTAACCAAAGACTGGGACACCAAGATTTGTGCCATCAGAGAAATGGCAAAGTTGGGAGAAATTCCTCCTCCCACACTTTTTGGCAAGTTGTTATCCTATGAGATGCAATTGTCAGTAAGAAAAGAAGAAGAAAAGTCAACAAGGACTGAATACAGAGAAAAGACTGTTGCCTTTAAGTCAGATGTACCTAGAAAGAGCAGGACCAAGTCATCAACTCCTCCTCCTGAGGTAGTTGAATCAGAATCTGAAGAATCTGAAAGTACAAAATCTACAAGCAGTGAAAGTGATGAAGACTTTGCTGCATTCACCAGACATTTTCAGAAGTTCCTTAAGAAGAAACAGTGGAGGTCTAGACCTTCATCTTCCAAAGGGAAAGAGGTTCAGTATCTGGAAAAGAAGCCTTCAAAGAAGGACAAGAAAAGGACCAAGACAAGTAAGGCAACTGGATCCAAGATAATTTGTTACTGCTGCAATAGACAGGGCCATGTTATTGCAGACTGTCCTGAAAGAAGGAAGGAATCCAGTGACAAGAAGAAAACACACTTCAAAGGAAAGAAGGAGAAGTCCTTTGTTGCAAAGAATGAGAAGACTCTTTCAGATATGTCTTCTTCAGACACAGAGACAGATGCTGAAGCCTATATTGGGCTATTTGCTGAAGAAGAAGAAGAGTTCATGCAGATCATGGAATCTATCTATGAGCAAGAAGACTGTCAAAGCCAAGGACTGATGGCTTTGACTGAAAGTACCAAAAACCTGGAGCAGCCAGGACCCAGTCAGGTACAAGGCTTAACTCAAAGTTCTGATTCCAGTTCAAGTTCAGAGTCAGAGTATTCTTCATCAAGTGATGAGAATATGTCTGAGTCTGAGGGAGATATTCATCAACTCCTAGATGAATATCAAGTACTATTGCTAGCCTATAAGAAAAGCAAGACCCTAGCCAAAAATTTGGCCAAGGAAATTGCTGATCTCAAGACAGCTGCAATAGATTATGAGAAGAATTATGATCAAAAACTAAATGAAGTGGCCAGGCTGAAACACATTACTGTGATTCAGATGGGTACCATTACATTTAAGAATGATCAAATTAAGAAACTGGAGATTAATCTTCAGAAGGAGAAAGAGCTAGTAGCTAGGTTTTCAAAACCTAAATCAGTGCTACCCTTGATTGATGATTTTGTTCATCATAAAGGAAAGACTGGACTGGGATTTGTTAATCCAGCAAGGACTGTTCAGAATCAGTCCAAGTCCAAGGGCAAAGCCCCAACATTCACTAAGACTGCTGTAGTTAAGACAGCCAAGTCTGTACCTAAGCAAAGGTACAACAAATTTGAATGTTGGTGCTGTGGCAAAGTTGGCCACTTTGCTTTGGACTGTTGGCACAATGTTAGTGCCAAAGGTAGTAACAAGATACCTGGTGGAAAGCCAGTAGGTAGCCTTGTTAAGTTGCAAGCTAACAGTTACCAAGGACCCAAGAAACCATTGGGTTCTAAGGTTCAGTTAATTTGTTTTGCAGGAGAATCCAAGTGGCCATACCCCAACATGGTACTTGGATAGTGGATGTTCCAGACACATGACTGGAACTAGGGGACTACTGAAGGATTTCATTCCAATCAAGAATGGTCCAAAGGTGACCTTTGGTGGTTCAGAAAAAGGAATCATCAAAGGGTTTGGTAACATATCTTCTAACTTAGTTACCATTACTCAAGTGGCTTATGTTAAAGGTTTGAAACATAACCTCATTAGTATAAGTCAATTAAGTGATGTAGGGTATGACATCTCATTTGTTAAAAATGGTTGTCATATCAAGAGGTCTAGTGATCAAAAGATCATTTTGACAGGTTATAGGAAGAGAAATGTCTATTGTTTAGACATTATGGTTGAGAACAATAGTTCTCCAGTTTGTCTTGTAGCTGATGAGACAGTCTCTCAATGTGTCAAATGGCACAAGAGGCTTGCTCATCTTAATTACAAGACTATTGGCAAACTCTTTAGTGAAAGAGTTAGTGAGGAATGGTCCTCAAGTTAAGTGTGTCAAAGATGGCATTTGCTCAGCTTGTCAAAAGGGCAAGCAGACTAAATCCACCTTTAGAAGCATTGACAACAAGGATGCTGTGAGGTGTTTATACCTCTTGCATATGGATCTATTTGGTCCAATGCCAGTTCACAGCTTAGGTAGGAAGGTCTACACCTTTGTAGTTGTTGATGACTACTCAAGATTTTCCTGGGTGTTCTTCTTAAAGCAGAAATCTGAAACACCTAGTGTCTTCCACAGTTTTGTTAAGCAAATTCAGAATGAATTGAACTGTACAGTGGTCAAAATTAGAAGTGACCATGGTACAGAGTTTCAATCTGAAAGCATGACAAAACTATGTGAAGACTATGGGATATTTCAAGAATTCTCTTCACCTAGAACACCTCAGCAAAATGGCATTGCTGAAAGGAAAAATAGAACCTTGATAGAAGCTGGTAGGACTCTATTAAGTGATTCTTCACTACCAGAATATTTCTGGGCTGAAGCAGTTAACACTGCATGCCATGTGATAAATAGAGCTACCATAACTAAAAGGTTAAACAAGACCCCCTATGAAGTAGTGAAAGGCAGGAAACCAAACCTATCCTATTTCAGGATTTTTGGTTGTAAATGCTTCATACTTAACAATGGGAAGACTTACTTAACTAAGTTTGCTGCCAAATCCCAAGAGGGAGTGTTTGTTGGGTACAGCAGTAATAGTAAGTCTTATAGAGTCTACAACTTGACTACACAAGTTGTAGAGGAGTCTGTGCATGTAGTTTTTGATGAGACACTTCTTATTAACAATGAGTTGTCTAGTAGTGTGTGCAGCCCCACAGGTCTTTCTAAGAAGATGGACAAGCTAACCATAGAAGATGTACCTGCTGCAAGACAGCAAGTAGAAGAAGATGGCTTATGTCCAGGGGGAGAACTACATGTACCAGGAGCTGAAGAAGTTCAAGGAACTCAGCATGATGAAGATGATGAAGAAGTACAACCAGAAGTAAGGATGCCTCCAGCCAACAGGCATCTAAGAGATCATCCAGTGGAGCTGATCATTGGAGATCCAAGACAAGGTGTTCAGACAAGGAGCAGAAATCAGAATGCTGCAATATATTCAAGTTTTCTGTCTCAAATAGAACCAAAGAAATTTGAAGAAGCTATACAAGATCCACAGTGGACTGAAGCTATGCAGGAAGAGCTAAACCAGTTCAAGAGGTGCAAGGTTTGGGACTTAGTTCCTAAGCCTAAAGATCACAATGTGATAGGAACAAAGTGGATCTACAGAAACAAGTTAGATGAACAAGGAGTCATCATTAAGAATAAGGCAAGACTGGTTGCAAAAGGATATAGGCAAGAAGAAGGTATTGATTTTGATCAAACCTTTGCTCCAGTAGCCAGACTGGAAGCCATCAGGATGTTCTTGGCCTATGCAACCTACCAAGGATTCAAAGTATACCAAATGGATGTGAAGTCAGCATTCCTTAATGGTAATTTAAAAGAAGAAGTATATGTGGAGCAGCCTTCAGGTTTTGTTGATCCTACTTTTCCACATTATGTCTATAGACTTAGGAAAGCATTGTATGGGTTAAAGCAAGCTCCTAGAGCTTGGTATGAAACCCTATCTAGTTTCCTCATTGAGAACAAGTTCACAAGGGGGAAAATAGATAAGACTCTATTCCTTAGGGAATCTAGAGGCAAAGTAATACTTGTCCAAATATATGTAGATGACATTATATTTGGGTCTACTGAAAGTAGCCTTTGCAAAAAGTTTGCAAAGCTTATGCAGAGTCAATTTGAAATGAGTAGTATGGGAGAACTGAAGTTTTTCTTGGGTCTCCAAGTTAAACAGACTGAAAGTGGTCTTTCCATATGTCAGTCTAAGTTCACCCTAGAACTCATAAGGAAATATGGTATGGATTCATCCAGTACCATGAAGACTCCTATGGGGTCAAGTATGTCTCTAAGCAAGGATGATGCAGGGAAACCTGTAGATGAAACCTTGTATAGAGGGATAGTTGGCTCCCTACTTTACTTGACTGCAAGTAGGCCTGACATTATGTATGCTACATGTGTTTGTGCCAGGTATCAAGCCTGCCCCAAAGAATCTCACTTGACTGCAGTCAAGAGAATCTTGAGATATCTAAAGGGCACACCTTATCTAGGCCTCTGGTACCCTAGGAATGGAGATTTTGATCTAACAGGCTATTCAGATGCAGACTTTGCAGGATGCAAAGAAGATAGAAAGAGCACAACTGGATCCTGTCAATTCCTAGGTGGAAGACTCATCTCATGGAGTAGTAAGAAGCAAACCAGTGTGGCCATCTCCACAGCTGAGTCAGAGTATATAGCTGCAGGAAGTTGCTGTGCTCAACTTCTATGGATTCAACATCAGCTAGAAGACTATGGATGTCAGGTAAGTAGAACTCCACTTTATTGTGATTCTACAAGTGCTATTTCCATAGCTAATAACCCTGTATCTCATAGTAGAACTAAACATATTGAGATAAAATATCACTTTCTTAGGGAGCATGTAGAAAGAAATGATATTGCACTTGAATATGTTACAACAGATAATCAGATAGCTGATATGTTCACTAAGCCCTTAGATGAAGCTAAGTTTAATAAGTTCAAAATTGAACTAGGTATGATAAACTTAGACTAAGTATACAGAACAAAAATTGGCTAAGTAAAAAGGTGTCGACACATAGACAAGTCTATGTCGACACAGAATAGTAAGTGTCGACACTTCAGAAAAATGGTGTCGACACATCTAGGAAGTTAGTGTCGACACTTCAGAATGTTAGTGTCGACACATGTCGAGTAGGTGTCGACACATCCACTAAGGTGTCGACACTTAAGTTTTACTCAGAATTTTTCTAAGTCTCGACACATGTCGAGTATAGTGGTGTCGACACTTAACCAAGTGTCGACACATAGAATCTGTTGACTAAATTTGTGTCGACACATGAGTGTCGAGACATTATAAGTCAGTGTCGACACTTATTGACAGTGTCGACACATCATTAGAAATTCATCCCGCCTGTTCGTCTTCAAACAGGAAAGGTATAAATAGGGTTCTGTCTTTGATTGTCGACACGCTTTCAAAGTTTCGAGACCTAAACTCTTGTGTCGACATTTCTCTCTTCTCAAGACTAAATCTTCAAACCCTAATGGCTCCCAAGCTGGAAGAGAACGTCAACGAGGGCTATGAGCTCGTGCGAGGCGCATTTGACGACAGCGATCAGGAATTCAAATCGGTGATTACCCTAGTCAGCGATTCAGGACTGGAATTCTTGGTTTCAGAACCAACGAAAATCTGGAAGAAAGAAGTAATTGAATTTCTTACTCAAGCAACTGTGGACGACTCTGGATTCAGAATCAAGTCCAGGGTGCATGGCACCAAAGTCAAACTATCCCCCAAGTCTTTGAGAAAGGTACTTCAGCTACCTAAGATTCAAGAAGAAGAGGAGGTAACTGCTTCTAAGACCAGGGAAGCTCTTACTTGGTGTGGACTGGATTCACAGATGAAGGTGGGATCAGTCTTCAATAGGAAGGGGATGAACAATCAAGGCAAGTTCTTGTCAGAAGTAGTGGGCAAGGTAATTCTGTGCAAACCAGGAGGGCATGACAGGGTGTCTGCCTCCATGTTTGAAGTAATGACCAGAATCATCTTCACTCTGAAGACAGATTGGTCAATGGTGGTTTTTGAGAAAGTGAAGGAAAGCCTGAAGAAGCCCAATCTGGGCAGGATTATAAGTCTCTACCTGGCTGGATCCATTCCAGAGGTAATGAGCACTGCTGCAGGAACAAAGATAAATCATATGAGGAGAATGGACTCCAGAATATTCTCAAGATGGGAAAGGGTGCTGGTGTCAAAGGACTTGGCCACCCCTGAGAAACAAACTTCTAAGACAGACTCTCCTCCCAGGAAGAAAAGGAAGACAGCTGCTGTGCCTCAAGAGTCCTCAAGCAGCTCAGGCAGTGAAGAACAGGTGGTCTTCACTCCTGAAAGTCCAGTAGATGTGACTGCAGCAAAGTCACCTGCTCCTCAGGAGCCAGCTGATATCCAGGGGGAGCCTCCAGCTGTAGAACATCCATCTACACTGGATAGTGAGCAGGCTACTCTCATCATTCAAGAGGTACTTGTTGATCTTAACACTTTGAATTTTTGTATAACAAATTCTGATTTGTCTGATGATCATCAGCAAAATCAGCCAGCAAACCCAGAACCAGATGTTGTTCTTCCAGACACATCTGTTGTGATACCTGATACAGTGGTTGAAGAACCAAGTACATCTCCTGCACAGTCTCCAGCAGAGTATACCATGGAAGATCTGTTTTTGAACTTAGATCAAGATGATTTTGATATGGAAAAGACTGCTGCTGATGCAGTGAAGGATGCTGTTGCTGAGGGGGAGACTTTGGATAGTCAAGAAGAGCCTATAAGGCTAGATTCTGAGAAGGCACAAGATGTGCATACTGAAAGACCATCCAGCCCTAAGGATAGGGTGGATATAGCAAGTACATCTGAATCTGAAGATGATGAAGCTGAGCAAGCTCAGAAAAAGAAGTTCTTTGTTTTCAAGAGGAGGAGCCAGAGCTATAAGAAGGCTCTCCAAACTGTTGCTCAACATTCATTAGTTCAACAAGCTCCATCCACTGATTATAGTGCTCTACTGCTTGCAATGCAAATCAAGATGGATGAACAAAGGAAAGCCTTAGAAACTTATGTTGATGAAGGGCACAAGGCACTGCAAACTGATCTAGGCCAGGAAATCAAGTCTATAAGGTTTGAAATGAACCTTAATAAAACAGCAATGACTGATTGTTTTACCAAGGGTGCTAATGCTGTGGTCTATCTAGCTAAACATCAAGAAGCAATTAAAGAGAAAGTGGATGATATAGCAGTCAAGCAAGGCTATGTGCTGGAGAATCAGTTGAGAATGAATGATAATCTGACTGCATCTCACAATGCCATAGTCACTGAAATCAAGAATAAGTCAGATGAACCTTCAACTTCATCTGCTGCTGCCAAAGCTGATTTTGATAAGATATTTCAAGCAGAGATTGCTGCTGTTAAAAATGCCATAAAAGATTCCCAGAAGGTCATATCAGAACAGCTTACAAAGCTTAGACCTTTCTTTAAAGAGGGCATAAGATATTTGGATAGCCAAATCCGATTTCAGAAAGATGATGTAAGGGATCATATGGCTCAAGAAGTCATAAAGGGGGAGAGAGTGTTAGTCAAGGCCAGTTCTGAGCATGCAAAATGGATTTCAAATTCTATAAGGGCTACACTTGGATATCCTCCCCTGTGTGATGACAATGCAGTAGGTGAATCTGGTATTCAAGGACCATTTCTTGGAGGTGAGCAACAAGCAGTGGCTGATGTAATCTATCCACCTCCAGACTTTGAAATGATTCATGCTGATGTAAGCACTATGTATAGTCCAACTGCTGGCAAGCCAAATGTTATTCTGGAAAAGGTTGTTCAACCTATCACAGCTGCTATGCAAGAGGCTTTGGACAAGGAAGAAGAAACTAGGCTGTCAAAGAAGAAGTTTAGGGAAATTGCTGAGCAAAAGCCAGATTTTGAACAATGGAGCCCTACTTCTAGAAACATAATTCTTACAGCCTGGAAAGCAGCCAAGGATAATGCCCATGAGAGGAACAAGTGGTTCTCAGAGGCTGAATGGAGAAAGCATGAGATTAGACAAGAAGCCATTGTCCAACACAGAAGGAAGGCCAAGTTAGGAAAGCTACCTCCAACAGCTGTGGAGCCTAGCAAGTACTTTCCCAAGCCCTATCATTATTTTGAAAGGCAAAAGATCAAGGCAGATAAGCAAGATCTAAAAGGGAAGAAGACTGCTGAAGCTGAGCCTGCTGCTGCTGCTGCTGCTGCTGTGAAAGCTCAAGTTAAAGCTGGAAAAGGGATTGTCATCAAAGAACCTGATCAGCACTAGATTAGGGATTAACTTGATGCTTATTGTAATCTGTTAAGAGAAAAACATTGTAATACTTCATTGAAAATGTATAAGAAACATTATTGGAACAGTATATGATAAATATAGTTTGAATGTTCTGAAATATGTGTGTTTCTTAATTGTTCTGCAATGTTTAATAAGTATACATGTGTGGTTTATTACATGTTCAAGTTTACCCTGTTGTCATTTATATGTTTTACATCATTTTATAATTTTTAATTATGAGTGGTGTATATCATTGACTAAGGGTTATGACTTCTCCAAATAGGGGGAGATTGTTGGGTACATTGGTCAAATGTACCTGATTTGAAGAAGCCTCACCTAACTCAATGATATACATCAGAATGTATTTGATGTTTGTTTGAGTTAATTGTGCAGGTTAGACATACACTGGACTGAAGCTGAAAATTTCTAAGTCCATGTGTCGACACCCAGAGGCAAAGTGTCGACACTTGAGAAAGCATGTGTCGACACCCAGAGGCAAAGTGTCGACACTTGAGAAAGCTTGTGTCGACACCCAGACATGCAGTGTCGACACTTGGAGTCATTGTGTCGACACCAGGGAAGAAGAGTCGACACCAGTCAGAAAGTGTCGACACTTGGAGCTGTGTCGACACTCAGTGTAGAAGGATGCAGAAAAGCTGTGTCGACACTTAGCAGAAGTGTCGACATCTTGAAGAGCTGAGTCAACACCAGACAGTGTCGACACTTGGAGTTGTGTCGACACTCAGCATAATTCTGCAGAGACTAAGTACAAGTGTCGACACTCAACACAATGTGTCGACACTCAATCTAAAGAGTCAACATATGAAGAATGTGTCGACACTCAGCACAATGTGTCGACACACACTCAAAGAGTCAACATATGAAGAATGTGTCGACACTCAGCATAATGTGTCGACACACACTCAAAGAAGTCAACACTTAAAGAATGTGTCGACACTCAGCACAATGTGTCGACACATAACCAGAAGACTCAACACTTGAAGATAGTGTCGACACAAGGAGCTGTGTCGACACTTAGCAAAGAACAGAAAACTTGTAAAATATTCTAAGTATAAGTGTCGACACTAATGGAATGTGTCGACACTCAGCTGAAGAATCAAGAATGAAGACTTGTGTCGACACCAAGAAGCAGTGTCGACACTTGACAGTTTCTACACATGAAGATGTGTCGACACAAAGGAGATGTGTCGACACTTAGAAGAATACAGAAAGAATGAAGTACAAGTGCTTGTGTCGACACTCAATTTCAGTGTCGACACATGCAGAAGAAACTGTGTCGAGACATACAAGGGAATGTGTCGACACCTTGTAGACTTGTGTCGACACTTACACAACATGTGTCGACACTTGGTCTATAAGTGTCGACACTTAAGAACAGAAAGTCTCGACACTAACTGACAGTTAGAGAATTTCAAGAAGTGACTGGTTGACATGACAGCTGCCAATCCAGCCGGTCTACAGCAACTGTCAGTGAAGTCAAAAGACTGTTATAAACCGGATCAGCCGGTTACCATGAAGGAAGCCTTTAAATAGGCACCAACAGTCTACAGAAAGGAGGTATGGTTATGGTAAAGTAGTTCACAATCATTACATGGTGTGATTGAAGTAGTTGATCAGACTAAATCAAGAAGTGATACACAGAAGATCAACACAAGAAGATCAGGCAGTCCAACTGCAGATCTAAGTAGTTGGAGAGAGAGAGCTCCAACCAAGGATTCAGTCTTTGGAACTAAGGCTGAGAAGAAGAATTCAGAGTCATCTGGATTTCAAGAAGCAGAGATCAAGGATCAACTGCAGAAGATTCAGACTAATTCAGTTCTACTCAAGAAGCTTTGAAGAAAGCTAAGTCAGTTTGAATCAAGCTGAGTCTTCCAAGAACTCTCCAAGAAGCTCTCAACTCCTCTCATTCCTTCTGAGTTGTAGAGTTAGAATTTGTAATTTCTATTATAACTTGTAAGATCCATTGGATCTGAGTGATTGTAAGCCTATTTTATAAAGGCTGAGGGTAGGGCTTGGTGCTGAGTGCTGAGTGTAGGAGTTGAAGAACTCTGAGTGTAGGCCTTTGATTGGCTGAGTGTAGGCCTGGGTGGCTGAGTGTAGGCCTTTTGGCTGAGTGTAAGGCTTTGGGCCTCAGGTAGGAACCTTGTTGGGTTCTGAGCTAGTGGAGAAGTTTGGCCGAATCTAGTACACTGCTAGATAGGCGAAGAGGGGAAAGTGGATGTACCCAAAGATTGGGGAACCACTATAAAATTAGTGTGTCTGCTGTGCTGTGCTGTGTTGTGGCTTTTCTGTGTGATTTCTGAAATTGCTGTTAACTGTAATAATCTGTGATAAACTGTTGTGCTGTCAAACAAAAGTTAAAAAGGTTTAGGTCACCTATTCACCCCCCCTCTAGGTGTTTAGGTACCATATCTTTCAGTCGTGACGATCAGGCATGCCGACCGCTTTAAGAGGCCAGTTTCAGATTCAAAGCGTTCCAGCATTCACGCCCTGGTCACGGGCGTGACCAGGGCTTATGACCCTTCCCACAACTGCTAGAGTTATTCCCGTTGTTTCTACTTCCTGTCATTTGCAGCAACTGACAAGACATGCCATAGGTCACGGGCGTGACATGTGGGAGTGACCCGCCACTTAACAACTTTTGGCAGTTTCTCTCCAACGTTTCCAGGTCTTGAAGATGACGGTTCCGAGCCTTACATGCCCTAGGTCACAGGAGTGACCTAGGGGCGTAACTCTCCAACAAACTTGCCTATAAATTCCAGACAATTTCAAAAGCTTGGGACAAGATTTTGGGAGTTGAAGTTCTGTATTTTCTGCTTTATTTCTTGCATTTTTCCATTTCCTAGTCTAGATCTTTTACTTTGTAAGCTTTTATTTAAGTTATTTTTCATTCAATCATGTCTCTCTCCTCCCTATTTTCTAATTCCCTAATCATGATGAGTGGATAAACTCCATTTAGCACTTGATCATGATGAACCTTGGAATAAAATACGCTTTTCAATTTTATCAAAAATGTCAAGTTATTTATTTTACTTACTGACGATTTATCTTTGAATTTTATTGTGTCGAATTCATATTTCGCGGATACATTTTTCGATCTAAGATCCGTTTCCTAAATGACCGAGAAGTTACAGATACGAATAGATCACTCAAGGATAAAAGGAGTTGCATGCACTCCTCGAGAGAGGACAACATAAATCCTCTGGATTGGAGTCAAATCCAATAGTGGGGTTCTCCGCCTAAAGCAAGCATAGGGGTTTCGACTTGCCGAGAGGTCTTAATCGATCAACCTAAGGTTAGTCAAAAACATGAGCTCAAAAGAGACGTTTTTGTACTTTGGGAACCTCCACGGTCGAGTTAGTAAATAAAGAGGCTTGCATACTTTATTTTCATGAAGGTTTATTTTAATCCAAGGGGATTCTCGATCAAGTGCTAGCTTTCCCATCATCGAATTTCTTCTTATTAGTTTAAACATTTTCTTTCATGTAATTCACAAAACTGACTTTTTGTCTGATAAGATAATAGCTCTTCTTTATGAGTACAAGGACTCAATGATGCCAAAGTCTAAATATGACACTTAATTCTATACTTTAGAACGATAGGTATTCTTGCCTCATCGTTTTAGAATCACGTGCAAGCGTGAATTTAATACATCAGGTTATATTTTAAATTTATCTGCTTTTTACTTCTCATTTGCAGAGATTAACCGGTGTTTGCGAGTTCACTTCAAGTACACGCGTAATATTTTAAATTTACATGATTTTAACTTCTCTTTTGTAGAGATTAACACGTGTTCGCGAGTTCACTTAAGGTGCTCGCATTATATTTTGAATTTCCATGCTTTTCACTTCTCCTTTGTAAAGATTTGCAGATATTCACGAGTTCAATTCTGGTGCTCGCGTTATATTTTAAATTTACTTGTTTTGACTTCTCTTTTTAGAGATTAGTAGTTGTTTGGGAATTCATCTCAGGCACTCGTACTATATTTTAAATTTACCTGCTTTTGACTTATCTTTTAATGAGATTAGCATGTGTTTATGAATTAATTTCACTTACTCGTGTTATATTTTAAATTTACTTGCTTTTGACTTCTCCCTTGAAGAGGTTAGCAAGTGTTCGCAAGTTCACTTCAGGCACTTACATTATATTTTAAATTTATCGGCTTTTGACTTCTCTTTTGCAGATATTAGCATGTGTTCGCGAGTTCACTTCTGGTACTCGTGTTATATTTTAAATTTACCTACTTTTAACTTCTATTTTGGAGAGATTAGAAGGTTTTCACGAGTTCAATTCTGTTACTCGCATTATATTTTAAATTTATCTGCTTTTGACTTCTCATTTGCAGAGATTACCAGGAGTTTGCGAGTTTAATTCAGGTACTCACGTTATATTTTAAATTTACCTGCTTTTGACTTCTCTTTTTGAGAGATTTGCAGGTGTACGCGAGTTCACTTCTGAAACTTGCGTTATATTTTAAATTTACCTGCTTTTTACTTCTCTTTGGGAGAGATTAGCAGTATTCTCGAGGTCACATTAGATACTTCCGTTATATTTTAAATTTACTTTCTTTTGACTTCTCCTTTATTTATATTAGGAGGAGTTCATGAGTTCACTTTTGGTACTCACGTAATATTTAAAATTTACCAGCTTTTGACTTCTCTTCTGTAGAGAATAGCAAGTATTCGCGAGTTCAGTTCAGGTACTCCCATTATATTTTAAATTTACCTATTTTTGACTTCTCTTTTCGAGAGATTAGAAGGTTTTCGCGAGTTCACTTCAGGTACTCGCGTTATATTTTAAATTTACATGCTTTTGAAATCTCTTTTATATAGCTTAGCTGGTGTTCGCGAATTCACTTTAGGTACTGGTGTTATATTTTAAACCTACCAGCTTTTGAGTTCTCATTTGCAGAGATTAGTAGGTGTTCACGAGTTCACTTAAGGTACTCGCGTTATATTTTAAATTTACCTGCTTTTGACCTCTCTTTTGTAGAGATTAGCTGGTGTTCACGAGTTCACATCAGGTTCTCGCTTTATATTTAAATTTTTCCTTATTTTGACTTCTCTTTTATAGAGATTCGTAGGTGTTCACGAGTTAATTTCAACAACTCGTGTTATATTTTAAAGTTACGTACTTTTGACATCTCCTTTATGGAGATTAGTAGGTGTTCACGAGTTCACTTCAAGTACTTTCATTATATTTTAAATTTATCTAATTTGACTTCTCTTTTGTAGAGATTAATAGGTATTCACGAGTTCACTTCTGGTACTCGCATTATATTTTAAATTTACCCATTTTTGAATTTTCTTTTAAAGAGACTAGTAGGTGTTCGAGAGTTCACTTTAGGTATTCTCATTATATTAAACTAGTTTTGACTTCCTTTTTGGAGAGATTAGCAGGTGATCGCGAGTTTACTTCAAGTACACGCAATATATTTAAAATTTACCTGCTTTTGACTTATCTTTTGCAGAGATTAGCAGGTGTTCACGAGTTCACTTCAGGTACTCGTGTTATATTTTAAATTTACCTTTCTTGACTTCTCTTTAGGAGAGATTAGATGTTTTTTGTGATTTCACTTCAGGTGCTCGTGTTAAATTTTAAATTTACCTGTTTTTAATTTTTTTTTGCATAGATTAGCACGTGTTCACGAATTAACTTCAGGTACTCGCAATATATTTTAAATCTACTTGCTTTTGACTTCTCTTTTATAGTGATTAGCAGGTGTTCACAAGTTCACATCAGATACTCGCGTTATATTTTAAATTTCCCTGCTTTTGACCTCTCTTTTGTACAGAATAACAAGTGTTCGCGAGTTCACTTCAGGGACTCGTGCTATATTTTAAATTTATCTGCTTTTGAGTTGTCTTTTATTGAGATTAGCAGGTGTGTACGAATTAACTTCACTTACTCATGTTATATTTTGAATTTACCTGCTTTTGAGTTCTCCATTGCAGAGATTACCAGGTATTCACAAGTTCACTTTTGGTACTCGCATTACATTTTAAATTTACCTGCTTTTAACTTCTATTTTGTAGAGATTAGCAGGTGTTCGCGAGTTCACATCTGATACTCATGTTATATTTTAAATTTACCTACTTTAAACTTCTTTTTAGAGAGATTTGAAGCTTTTCACGATTTCACTTCAGTTACTCGCGTTATATTTTAAATTTACCTACTTTTGACTTCTCATTTGCATTGATTTGCAGGTGTTTGCAAGTTTACTTCAGTTACTCGTGTTATATTTTAAATTTAACTTCTTTTGACTTCTCTTTTAGTGAGATTTGTAGGTGTTCGTGAGTTCACTTCTGGTACTTGCGTTATATTTAAATTTACCTGCTTTTGACTTCCATTTGGTAGAGATTAGCAGGTGTTCGCAAGTTCAGATGTGATACTCATGTTATATTTTAAATTTACCTGCTT
Source organism: Platanthera guangdongensis (assembly GCA_039583875.1). NCBI lineage: Eukaryota > Viridiplantae > Streptophyta > Magnoliopsida > Asparagales > Orchidaceae > Platanthera > Platanthera guangdongensis. Next base: position 131,624,738 of record CM077151.1, on the reverse strand, counting down.
TTAACTTATTTTTTAGAGAGATTAGAAGCTTTTCACGATTTCACTTAAGTTACTCGGGTTATATTTTTAATTTACCTACTTTTGACTTCTCATTTGCATTGATTTGCAGGTGTTTGCGAGTTTACTTCAGTTACTCGTGTTATATTTTAAATTTACCTGCTTTTGACTTCTTTTTTCATTAGATTTGTTGGTGTTCGTTAGTTCACTTCTGCTACTTGCGTTATATTTTAAATTTACCTGTTTTGACTTCTCTGCGGCACAGATTAGCAGGTATTCACGAGTTCACTTCAAGTACTTGTGTTATATTTTAAATTTTACTTGCTTTTGACTTCTCCTTTGCTTAGATTAGCAGGAGTTCACGAGTTCACTTTTGGTACTCACGTAATATTTAAAATTTACCTTCATTTGACTTTTATTTTGTAGAGAATAGCAAGTGTTCTCGTGTTCACTTTAGGTACTCAAATTATATTTAAAATTTGCCTGCTTCTGACTTCTGTTTTCGAGAGATTAGAAGGTTTTCGTGAGTACACTGCAGGTACTCGCTTTATATTTTAAATTTACCTACTTTCGACTTCTCTTTTATAGAGATTACCATGTGTTTGCAAATTCGCTTCAGGTACTCATGTTATATTTTAAATTTACCTACTTTTGACTTCTCTTTTGCAGAGATTAGTCGGTGTTATCGAGTTCACTTCAGTGAAAGTATCTAGCATCTAAAAAAATCACCTTGTGGGGGGGGGGGGGGGGTGTGAATAAGTGATGTTTGTGTCTTTTTGCGGAATGAAAATTATTTAAAATTCAAGCACACAAACACAGAGATTTATAGTGTTTCCCCGTATTGGGTACGCCCTCTATCCCGCCTTGCCTATTTACCACGAATGGTAAGATTCAGCTACTTCACCTCTCTCAGATTTATTCAAATGTTACAACTTGGAGCAACACGCCTACACCTCGAAGATATCACACTCCTATACCTCAATCCACAACCGAATCTACGATCCGATCCACTAACGGATCTACAACTCTCGATCCAAAAACGGATCTGCAAACTCGATCCACAAATGGATCTACAAATCTTGATCCACAAACGGATCTACAAATCTCGAAGGCAAAGCTCCTATAAGAGTAAAAACAATTTCTACAACAATAATAAAAACTGTATACTTTTAGATCTGAATTCTTCAAGGATCTTCCTTCTTGAAAACTGAAAATCTCGGTGAAGAAGGTTGAGGAAGAAAACCCGAGAAAGCTTGATCTGAAAAACTTATGATCTGACATGATCAAGTAGATGTTGAAGAATATTTGAATCTAGGATCTGTCGAATCTTTTCTTCTTTAGAATTATTATATAGAGAGAGAAGCAGAAAAGAAGAACAACGATGAAGATGGTGCGACTTCTCCCGAATTAGAAAGTGCGATTGCGTTTCTGATTGCTGTAATTATTCTCCTTGTTAGGGTTAGCGATTCCTTGAAAAGACTATTTATAGAACATCCTCTATATGGGAACAGAAAAAAAGAGTCCGGAAATTGGACAAACTGAAATTTTTATATTCCAAAAAAGGTGTGTATTACATGGTATAGCCTCCCTTTTATAGAATGGAGGAGATGAGAGAGATTACAAATAAATAATGTGGGACTAAAAAATAACATATACAAGTGGTTTAACATAAATACAAGCCGACCAAGCCGCGCGGTTTGATGAATGGGCAAACCGCCCGGCAACCACCAGAGGGAGACACCAAGCCTCCACTATAGCCCGCTAGGTCGCCCGATCTCCAAGTTGCCAGGGACAGATTGACAGACCGCCAGAGAACCAATAGTAACAGATCTGCAACCAAACCACTGAAGAGAAACCGACAGATCGCCCAGACTGCAATCCACCTCAGTCAGACAGCCAGACCGCCTGGTCTATATTCTGCAACACCCCCCTCAAGCTAGAATATATAAATCGACCATGCCTAGCTTGTCGTAATTGTGATGAAATGAGGCGGATACCGGCTTGGTGAAAATATCAGCCAACTCTTTATCAGAGTTGACGAACGGAGTACAAATTTGTTCCTTCAGAATCTCTTCCTGAATAAAATGGCAGTCAACTTCAATGTGCTTGGTTTTCTCATGGAAGACCGAATTTTTAGAGATGTATATGGAGTCCTTATTGTCATAAAATATAGGTAGAGGATGGTTGTTGACCTCTACTAAGTCAAGCATGAGAGCCCGTAACCACATCAAATCACATGTGGTCGATGCTATACTTCGATTTTCTGCTTCTGTACAGGACCTGGAGACGACCGACTATTTCTTGCTTTTACAGCTCACAAGGTTCACCCCCACAAAGGTGCAAAAACATGATGTTGACTTGCAGTTTCCTTTGTCATCGGCATAGATTAAATCGAAGTATGTTTCAACCCCCAAATGTCCATTCTTCTGGAAGAGAAGTCCTTTCCCAGGAGCTGATTTAATATACTCCAATATCCTTAGGGCAGACTGTAGATGACACTCTCTAGGAGCTTGTTTGAATTGTCTAAACTTCCCTACATCATAGGCAATGTCTGGTCTGTTGACTGTGAGATATATGAGTTTACCAACCAGACTTCTGTACCTCGTAATATCAGAAAGAAGAGGATAGTCATCCGTCCATATTTTATCTTCTCCAGTCGCCACTGGACAATGGGCAGGTTTAGCCCCAATCAACCCTGTCTCTTTTAACAAGTCAGGAGCGTACTTCCATTGGGAGAGGACAAGATAAACGGGCTTCCGAGAAAATTCTATCCCCAGAAAGTATTTTGGAGAGCCCATATCCTTTGTAACCAGGTGTTGCCGAAGATGCTTCTTTGTCATGATTATCCCAGCTTGGTCATCACTAGTAAGAAGAATATCATCCACATATACTGCTAGCACCACTCGACCCAGAGAAGTTTTACGAGTAAATATGGAGTGATCAGCAGAACTTCTCGTAAAACCTACGGTCGCCACAATCCCACTAAACTTGTCAAACCAAGCACGAGGACTTCATTTTAGGCCATAGATAGCCTTCTTGAGCCGACAAACCTGTGTCTCCCCCTGAGCAACATACCCTGGAGGTTGCTCCATGTAGACATCTTCCTGAAGATCCCCATAAAGAAAGGCATTCTTGACATCCAGCTGTGAAATGGGCCAATCCCTATTGACAGCCACAGAGGGAAGGACCCTAATAGTGCTGAGACTAGCAACTGGAGAGAAAGTGTCAAAGTAATCAACGCCATAAGTCTTCGTTGAAAGTCCACCTAGTGTTAGCTATGTGCACCTATGGGGGGGGGGGGGGGGGAATAGGTGACGTGTGGTTCTTTTGCGGAATTTACGGATGTACCTGCACAATAAAAACAACAAGCACAACACACAGAATACACAGCAAATTTATAGTGGTTCCCCGACTTGGGTACATCCACTTTCCCCCTTCGACCTATCTCCCCAACAAGGGACGACTCGGTCACTTCTCCAACGGGATTGAAATCCAATCCCTTCACTAACGGAAGGAGCCCTTCCACACGTGAGAGTCAACACTCCCACAAAACGGGTTGCACCCAACCCTTACAACACGGAACAAAAGTTCCCTTACAACGAAATTAAATATAGAGTGTACACGTGATACAAACTTCTTTTGGAGACTACGGTGTTCCTCTTTGTTCGACGACGTGTTCTTGAGGTCGATGAAGAGTCTACAACCTTGGTCTCTCTTGGAGAGGATCTCCCGGAACCGGCGGCGGCAATCCGAGCGGCGGCTTGGTTCGGAGTCGGCGGCTACGAAGGTGCGCTGCTGCAGTGCTTTGAGATCCAAACTTCTTTGCGAAGCAAACTAGGTCTACCAACAGTCACTCTAGGATCGGTCGTCTCGATCGATTCGGACGGGGGAGTTTTTCCCGGTCAACAAATTGAGAGACAAGAGATCTCTGGATAGACACGTGAGACGCAAGCTTTGCTAAGCTTCTGTCGCCGGAGATCGGGAAGATGAACGATCAGCGGCGGCGACGTACTTGCTCGAGCGCGACGGTGGCGGAGGAGAGAAATCGCGATATTAGGGTTTCCGCTTGCTCGACTTCTTTCTGTGTGCGTCTTCCGTTCAAAATACCCGAGTATAAATACTGTAGCTACCCCCAATAAGACCGTTTGTGGGACCCACAAAAGTAATCCCCAAATCCCGGTCCAGATATTAAACAGCGACAGAATCCGGTTCAGGAATTTCCAGAAAAACGCCAAGTCAAAATCGGTGAGAATCGAAAGTGATTCTCGCCGAGTCGCCGAGAATCAAAGGTGATTCTCGACGATTCGGCGAGAATCAAAGATGATTCTCGTCGAATTTGCCTTGGTTGCACGCACTGCTTTAAGACAGGTCGAGACGGCGAGAATCAACCAGTGATTCTCGTCGATTTGACGAGAATCACTAGTGATTCTCGCCGAATCGGCGAGAATCACTAAGTGATTTTCGTCGATTCTTACTTAGACTCAGAGGTGCTTGCTTAGAAGATGCTGGAACGTGTTCGGCGAGAATCATCCGCTGATTCTCGACGAATCGGCGAGAATCCCAAGTGATTCTTGCCGAATCGGCGAGAATCACTGGGTGATTCTCGTCGATTCTAACTTAGACGAATTTTCGTCTTTCCACCTATGAGATGCTCCTTGACCCATCCTTGCTCCTTGTCTGCTCCTGCATATTTACAGCCCTGTGCTTGAAAATAAGTGCACTCCAATAGAGAGAGTACACGTAGGCCAACACACTGATCTGCTCAACGAGGGATTACGTCGTGCAGACCCGTGTATATTGACCTACTGCACCCTGACATTGGTGTGCACTTAGCGTGGAAAAACTGCAAGCACAACTAGAAGGATTTTATCAAATACATAGTCTATTGACCTTAGCTTGCCCAGGGGCTTCTTCAAATCAGGTGCATTGTGGATACAATACCCAACAATCTCCCCCTATTTGAAGAAGCCTAAACCCTACAAGCTAAGGTGAATAGAGCAAATGAGAATGAAAACCATAAACTGAAAAGAGAGTTGAGTGAGTTATCCATTACCAATACCAATTTCTTGGGAGCAAGCTTGGAGCCACCTTAGCCTTAGCCGAGAGGGTAATCTCCCCCTTTTCGGCTTCTACAAATCGGGGTCTGTAGCGTTTTACCCTTTGCTCCCCCTCAGTTCTTGCATCTGTACTCACGCTGGAGTTCCTTGCTCCCCCTCAGGTCTTGTACGAGCCTGGAGCTTCTGTAGTCTTCATTCCTCATAATTGAGCATCCCCAATTAAGTCTTGAAGAGATTGAACTTGGTCTCGTCTAGGGGCTTGGTGAATATATCAGCAATCTGCTTGTCCGTGGGGACATAACAGAGAGAGATATCCTTGTTCTCCACGTGCTCCCGAATGAAGTGGTAGCGTACTTCAATATGCTTCGTTCTGCTGTGCGACACCAGATTGTTGGCAATGGCAATTGCACTGGAGGATTCGCAGTACATGGGTACTTCCTTGAACTGAAGGTCGTAGTCGTCTAACTGGTTTCTGATCCATAGAAGTTGTGCGCAACAGCTTCCTACCGAGATATACTCTGACTCTGCTGTGGAGGTTGCAACACAATTCTGTTTCTTGCTGTTCCATGAGATAAGCCTCCTGCCGAGGAATTGACACGTCCCGGAGGTGCTTTTCCTGTCATCCCTGCTCCCTGCAAAATCAGCATCTGAAAATCCTATTAGCTCGACGTCATTGTTTCTCGGGTACCACAAGCCAAGATTAGGAGTACCTTTAAGGTATCTCAGAATTCGCTTTGCGGCGACATAGTGAGATTCCTTAGTGTTCACCTGATATCGGGCACAGACACATGTGGAGAACATAATATCCGGTCGACTGGCAGTAAGGTAGAGCAGGGATCCAATGATGCTTCTGTATTTGGTTTCATCGAAAGGTTTACCTTTCTCATCCTTATCCAGAGACATGGTGGATCCCATTGGAGTCCTCATGGAGGTTGCACTCTCCATACCGAATTTCTTAAGGAGTTCATTTGTGAACTTCGTCTGAGAGATGAAGATTCCATCCTCAGACTGTTTCACCTGAAGTCCTAAGAAATACTTGAGCTCTCCCATACTGCTCATTTCAAACTTTCCTTGCATAAGTTTAGAAAACTTTTTGCAAAGATTGTTATCCGTTGAGCCGAATATTATGTCATCGACATAGATTTGCACCAGCAAAATCTTGCCTTTGACTTCCCTGAGAAACAATGTTTTATCTATTTTACCTCTGGAGAACTTGTTCTCAAGAAGAAAACTAGATAAAGTCTCATACCAAGCTCGTGGAGCTTGTTTCAACCCATATAAGGCCTTATTAAGAAAATAAACATGATTGGGATAAGTAGGATCGACAAAACCTGGGGGTTGAGCGACGTATACTTCCTCTTTCAGGTCTCCGTTCAGGAATGCCGATTTCACATCCATTTGATAGACTGTGAATCCTTTGTGTGAAGCATACGCCAGGAACAACCTGATTGCCTCGAGCCTTGCTACTGGTGCGAAGGTCTGGTCGAAGTCAATCCCTTCCTCCTGTCTGTAACCTTGAGCCACCAGCCTGGCCTTGTTCTTTACGATGACACCATGTTCATCCAGCTTGTTTCTGAAGATCCACTTTGTGCCAATCACATTCTGCTTGTATGGTCTGGGAACCAGAGTCCAAACCTTGCACCGCTCGAATTGATGTAGTTCCTCTTGCATGGCCAGAAGCCATGCCGCATCCTTGTTCGCCTCGTCGAACTTCTTTGGCTCAACCTGTGACAGGAAGCTAAGATGCAATACCTCGTTAATTGTACCTCTTCGAGTTCTGACCCCGACACGAGAATCCCCGATGATCTGATTTCTAGGATGACCCCTCACGTGCCGGAGCTCTAGTAGTCGGGCGTCAGGAGCTTCAACTACTTCTTGGGCTTCTCTTTCCTCTAAGAGATTTGTTCTATCTTGATCTTCAACACTTTCAGATGACGTGGAGGTGGAGACTTTGACGAACTTAGGAGCGTCAACTTTAGCGGTCTCATCCAGACTCAGCTGTTCCAGTCGTGCACCTGCATCTTCAAGAATACTACTGAAAGAGTTGCTGTTAAGCAAACTTCCTTCATCAAATACAACATTTATTGATTCTTCTACCACTAGGGTTTTCTTATTGAAGACCCTATATGCCCGACTGTGGGCACTATAGCCCATGAATATGCCTTCGAAGCATTTTTCACCGAACTTAGTACGCGGGTACTTCCCATTATTCAGTACATAGCATCGGCAACCAAAAATCCTTAAGTAGGACATGGTTGGTTTCCTGCCTTTCAGTAGATCGTAGGGCGTCTTACGATGATGCTTGTTGATCAATGCTCGGTTTTGTACATGACATGCCGTATTGACACCCTCTGCCCAGAAGTATTCCGGGAGAGAAGCATCTTTCCACATAGTCGTGCAGGCTTCAATGAGAGTTCTATTTCTTCTCTCCGCAACTCCATTTTGCTGAGGAGTGCGTGGGGAGGAAAACTCATGAAAGATACCTTGTTCTTCACAAAATTCTGTCATTGCACCAGATTCGAATTCTGTTCCATGGTCACTTTTGATTTTGACCACGGAGCAGTTAAATTCGTTCTGAACCTGCTTGACAAAATTAGTGAAGATGTCAAACGTATCTGACTTTCGTTTCAAAAAGAACACCCATGTAAACCGAGAATGATCATCAACTATCACTAGCGTATATGACTTGTCTCCCAAGCTATGAACTTGCATTGGACCAAACAAGTCCATATGCAAAAGGTAAAGACATCGGGAAGAGTCCTTGTCAGCGATGCTCTTAAAGGTAGCCCGAGTCTGTTTGCCCATCTGGCATGCAGGACATGGGCTATCTTTGATGCACTTGATACTGGGAGCATCCCTTACCAAGTCCTTAGAAAATAGCATACTAATTGTCTTGAAATTAATATGTGCCAATCTCTTGTGCCATTGTTCACAAAGAGATGCACTGCCTGTTGCCACAAGGCATACGGGGGTAGATGAATCTAAACTGAGAAAATCTAAACAAAAGATATTTCTGCTCCTAATGCCTGATAATACCGTTTCAGAAGAGGTACGTGAAATTATCAGACATTTATCCTTGCAGAACTTAACGTCATAACCTTTATCACATAACTGACTTACACTGATCAGGTTATGGTTTAACCCTTCAACATAAGCCACGTCGGTGATAGAGATTATGCCGTTGGAAATCATACCATAACCTCTGGTGACTCCTCGATCTGACCCTCCAAAGATGACGTTGGGTCCATTCTTGACTGGAGTGTAATCACGCAGCAGGCTTCTTGTCCCGGTCATATGCCGGGAGCATCCACTGTCCAAATACCAGATCAGCGTTTTGGTGGCCTTTGGACATTCCTGCAAAACAAAATTAATTTGCCTTAGGAACCCAATCGAACTTGGGTCCTAGATTCCTGGTTAGCACACTCCCCCTCAGTTGGTTAACCCTACGAGTGGTCGGTCTCGCATTGCTAACACGGGGAGTCTCGTAGTTCCTTGGATTAAACCAACAATCCACGGCAAAGTGACCGACTTTGCCACAGCACCAACAGTCAAATCTGTTGTACCTCTTCCTAGGCTCCTGCCTTACCCTGGGAACGGTGGGTACTGCTGGGGCCTTGGATCTGGAGGTGGAGGCCTCATGGTGACAACAGTCGCATGACTTTGTCACCTTCTGTATAACAGGCTTGGCTTTTGGTGCCTGCTTTCCATTATGGCCGCTAGAGAACGGACCATAATTTCCTATGTGGATTTCCTCATAAGGTGCCTTGAAGGCACTCTCACCGAAGTTCCGGGGAAAGTTCCAATCGTCATACCGGCTCTTTGGCTTTGCAACCGAGGGCCGGAAATGATGCCCAAAAGTTGACTCAAAGTCGTGTTGGTTGCAAGGAAAGCCAGGCTTTCTGAACGCAACAGGACTAAGAGGAGCCTTACCTTTTTCATCAGCAGAGGCCTTCTTGGCGGCCTTATTTTTCCTCTGGTTCTTGTTTCTCGTAGATGAAGAACCAGGTACCCCTATATGCCCCAAGCCAGCTCCTTTGGCCTGAGCAGAGAAGGTATCAACGACTGGAAGAACTGTTTTTGGCATGGAGAAGCTCTTGACGATCTTCCTTTCTGCCGCAAGTAGTTCTTCCAACTTGTCGACTTCCTCCTGCTTTAGATCAAGGAGCTTCAAAGACTCTGAATGCTTGGAAGTCAGGTCAAGGTGTTCCTGTCGGAGAGAAATCAAGCTAGTGACCTCTTCCCTTAGGGATACACATTCACCCTTCAGGAATTTTACTTCCTTCTTCTCAGCCTTCAGTCTCTTTCAGCACTCATCGAAAGTGTTGAGCAGAAGCTCATACTTCTCGAGGAGTTCAGCTTCACGGGCTGAAGGGCCATCCTCAGGTTCATCATCCTGAGACTCAGGATCAGAGTCGGAGTCGGAGAGAGGGGTGTGAGCTTTTACGTTCCCAGTAAATGGGGGGCATTCTCCTTCTGAGTCCGAGCGACCCACCAGCCCGAAGTAGGCTTCCTCATCATCACTGGAGTCTGAGGAATCAGACTCACTTAGTGTCTTTGGTCTTCTTGCGATGTAGCTCCGCTCCTTCTTCTTATCTCTGGAGGATTTGAGCTCCTCTCCTTTCCCTTTTTCTCTTTTGCTTTGATGGCAGTCGGCCACGACGTGACCTGGCTTATTGCATCCAAAGCAAATAATATCAGAAGAACGATGTTTGTTAGGTTTAGATGCATACCTGTCAGAAGAATAATTTTTCTTCTGATGCCTGGAGGAGGAGCTGTCTTTCTTTCTTTGATTCCTCATCTTGAGGAACTTCTTGAACTCTCAGGTGATGAGGGAGAAATCCTCCTCCGATAGTTCAGAGCCGGAGGAGCATGGTTCAGAGTCCTCCTCCTCTTCCTTACTCCTCGCATGGTATGACATCGCACCCTTGCCCTTTCTGGAGTAACTGGCTTTTAGGGCCATAGTCTTTTCTTTTGCAGCAGCCTTCTCTGCTTCTTCCTCTGCCTTCCTGGTGTTCAGCTGAAGTTCATAGGACATTAGCTTCCCAAACAGGATTTGTGGATCAGTTTCTGCTAGTCTGCCAAATTCTCTGATGGCGCAGATCTTTGTGTCCCATTCCTTAGTAAGGGACCTAAGGAATTTGTCATTGAGTTCACCATTGGTGAACACTCTTCCGTAGCCCTTGAGGGCGTTGACAATCTTCAGGAAGTTCTCGTATGTGACTCCGATCTCTTCCTTAGGCCCTTGCCTGAAGGCCTCATATTTTTGGTTCAGGAGGGATCTCCGATCATCCCTCACTTCATCCGTGCCCTCCATTAGGATGATCAGGCACTGCCAGATCTCCTGAGCTGTCCTGCAGTTGCTGAAGTTTTGCATCATAGAATCATCAACTGCGCTCACCAGAATGTTTCGTGCCTTCTTGTCCAGTCCCACCAACACCATCTCGTCTTTGTCCATTTCAGAAAGTGTCTTTGGCACCTTCTTGGTGGGATCGATGGTGGAGGCCTTAGTGGGGATATAAGGTCCCTCCTCCACAATCATGAAGAGTCGAGGATCAACTGCTTCCATGTAAAACCTGATTCTTTCCTTCCAGATCGGAAAGTTGAGTCTGTTGCACACTGGGATCTTGCCGGAGTACTTGAGCCCGTCCATAGTAGATATCTGTCTTCTTCTTTTGACACTAGGGGCAGGATTCAACTCAAGGTGTTAACCTTATTGATGAGCAACCTGGCTCTGATACCACTTTAAAGTCCACCTAGTGTCAGCTATGTGCACCTATGGGGGGGGGGGGGGGAATAGGTGGCGTGTGGTTCTTTTGCGGAATTTACGGATGTACCTGCACAATAAAAACAACATGCACATCACACAGAATACACAGCAAATTTATAGTGGTTCCCCGACTTGGGTACATCCACTTTCCCCCTTCGACCTATCTCCCCAACAAGGGACGACTCGGTCACTTCTCCAACGGGATTGAAATCCAATCCCTTCACTAACGGAAGGAGCCCTTCCACACGTGAGAGTCAACACTCCCACAAAACGGGTTGCACCCAACCCTTACAACACGGAACAAAAGTTCCCTTACAACGAAATTAAATATAGAGTGTACACGTGATACAAACTTCTTTTGGAGACTACGGTGTTCCTCTTTGTTCGACGACGTGTTCTTGAGGTCGATGAAGAGTCTACAACCTTGGTCTCTCTTGGAGAGGATCTCCCGGAACCGGCGGCGGCAATCCGAGCGGCGGTTTGGTTCGGAGTCGGCGGCTACGAAGGTGCACTGCTGCAGTGCTTTGAGATCCAAACTTCTTTGCGAAGCAAACTAGGTCTACCAACGGTCACTCTAGGATCGGTCGTCTCGATCGATTCGGACGGGGGAGTTTTTCCCGGTCAACAAATTGAGAGACAAGAGATCTCTGGATAGACACGTGAGATGCAAGCTTTGCTAAGCTTCTGTCGCCGGAGATCGGGAAGATGAACGATCAGCGGCGGCGACGTACTTGCTCGAGCGCGACGGCGGCGGAGGAGAGAAATCGCGATATTAGGGTTTCCGCTTGCTCGGCTTCTTTCTGTGTGCGTCTTCCGTTCAAAATACCCGAGTATAAATACTGTAGCTACCCCCAATAAGACCGTTTGTGGGACCCAGAAAAGTAATCCCCAAATCCCGGTCCAGATATTAAACAGCGGCAGAATCCGGTTCAGGAATTTCCAGAAAAACGCCAAGTCAAAATCGGTGAGAATCGAAAGTGATTCTCGCCGAGTCGCCGAGAATCAAAGGTGATTCTCGTCGATTCTTACTTAGACTCAGAGGTGCTTGCTTAGAAGATGCTGGAACGTGTTCGGCGAGAATCATCCGCTGATTCTCGACGAATCGGCGAGAATCCCAAGTGATTCTCGCCGATTATGGGGTGATTCTCGTCGATTCTAACTTAGACGAATTTTCGTCTTTCCACCTATGAGATGCTCCTTGACCCATCCTTGCTCCTTGTCTGCTCCTGCATATTTACAGCCCTGTGCTTGAAAATAAGTGCACTCCAATAGAGAGAGTACACGTAGGCCAACACACTGATCTGCTCAACGAGGGATTACGTCGTGTAGACCCGTGTATATTGACCTACTGCACCCTGACATTGGTGTGCACTTAGCTTGGAAAAACTGCAAGCACAACTAGAAGGATTTTATCAAATACATAGTCTATTGACCATAGCTTGTCCAGGGGCTTCTTCAAATCAGGTGCTTTGTGGATACAATACCCAACAATAACAACCCCATCCGTTCATATAATATATACTAGAATGTCCGGCCGGGGCCCCACAGCATATACCACAAAACAGACGATGAAGCTATGGAGTGATACTAGAGTAGCGCAGCGCACCTACTACATTACATTCTAGCAGAAACCTATAACACTACACTTGAACTCCTCACTTAAATGTCCAACATGTAAAAACTCCACATTTTATACATCATAGGAATGTCTTACAACACACATAAAGAGTTGGCCTTATGGCCTTACAGCGCTTTCAACCAGTGGCCCAAATATGGGCACGCAGGCCGGCCACATCAAAAGAAAACATAACATTATATCCAAATTAGCTTTTGAGGGCTAACAATAGCAGCATCAGCTAAAGCCGCATGGACATCAACCCTTTTCGTCTTGCTTGGCTCTCCAGCACCTGTATAGGGACAATCCACCCAACGGTGGCAAACAAAGGCAACGGTCAGCATTCAGCTGACCAAATTATAAAGACCCTACCCCTTTCTCGGGGCAGCGGTAATCTTCCCTACAGGCATAACATATCACAAGCATGTATATATAGATCTCATATAATGTGCTTTTACGCACACATGCCATCACAACCATCCGCCACTCGGCCCGACAGTCCGTACACTCAGGGCACATTCTTGGTGTACTGGCAAACCAGTTGCCCACCACCGTATCAGGGTCACATCCCAACGGTAAATCACTTGAGCATTTACTCCATGGCGTGCAGCCAAAGTTCTAGTCTTAAGGCACTGGGCTGGGCCCGTAGCCCCCCATTGTGTCATGGCATGCAGGCCTACGACTCTCGCTATACGCTCCAACAGACTGCACCTTCTGGTCTCACGTTGGACGGACATAACGCAGGTCGGATCATCCACCCCCCCGTTGCTCAAATCGCCTTGCCATCATCGAGTACGACGTACTCGTGAATACAAAAGGTGCGGGTCGGTCTCACCAATCCTGTTCTGGCACTCAAGCCTGGGTATTTCTCTTATACCCATTCATATCACAATATTAGAGGGTCTTTCCTGGGCACACCAGTACTTCCTGCTACTCTCTTTGTAGGTGGACACTGCAAATAACACAAATGTCAGGGGTCTTTCCTGGCTACCATGCCAGTACTTCCTGTTACTCTCTGCACAGGTGGGCTCCCCATGAACATTAAGCAGTATAAAAGGGTATTTCCTGGAATTCCACTCCAGTACTTCCTGCGACTTCCTTGCACAGGCAGAACCCAACAGCAAAAGCATTCTACGGGTATTTTCTTGGACTACCACTCCAGTACTTCCTGCTACTTCCCTTCATAGGTCCAACCCATCGACTCCTAAACTATGCGTTTAGCACGGAGTCTTCTCCGGTTCGTATGCAATATCACCAATCCAGACCAACATGTCTAGATGGGCTTCACACAGCATGCCTATTCTGTACTCCATTTCCGGATCTATATGCCAACAAAGGGGATTCCATGAATCAACCCAAAAGACTCCCAACATCAGCCACCATTGGTGGGGAAATCATATATATGCCAAAAAGGAAGCCTTCACATGGCTAAGAAGAAAGTTCGTTACCCTTGAAGACCATTTCAGCGCCATGAACGCCTAGTTGGCTCGAAAGAACCGCAAAAGCTTTTCCTCCGCAACGCCAGCCTCGGATCTCTCGTCGGAATACCGCAGCAGCACCAGTGACCAACACCTTTCCTCCTCCTCCTTCTTCCTCTCCCTTTCTCTCACTAGTAATGTAGAAAGAGAAGACCAAATGCAAAATGAGATTTCTCTTCTCATCCACGAGCTTAAGGAAGCAGGGAGGCAGCTCAGCCATTGGATCCCAGCTGAAGGAGCGGACGACCACGATTTTGCCACAAAAGCACAATTTTGGCCTAACACGGCCTGTGACACGCCCGTGTCCCAGGCCGTGTGCCTCAAGTGGCACTCAACCGACTTATCCAATCCAGTGACATGCCCATGTGACACGCCCGTGTCACGGGCCGTGTCACCCGACACGCCCATATCTGTAGCCGTGTTCATCGGGCTGAAAAATCTCAAAATCACCCGAGACTCACACGGCCTGGGACACGCCCATGTCTCAGGTCGTGTGCCCATACACAATACTAGACACGCCCAGCTCAACACGCCCCGTGATACGCCCGTGTCACAGGCTGTGTCCTAAGCACTCGACGATCGTCGACCAAATTTTGTCGACCACTCGTCGACTGTTCCTCCCGACACTTCGTCGAACGTAGGACACGCCCTGGGACATGCCCGTGTCCTAGGCCGTGTCACCCAAAAAACTTTGCCTGCTGAAAAATGGGCTATTACAACCCTCCCCTCCTACAAGAAATTTCGTCCTCGAAATTCGTAGACAGGAAGGTAACCAACAACCAAACCAATTTATAACATTAAAAGTTTATGTTACAACAAAATTTTCACTATCCACTCAGTTACAAAAACAGCTCGGGAAACTCCGCTCGCATGGTCTGCTCTCGCTCCCATGTAAGCTCCTCACGGCCGCAATTGTTCCATCGGACTTTAACCATCCCGACCGTCTTATTCCGCAACTATTTCTCAGCTCGATCCTTGATATGAATGGGTCTAACTCTCGTTGTTAGCCCATACTCCACCGGCACACGATCATCCGTGATCAATTCAGCTGGATCTTTCACGGCCTTCCGAAGCACCGAGATGTGAAACACATCATGTAGTCCACCCAAGTGTGCCGAAAGTGCTAGACGATACGCAGCTTCTCCGATTCGCTCAACCACTTCAAATGGACCCAAATATCTTGGACTCAACTTTTTCAAACGTCGAATCCTGGACACACCTTTGAAGGGCTTGATCTTCAAGTAGACCCAATCGCCTACCGCGAACTCCACGTTCCGGTGCTTGGCATTGTAGTACTTCGCTTGACGATCTTGGGCTATGAGTAGCCTCTCTCGAATAGCACAAATGGTTGAGTTTGCTTCATTGACTTCCTTACGATTATAAACTCTAGCTTCGCCCGGTTCTACCCAAGCCAAGGGAGTACGACACTTCCTTCCATATAGAGCTTCATAAGGTGCCATCCCGATGCTCGCCTAGTAGCTGATATTATAAGCAAACTCCACCATGTAGATATGATCTTCCCATCTCTTTCCAAAATCTAGGGCGCACATTCGGAGCATGTCCTCCATTGTTCTGTTGGTTCGTTCAGTTTGGCCATCTGTTTGGGGATGAAAGGCCGTACTGAAGGTCAACTTTGTGCCCAACAGCTGGTGAACGAGCCTCCAATCCTTTGACGTGAATCGCCCATCTCGATCACTCACGATGCTCCGAGGAACACCGTGGAGCCGTACAATCTGTTCAACGTACAATTTTGCAAAAGTTTCCACCGAATCATCTTGTCTGTTCGGTAGGAAATTTGCCACTTTTGTTAGCCGATCAACAATCACCAAGATAGAATCGTTCCCTCGCTGAGATCTCGGCAACCCGTGCACGAAATCCATAGAAATATCGTCAAATTTCCACTCTGGAATCGGCAACGACTTCAAATAACTGCCCGGTTTCTGGCATTCTGCCTTCACCATAGCACAGGTTTGGCATTTGGCCATATAAAGAGCAACATCTTTCTTTAGCCTTGGCCACCAAAATAGCTTTTTCATATCTCTGAACATTTTCGTGCTCCCTCGGTGGATTGAGTATTTTGTATAATGCGTTTCATACAACAGTTCTTCCCTCAATTTACCCATATTGGGGACGCACAAACGACCTTCTTTCCGCAAAAGACGGTCATCCCAGGAGAACTTTCCTTCTGGCCCATTTTTCGCATAACATAGGAGATCTTCATCCAACTCGGTTGCCCATCGAACTCGGTCTGCAAGGTCACATTGCACCTCCGTCCAGTTCAAACATGCATTGGCAGTGGAATTCTTGTCAACACAAGAAATCTCTAACGCTTCCATCTCCTGGATGAGACGTTCGCATGCCTTTGCAACCACGCTGCTCTTACCGGAGACCGCCGACTCAAGGCATCCGCGACAACATTCCCCTTCCCGAGAGTATAGTGAATCTCAAAGGTGTAGTCCCGGAGAAACTCCAACCACCTTTTTTGTCGCATATTCAAGTCCTTCGGCTCCAATATGTACTTCAGGCTCTTATGATCTGTATAGATCTCCACCTTCACACCATAAAGATAGTTTCGCCACAGTTTTAGTGCAAAGATCACCGCCACCAACTCAAGATCATGAACGAGATAGTTCCGCTCATGCACTTTCAGCTAGCGTGAGCCATAAGCAATCACCTTTCCATTTTGCAGAAGCACGCAGCCTAAGCCGCTCCCTGAGGCATCACTGTAGATTACAAATCCATCGGTACCACATGGCAATGACAACATAGAAATGACAACACATGCGTGAGTTCACTTCAGGTACTCACATTTTATTTTAAATTTACCTCCTTTTGACCTCTCTTTTATAGAGATTAGCAGTTGTTCAAGAGTTCACTACAGGTACTAATGTTATATTTTAAATTTACCTGCTTTTGACTTCACTTTTATAGAGACTAGTAGATGTTTGCGAGTTAACTTCAGTTACTTGGGTTATATTTTTAATTTACATGCTTTTGACTTTTCATTTGCAGAGATTAACAGATTTTTGCGACTTCAGTTCATGTACTTGCATAATATTTTAAATTTACCATCTTTAAGCTTCGTTTTTACAAAGATTAACACGTGTTCGCGAATTCACATCAGGTGCATGCATTATATTTTAAATTTACCTAATTTTCACTTCTCCTTTATAGAGATTAGCAGGTGTTCGTGAGTTTACTTCATGTACCAGTGTTATATTTTATATTTACTTGCTTTTGACATCTCTTTTGTAGACATTGGTAGTTATTTACGAGTTCACTTCAGCTACTCACGGTATATTTTAAATTTACATGCTTTTGACTTCTATTTTATAGATATTGGCAGGTGTTTCCGAGTTAACTTCAGGTACTCGTGTTATATTTTAAATTTACCTACTTTTTACTTCTCCTTTGTAAAGATTAGCAGGTGTTTGTGAGTTCACTTCAGATACTCACATTATATTTTAAATTTACCTTCTTTTGACTGTTTGCAGATTTTAGCAGGCATTCGCGAGTTCACTTCAGGTACTCGGGTTATATTTTAAATTTACCTGCTTTTGACTTCACTTTTGGAGAGATTCCCTACTATTCCTGAGTTCTCTTCAGATACTCCCGTTATATTTTAAATTTACCTTCTTTTGACTTCTATTTTTGAGAGATTAGCTGGAATTTACGAGTTCACTTCAGTTACTCGTATTATATTTTTAATTTAGCTACTTTTGACCTCACTTTTGTATAGATTAACAGGTGTTCGTGAGTTCACTTCAGGTAGTCGCGTTATAATTTTAATTTAACTACTTTTTACATCTCTTTTTTGGAGATTAGCAGGTGTTCGCGAGTTAACTTTAGTTACTCGGGTTATATTTTAAATTTACCATTTTTTACTTATCATTTGACGAGTTAGCAGGTGTTTGCGAGCTCACTTTAAGTACTTGTGTTATATTTTAAAATTACAAGTTCTTGACTTCTCTTTTGGAGAGATTAGCATATGTTCACGAGTTCACTTCAGGAACTCATGTTATATTTTTAATTTACCTGTTTTTGACTTCTCTTTTAGAGAGATTAGTAGGTATTCACGAGTTCACTTCAAGTGCTCTCGTTATCTTTTAAATTTACCTTTTTTTGACCCCTCTTTTGCAGAGATTAGATGGTTTTGTGATTTCACATCAGGTGCTCGCGTTATATTTTAAATTTACCAGCTTTTGACTTCTCTTTTACAGAGATTAGTAGTTGTTCGCGAATTCACTTCAGGTAATCATGTTATATTTTAAAGTTACCTACTTTTGACTACTCCTTTGCAGAGATTAGCAGGTGTTCATATTTTCACTTCTAGTACTCGCGTTATATTATAAATTTACCTGCTTTTGACATCTCGTTTATGGAGATTAGCAGGTGTTTTTGAGTTCACTTCAGATACTCACATTATAGTTTAAATTTTTCTGCTTTAGACATCTCGTTTGTAGTGATTAGCAGGTGTTTGCGAGTTCACTACAGGTACTAGTGTTATATTTTAAATTTACCTTCTTTTGACTTATCTTTTATAGAGATTAGCAGATGTTCTCTAGTTAACTTCAGGTACTCGGATTATATTTAAAATTTTCCTGCTTTTCACTTTCATTTGAAGATATTAGCAGGTGTTTGAGAGTTTTCTTCAAGTACTCGCGTAATATTTTAAATTTAGCAGCTTTTAACTTCCATTTTATAGATATTAGCACATATTCGTGAATTCACTTCAGTTGCTCATGTTATATTTTAAATTTACCTGCTTTTGACTATTCCTCTATAAATATTAGCAGGTGTTCGCGAGTTCACTTCAAGTACTCACATTATTTATTTAAATCTACTTGCTTTTGACAAATATTTTGTAGAGATTAGCAGGCTTTCACAAGTTCACTTCAGGAACTCATGTTATATATAAAATTTCTCTGCTTTTGACTTCTACTTTGCATAGATTAGCAGGAGTTCACGAGTTCACTTCAGGTACTCACATTATATTTTAAATTTTACTTCTTTTGACTTCTTTTTTGTATAGAATAACAAGTGTCCGTGAGTTCACTTCAGGTACTCCCATTATATTTTACATTTACCTGCTTTTGACTTCTCTTTTGGAGAAATTAGAAGGTTTTCGTGAGTTCACTTCAGATACTTGCGTTATATTTTAAATTTACCTGCTTTTGATTTCACTTTTGGAGAGGTTAGCAGGTGTTTGCAAATTCTCTTCAAGTACTCACGTTATTTTTTAAATTTACTTGTATTTAACTTCTCCTTTGTAGAGATTAGAAGGTGTTCGCAAGTTCACTTCAGGTACTCGCATTATATTTTAAATTTACCTGCTTTTGACCTTTCTTTTGTAGAGATTAGCTGATGTACGCAAGTTCACATCAGGTATTCACATTATATTTTTAATTTACCTACTTTTGACTTCTCTTTTATAGAGATTACCGGTTGTTCATGTGTTAACTAAAAATACTCGTGTTATATTTTAAATTAACCTTGTTTTGTCATCTCCTTTATAGAGATTTGCACGTGTTCGCTAGTTCACTTCAGATACTTATATTATATTTTAAATTTACGTGCTTTTAACTTCTTTTTTGTAATGATTAGCAGGTATTCGCGAGTTCACTTCATGTGCTCACATTATATTTTAAATTCACCTTCTTTTGACTTCTCTTTTGGAGAGATTAGAAGATTTTCACGAGTTCACTTCAGCTACTCGGGTTATATTTTAAATGTAACTTCATTTTACTTCTCTTTTGAAGAGATTTGAAGTTTTCTGCGAGTTCACTTTAGGTACTCACGTTATATTTTAAATTTACTTGCTTCTGACTTCTCCTTTATAGAGATCAGCAGTGTTCGCGAGTTCACATCAGGTACTTGCATTATATTTTAAATTTACCTATTTTGACATCTCTTTTGTATGGATTAGCAGGTGTTCGTGAGTTCACTTCAGGTGCTGGAGTTATACTTTAAATTTACCTACTTTTGACATCTCTTTTATAGAGATTAGCTGGTGTTTGCGAGTTCACTTCAGATACTAGCATTAAATTTTAAATTTACTTGATTTTGACTTATCCTTTGTAGTGATTAGCAGGTGTTCGTGAGTTCACTTCAGCTCCTCGAGTTATATTTTAAATTTAACTTCTTTTGACTTCTCTTTTGTAGAGATTAGTAGGTGTTCATGAGTTCACATTAGGTACTAGTGTTATATTTTAAATTAACCTACTTTTGGCTTCTCTTTTGGAGAGATTAGAAGGTTTTCACGAGTTCACTTCAGGTACTCACATTATATTTTAAATTTACCTACTGTTGAGTTCTATTTTGGATAGATTAGATGGTTTTCGCGAGATTACTTCTGGTCCTAGCGTTATATTTTAAATTTAACAACTTTTAACTTCTTTTTTTGCAAAGATTAGCACGTGTTCGCGAATTCACTTCAGATGCTTGCGTTATATTTTAAATTTACCTGCTTTTCACTTCTCCATTATAGAGATTAGCAGGTGTTCGTAAGTTAACTTCAGGTACTCGCGTTATATTCTAAGTTTACTTTCTTTTGACCTCTCTTTTATAGTGATTAGCAGGTGTTCACGAGTTTGCTTCAGGAACACATGTTATATTTTAAATTTACATGATTTTGACTTCTCTTTTATATAGATTGACAGGTGTTTATGAGTTAACTTCAGGTACTCGAGTTATATTTTAAATTTACCTTCTTTTGAATTCTCCTTTGCAATGATTAGCAAGTGTTCGTGAGTTCACTTCAGGTACTCGTGTTATATGTTAAATTTACCTTTTTTTGACTTCTCTTTTCAAAAGATTAGTAGGAGTTCGTGAGTTCACTTCAGGTACTCGAGTTATATTTTTAATTTACCAACTTTTGAGATCTCTTTTAGAGAGATTAGCCGGCGTTCAAGAATTCACTTCAGGTAGTCATGTTATATTTTAAATTTCCCTGCGTTTGACTTCTCTTTTGCAGAGATTAGCAGGTGTTCGCCAGTTCACTTCAGGTACTTGCATAATATTTTAAGTTAATCTATTTTTGACCGCTCTTTTATATAGTTTAGCGGGTGTTCATGAGTTCAGTCCAGGGACTAACGCTATATTTGAAATTTACCAGTTTTTGACTTCTCTTTTATAGAGATTAGCAGGTGTTTCCATGTTAACCTCAGGTACTTTGGTTATATTTTAAATTTACTAGATTTTGAGATCACATTTGCTAGGATTTGCAGGTGTTTGGGAGATCACGTTAAGTACTTTTTAAATTTACCATCTTTAAACTTCTCTTTTGCAGAGATGAGCACGTGTTCGAGAATTCACTTTAGGTGCTCGTGTTATATTTTATATTTACGTGCTTTTAACTTCTCTTTTATAGAGACTAGCTGGTGTTCGCGAGTTCACTTCAAGTACTCGCATTATATTTTAAATTTACTTGCCTTTGACCTCTCTTTTGTATAGATTAGCATGTGTTCATGAGTTCACTAAAGGTACTCACATTATTTTTTAAAGATGCATGCATTTGACTTCTCTTTTAGAGATATTAGTAGGTGATTGCGAGTTAACTTCTGGTACTCTGGTTATATTTTAAATTTACCAGCTTTTGACTTCTCCTTTGCAAAGATTAGCAGGTGTTCGTGACTTCACTTCAGGTACTCGGATTATATTTTAAATTTACCTTTTTTTGACTTCTCTTTTGCAGGGATTATCAGGTGTTCGCTAGTTCACTTCAGGTACTCGCATTATATTTTAAATTTACCAGCTTTTGACTTCTCTTTTGAGTGATTAGCAAGTGTTCGAGAATTCACTTCAGGTAGTCGTGTTATATGTTAAATTTCTTTGCTTTTGACTTCTCCTTTGCATAGATTAGCAGGTGTTCGCAAGTTCACTTCAGGTACTCACGTTTTATTATCAATTTACCTTCTTTTAACCTCACTTTTATAGAGAATAGTAGGTGTTCATGAGTTCACTTCAGGGACTAATGTTATATTTTAAATTTACCTGCTTTTGACTTCTCTTTTATAGAGATTAGTAGATGTTTGCAAGTTAACTTCAGTTACTCGGGTTATATTTTAAATTTACCTGCTTTTGACTTTTTATTTGCAGAGATTAACAGATTTTTGCAACTTCACTTCATGTACTTGCGTAATATTTTAAATTTACCATCTTTAAGCTTCACTTTTGCTGAGATTAGCACGTGTTCACGAATTCACATCAGGTGCTCGCATTATATTTTAAATTTACCTGCTTTTCAATTATTTTTTATAGAGATTAGCAGGTGTTTGCGAGTTTACTTCAGGTACTCGCATTATATTTCATATTTACTTGCTTTTGACATCTCTTTTGTAGAGATTAGTTGGTATTCTCGAGTTCACTTCAGGTACTCGAGGTATATTTTAAATTTACATGCTTTGAACTTCTATTTTATAGAGATTGGCAGGTGTTTTCGAGTAAACTTCATGTACTCGGGTTATATTTTAAATTTATCTGCTTTTGACTTCTCCTTTGAAAAGATTAACTGGTGTTTGTGAGTTCACTTCAGATACTCATATTATATTTTAAATTTATCTTCTTTTGACTTTTTTCTGCATAGATTAGCAGGTGTTCGGGAGTTCACTTCATGTAGTCGGGTTATATTTTAAATTTACCTGCTTTTGACTTCACTTTTAGAGAGATTAACTGTTGTTCGTGGGTTCTCTTTAGTTACTTGCATTATATTTTAAATTTACCTGCTTTTGACTTCTATTTCTGAGAGATTAACAGAAATTTACGAGTTCACTTCAGTTACTCGTATTATATTTTAAATTTACCTACTTTTGACCTCACTTTTGTAGAGATTAACAGGTGTTCGTGAGTTCACTTCAGGTACTCGCATTATATTTTTAATTTAACTACTTTTGACTTCTCTTTTATGGAGATTAGTAGGTGTTGATGAGTTAACTTCAGGTACTCGGGTTATATTTTAAATTTACCATCTTTTTACTTCTCATATACCAAGATAAGCAGGTGTTTGCGAGCTCAGTTTAGGTACTCAGGTTATATTTTAAAATTACCCTTTTTTGACTTCTCTTTTGGAGAGATTAACAGGTGTTCATGAGTTCACTTCAGGTACTCATATTATATTTTAAATTTACCTGCTTTTGACTTCTTTTTTTGAGAGATTAGCAGGTATTCACGAGTTCAATTCAAGTACTCCCGTTATATTTCAAATTTACCTATTTTGACTTCTCTTTTGCAGAGATTAGAAGGTTTTTGCGAGTTGACATCAGGTGCTCGAGTTATATTTTAAATTTACTAGCTTTTGACTTCTCTTTTATAAAGATTAGTAGTTGTTCACGAATTCACTTCAGGTAGTCATGTTATATTTTAAATTTACCTACTTTTGACTACTTCTTTATAGAGATTAGCAGGTGTTCTTGGTTTCACTTTTTATACTCACGTTATATTTTAAATTTACCTGCTTTTGACATTTCTTTTGTAGAGATTAGCAGGTGTCTGTGAGCTCACTTCAAATACTCGCATTATATTTTAAATTTGTCTGCTTTTTACCTCTCTTTTGTAGACATTAGCAGGTGCTCGTGAGTTCACTTCAAGTACTAGTGTTATATTTTAAATTTACCAGCTCATGACTTCTCTTTTATAGAGATTAGTAGGTGTTCGCGAGTTAACTTGAGGTACTCAGCTTATATTTAAAATTTTCCTACTTTTAACTTCTCCTTTGTAGAGATTAGCAGGTGTTTGCAAATTCACTTTAAGTACTTGCATAATATTTTAAATTTACCAACTTTTAACTTCTGTTTTATAGAGACTAGCACGTGTTCGTGAATTCACTTTAGGTGCTTGCGTTATATTTTAAATTTACCTGCTTTTGATGATTCCTTTATAAAGATTAGCATGTGTTTGTGAGATCACTTCTGGTAATCACATTACTTTTTAAATTCTCTTGCTTTTGACCTCTTTTTGTAGAGATTAGCAGGATTTCACAAGTTCACTTCAGGAACTCGTGTTATATTTTAAATTTCCTTGCTTTTGACTTCTACTTTGCATAGATTAACAGGAGTTCATGAGTTCACTTCAGGTACTCACGTTATATTTTAAATTTAACTGCTTTTAACTTCTCTTTTGTATAGAATAGCAAGTGTTCGCGAGTTCACTTCATGTACTCTCTTTATATTTTAAATTTACCTGCTTTTGACTTCTCTTTTGGGGAGATTAGAAGGTTTTCGCGAATTCACTTCAGAAAGTCGCGTTATATTTTAAATTTACCTGCTTTTGATTTCACTTTTGGAGAGATTAGCAGGTGTTCACGAATTCTCTTCAAGTACTCGCGGCATATTTTAAATTTACCTACATTTTACTTCTCCTTTCTAGAGATTAGAAGGTCTTCGCGAGTTCACTTCAAGTACTCGCATTATATTTTAAATTTACCTGCTTTTGACCTCTCTTTTGTCGAGATTAGCTGGTGTTCGTGAGTTCACATCAGGTACTCGCGTTATATTTTTAATTTACCAGCTTTTAACTTCTCTTTTATAGAGATTAGCAGTTGTTGATGTGTTATCTTAAACTACTCGTGTTATATTTGAAATTAACCTTGTTTTGATATATCCATTATAGAGATTTACAGGAGTTCGCGAGTTCACTTCAGATACTTACATTATATTTTAAATTAACCTGCTTTTAACTTCTATTTTGTAAAGATTAGCAGGTATTCACGAGTTCACTTCACGTACTCACATTATATTTTAAATTTACCTTCTTTTGACTTCTCTTTTGGATAGATTAGAATATTTTCACGAGTTCACTTCAGGTACTCGCGTTATATTTTAAAATTAACTTCATTTTACTTATCTTTTGAAGAGATTTGAAGGTTTCCGCGAGTTCACTTCTAGTACTCACGTTATATTTTAAATTTTCTTGTTTTTGACTTCTCCTTTATAGAGATTTGCAGTATTCGTGAGTTCACTTCAGGTACTAGAGTTATAATTTAAATTTACCTGCTTTTAAAATCTCTTTTATATAGATTAGCTGGTGTTCGTGAGTTCACTTCAGGAACTTACATTATATTTTAAATTTACCTGCTTTTGAGTTATCCTTTGTAGTGATTAGCACATGTTCGTGAGTTCACTTCAGCTTCATGGCTTATATTTTAAATTTAACTTCTTTTGACTTCTCTTTTGAAGAGATTAGAATGTGTTCATTAGTTCACATTAGGTACTCACGTTATATTTTAAATTTACTTGCTTCTGACTTCTCCTTTACAGAGATCAGCATTGTTTGCGAGGTCACTTCAGGTACTCGCATTATATTTTAAATTTACCTATTTTGACATCTCTTTTGCATGGATTTGTAGGTGTTCGCTAGTTCACTTCATGTAATGGAGTTATAATTTAAATTAACCTTGTTTTGATATCTACTTTATAGAGATTTGTACGTGTTCGCGAGTCCACTTCTGATACTTACATTATATTTTAAATTTACCTGCTTTTAACTTCTCTTTTATAATGATTGGCAGGTATTCGCGAGTTCACTTCATGTGCTCACATTATATTTTAAATTCACCTTTTTTTGACTTCTCTTTTAGAGAGATTAGAAGATTTTGATGAGTTCACTTCTGCTACTCGGGTTATATTTTAAATATAACTTCATTTCACTTCTCTTTTGAAGAGATTTGAAGTTTTCCGCGAGTTCACTTCAGATACACACGTTATATTTTTAAATTTACTTGCTTCTGACTTCTCCTTTATAAAGATCAGCGGTGTTCGCGAGTTTACTTCAGATACTCACGTTATATTTTAAATTTACCTATTTTGACATCTCTTTTGCATGGATTAGCGGGTGTTCGCGAGTTCACTTCAGGTGTTGGAGTTATAATTTACCTACTTTTGACATCTCTTTTATAGAGATTAGCTGGTGTTCGCGAGTTCACTTCAGGTACTAACATTATATTTTAAATTTACCTGATTTTGACTTATCCTTATAGTGATTAGCAGGTGTTCGTGAGTTCACCTCAGCTCCTCGGGTTATATTTTAAATTTAACTTCTTTTGACTTCTCTTTTATAGAGATTAGTATGTGTTCATGAGTTCATATTAGGTACTAGTGTTATATTCACTGCTGTTAAATTCTACTTTGGAGAGATTAGATGGTTTTTGCGAGTTCACTTCAGGTACTCACGTTATATTTTAAATTTACCAGCTTTTAACTTTTTTTTTTGCAAAGATTAGCACTTGTTCGCAAATTCACTTCAGATGCTCCCGTTATATTTTAAATTTATCTGCTTTTCACTTCTCCATTATAGAGATTAGAAGGTGTTCGCGAGTTAACTTCAGATACTTCGCCTTATATTCTAAATTTACTTTCTTTTGACCTCTCTTTTATAGTGATTAGCAGGTGTTCACGAGTTCACTTCAGGAACGTGCGTTATATTTTTAATTTACATGATTTTGAATTCTTTTTTATATAGATTGACAGGTGTTTATGAGTTAACTTCAGGTACTAGAGTTATATTTTAAATTTACCTTCTTTTGACTTCTCCTTTGAAATGATTAGCAGGTGTTCGTGATTTCATTTCAGGTACTCGTGTTATATGTTAAATTTACCTTCTTTTGACTTCTATTTTCCAAAGATTAGTAGAAGTTCGCGAGTTCACTTTAGGTACTCGTGTTATATTTTAAATTTACCAACTTTTGAGTTCTCTTTTAGAGAGATTAGCAGGTGTTCAAGTATTCACTTCAGGTAGTCGTGTTGTATTTTAAATTTCCCTGCTTTTGACTTCTCCTTTGAAGAGATTAGCAGGTGTTCGCGAGTTCACTTCAGGTACTTGCATAATATTTTAAATTAATCTATTTTGACTGCTCTTTTGTATAATTTAGCAGGTGTTAACGAGTCAAGTCCAGGTACTAGCGCTATATTTAAAATTTTCATATTTTTGATTTCTCTTTTATAGAGATTAGTAGGTGTTTCCATGTTAACCTTAGGTACTCTGGTTATATTTTAAATTTACTAGCTTTTGAGATCACATTTGCTGGGATTTGCAGGTGTTTGGTACATCACTTTATGTACTTTTTAAATTTGCCTGCTTTAAACTTCTCTTTTGCAGAGATGAGCACGTGCTCGATAATTCACTTCAGGTGCTCGCGTTATATTTTATATTTACGTGCTTTTAACTTATCCTTTATAGAGATTAGCTGGTGTTCGCGAGTTCACTTCAGGTACTCGCATAATATTTTAAATTTACTTGCCTTTGAGCTGTCTTTTTTATAGATTAGCAGGTGTTCACGAGTTCACTTAAGGTACTCACGTTATTTTTTAAATTAGCATGATTTTGACTTCTCTTTTAGAGATATTAGCAGGTTCTTGCGAGTTAACTTCAGGTACTCTGGTTATATTTTAAATTTACCAGTTTTTAACTTCTCCTTTGCAAAGATTAGCAGGTGTTCGTGAATTAACTTCAGGTACTCGGATTATATTTTAAATTTACCTTTTTTTGACTTCTCTTTTGCAGGGATTATCAGGTGTTCGCTAGTTTACTTCAGGTACTCTCATTATATTTTAAATTTACCAGCTTTTGACTTCTCTTTTGAGTGATTAGCAAGTGTTCGTGAATTCACTTCAGGTAGTCGTGCTATATTTTAAATTTCTTTTCTTTTGACTTCTCCTTTGTAGATATTAACAGGTGTTCGCAAGTTCACTTCAGGTACTCACGTTTTATTATAAATTTACCTGCTTTTGACCTCTCTTTTATAGAGATTAGTAGGTGTTCATGAGTTCACTTCAAGTACTAACGTTATATTTTAAATTCACCTGCTTTTGACTTCTCTTTTATAGAGAATAATAGATGTTTGCGAGTTAACTTCAGTTACTCGGGTTATATTTTAAATTTACATGCTTTTGACTTTTCATTTTTAGAGATTAGCGATTTTTGTGACTTCACTTCATGTACTTGCGTAATATTTTAAATTTACCAACTTTAAGCTTCTCTTTTGCAGAGATTAGCATGTGTTCACGAATTCACATCAGGTGCTCGCATTATATTTTAAATTTACCTGCTTTTCAATTATTTTTTATAGATATTAGCAGGTGTTCGCGAGTTTACTTCAGGTACTCGCGTTATATTTTATATTTACTTGCTTTTGGCATCTCTTTTGTAGAGATTAGTTGGTATTCACGAGTTCACTTCAGGTACTCGAGGTATATTTTAAATTTACATGCTTTTGACTTCTATTTTATAGATATTGGCAGGTGTTTGCGAGTAAACTTCATGTACTTGGGTTATATTTTAAATTTACTTTTGACTTCTTCTTTGCAAAGATTAACAGGTGCTTGTTAGTTCACTTCAGATACTCACATTATATTTTAAATTTATCTTCTTTTGACTTTATTCTTCATATATTAGCAGGTGTTCGCGAGGTCACTTCAGGTACTCGCATTATATTTTAAATTTACCTGCTTTTGACTTCACTTTTAGAGAGATTAGCTGTTGTTCGTGTGTTCTCTTCAGTTACTCGCGTTATATTTTAAATTTACCTGCTTTTGACTTCTATTTTTGAGTGATTAGCAAGAATGTACGAGTTCACTTCAGTTACTCGTATTATATTTTAAATTTACCTACTTTTGACCTCACTTTTGTAGAGATTAACAGGTGTTTGTGAGTTCACTTCAGGTACTCGCGTTATATTTTTAATTTAACAACTTTTGACTTCTCTTTTATGGAGATTAGCAGGTGTTCGCGAGTTAACTTCAGGTACTTGGGTTATATTTTAAATTTACTATCTTTTTACTTCTCATTTGCCGAGATTAGCAGGTGTTTGCGAGCTCACTTTAGGTACTCGGGTTATATTTTAAAATTACCCTTTTTGACTTCTCTTTTGGAGATATTAGCAGGTGTTCATTAGTTCACTTTAGGTACTCGTGTTATATTTTAAATTTACCTGCTTTTGAGTTCTCTTTTAGAGAGATTAGCAGGTATTCACGAGTTCACTTCTAGTACTCCCGTTATATTTTAAATTTACCTATTTTGACTTCTCTTTTGCATAGATTTGAAGGTTTTTGCGAGTTGACATAAGGTGCTCGCGTTATATTTTAAATTTACTAGCTTTTTATCTCTTTTATAACAATTAGTAGTTTTTCGCGAATTCACTTCAGGTAGTCGTGTTATATTTTAAATTTACCTATTTTGACAACTCCTTTGTAGAGATTAGCAGGTGTTCGTAGTATCACTTCTGATACTCACGTTATATTTTAAATTTACCTGCTTTTGACATTTCTTTTGTAGAGATTAGCAGGTGTTTGTGATTTCACTTCAGATACTCTCATTATATTTTAAATTTGCCTGCTTTTTACCTCTCTTTTGTAGACATTAGCAGGTGTTCGCGAGTTCACTTTAGGTACTAGTGTTATATTTTAAATTTACTAGCTCTTGACTTATCTTTTATAGAGATTAGTAGGTGTTCGCGAGTTAACTTCAGGTACTCAGCTTATATTTAAAATTTTCCTGCTTTTGACTTCTCCTTTGTAGAGATTAGCAGGTGTTTGCAAATTCACTTTAAGTACTCGCATAATATTTTAAATTTACCATCTTTCAACTTCTGTTTTATAGAAACTAGCACGTGTTTGCGAATTCACTTTAGGTGCTCGCGTTATATTTTAAATTTACCTGCTTTTGACGATTCCTTTATAAAGATTAGCAGGTGTTTGTGAGTTCACTTCAGGTAATCATGTTATTTTTTAAATTCACTTGCTTTTGACCTCTTTTTGTAAAGATTAGCAAACTTTCACAAGTTCACTTCAGGAACTCGCGTTATATTTTAAATTTCCTTGTTTTTGACTTCTACTTTGCATAAATTAGCAGGAGTTCATTAGTTCACTTCAGGTACTCACGTTATATTTTAAATTGAACTGCTTTTAACTTCTTTTTTTTATAGAATAGCAAGTGTTCGCGAGTTCACTTCATGTACTCCCTTTATATTTTAAATTTAGCTGTTTTTTACTTCTCTTTTGGGGAGATTAAAAGGTTTTCGCGAATTCACTTCAGAAATTCGCCTTATATTTTTAATTTACCTGCTTTTGATTTCACTTTTGGAGAGGTTAGCAGGTGTTCACGAATTCTCTTCAAGTACTCGCATTATATTTTAAATTTACTTGCATTTGACTTCTCCTTTCTAGAGATTAGAAGGTGTTCGCGAGTTCACTTCAGGTACTCGCGTTATATTTTAAATTTACCTGCTTTTGACCTCTATTTTGTTGAGATTAGCTGGTGTTCGTGAGTTCACATCAGGTACTCGCATTATATTTTTAATTTAACTATTTTGACTTCTCTTTTGTAGAGATTAGCAGTTGTTCATGTGTTATCTTAAACTACTCATGTTATATTTGAAATTAACCTTATTTTGATATCTCCATTGTAGAGATTTACAGGAGTTCGCGAGTTCACTTCAGATACTTACATTATATTTTAAATTAACCTGCTTTTAACTTCTATTTTGTAAAGATTAGCAGGTATTCGCGAGTTCACTTCATGTGCTCACATTATATTTTAAATTTACCTTCTTTTGACTTCTCTTTTGGAGAGATTAGATTATTTTCACGAGTTCATTTCAGGTACTCACGTTATATTTTAAAATTAATATCATTTTACTTATCTTTTGAAGAGATTTGAAGGTTTCCGCGAGTTCACTTCTAGTACTCACGTTTTTTTAAATTTACTTGCTTTTGACTTCTCCTTTACAGAGATTAGCTGTGTTCGCGAGTTCACTTCAGGTACTAGAGTTATAATTTAAATTTACCTGCTTTTAAAATCTCTTTATATAGATTAGCTGGTGTTTGCGAGTTCACTTCAGGTACTTATATTATATTTTAAATTTACCTGCTTTTGAGTTATCCTTTATAGTGATTAGCACGTGTTCGTGAGTTCACTTCAGCTTCTCGGGTTATATTGTCAATTTAACTTCTTTTGACTTCTCTTTTGAAGAGATTAGAAGGTGTTCATGAGTTCACATTAGGTACTAGAGTTATATTTTAAATTAACCTACTTTTGGCTTCTCTTTTAGTGAGATTAGAAGGTTTTCGCGAGTTCACTTCAGGTACTCGAGTTCTATTTTAAATTTACTTGCTTCTGACTTCTCCTTTACAGAGATCAGCATTATTCACGAGTTCACTTCAGATACTCGCATTATATTTTAAATTTACCTATTTTGACATCTCTTTTACTTGGATTAGTAGGTGTTCGCTAATTCACTTCATGTACTAGAGTTATAATTTAAATTTACCTGCTTTTGATATCTTTTTATATAGATTAGCTTGTGTTTGCGAGTTCACTTCAGGTACTAACATTATATTTTAAATTTACCTGCTTTTGACTTATCCTTTGTAGTGATTAGCAGGTGTTCGTGAGTTCACTTCAGCTTCTCGGGTTATATTTTAAATTTAACTTCTTTTGACTTCTCTTTTGCAGAGATTAGCTGGTGTTCATGAGTTCACATTAGGTACTAGAGTTATATTTTAAATTAACCTACTTTTGGCTTCTCTTTTACAGAGATTAGAAGGTTTTCGCGAGTTCACTTTAGCTACTCACATTATATTTTAAATTTACCTACTGTTGAGTTCTATTTTGGATAGATTAGATGGTTTTCGCGAGTTTACTTCAGGTACACGCGTTATATTTTAAATTTAACAGCTTTTAACATCTTTTTTTGCAAAGATTAGCACGTGTTTGCAAATTCACTTCAGATGCTCGCGTTATATTTTAAATTTACCTGCTTTTCACTTCTCCATTATAGAGATTAGCAGGTGTTCGCGAGTTAAATTAAGGTACTCACATTATATTTTAAATTTACTTTCTTTTTACCTCTCTTTTGTAGAGATTAGTAGGTGTTCACGGGTTCACTTCAGGAACGCTCGTTATATTTTAAATTTACATTATTTTGACTTCTCTTTTATATAGATTGGCAGGTGTTTACTATTTAACTTCAGGTACTCGGGTTATATTTTAAATTTACCTGCTTTTGACTTCTCCTTTGCTATGATTAGCAGGTGTTCGTGAGTTCACCTAACGTTTTTACCTGTTTTTAGAGCGATATTTCGCAGATCATGAAAGAGCTTTTCTTTCTCGATGTCTAGAACTTGCCATCTAGCTATTCTCAAGACTTTGCATAAGGTAAACTCATTATCATAAATATGATTTAGGCACTTCTTTTTGCCAGTTTGAGCCTTTGCACCCGTACCTAACATTTTATCTTTGCTAAGCCAATTTGAGCCTATACCTTATCTTTTGTTTTAGCTCCACCAAATACTTTACCAAAGCCTAAAAAGCATCCTAATTGCACACCTAAGACCGAGGTTGAAAACATATATGCCGAAATGGTTTGTGAGCGATTATGAATCATTTTATTTTGGTAGCTAATTGAAAATTTTGATTTATTTTTACTTTCTCCTAAAAAAATAGATAAAAAATATCAACAAAAAAAGAGGAAGTAGAAAAAATAAGCAAAAGAAACAATGGGATTTGTGAATTGGCTGCGTTCTTAAAGCCATGATAATTTATTTTGTGCAAGCTCTCTTTAGGTTTTGGTGTGTCTAGCCATCGTTTTTACCGTTGATTTTCCTCACCAAAAGAACCTAAGCCTATGTTTCAACCTAGTTAAGTCCTATTGATTTGTGCTTATAAGTTAAACTGGTGCCGTGGCGAGAGTGTGAAAAGGCAAGCCTATGACCATCGGCATTGATGGATTTCTTTTTAGGGTATCTCAATCTTCAATTTGTGCAATGTTATCTTAGTATGAACGCTACTTTCTCCCTAAATATGATTTTAAGATTTACCGGATTTTCAATTTAAAAGCAAAAATAATAAGTGAAAGCACATTATAGAAAAGTAAACACTAACTTGTATGCTGAATAAGGTTTTTCTTCTAAAATAGCTACGCACATAGGCATAAGACTTCATATTTTACTCCTTAGGTTCAAATTTCGCTTCTAGCGTTATAATTTTTCAACTCCCTATAGAAGGTTGTTTGCTCGGGATAAGCAAACGGGTAAGTATGGGCGTATTTGACAACTCTAAATTTTTCCTTATTGTTATAACAATTAGTATTTAATAATTAGTTAATTTGGAGTTATATTTTATTAAATAAATTTATAATTACTTTTTTTTAATATTTTAGGTTGATCTCATTAGAAAATTATATTTTAAAGCTGTCAGATTATTCAGGTGTAATGTTGGAGCAAAACTAGAAAAAGTCCAAGTACACGCCTAAGTCACGAGCCTGACTCAATAGTCACGTGCGTTCCATATAGCCGTGGCCAATCCGGCCATTCCAGATGCACTGACATGTCAATTAAAATTACACGCCTTCAGGTCATGGGCGTGACAATACAGCCACAGGCATATCTATCAAGCGTGACCAGCAGATGGAGCTCCAGTCTTCAATTCCATGTTGGATTAAAATTACATACCCATGTCATAGGTGTGACCATGAGGTCATGGGCGTGTTGCTAAGTCGTGACGATCAGGCATGCCGACTGCTTTAAGAGGCCAGTTTCAGATTCAAAGCGTTCCAGCATTTACGCTCGGGTCACGGGCGTGACCAGGGCTCGTGACCCTTCCCACAACTGCTAGAGTTATTCCCGTTGTTTCTGCTTCCCATCATTTCCAGCAACTGACAAGTCACGCCATAGGTCATGGGCGTGACATGGGGGAGTGACCTGCCACTTAACAACATTTGGCGGTTTCTCTCCAACGTTTCTAGGTCTTGAAGATGACTGTTCTGAGCCTTACATGCCCATGGTCATAGGAGTGACCTAGGGGCGTAACTCTCCAGCAAACTTGCCTATAAATTCCAGACAATTTCAGAAGCTTGGGATGAGATTTTGGGAGTTAAAGTTCTGTATTTTCTGCTTTATTTCTTGCATTTTTCCATTTCCTAGTCTAGATCTTTTGCTTTGTAAGCTTTTATTTAAGTTGTTTTTCATTCAATCATATCTCTCTCCTCCCTATTTTCTAATTCCCTAATCATGATGAGTAGATAAACTCCATTTAGCACTTGATCATGATGAACCTTGGAATGAAATAATCTTTTCAATTTTATCAAAAATGTCAAGTTCTTTATTTTACTTACTGACGATTTATCTTTGAATTTTATTGTATCGAATTCATATTTTGTGGATACGTTTTTCGATCTAAGATCCGTTTCCTAAATGACCGAGAGGTTACAAATATTATAGATCACTCAAGGATAAAAGGAGTTGCATGCACTCCACGAGAGAGGACAACATAAATCCTCTAGATTGGAGTCAAATCCAATAGTGGGGTTCTCCGCCTAAAGTAAGCATAGGAGTTTCGACTTGCCGAGAGGTCTTAATCGATCAACCTAAGGTTAGTCAAAAGCATGAGCTCAAAAGAGACATTTTTGTACTTTGGGAACCTTCACGGTCGAGTTATTAATTAAAGAGGCGTGCATACTTTATTTTCATGAAGGTTTATTTTAATCCAAGGGGATTCTCGATCAAGTGCTAGCTTTCCCATCATCGAATTTCTTCTTATTAGTTTAAACATTTTCTTTCATGTAATTCACAAAAGCCGCTTTTTGTCTGATAAGATAATAGCTCTTCTTTATAAGTACAAGTACTCAATGATCCCAGTGTCTAAATATGACACTTAATTCTATAATTTAGAACGATACGTATTCTTGCCTCATCGTTTTAGAGTCACGCGCAAGCGTGAATTTAATTCATCATGTTATATTTTAAATTTACCTGCTTTTGACTTCTCATTTGCAGAGATTAACAGGTATTTGCGAGTTTACTTCAAGTACACGCGTAATATTTTTAAATTTACAAGCTTTTAACTTCTCTTTTGTAGAGATTAACACATGTTCGCGAATTCACTTAAGGTGCTCGCGTTATATTTTAAATTTACCTGTTTTTCACTTCTCCTTTGTAAAGATTTGCAAATATTTGCGAGTTCAATTCAGGTGTTCGCATTATATTTTAAATTTAGTTGTTTTGACTTCTCTTTTTAGAGATTAGTAGTTGTTTGGGAATTCATTTCAGGTACTCGTGCTATATTTTAAATTTACATGCTTTTGACTTATCTTTTAATTAGATTAGCAGGTGTTTACGAATTAATTTCACTTACTCGTGTTATATTTTAAATTTACTTGCTTTTGACTTCTCCCTTGTAGAGGTTAGCAGGTGTTCGCAAGTTCACTTCAGGCACTTGCATTATATTTTAAATTTACCTGCTTTTGACTTCTCTTTTGCAGATATTAGCATGTGTTCGCGAGTTCACTTCTGGTACTCGTGTTATATTTTAAATTTACCTGCTTTTAACTTCTATTTTGGAGCGATTAGAAGGTTTTCACGAGTTCACTTCAGTTAATCGCATTATATTTAAAATTTACCTGCTTTTGACTTCTCATTTGCAGAGATTACCAGGTGTTTGCGAGTTTAATTCAGGTACTCGCATTATATTTTAAATTTACCTGCTTTTGACTTCCCTTTTTGAGAGATTTGCAGGTGTACGCGAGTTCACTTCTGGAACTTGAGTTATATTTTAAATTTACCTGCTTTTTACTTCTCTTTGGGAGAGATTAGCAGGTATTCTCGAGGTCAAATCAGATACTTCCATTATATTTTAAATTTACTTGCTTTTGACTTCTCCTTTATTTATATTAGGTGGAGTTCATGTGTTCACTTCCCGTACTCACGTAATATTTAAAATTTACCATCTTTTGACTTCTCTTCTGTAGAGAATAGCAAGTATTCGCGAGTTCAGTTCAGGTACTCCCATTATGTTTTAAATTTACCTATTTTTGACTTCTCTTTCCGAGAGATTAGAAGGTTTTCACGAGTTCACTTCTGGTACTCGCGTTATATTTTAAAATCACATGTTTTTGACATCTCTTTTATATAGCTTAGCTGGTGTTCGCGAATTCACTTCAGGTACTGGTGTTATATTTTAAATTTACCAGCTTCTGACTTCTCCTTTGCAGAGATTAGTAGGTGTTCACGAGTTCACTTAAGGTACTCACGTTATATTTTAAATTTACCTGCTTTTGACCACTCTTTTGTAGAGATTAGTTGGTGTTCGCGAGTTCACATCAGGTTCTCGCTTTATATTTAAATTTTACCTTATTTTGACTTCCCTTTTATAGAGATTCGTAGGTGTTCATGAGTTAATTTCAACAACTCATGTTATATTTTAAATTTACGTACTTTTGACATCTCCTTTATGGAGACTAGTAGGTGTTCACGAGTTCACTTCATGTACTTTCATTATATTTTAAATTTATCTGCTTTTGACTTCTCTTTTGTAGAGATTAACATGTATTCACGAGTTCACTTCTGGTACTCGCATTATATTTTAAATTTACCCACTTTTGAATTCTCTTTTTAAGAGACTAGTAGGTGTTCGAGAGTTCACTTTAGGTATTCTCATTATATTAAACTAGTTTTGACTTCCCTTTTGGAGAGATTCGCAGGTGCTCGTGAGTTAACTTCAAGTACTCGCATTATATTTAAAATTTACATGCTTTTGACTTATCTTTTGAAGAGATTAGCAGGTGTTCAAAAGTTCACTTCAGGTACTCGTGTTATATTTTAAACTTACCTTTCTTGACTTCTCTTTAGGAGAGATTAGATGTTTTTTGTGAGTTCGCTTCAGGTGCTCGTGTTAAATTTAAAATTTACCTGTTTTTAACTTTTTTTTTGCATATATTAGCACGGGTTCACGAATTAACTTCAGGTACTCGCAATATATTTTAAATCTACCTGCTTTTGACTTCTCTTTTATAGTGATTAGCAGGTGTTCACAAGTTCACTTCAGATACACGCGTTATATTTTAAATTTCCCTGCTTTTTACCTCTCTTTTGTACAGAATAGCAAGTGTTCGCGAGTTCACTTCAGGTACTCGTGCTATATTTTAAATTTATCTGCTTTTGACTTGTCTTTTATTGAGATTAGCAGACGTTTACGAATTAACTTCACTTACTAAAGTTATATTTTGAATTTACCTTATTTTGAGTTCTCCTTTGCTGAGATTACCAGGTATTCACATGTTCACTTTTGGTACTCGCATTATATTTTAAATTTACCTGCTTTTAACTTCTATTTTGTAGAGATTAGCAGGTGTTCGCGAGTTCACATCTGATACTCACGTTATATTTTAAATTTACCTGCTTTTAACTTCTTTTTAGAGAGATTAAAAGCTTTTCATGATTTCACTTCAGTTACTCACGTTATATTTTAAATTTACCTACTTTTGACTTCTCATTTGCATTGATTTGCAGGTGTTTGCGAGTTTACTTTAGTTACTCGTGTTATATTTTAAATTTACCTGCTTTTGACTTCTCTTTTAGTGAGATTTGTAGTTGTTCGTGAGTTCACTTCTAGTACTTGCATTATATTTAAATTTACCTGCTTTTTACTTCCATTTGGTAGAGATTAGCAGGTGTTCGCGAGTTCAGATCTGATGCTCATGTTATATTTTAAATTTACCTGCTTTTAACTTCTTTTTTAGAGAGATTAGAAGATTTTCACGATTTCACTTCAGTTAATCGCATTATATTTTAAATTTACCTACTTTTAACTTCTCATTTGCATTGATTTGCAGGTGTTTGTGAGTTTACTTTAGTTACTCGTATAATATTTTAAATTTACCTGCTTTTGACTTCTCTTTTTGTTAGATTTGTTGGTGTTCGTTAGTTCACTTCTGCTACTTGCGTTATATTTTAAATTTACCTGTTTTGACTTCTCTGTGGCAGACATTAGCAGGTATTCACGAGTTCACTTCAGGTACTTGTGTTATATTTTAAATTTTACTTGCTTTTGACTTCTCCTTTGCTTAGATTAGCAGGAGTTCACGAGTTCACTTTTGGTACTCACGTAATATTTAAAATTTACCTTTTTTTGACTTTTATTTTGTAGAGAATAGCAAGTGTTCTCGAGTTCACTTCAGGTACTCAAATTATATTTAAAATTTGCCTGCTTTTGACTTCTCTTTTCGAGATATTAGAAGGTTTTCGTGAGTTCACTGCAGGTACTCGCATTATATTTTAAATTTACCTACTTTTGACTTCTCTTTTATAGAGATTACCAGGTGTTTGCGAATTCGCTTTAGGTACTCATGTTATATTTTAAATTTACTTATTTTGACTTCTCTTTTGCATAGATTAGTCAGTGTTATCGAGTTCACTTCAGTGAAAGTATCTAGCATCTACCAAAATCACCTTGTGGGGGGGGGGTGTGAATAAGTGATGTTTGTGTCTTTTTGCGGATTGAAAATTATTTAAAATTCAAGCACACAAACATAGAGATTTTAAGTGTTTCCCCATATTGGGTACGCCCACTATCCTGCCTTGCCTATCTACCACGAATGTTAAGATTTAGCTACTTCACCTCTCTCAGATTTATTCAAAAGTTACAACTTGGAGCAACATTCCTATACCTCAAAGATATCACACTCCTATACCTCAATCCACAACCAGATCTACGACCCGATCCACTAACGGATCTACAACTCTCGATCCAAAAACGGATCTGTAAACTCGATCCACAAACGGATCTACAAATCTCGATCCATAAATGGATCTACAAATCTCGGAAGCAAAGCTCCTACAAGAGTAAAAACAATTTTACAACAATAATAAAAACTGTATACTTTTAGATCTGAATTCTTCAAGGATCTTCCTTCTTGAAAACTGAAAATCTCGGTGAAGAAGGTTGAGGAAGAAAACCCGAGAAAGCTTGATCTGAAAAACTTATGATTTGACATGATCAAGTAGATGTTGAAGAATCTTTGAATCTAGGATCTGTCGAATCTTTTCTTCTTTAGAATTGCTATATAGAGAGAGAAGCAGCAAAGAAGAACAATGATGAAGACGGTGCGACTTCTGCCGAATTAGAAAGTGCGATTGCGTTTCTGATTGCTGTAATTATTCTCCTTGGTAGGGTTAGAGATTCCTTGAAAAGACTATTTATAGAACATCCTCTATATACGAACAGAAAAAAAGAGTCCGGAAATTGGACAAACTGAAATTTTTATATTCCAAAAAAGGTGTGTATTACATGGTATAGCCTCCCTTTTATAGAATGGAGGAGATTGGAGAGATTACAAATAAATAATGTGGGACTAAAAAATAACATATACAAGCGGTTTAACATAAATACAAGACGACCAAGACGCACGGTTTGACGAATGGGCAAACCGCCCGACAACCACCAAAGGGAGACACCAAGCCGCCACTATAGGCCGCCAGGTGGCCCGGTCTCCAAGTCTCCAGGGACAGATTGACAGACTGCCAGAGCACCAATAGTAACAGATCTACAACCAAACTAATGGAGAGAAACCGACAGACCGCCCAGACTGCAATCCACTTGAGTAAGACAGCCAGACCGCCCGGTCTATATTCTGCAACACTCCCCGTCAAGCTAGAATATATAAATCGACCATGCCCAGCTTGTCGTAAATGTGATTAAATGAGGAGGATACCGGTTTGGTGAAAATATCAGCCAACTCTTTATCGGAGTTGACGAACGGAGTACAAATTTATTCCTTCAGAATCTCTTCCCGAATAAAATGTTAGACAACTTCAGTGTGCTTGGTTTTCTCATGGAAGACCGGATTTTTATAGATGTATATGGAGGCCTTGTTATCACAAAATATAGTTAGAGGATGGTTGTAGACCTCTACTAAGTAAAGTATGAGAGCCCGTAACCATATCAAATCACATATAGTCGATGCCATACTTCGATTTTCTGCTTCTGTACAGGACCTGGAGACGACCGACTGTTTCTTGCTTTTCCAGCTCACAAGGTTCACCCCCACAAAGGTGCAAAAACATGATGTTGACTTGCGGTTTCCTTTATCATCGGCATAGCTTGAATCGGAGTATGCTTCAACACCCAAATGTCCATTCTTCGGAAAGAGAAGTCCTTTCCCAGGAGCTGATTTAATATACTCCAATATCCTCTGGGCAGACTGTAGATGGCACTCCCTAGGAGCTTGTATGAATTGGCTAACATTCCCTACAGCATAGACAATGTCTGGTCTGGTGACTGTGAGATATATGAGTTTACCAACCAGACGTCTGTACCTCGTAAAATCAGAAAGAAGAGGATAGTCATCCGTCCATATTTTATCTTCTCTAGTCACCACTGGACATCGGTTAGGTTTAGCCCAGTCAACCCTGCCTCTTTTAACAAGTCAAGAGCGTACTTCCATTGGGAGAGGACAAGATAATCGGGCTTTCGAGAAATTTCTATCCCTAGAAAGTATTTCGGAGAGCCCATATCCTCTGTAACCAGGTGTTGCCGAAGATGCTTCTTTGTCATGATTATCCCAGCTTGG
The DNA here is from genome assembly GCA_039583875.1 of Platanthera guangdongensis. Classification (NCBI taxonomy): domain Eukaryota; kingdom Viridiplantae; phylum Streptophyta; class Magnoliopsida; order Asparagales; family Orchidaceae; genus Platanthera; species Platanthera guangdongensis. Next base: position 131,584,492 of record CM077151.1, on the reverse strand, counting down.
TCATCACTAGTAAGAAGAATATCATCCACATATACTGCTAGCACCACTCGACCCGGTGAAGTTTTACGAGTAAATAAGCAGTGATCAGCAGAACTTCTCGTAAAACCTACGGCCGCCATAATCCCACTAAACTTGTCAAACCAAGCATGAAGACTTTATTTTAGGCTATAGATAGCCTTCTTGAGGCGGAAAACCTGTGTCTCCCCCTGAGCAACATACCCTGGAGGTTGCTACATGTAGACATCTTCCTGAAGATCCCCATAAAGAAAGGCATTCTTGACATCAAGCTGTGAAATGGGCCAATCCCCATTGACAGCCACAGAGGGAAGGACTCTAATAGTGCTGAGACTAGCAACTGGAGAGAAAGTGTCGTAGTAATCAACGCCATAAGTCTGGGTAAAGCCATTGGAAACAAGCCAAGCCTTATAATGATCCACACTTCCATCAGGGATGAACTTCACCACAAAGACCCAGTGACAACCAACAACATCTGTGTCGAAAGGAGGAGGAACCAGGGTCCAGGTACCCTATTCAGTGAGAGTAGCAATCTCTTCATCCATGGCAACCTTCCAATGTGGAATGGTAAGGACCTCCTAATTGGAACGAGGGGTGGAAGTGGAAGAGATAGCCAACACAAACTTCCTGCAAGGAGGTGTTAGACGATCATAGGAAACAACAGGAGTAAGAGTATGCTTGGTACATGCTCGAAACCCTTGTGAAGGGCAATGGGGAGGTCCAAGTCAGCAGGTTCCTTAGTATCCAGAGCATCCATGGTGGAGAGTGTGGGCCCGAGAGGAGAGAGTGATGGCGGCGATGAGGTGGGAGATTGCGGAGGTGAAGAGGGAGGCGAAGATGATGGAGATGGTGGAAGAGGAAATAACTCGATAGAATGGGATGGGCTGGAGGGAAGAGGAAGACTGGATTCCACAGGGAGAGGAGAAGAGTCGTTAGAGAAATATAGAGCATTATCGAAGAAGGTAACGTCCGTGGAGACGAACTACTTGCGAAGAATGGGGTCAAAACAATAGTAGCGTTTCTGAGTGATAGAGTAGCCCAGAAAGACACATTTGGTGGAGCGAGGGGAAAGTTTATTGCGGGTGGCAGAGGGAGCATGCACAAAGGCTGTGCACCCAAAGATACGTAGAGGGAGAGGAAAGGGATCCCTTCCTGGATAGAGAATGGAGAAAGGGGTTTGACCACGGAGAACGGTGGAGGGAATGCGATTGATGAGATTGCAAGAAATGAGAACAACATAGCTCTAGAAGGATCGAGGGACATGCATTTGCGTTAGCAGGGTGCGAGCGACATCAAGGAGGTGACAGTTTTTTTCGTTCCGCCACTCTATTTTGTTATGAGGTGTAAATGCAACCTTTTTGATGAATAATGCCATGTTTCATACAAAAGGTGGAAAAAACTTGACTAACATACTCTTTGGCATTATCAGAGCATAAGACTTTAATAGAAACATCAAACTGATTTTTAATTAAATGTTAAAAAGATGTCCATACATCAAAAAGTTCAGAGCGTTCTCGTAAGAGATACACCAAAGTACATCGAGAGAAATCATCATTGAAAGTAACAAAATAAGAGCTACCCCGACCAATGGTGACGGTAGGAGTAGGACCCCTTATGTCGGAGTGAACAAGATCAAACGGATGGGTAGAACCATGAACTTGCTTCAGCGGGAAGGAGGAATGGTGATGCTTGCCAAGCTGACAGGCGTTGCAGTTGAGAGGCGAACTATGTAGATGTAGGTGAGGTAGTAGCTGATGAAGAAGTCATGGAGGAGGATGCCCAAGGCAGAGATGCCATTATAGGAGATCAGTAGAGGAGGAGGAGAAGGCTGATAGAGCAGAAACATTGTTGAGGAAGTAGAGGCCGCCGCTCTCAGTCCCAGTAGCAATCGTCTATTGGGAGCTTGGATCATGAAAAGAGCAAGAAGTGGGATTAAATGTGATGAAGCATTGCATTTGCTTGCACAAAGATGTAACCGACAATAAATTGTAGGGAAACTTTGGCACGTAGAGAGTGTCAGCCAAGCGAAGAGATGGAGTTACATGAACCACTCCCATCCCATAAACCGGGGAGGGAGAGCTGTCTGCAACAAGGACCGGGGCAACCCATCATGTGTTTTAAGGAGAGAAAAATAATGTGAATTGCCCGTCATGTGATTAGTTGCACCAGAGTCGATGTGCCATTTTCCTTATGTAACCACATAAGCACTACCTAAGGAAGTGACCACCGAAGCGGACATATTGGAAGAGGAGGTGGAAGAGTCACCATATGGGCGAAGATGTGGATGTTTCATCCAGCATCGATCGACAAGATGCCCGGTGCGGCCATAGTGAGAGCACAGGAAGTGTGAAGAACTTCGACCACCGGAATGGTGGTTGTGACTACCAGAGCCACTCCGTTGAGTCTGGTCAACATATTATTCTGGAGGAAGAGAAGACAGAAGCGGATGCTGAAGGAGAGATGTAACTGCAGTAATGCGTGCAGTAGTTGTATCCAAGTTGGGAGAGTCCGCTTCACCCAAGATTTGTTGGCGGATCATGTCGTAGGAATCAGGAAGCCGTAGGAGTTAGCACATAACAAAAAGTTCTTGGAAGTGCTTGTGCTGTTCTGCTAGATCCACAGAGAAGGGGTGATGTTGAAGAATCTCAGCATCAAGAGTTTGGACCTGTTGATAAGCGGCACTAGGAGACATAGAAGGATGATTAAAGAGGTCTGCATACAAGGTATAGATGCAGGACGTCTGAGCCCCCTTCGAGTACAGAGCAGCAAGATAAAGCCATGCCTTCTTGACCGTCTCATCATGACAGATGAAAGGAAGACACTCATCGGAAAGACTGTTAGTGAGCCAAGGGCGGAGAAGCACATCGCTAGCATCCCAGTCGTCAAACTCAGCGGAAGTGGGAGGAGGAGGGTCATCGGTAAGATGGAGGTGTTTGTGTTGTGAGTGAAGGAGGAAGGTGATGGAGACGCTCCAATCCGTGTAGTTTGAACAAACAAGCTTGGAGACGGTGCCACGATTCCCGGAAGGAATGGGAGTAGGAGGCAGAGTTGCCACATGAGTAGCAGTGGTGGTAGAAGAGTCGGAAAGAGCCATGGAAGAAGCCGGGAAGGTAGAGAGAAGAGAGAAAGGTCGCGCGGAAAGAAAGAAGTCGAGGCAGATAAAATCCCACGCAGGTAGAGAGAAGACCGCAGTGGACGCAAGAAAAGGTCCAGTAGCGGATAGAACAAGGAACCGCATCGGACAAGAGAGGAAATCGAGGCAAACACATGGAAAGAAGTCGTGCGGGAAGGGAGCAGGCCACACAAACAGGAGACCGAGAAGCTGCGAAAGCAGGCTGCGGAGAAAGAGCGAGATGAAGGACGCGTAAACAAAGAGCAGTGACAAAGGAGTAGAGATTGCGAGAAAAAAGAGGCAAGAAAGAGATCAAGTCGCCTGGAGAGGAAGGCACTGAATCAGGCGGATAAGATAGTGTGCTCTGATACCATGTGCGAACAAAAAAAAGAGAGTCTGGAAATTTGACAAATTGAAATTTTTATATTCCAAAAAAGGTGTGTATTATATGGTATAGCCTCCTTTTTATAAAATGGAGGAGATGAGAGAGATTACAAATAAACAATGTGGGACTAAAAAATAACATGTACAAGCGGTTTAACATAAATACAAGCCGACGAAGCCGCGTGGTTTGATGAATGGGCAAACTGCTCGGCAACCACCAGAGGGAGACACCAAGCCACCACTATAGCCCGCCAGGTCACCCGGTCTCCAAGTCGCCAGGGATGGATTGACAGACCGCTAGAGCACCTGCAGCAATAGAACTGGAACCAAACCGCTGGAAGAGAAACCGACAGACCGCCCGGACTGCAATCCGCCTAAGTCAGACCACCAGAACGCCCGGTCTATAATCTGCAACACTCTAACGGTCTGAAATTATTAAGGAATGTTCCACGTGGACCAATCATGAGATACTTAGATGAAATTTGAAATCTCATCATACAGTTTTAAGAAGAATTTTCTGCAAGTCCATTTCTCGAGAAGAAGTTGATTTCTCGAGAAATGACTTGATTTCTTGAGAAATGGCTTATCCTTCTCGAGAAAAATAATCTACGCAAAAACTTTGAATAGAGGAACAGATTTCTCGAGAAGGAGCTGGATTTCTCGAAAATTGATTTGCTTTCTCGAGAAATGATATGGCTTTCTCGAGAAATTTCTTGACGTAAATTCTTAGAACTGAAGGATTTATTTCTCGAGAAAGATTTGGTTTCTCAAAAAAAGGCCTTTGCTTCCCGAGAAATAATATTGACTTCTCGTGAACTACTTTCCTTTCTCAAGAAATAAATTTGTTTCTCGAGAAATATTCAGGGCTTTTCTCTAGAAAGAGACCTGGAATATTTTCAGATATTGTTTCGAGAAGTCCAACGGTTTCTCGAGAACAGCTTGCTTTCTGGTGAAATGTACTTATACTTCTCGAGAAACAGACTTCAATTTCTCGAGAAATACTCCTAGAAATTTTTCAACAAAATTTTCTTTTCTTCTTTGTTGACAAACATCAACCCTTCCTTTCTTTCGTTTCTTTGGTACTTGAATATGAAGTGAATCCCAATAGAGAGGTTGCACATGAGTCAACACCATGGATCACAAAATGAGGGATTACATTGCATGGTCCTGTGTTTAGTGACTCATTGTAAACTGACATTGGTTTACACTTAGCAATAATGACCTGCAAATACACAACTAGAGTACAACATTAAATACAAACTTAATTCATCTTAGTTCATGGGTGACTTCACACAAATCTTGGTTATTGTGGATACAATACCCAACATTTAGGTACTCACATTATATTTTAAATTTACCTACTTTTGACCTCTCTTTTGTAGAGATTAGCAGGTGTTTGCGAGTTCACATAAGATACTCGCATTATATTTTAAATTTACCTGCTTTTGACTTCTCTTTTATAAAGATTAGTAGGTGTTCACGAGTTAACTTCAGCTACTCATGTTAAAATTTAAATTTAACTACTTTTGACTTCTCCTTTATAGATATTAGTAGGTTCGCGAGTTTACTTCATGTACTAGCATTATATTTTAAATTTACCTCCTTTTAACTTCTCTTTTGAAGAAATTAGCAGGTATTCACGAGTTCACATCAGGTACTCACATTATATTTTAAATTTACCTGCTTTTTACTTCTATTTTGGAGAGACTAGAAGGTTTTCATGAGCTCACTTCAAGTACTCGCATTATATTTCAAATTTACCTGTTTTGACTTCTCTTTTGCAGAGATTAGCAGGTTTTCGTGAATTTAGTTCGGGCAGTCACATTATATTTTAAGCTTACTTATTTTTGACTTATATTTTATAGAGAGTAGCAGGTATTCACGAGTTCACTTCAAGTACTTGTAATACATTTCAAATTTACCTGCTTATGATATTTCCTTTGTAGAGATTAGCTAGAGTTTGCGAGGTCACAATTGGTACTCGTATTATCTTTTAAATGTACCTTCTTATGACTTCTATTTTGAGAGATTAGCAGGTATTCATGAGTTCACTTCATCTTCTTAAATTATATTTTAAATTTACTTGCTTTTGACTTATCCTTTACAAAAATTAGCAGGAGTTCACGAGTTCAGTTTAGGTACTCGCGTTATATTTTAAAATTACCTGTTTTGACTTCTCTTTTGTAAAGATTAGCAAATGTTTGCGAGTTCACTTTAGGTACTCCCATTATATTTTAAACTTACCAACTTTTGACATCTCTTTTGGAGAGATTAGATGTTTTTTGCCAGTTCACTTCAGGTACTCACGTTATATTTTAAATTTACCAGCTTTTGACTTCTCTTTTGGAGAGATTAGCAGGTGTTCACGAATTCACTTTTGGTAGTCATGTTATATTTTAAATTTCCTTGCTATTGACTTCTCATTTGCAGAGATTAGTAGGTGTTCGCGAGTTCCCTTTAGGTACTCGCGTTATATTTTAAATATACCTGCTTTTGACCTCTCTTTTGTGGAGATTAGTAGGTGTTCATGAGTTCACTTCAGGTACTAGCGTTATATTTTAAATTTACCAGATTTTGAAATCTTTATATAGAGATTAGCAGGTGTTTACGAGTTAACTTCTGTTACTCGGGTTATATTTTAAATTTATCTGCTTTTGACCTTTCATTTTTAGAGAATAGCAGGTGTTTGTGAGTTCACTTCAAGTACTTGTGTAATATTTTAAATTTACTAGCTTTTAAAATCTCTTTTGAAGTGATTAGCACATGTTCGCGAATTCACTTTAGGTGCTCGCTTTTTATTTTCAATTTACCTTCTTTTCACTTCTCCTTTATAGAGATTTGCAGATGTTTGCGTGTTCACTTTAGGTGCTCACATTTTATTTTAAATTTACCTTCTTTTCACTTCTCCTTTATAGAGATTTGCAGATGTTTGCGAGTTCACTACATGTAGTCGCATTATATTTTAAATTTACTTACTTTTGACCTCTCTTTTGAAGAGATTAGAAGGTGTTAATGAGTTCACTTCAGGTATTCTTGTTCTATTTTGAATTTGAATGCTTTTGACTTCTCATTTATAGATATTAGCAGGTGTTTGCAAGTTAACTTCAGGTATTCGGGTTATATTTTAAATTTACCTGTTTTTGACTTCACCTTTTTAAAGATTTGTAGGTGTTTGTGAGTTCACTTTAGGTACTCGCAATATATTTTAAATTTACCTTCTTTTGATTTCTATTTTGCAGAGATTAGCAGTCGTTTGTGAGTTCACTTCAGGTACTTGCATTATATTTTAAATTTACTAGATTTTGACTTCTCTTTTAGAGAGATTAGCAGGTGTTCGTGAATTCACTTCAGGTAGTCGTATTATATTTTAAATTTCCTTGCTTTTGACTTCACCTTTGTAGAGGTTAGCAGGTGTTCACGAGTTCACTTTAGGTACTCGCATTATATTTTAAATCTACCTGTTTTTGACCTCTCCTTTGTAGAGATTGGCAGGTATTCATGAGTTCACTTCTGGTAGTAGCGTTATATTTTAAATTAACCTGCTTTTGACTTCTATTTTATAGAGATTAGTAGGTGTTTGCGAGTTAACTTCAGTTACTCAGGTTATATTTTAAATTTACCTTCTTTTGACTTCTCATTTGCAGAGATTAGCAGGTATTTGCGAGTTCACTTCGAGTACTCGAGTAATATTTTAAATTTACCAGCTTTTAACTTCTGGTTTGCAGAGATTAGCACGTGTTCGCGAATTCATTTCAGGTTCTCGCATTATATTTTAAATTTGCCATCATTTCACTTCTACTTTGTAGAGATTAGCAGATATTCGCGAGTTCAATTCCTGTACACATATTATATTTTAAATTTACCTACTTTTGACTTCTATTTTGGAGAGACTTGAAGATTTTTGTGGGTTAACTTCAGGTACTGACATTATATTTTAAATTTACTTGCTTTTGACATCTCTTTTGTAGAGATTAGATGGTATTCGTGAGTTCACTTCAGGTACTCATGTTATATTTTAAATTTACCTGCTTTTGACTTTTATTTTGGAGAGACTACAAGGTTTTTGTGAGCTCACTTCAGGTACTCGCATTATATTTTAAATTTACCTATTTTGACATCTCTTTTCCATAGATTAGCAGGTTTTCTCGAATTCACTTCAAACACTCGCATTATATTTTAAATTTAGCTATTTTGACTTCTCTTTTGTACAGAGTAGAAGATGTTCGCGAGTTCACATCAGGTACTCGTAATATATTTAAAATTTACCTACTTATGTCATTTCCTTTGCAGAGATTACCCGGAGTTTGCGAGTTCACTTTAGGTACTGGCATTATATTTAAAATTTACCTTCTTATAACTTCTCTTTTAGAGAGATTAGCAAGAATTCACTAGTTCACTTCAGGTGCTTGCATTATATTTTAAATTTAATTGCTTTTGACTTAGCATTTGCATAGATTAGCAGAAGTTCATGAGTTTACTTTATGTACTCGCGTTATATTTTAAATTTACATGTTTTTGACTAGTCTTTTGTGTAGATTAGCAAATGTTTCTAACTTCACTTCAGGTACTCCCATTATATTTTAAATTTATCTGCTTTTGACATCTCTTTCGAAGAGATTAGAAGGTTTTTGTGAGTTCACTTCAGGTACTCGCGTTTTATTTTAAATTTACCAGTTTTTTACTTCTCTATTAGAGAGATTAGCAGGTGTTCGCGAAATCACTTCAGGTAGTCATGTTATTTTTTAAATTTCCCTACATTTGGCTTCTCCTTTACAGAGATTAGTAGGTGTTCACGAGTTTACTTCAGGTACTCGCGTTATATTTTAAATTTACTTGCTTTTGATCTCTCTTTTGTAGAGATTAGCAGGTGTTCACAAGTTCATTTCAGGTAATAGCATTATATTTTATATTTACCTGCTTTTGAATTATCTTTTATAGAGATTAGCAGGTATTTGCGAGTTAACTTCAGGTACTCGAGTCATATTTTAAAATTACCTGCTTTTGACTTCCCATTTGCAGATATTAGCAGGTGTTTGCGAGTTCAATTCAAGTACGCACATAATATTTTAAATTTACCAGCTTTTAACTTCTCTTTTGCATATATTGTGTTCACAAATTCACTTCAGGTACTCGCGTTAAATTTTAAATTAACTTACTTTTGACATCTTTCTTGTAGAGATTAGCAGGTGTTCAAGAGTTCACTTCAGGTACTCGCATTATATTTTAAATTTACATGGTTTTGACTTCTATTTTATAGAAATTAGCCAGTGTTTGTGAGTTAACTTCAGGTACTCGGGTCATATTTTAAATTTACCTAAATTTGACTTCTCCTTTGCAAAGAATTGCAGGTGTTCATGAGTTCACTTTTGATACTCGCACAATATTTTAAATTTACCTTTTTTTCTCTTCTCTTTTGCAGCGATTAGCAGGTGTTCGTGAGTTCACATTAGGTACTCGCATTATATTTTAAATTTACAAGCTTTTGACTTCTCTTTTGAGTGATTGGCAGTTGTTTACGAATTCACTTCAGGTAGTCGTGTTATGTTTTAAATTTCCCTGATTTTGACTTCTTCTTTGCAGAGATTAGCAGGTGGTCACGACTTCACTTCAGGTACTCACGTTTTATTTTAAATTTATCTACTTTTGACCTCTCTTGTATAGAGATTAGTAGGTGTTCATGAGTTCACTTCAGGTACTAACGTTATATTTTAAATTTACCTGCTTTTGACTTCTCTTTTATAGAGATTAGTACATGTTTGCGAGTTAACTTCAGTTACTCGGGTTATATTTTAAATTTACCTATTTTTGACATTCATTTGCAGAGATTAGCAGATTTTTGCAACTTCACTTCATGTACTTGCGTAATATTTTAAATTTACCATCTCTAAGCTCCTCTTTTGTAGAGATTAGCACGTGTTCGCGAATTCACATTAGGTGCTCGGGTTATATTTTAAATTTACCTGCTTTTCAATTCTCCTTTATAGATATTAGCAGGTGTTCATGAGTTTACTTCAGGTACTAGCGTTATATTTTATATTTACTTGCTTTTGACATCTCTTTTGTAGAGATTAGTAGGTATTAACGAGTTCACTTCAGGTACTCGCTGTATATTTTAAATTTACATGCTTTTGAATTCTATTTTATAGATATTGGCAGGTGTTTACGAGTTAACTTCAGGTACTCTGGTTATATTTTAAATTTATCTGCTTTTGACTTCTCCTTTGCAAAGATAAGTAGGTGTTCATGAGATCACATCAGATGCTCACATTATATTTTAAATTTACCTTCTTTTGACTTTTTTTGCAGAGATTAGCATGTGTTCGCGAGATTTCTTCGGGTACTCGTATTATATTTTAAATTTACCTGCTTTTGACTTCACTTTTGGAGAGATTAGCTGTTGTTCATGAGTTCTCTTCTAGTACTCGCATTATATTTTAAATTTACCTGCTTTTGACTTCTCTTTGGGAGAGATTAGCAGGTATTTACGAGTTCACTTCAGTTACTTGTATTATATTTTAAATTTACCTACTTTTGACCTCATTTTTGTAGAGATTAACAAGTGTTCCTGAGTTCACTTCAGGTGTTAGCGTTATATTTTAAATTTACCTACTTTTGACTTCTCTTTTATGGAGATTAGCAATTTTTCGCGATTTAACTTCAGGTACGCGGGTTATATTTTAAATTTACCTGCTTTTGACTTCTTATTTGCTGAGATTAACAGGCGTTTGCGATATCACTTTAGTTACTCGGGTTATATTTTAAAATTACCAGTTTTGAGTTCTCTTTTAGAGAGATTAGTAGGCATTCACGAATTCACTTCAGGTACTCGTGTTATATTTTAAATTTACCTGCTTTTGACTTCTCTTTTAGAGAGAATATCAGGTATTCACGAGCTCACTTCAAGTACTCTTATTATATTTTAAATTTACCTATTTTTGACTTCTCTTTTGCAGAGATTAGAAGGTTTTTGCGAGTTCACATAAGGTGCTCGCGTTATATTTTAAATTTAACAGCTTTTGACTTCTCTTTTACAGAGATTAGTAGTTGTTCGCGAATTCACTTCATGTAGTCGTGTTATATTTTAAATTTATCTACTTTTGACTACTCCTTTGCAGAGATTAGCAGTTGTTTGTGGCTTCACTTCTGGTACTCGCATTATATTTTAAATTTACCTACTTTTGACCTCTCTTCTATAGAGATTAGCAGGTGTTTGTGAGTTAACTTCAGATACTCGCATTATGTTTTAAATTTACCTGCTTTTGACGTCTCTTTTGTAGTGTTTAACAAGTGTTTGCGAGTTCACTTCAGGTACTAGTGTTATATTTTAAATTTACCTGCTTTTGACATCTTTTTTATAGAGATTAGCAGGTGTTTGCGAGTTAACTTCAGGCACTCTAGTTATATTTAAAATATTCCTTCTTTTTACTTCTCATTTGAAGAGATTAGCAGGTGTTTGCGAGTTCACTTCAAGTAATCGCGTAATATTTTAAATTTACCATCTTTGAACTTCTGTTTTATAGAGATTAGCACGTGTTCGAGAATTCACTTCAGGTGCTTGCATTTTATTTTAAATTTACTTACTTTTGACATCTCTTTTGTAGAGATTAGCAGGTGTTCAAGAGTTCACTTTAGGTACTCGCATTATATTTTAAATTTACTTGGTTTTGACTTCTATTTTATAGAAATTACCCTGTGTTTGCGGGTTAACTTCAGGTACTCGGGTTATACTTTAAATTTACCTACATTTGACATCTCCTTTTCAAAGATTTGCAGGTGTTCGTGAGTTCACTTCCAATACTCGCATTATATTTTAAATTTACCTTTTTTGACTTCTCTTTTGCAGGGATTAACAAGTGTTCACGAGATCACTTCAGGTACTCGCATTATATTTTAAATTTACCAGTTTTTGACTTCTCGTTTGAGTGATTTGCAGGTGTTCGCGAATTCATTTCAGGTAGTCGTGTTATATTTTAAATTTCCCAGCTTTTCACTTCTCCTTTGCAGAGATTAGCAGGTGTTCGCGTGTTCACTTCAGGCACTCACGTTTTATTTTAAATTTACCTCCTTTTGACCTCTCTTTTATAGAGACTAGAAGTTGTTCAAGAGTTCACTTCAGGTACTAACGTTATATTTTAAATTTACCTGCTTTTGACTTCACTTTTATAGAGACTAGTAGATGTTTGCGAGTTAACTTCAATTACTCGGGTTATATTTTTAATTTACCTGCTTTTGACTTTTCATTTGCAGAGATTAGCAGATTTTTGCGACTTCAGTTCATGTACTTGCATAATATTTTAAATTTACCAACCTTAAGCTTCTTTTTTACAAAGATTAACACGTGTTCGCAAATTCACATCAGGTGCACGCGTTATATTTTAAATTTACCTAATTTTCACTTCTCCTTTATAGAGATTAGCAGGTGTTCGCGAGTTTACTTCATGTACCAATGTTATGTTTTATATTTACTTGCTTTTGACATCTCTTTTGTAAACATAGTAGTTATTTACGAGTTCACTTCAGTTACTCGCGGTATATTTTAAATTTACATGCTTTTGACTCCTATTTTATAGATATTGGCAGGTGTTTCCGAGTTAACTTCAGGTACTCGGGTTATATTTTAAATTTACCTACTTTTTACTTCTCCTTTGTAAAGATTAGCAGTTGTTTGAGAGTTCACTTCAGATACTCACATTATATTTTAAATTTACCTTGTTTTAACTTTTTTTTGCAGAGATTAGCAGGCGTTTGCGAGTTCGCTTCAGGTACTCGGGTTATATTTTAAATTTACCTGCTTTTGACTTCACTTTTGGAGAGATTGTCTGCTGTTCGTGAGTTCTCTTCAGGTACTCCCGTTATATTTTAAATTTACCTACTTTTGACCTCTATTTTTGAGAGATTAGCAGGAATTTACGTGTTCACTTCAGTTACTCGTATTATATTTTTAATTTACCTACTTTTGTCCTCACTTTTGTATAGATTAACAGGTGTTTGTGAGTTCACTTCAGGTACTCACATTATATTTTTAATTTAACTACTTTTATATCTATTTTATGGAGATTAGCAGGTGTTCGCGAGTTAACTTCAGGTACTCGGGTAATATTTTAAATTTACCATCTTTTTACTTATCATTTGCCGAGATTAGCAGGTGTTTGCGAGCTCACTTTAGGTACTTGGATTATATTTTAAAATTACAAGTTTTGACTTCTATTTTGGAGAGATTAGCAGGTGTTCACGAGTTCACTTTAGGTACTTCTGTTATATTTTAAATTTACCTATTTTTGACTTCTCTTTTAGAGAGATTAGCAGGTATTCACAAGTTCACTTCAAGTGCTCGCATTATATTTTAAATTTACCTTTTTTGACCTCACTTTTGTGGAGATTAGATGGTTTTTGTGAGTTCACATCAGGTGTTCGCGTTATATTTTAAATTTACAAGCTTTTGACTTCTCTTTTACAGAGATTAGTAGTTGTTCGCGAATTCACTTCAGGTAATCATGTTATATTTTAAATTTACCTACTTTTGACTACTACTTTGCAGAGATTAGCAGGTGTTCGTGGTTTCACTTCTAATACTCGCGTTATATTTTAAATATACCTGCTTTTGACCTCTCTTTTATAGAGATTAGCAGGTGTTTGTGAGTTTACTTCAGATACTCGTATTATATTTTAAATTTTTTTGCTTTTGACATCTCGTTTGTAGTGATTAGCAGGTGTTCGCAAGTTCACTTCAGGTACTAGTGTTATATTTTAAATTTACCTTCTTTTGACTTATATTTTATAGAGATTAGCAGATGTTCGCTAGTTAACTTCAGGTACTCGGGTTATATTTAAAATTTTCCTGCTTTTCACTTTCATTTGCAGAGATTAGCAGGTGTTTGAGAGTTTTCTTTAAGTACTCGCGTAATATTTTAAATTTAGCATCTTTTAACTTCTGTTTTATAAATATTAGCACGTATTCATGAATTCACTTCAGTTGCTCGTGTTATATTTTAAATTTACCTGCCTTTGACTATTCCTCTATAAATATTAGCAGGTGTTCGCGAGTTCACTTCAGGTACTCACGTTATTTTTTTAAATCTACTTGCTTTTGACCACTATTTTGTAGAGATTACCATGCTTTCACAAGTTCACTTCAGGAACTCGTGTTATATATTAAATTTCTTTGCTTCTGACTTCTACTTTGTGTAGATTAGCAGGAGTTCACGAGTTCACTTCAGGTACTCACATTATATTTTAAATTTAACTTCTTTTGACTTCTATTTTGTATAGAATAGTAAGTGTCCGTGAGTTCACTTCAGGTACTCCCGTTATATTTTACATTTACCTGCTTTAGACTTCTCTTTTGAAGAAATTAGAAAGTTTTCGCGAGTTCACTTCAGATACTTGCGTTATATTTTAAATTTTCCTGCTTTTGATTTCACTTTTGGAGAGGTTAGCAGATGTTCGCGAATTCTCTTCAAGTACTCGCGTTATATTTTAAATTTACTTGTATTTGACTTCTCCTTTGTAGAGATTAGAAGGTGTTCGTAAGTTCACTTCAGGTACTCGCATTATATTTTAAATTTACCTACTTTTGACCTTTCTTTTGTAGAGATTAGCTGGTATACACGAGTTCACATCAGGTACTCGCGTTATATTTTTAATTTACCTACTTTTGACTTCTCTTTTATAGAGATTAGCGGTTATTCATGTGTTAACTAAAACTACTCGTGTTATATTTTAAATTAACCTTGTTTTGACATCTCCTTTATAGAGATTTGCACGTGTTCTCGAGTTCACATCAGATACATACATTATATTTTAAATTTACCTGCTTTTAACTTTTTTTTTGTAATGATTAGCAGATATTCACGAGTTCACTTCATGTGCTCACATTATATTTTAAATTCACCTTCTTTTGACTTCTCTTTTTGAGAGATTAGAAGATTTTCACGAGTTCACTTCAGCTACTCGGGTTATATTTTAAATGTAACTCCATTTTACTTCTCTTTTGAAGAGATTTGAAGTTTTCCGCGAGTTCACTTCAGGTACTCACGTTATATTTTAAATTTACTTGCTTCTGACTTCTCCTTTATAGAGATCAACAGTGTTCGCGAGTTTACTTCAGGTACTCGCATTATATTTTAAATTTACCTATTTTGACATCTCTTTTGTATGTATTAGCAGGTGTTCGCGAGTTCACTTCAGGTGCTGGAGTTATAATTCAAATTTACCTACTTTTGACATCTATTTTATAGAGATTAGCTGGTGTTCGCGAGTTCATTTCATGTACTAACATTATATTTTAAATTTACCTGATTTTGATAAATCCTATGTAGTGATTAGCATGTGTTCGTGAGTTCACTTCAGCTTCTCTGGTTATATTTTAAATTTAACTTCTTTTGACTTTTCTTTTGTAGAGATTACTAGGTGTTCATGAGTTCACATTAGGTACTGGTGTTATATTTTAAATTAACCTACTTTTGGCTTCTCTTTTGGACAGATTAGAAGGTTTTCGCGAGTTCACTTCAGGTACTCACATTATATTTTAAATTTCCATGCTGTTAAATTCTACTTTGGAGAGATTAGATGTTTTTTGCGAGTTCACTACAGGTACTCACATGATATTTTAAATATACCAGCTTTTCACTTATTTTTTTGCAAAGATTAGCACTTGTTCGCAAATTCACTTCAGATGCTCGCATTATATTTTAAATTTACCTGCTTTTCAGTTCTCCATTATAGAGATTAGCAGGTGTTCGCAAGTTAACTTCAGGTACTTGCGTTATATTCTAAGTTTACTTTCTTTAGACCTCTCTTTTATAGTGATTAGCAAGTGTTCACGAGTTCACTTTAGGAACGCACGTTATATTTTAAATTTACATGATTTTAACTTCTTTTTTATATAGATTGGCAGGTGTTTATGAGTTAACTTCAGGTACTCGAGTTATATTTTAAATTTACATTCTTTTGACTTCTCCTTTGCAACGATTAGTAGGTGTTCGTGAGTTCACTTCAGGTACTTGTGTTATATGTTAAATTTACCTTCTTTTGACTTCTCTTTTCCAAAGATTAGTAGGAGTTCGCGAGTTCACTTCAGGTACTCGAGTTATATTTTAAATTTAACAATTTTTAAGATCTCTTTTAGAGAGATTAGCAGGTGTTCAAGAATTCACTTCAGGTAGTCATGTTATATTTTAAATTTCCCTGCTTTTGACTTCTCCTTTGCAGAGATTTGCAGGTGTTCACAAGTTCACTTCAGGTACTTGCGTAATATTTTAAATTAATCTCTTTTTGACCACTCTATTGTATAGTTTAGCAGGTGTTCACGAGTTTAGTCCAGGTACTAGCGCTATATTTGAAATTTACCGGTTTTTGACTTCTCTTTTATAGAGATTAGCAGGTGTTTCCATGTTAACCTCAGGTACTCTGGTTATATTTTAAATTTACTAGCTTTTGAGATCACATTTGCTGGGATTTGCAGGTGTTTGGGAGATCACTTTAAGTACTTTTTAAATTTACCAGCTTTAAACTTCTCTTTTGTAGAGATGAACACGTGTTCGAGAATTCACTTCAGGTGCTCGTGTTATATTTTATATTTACATTCTTTTAACTTCTCCTTTATAGAGATTAGCTGGTGTTCGCGAGTTCACTTCAGGTACTCGCATTATATTTTAAATTTGCTTGCCTTTACCTCTCTTTTGTATAGATTAGCAGGTGTTCACAACTTCTTTTAAGCTACTCATGTTATTTTTTAAATTTACATGCTTTTGACTTCTCTTTTAGAGATATTAGCAGGTGCTTGA
Source organism: Platanthera guangdongensis (assembly GCA_039583875.1). Taxonomy (NCBI): domain Eukaryota; kingdom Viridiplantae; phylum Streptophyta; class Magnoliopsida; order Asparagales; family Orchidaceae; genus Platanthera; species Platanthera guangdongensis. The sequence goes on along the minus strand of CM077151.1, from coordinate 131,568,196 downwards.
GAGTTAACTTCAGGTACTCTGGTTATATTTTAAATTTAGCAGCTTTTGACTTTTCCTTTGCAAAGATTAGTAGGTGTTCATGAGTTCACTTCAGTTACTCGGATTATATTTTAAATTTACCTTTTTTGACTTCTCTTTTGCAGGGATTATCAGGTGTTCGCTAGTTCACTTTAGGTACTCACATTATATTTTAAATTTACCAGCTTTTGACTTCTCTTTTGAGTGATTAGCAAGTGTTCGAGAATTCACTTCAGATAGTCGCGTTAAATGTTAAATTTCTTTGCTTTTGACTTCTCTTTTGCAGAGATTAGCAGATGTTCGCGAGTTCACTTCAGGTACTCACATTTTATTATAAATTTATCTGCTTTTGACCTGTCTTTTATAGAGATTAGTAGGTGTTCATGAGTTCACTTCAGGTACTAACGTTATATTTTAAATTTACCTGCTTTTGACTTCTATTTTATAGAGATTAGTAGATGTTTGCAAGTTAACTTTAGTTACTCGGGTTATATTTTAAATTTACCAGTTTTTGACTTTTCATTTGCAGAGATTAGCAGATTTTTGTGACTTCACTTCATGTAATTGCATAATATTTTAAATTTTCCAACTTTAAGCTTCTCTTTTGTAGAGATTAGCATATGTTCACGAATTCACATCAGGTGCTCACATTATATTTTAAATTTACCTGCTTTTCAATTATTTTTTATAAAGATTAGCAGGTGTTCGTGAGTTTACTTCAGGTACTCGCATTATATTTCATATTTACTTGCTTTTGACATCTCTTTTGTAGAGATTAGTTGGTATTCACGAGTTCACTTCAGGTACTCGATGTATATTTAAATTTACATGCTTTGAACTTCTATTTTATAGATATTGGCAGGTGTTTGCGAGTAAACTTCATGTACTCGGGTTATATTTTAAATTTACCTGCTTTTGACTTCTCCTTTGCAAAGATTAACAGGTGTTTGGAAGTTCACTTCAGATACTCACATTATATTTTAAATTTATACTCTTTTGACTTTTTTCTGCATAGATTAGCAGGTGTTCGTGAGTTCACTTCAGGTACTCGTGTTATATTTTAAATTTACCTTCTTTTGACTTCACTTTGAGAGAGATTAGCTGTTGTTCGTGTGTTCTCTTCAGTTACTTGCATTATATTTTAAATTTACCTGTTTTTGACTTCTATTTTTGAGAGATTAGCAGAAATTTACGAGTTTACTTCAGTTACTCGTATTATGTTTTAAATTTACCTACTTTTGACCTCACTTTTGTAGAGATTAACAGGTGTTCGTAAGTTCAATTCAGGTACTCGCATTATATTTTTAATTTAACTACTTTTGACTTCTCTTTTATGGAGATTAGTAGGTGTTCGCGAGTTAACTTCAGGTACTCGTGTTATATTTTAAATTTACCATCTTTTTACTTCTCATTTACCGAGATTAGCAGGTGTTTGCGAGCTCACTTTAGGTACTCGAGTTATATTTTAAAATTACCCTTTTTGACTTCTCTTTTGGAGAGATTAGCAGGTGTTCATGAGTTCACTTCAGGTACTCGTGTTATATTTTAAATTTACCTGCTTTTGACTTCTCTTTTAGAGAGATTAACAGGTATTCATGAGTTCACTTCAAGTACTCCCGTTATATTTTAAATTTACCTTTTTTTGACTTCTCTTTTGCAGAGATTAGAAGGTTTTTGCGAGTTGACATCAGGTGCTCACGTTATATTTTAAATTTACTAACTTTTGACTTCTCTTTTATAAAGATTAGTAGTTGTTCGCGAATTCACTTCAGGTAGTCGTGTTATATTTTAAATTTACCTACTTTTATCTACTTCTTTGTAGAGATTAGCAATTGTTCGTGGTTTCACTTCTGATACTCACGTTATATTTTAAGTTTACCTGCTTTTGACATTTCTTTTGTAGAGATTAGCAGGTGTCTGTGAGCTCACTTTAGATACTCGCATTGTATTTTAAATTTGCCTGTTTTTACCTCTCTTTTGTAGACATTAGCAGGTGCTCGTGAGTTCACTTCAAGTACTAGTGTTATATTTTAAATTTACCAGCTCATGACTTCTCTTTTATAGAGATTAGTAGGTTTTCGCGAGTTAACTTGAGGTACTCATCTTATATTTAAAATTTTCCTACTTTTGACTTCTCCATTGTAGAGATTAGCAGGTGTTTGCAAATTCACTTTAAGTACTCGCATAATATTTTAAATTTACCAACTTTTAACTTCTGTTTTATAGAGACTAGCACGTGTTCACGAATTCACTTTAGGTGATCGCGTTATATTTTAAATTTACCTACTTTTGACGATTCTTTTATAAAGATTAGTAGGTGTTTGTGAGTTCACTTTAGGTAATCACGTTACTTTTTAAATTCACTTGCTTTTGACATCTTTTTGTAGAGATTAGCAGGCTTTCACAAGTTCACTTCAGAAACTCGCGTTATAATTTAAATTTCCTTACTTTCGACTTCTACTTTGCATAGATTAGCAGAAGTTCATGAGTTCACTTCAGGTACTCACGTTATATTTTAAATTTAACTACTTTTAACTTCTCTTTTGTATAGAATAACAAGTGTTCGCGAGTTCACTTCATGTACTCCCTTTATATTTTAAATTAACCTGCTTTTGTCTTCTCTTTTGGGGAGATTAGAAGGTTTTCGCGAATTCACTTCAGAAAGTCGCGTTATATTTTAAATTTACCTGCTTTTGATTTCACTTTTGGAGAGGTTAGCAGGTGCTCACGAATTCTCTTCAAGTACTCGCGATATATTTTAAATTTACCTGCATTTGACTTCTCCTTTCTAGAGATTAGAAGGTGTTCGCGAGTTCACTTTAGGTACTCGCGTTATATTTTAAATTTACCTGCTTTTGACCTCTCTTTTGTCGAGATTAGCTGGTGTTCGTGAGTTCACATCAGCTACTCACGTTATATTTTTAATTTACTAGCTTTTGACTTCTCTTTTATATAGATTAATAGTTGTCGATGTGTTATCTTAAACTACTCGTGTTATATTTGAAATTAACCTTGTTTTGATATCTCCATTGTAGAGATTTACAGAAGTTCTCGAGTTCACTTCAGATACTTACATTATATTTTAAATTAATCTGCTTTTAACTTCTATTTTGTAAAGATTAGCAGGTATTCATGAGTTCACTTCACGTACTCACATTATATTTTAAATTTACCTTCTTTTGACTTCTCTTTTTGAGAGATTAGAATATTTTCACGAGTTCACTTCAGGTACTCGCGTTATATTTTAAAATTAACTTCATTTTACTTATCTTTTGAAGAGAATTGAAGGTTTCTGTGAGTTCACTTCTGGTACTCACACTATATTTTAAATTTACTTGTTTTTGACTTCCCCTTTACAGAGATTAGCAGTGTTCATGAGTTCACTTCAGGTACTAGAGTTATAATTTAAATTTACCTGCTTTTAAAATCTCTTTTATATAGATTAGCTGGTGTTCGCGAGTTCACTTCAGGTACTTACACTATATTTTAAATTTACCTGCTTTTGAGTTATCTTTTGTAGTGATTAGCACGTGTTCGTGTGTTCACTTCAGCTTCTCGGGTTATATTTTAAATTTAACTTCTTTTGACTTCTCTTTTGAAGAGATTAGAAGGTGTTCATTAGTTCACATTAGGTACTAGAGTTATATTATAAATTAACCTACTTTTGGCTTCTCTTTTGGAGAGATTAGAAGGTTTTCGTGAGTTTACGTCAGGTACTCACGTTATATTTTAAATTTACTTGCTTCTGACTTCTACTTTACAGAGATCAGCATTGTTCGCGAGTTCACTTTAGGTACTCGCATTATATTTTAAATTTACCTATTTTGACATCTCTTTTGCATGGATTAGCAGGTGTTCGCTAGTTCATTTAGTGTACTGGAGTTATAATTTAAATTTACCAGCTTTTGACATCTCTTTTATAAAGATTAGCTGGTGTTCGCAAGTTCACTTCAGGTACTAACATTATATTTTAAATTTAGCTGCTTTTGACTTATCCTTTGTAGCGATTATTAGGTGTTCGTGATGTCACTTCAGCTCCTCGGGTTATATTTTAAATTTAACTTCTTTTGACTTCTCTTTTGCTGAGATTAGTCGGTGTTCATGAGTTCACATTAGGTACTAGAGTTATATTTTAAATTAACCTACTTTTGTCTTCTTTTTTGGAGAGATTAGATGGTTTTCGCGAGTTCACTTCAGGTACTCACAATATATTTTAAATTTACCTACTGTTGAGTTCTATTTTGGAGAGATTAGATGGTTTTCGCGAGTTTACTTTGGGTACCCGCATTATATTTTAAATTTACCATCTTTTAACTTCTTTTTTTGAAAAGATTAGTACGTGTTCGTGAATTCACTTCAGATGCTCGCGTTATATTTTAAATTAGAAGGTGTTCGCAAGTTCACTTCAGGTAATCGCGTTATATTTTAAATTTATCTGCTTTTGATCTCTCTTTTGTAGAGATTAGCTGGTGTACGCGAGTTCACATCATGTACTCGCATTATATTTTTAATTTACCTACTTTTGACTTCTCATTTATAGAGATTAGCGGCTGTTCATGTGTTAACTAAAACTACTCGTGTTATATTTTAAATTAACCTTGTTTTGACATCTCCTTTATAAAGATTTGCACGTATTCGCGAGTTCACTTCAGATACTTACAATATATTTTAAATTTACCTGCTTTTAACTTCTCTTTTGTAATGATTAGCAGGTATTCGTGAGTTCACTTCATGTGCTCACATTATATTTTAAATTCACCTTCTTTTGACTTCTCTTTTGGAGATATTAGAAGATTTTTACGAGTTCACTTGAGCTACTCGGGTTATATTTTAAATGTAAATTCATTTTACTTCTCTTTTGAAGAGATTTGAAGTTTTCTGCGAGTTCACTTCAGGTACACACAATATATTTTAAATTTACTTGCTTCTGACTTCTCCTTTATAGAGATCAGCAGTGTTTGCGAGTTCACTTCAGATACTCGCATTATATTTTAAATTTACCTATTTTGACATCTCTTTTGCTTGGATTAGCAGGTGTTTGCGAGTTCACTTCAGGTGCTGGAGTTATAATTTAAATTTACCTACTTTTGACATCTCTTTTATAGAGATTAGCTGGTGTTCGCGAGTTCACTTCAGGTACTAACATTATATTTTAAATTTACCTGATTTTGACTTATCCTTTATAGTGATTAGCAGGTGTTCGTGAGTTCACTTCAGCTCCTCGGGTTATTTTTTAAATTCAACTTCTTTTGACTTCTCTTTTGTAGAGATTAGTATGTGTTCATGAGTTCACATTAGGTACTAGTGTTATATTTTAAATTAACATACTTTTGGCTTCTCTTTTGGATAGATTAGAAGGTTTTCGCGAGTTCACTTCAGGTACTCACGTTATATTTTAAATTTATCTGCTGTTAAATTCTACTTTGGAGAGATTAGATGGTTTTCGCGTGTTCACTTCAGGTACTCACATTATATTTTAAATTTACCAGCTTTTAACTTATTTTTTGCAAAGATTAGCACTTGTTCGCAAATTCACTTCAGATGCTCGCGTTATGTTTTAAATTTAACTGTTTTTCACTTCTCCATTATAGAGATTAGCAGGTGTTTGCGAGTTAACTTCAGGTACTCGCGTTATATTCTAAATTTACTTTCTTTTGACCTCTCTTTTATAGTGATTAGCAGGTGTTCACGAGGTCACTTCAGGGACGTGCGTTATATTTTTAATTTACATGATTTTGACTTCTCCTTTATATAGATTGGCAGGTGTTTATGAGTTAACTTCAGGTACTCGAGTTATAATTTAAATTTACCTTCTTTTGACTTCTCCTTTGCAATGATTAGTAGGTGTTCGTGATTTCACTTCAGGTACTTGTGTTATATATTAAATTTACCTTCTTTTGACTTCTCTTTTCCAAAGATTAGTAGGAGTTCGCGAGTTCACTTCAGGTACTCGTGTTATATTTTAAATTTACCAACTTTTGAGTTCTCATTTAGAGAGATTAGCAGGTATTCAAGAATTCACTTCAGGTAGTCGTATTATATTTTAAATTTCCCTGCTTTTGACTTCTCCTTTGCAGAGATTAGCAGGTGTTCACGAGTTCACTTCAGGTACTTGCATAATATTTTAAATTAATCTATTTTTGAACGCTCTTTTGTATAGTTTAGCAGGTGTTCATGAGTTCAGTGCAGGTACTAGCGCTATATTTAAAAGTTTCCTGTTTTTGACTTCTCTTTTATAGAGATTAGCAGGTGTTTCCATGTTAACCTCAGGTACTCTGGTTATATTTTAAATTTACTAGCATTTAACATCACATTTGCTGGGATTTGCAGGTGTTTAGGACATCACTTTATGTACTTTTTAAATTTACCAGCTTTAAACTTCTCTTTTGAAGAGATGAGCACGTGCTCAAGAATTCACTTCAGGTGCTCCCGTTATATTTTATATTTACGTGCTTTTAACTTCTCCTTTATAGAGATTAGCTGGTGTTCGCGAGTTCACTTCAGGTACTCGCATTATATTTTAAATTTACTTGCCTTTGACCTCTCTTTTGTATAGATTAGCAGGTGTTCACGAGTTCACTTAAGGTACTCGCATTATTTTTTAAATTTGCATGCTTTTGACTTCTTTTTTAGAGATATTAGCAGGTGCTAGCGCGTTAACTTCAGGTACTCTGGTTATATTTTAAATTTACCAGCTTTTGACTTCTCCTTTGCAAAGATTGGCAGGTGTTCGTGAGTTAACTTCAGGTACTCGGATTATTTTAAATTTACCTTTTTTGACTTCTCTTTTGTAGGGATTATTAGGTGTTCGCTAGTTCACTTTAGGTACTCGAGTTATATTTTAAATTTACCAGCTTTTGACTTCTCTTTTGAGTGATTAGCAAGTGTTCGTGAATTCACTTCAGGTAGTCGTGTTATATTTTAAATTTCTTTTCTTTTGACTTCTCCTTTGCAGAGATTAACAGGTGTTCGCGAGTTTACTTCAGGTACTCATGTTTTATTATATATTTACCTGCTTTTGACCTCTCTTTTATAGAGATTAGTAGGTGTTCATGAGTTCACTTCAGGTACTAACGTTATATTTTAAATTTACATGCTTTTAACTTCACTTTTATAGAGATTAGTAGATATTTGCGAGTTAACTTCAGTTACTCGGGTTATATTTTAAATTTACATGATTTTGACTTTTCATTTGCAAAGATTAGCAGATTTTTGGGACTTCACTTCTTGTACTTGCGTAATATTTTAAATTACCAACTTTAAGCTTCTCTTTTGTAGAGATTAGCACGTATTCATGAATTCACATCAGGTGCTCGCATTATATTTTAAATTTACCTGCTTTTCAATTATTTTTTATAGAAATTAGCAGGTGTTCTCGAGTTTACTTCAGGTACTCGCGTTATATTTTATATTTACTTGCTTTTGACATCTCTTTTGTAGAGATTAGTTGGTATTCACGAGTTCACTTCAGGTACTCGAGGTATATTTTAAATTTACATGCTTTTGACTTCTATTTTATAGATATTGGCAGGTTTTGCGAGTAAACTTCATGTACTTGGGTTATATTTTAAATTTACCTGCTTTTGACTTCTTCTTTGCAAAGATTAACAAGTGTTTGTGAGTTCACTTCAGATACTGACATTATATTTTAAATTTATCTTCTTTTGACTTTTTTCTGCATAGATTAACAGGTGTTCGCGAGTTCACTTCAGGTACTCGCATTAGATTTTAAATTTACCTGTTTTTGACTTCACATTTAGAGAGATTAGTTGTTCTTCGTGTGTTCTCTTCAGTTACTCGCGTTATATTTTAAATTTACCTGCTTTTGACTTATATTTTTGAGATATTAGCAGGAATTTACGAGTTCACTTCATTTACTCGTATTATATTTTAAATTTACCTACTTTTGACCTCACTTTTGTAGAGATTAATAGGTGTTCGTGAGTTCACTTCAGGTACTCGGGTTATATTTTAAATTCACCATCTTTTTACTTCTCATTTGCCGAGATTAGCAGGTGTTTGCGAGCTCACTTTAGATATTCGGGTTATATTTTAAAATTACCCTTTTTTGACTTCTCTTTTGGAGAGATTAGCAGGTGTTCATTAGTTCACTTCAGGAACTCGTGTTATATTTTAAATTTACCTGTTTTTGACTTTTCTTTTAGAGAGATTAGCAGGTATTCACGAGTTCACTTCAAGTACTCCCGTTATATTTTAAATTTACCTGTTTCTGACTTCTCTTTTGCAGAGATTAGAAGGTTTTTGCGAGTTGACATTAGGTGCTCGTGTTATATTTTAAATTTACTAGCTTTTGACTTCTCTTTTATAAAGATTAGTAGTTTTTCACGAATTCACTTCAGGTAGTCATGTTATATTTTAAATTTACCTACTTTTGACTACTCCTTTGTAGAGATTAGCAAGTGTTCGTGGTTTCACATCTGGTACTCACGTTATATTTTAAATTTACTTGCTTTTGACATTTCTTTTGTAGAGATTAGCAGGTGTCTGCGATTTCACTTCAGATACTCGCATTATATTTTAAATTTGCCTGCTTTTTACCTCTCTTTTGTAGACATTAGCAGGTGTTAGCGAGTTCACTTCAGGTACTAGTGTTATATTTTAAATTTACCAGCTCTTGACTTCTCTTTTATAGAGATTAGCAGGTGTTCGCGAGTTAACTTCAGGTACTCAGCTTATATTTAAAATTTTCCTGCTTTTGACTTATCCTTTGTAGAGACTAGCAGGTGTTTGCAAATTCACTTTAAGTACTCGCATAATATTTTAAATTTACCATCTTTCAACTTCTGTTTTATAGAGACTAGCACGTGTTCGCGAACTCACTTTAGGTGCTCGCGTTATATTTTAAATTTACCTGCTTTTGACGATTCCTTTATGAAGATTAGCAGGTGTTTGCGAGTTCACTTCAGGTAATCACGTTATTTTTTAAATTCACTTGCTTTTGACCTTTTTTTGTAGAGATTAGCAGGCTTTCACAAGTTCACTTCAGGAACTCGTGTTATATTTTAAATTTTCATGCTTTTGACTTCTACTTTGCATAAATTAGCAGGAGTTCACGAGTTCACTTCAGGTACTCACGTTATATTTTAAATTTAACTGCTTTTAACTTCTCTTTTGTATAGAATAGCAAGTGTTCGCGAGTTCACTTCATGTACTCCCTTTATATTTTAATTTTACCTATTTTTGCCTTCTCTTTTGGGGAGATTAGAAGGTTTTCGCAAATTCACTTCAGAAAGTCGCGTTATATTTTAAATTTACCTGCTTTTGATTTCACTTTTGGAGAGGTTAGCAGGTGTTTACGAATTCTCTTCAAGTACTCGCGGTATATTTTAAATTTACCTGCATTTGACTTCTCCTTTCTAGAGATTAGAAGGTATTCGCGAGTTCACTTCAGGTACTCGCGTTATATTTTAAATTTACCTGCTTTTGATCTCTCTTTTTTCGAGATTAGCTGGTGTTCGTAAGTTCACATCAGATACTCGCATTATATTTTTAATTTACCTATTTTTGACTTCTCTTTTATAGAGATTAGCAGTTGTTCATGTGTTATCTTAAACTACTCGTGTTATATTTGAAATTAACGTTATTTTGATATCTCCATTGTAGAGATTTACAGGAGTTCGTGAGTTCACTTCAGATACTTACATTATATTTTAAGTTAACCTTCTTTTAACTTCTATTTTGTAAAGATTAGCAGGTATTCGCGAGTTCACTTCATGTACTCATATTATATTTTAAATTTACCTTCTTTTGACTTCTCTTTTGGAGAGATTAGAATATTTTCACGAGTTCACTTCAGGTACTCGCGTTATATTTTAAAATTAACATCATTTTACTTATCTTTTGAAGAGATTTGAAGGTTTCCGCGAGTTCACTTCTTGTACTCACGTTATATTTTAAATTTACTTGCATTTGACTTCTCCTTTACAGAGATTAGCAGTGTTCGCGAGTTCACTTCAGGTACTAGAGTTATAATTTAAATTTACCTGCTTTTAACATCTGTTTTATATAGATTAGCTGGTGTTCGCGAGTTCACTTCAGAAACTTACATTATATTTTAAATTTACCTGCTTTTGAGCTATCCTTTGTAGTGATTAGCACGTGTTCGTGAGTTCACTTCAGCTTCTCGGGTTATATTTTCAATTGAACTTCTTTTGACTTCTCTTTTGAAGAGATTAGAAGGTGTTCATGAGTTCACATTAGGTACTAGAGTTATATTTTAAATTAACCTACTTTTGGCTTCTCTTTTGGAGAGATTAGAAGGTTTTCGCGAGTTCACTTCAGGTACACACGTTATATTTTAAATTTACTTGCTTCTGACTTCTCCTTTACAGAGATCAGCATTGTTTGCGAGTTCACTTCAGGTACTCGCATTATATTTTAAATTTACCTATTTTGACATCTCTTTTACATGGATTAGTAGGTATTCGCTAATTAACTTTATGTACTAGAGTTATAATTTAAATTTACATGCTTTTGACATCTCTTTTATAGAGATTATCTTGTGTTCGCTAGTTCACTTCAGGTATTAACATTTTATTTTAAATTTACCTGCTTTTGACTTATCCTTTGTAGTGATTCACAGGTGTTCGTGAGTTCACTTCAGCTCCTCAGGTTATATTTTAAATTTAACCTCTTTTGACTTCTCTTTTGTAGAGATTAGCCGGTGTTCATGAGTTCACATTAGGTACTAGAGTTATATTTTAAATTAACCTACTTTTGGCTTCTCTTTTGGTGAGATTAGAAGGTTTTCGCGAGTTCACTTCAGGTACTCACATTATATTTTAAATTTACCTACTGTTGAGTTCAATTTTGGATAGATTAGATGGTTTTCGCGAGTTTACTTCTGGTACTCGCGTTATATTTTAAATTTAACAACTTTTAACTTCTTTTTTTTGCAAAGATTATCACGTGTTCGCGAATTCACTTCAGATGCTCGCGTTCTATTTTAAATTTACCTCCTTTTCACTTCTCCATTATAGAGATTTGCAGGTGTTTGCGAGTTAACTTCAGGTACTCGCATTATATTTTAAATTTACTTTATTTTGACCTCTCTTTTGTAGAGATTAGTAGGTGTTCACGATTTCACTTCAGGAACGCTCGTTATATTTTAAATTTACATTATTTTTGTAAAAGCCCGATTTGCTCAGCAGGACAATTTTTGGGTGATATGGCCTGGGACACAGGCGTGTCCTAGGGCGTGTCCTGCATGTGTCGAGTGTCGAGAGGAGCAGTTGACGTTTTTCGCTCGACGATGTGTCGAGAGAAGGCACACGACCAAGGATACGGGCGTGTCCAAGGCCGTGTCGTGTGTTCGACGAAAATTGCTCGACGATGGTCGACTGTCGAGATGTGGTCGTCGAGTGTCGAGAAGTGGGTGAACACGGCCTGTGACACGGGCGTGTCAAAGGGCGTGTCCCTTCGGCTCGACAAACTCAGCCCGACGAATTTTTGCGCTAGGGCATGTCTTAGTGCCGTGTATGGGCACACGGCCTGGGATACGGGCGTGTCACAGGCCGTATGAGTCTCGAGCGATTTTGGGATTATTTTCGCCTAATGAACACGGCCACAGACACGTGCGTGTCTGAAGGCATGTTTGGTGACACGGCCCATGACACGGGCATGTCCCATAGGCATGTCACTGGTTTGGATAAGTCGGTTGAGCACCGCTTGAGGCACACGGTCATGGACACGGGCATGTCACAGGCCGTGTCAGGAAAATTTATCTTTTCTGGCAAAATCGTGGCCGTCCGTTCCTTCAGTTGGGATCCAATGGCTGAACTGCCTCCCTGTTTCCTTAAGGCCTTGAATGAGAAGAGAAATCTCATTTCTCATTTGGTCTTCTCTTTCTTTATTACTAGTGAGAGAAAGGGAGAGGAAGAAGGAGGAGGATGCAAGGGGCTGGTCACCGGTGGTGCTGCGGTTTACTGACAAGAGATCCGAAGCTGGCGTTGTAGAGGAAAAGCTCTTGTGAGTCGTGCAAGCTAGCTTCGAGTTCATGGCACCAAAGAGGGCTTCAAGGGTAACGACTTTTCTTCCTAGCCATATGAAGGCTTCCTTTTGGCATATGTTTGTGATTCCCCCACGAAGAGGTGGCTGATTTTGGGAGTCTTTTAGGTAATGCATGAAATCCCATTTGTTGACATATAGATCCGGAAATGGAGTACGGAATAGGCATGCTGTGTGAAGCCCATCTGGACAGGTTGGTCTGGATTGGTGATGTTGCATACGAACCGGAGAAGACTCAGTGATAAACGTGTAGTTTAAGGAGTCAACGGGTTATGCCTGTGAAAGGTAGTAGCAGGAAGTACTGGAGTGGTAGTCCAGGAAAATATTTGTGTATGCTTGTGCTATTGGGTCGTACCTGTGAATGAGTAACAGGAAGTACTGGTGTGACCAGGAAAGGCCCTTTGTGATGCTTGATGTCGTAGGGTGTCCACCTGTTGAGAGAGTAACAGGAAGTACTGGCGTGACCAGGAAAGACCCCTGACATTTGTGATATGGCGGTGTTGTACCTGTGAAAGAGTAACAGGAAGTACTGGGGTGCCCAGGAAAGACCCGCTGATAGTGTGAAATGAATGGGTGTAGAGAAATATCGAGGCTGAATGCCAAGAACAGGATTGGTGAGACCGACCTGCGCCTTTGATTAAGCCACGACTACGCTGTACTCGGTGAAGGCAAGGCGATTTGAGCAACGGGGGGTGGTGGATCCGACCTGCGTTATGTCCGTCCGTCGTGGACCAGAAGGTGCGGTCTATTGGAGCGCATAGCGAGAGTCTTAGGCCTGCGCGCCATAACACAATGGGGGGCACGGGCCATCCCAGTGTAGTAAGAGTAGAACTCCAGCTGTACGCCATGGAGTAAATGCTCAAGAGGAGTACCGTTGGGTGGTGACCCTGATACGGTGGTGGGCAAGTGCTTTGCCAGAACACCAAGAATGTGCCCTGAGTGCACGGACCGTTGGGCCGGGTGGCAAACGGTTGTGATGGCATGTGTGCATGAAAGCACATTAGATATTGTTGCCATGCTTGTAACTATTTCCTGCAGGGAAGATTACCGATGCCCCGAGAGAAGGGGTAGGGTCGTTATAATTTGGTCAGCTGAATGCTGACCGTTGCCTCTGTTTGCCACCGTTGGGTGGATTGTCCCTGTACAGGTGCTGGAGAGCCAAGAGGGACACATACAGGTTGATGTCCCGGCTGCTGTTGCTGCTGCTGCTAGCCCTCGAAGGCTTATGATGCTTGTTATGTTTTTCTTTTATTGTGGCCGGCCTGCGCGCCAATGTTGGGGCCACTGTTTGAAAGCCTTGTAAGGCCATAAGGCCAATGTTGTTACATGTTGTAAGACATTCCTATATGCTATAAAATATGGTGTTTTATTGGTTGGACATTCAATAGAGGAGTTCAAGTGATCGTATAGGCTTCCGCTAGAATGCTTTGTGATCGGTGCGTTGCGCTACTCTGGTATCATCCCGTACCTTCACCGCCTATTTTGTGATATATCCTGTGGGGCCCCGGCCCGACCTTCTAGGATATACCATATGAATGGATGGGGTTGTTACATTTTTGGTATCGGTTGTTTTGGTCTTTCCCTCTCGAAGTCGTGGTCGACTTCTTTTGTGGGGTGGCGAGCACGTGTTTGTGCAAACCACATTTCTATGAGTGAACTCCTGAATGTCCATGATAGGAATGAAAATTTGTGTGTTTGAGGAACCTGTGAGTTCCTATTTTGTGTTGTTTGCTTGTGTAAGACCGCTAATGTGTATGTCTTGTCCACCTTTAGGTGACACAGAGTGGAGCTGGGCGGTCTGATTCCCAGCATTCTAATGAAAGTACGACACCAGCCGCGGTGCCTACACCTCCACCGTATGCGGAACATGTGCATTTAGTTGCCGAGGCTTTATTTACCATGATACAAGGCCAGCCACTTAGGCAGGAACAAGCGGCTGTGAGGCCAGAATATGTGGCGGCATGGCCTGAACCTGTAGTGGATATGGCTCCTCGAGCGGCTGAGAAGCAGCTGACACGGTTTATGAGTTTCCATCCGTCTACGTTCTCGGGAGTGGGAACTCCTACGCAGGCTGAGGATTGGCTATCGCATGTCAAGCGCATCATGACGGCGATTGGTTCGGCGGAGCATCAGTAAGTCACCTTAGCTACCTTCTTGCTTGAAGGAGAAGCTAGATTGTGGTGGGATGAGATGGAGTTGCATCACTTGACGGGTCGTCCCTTAACACAAGTATCGAAGGACGAATTCTCCCGACTCTTCCTAGCGAAGCACCTTCCTGCGGTTCAACGGATAGCCATGGAAAATGAATTACAATGGCTAACACAAGGTGATGGAAGTGTGGACGCGTACCTGCATGAGTTTACTCGCTTGGGGCGATATGCGGGTTCTATTTTTGCTGATGAGCAGAGGAAGACCAATCGGTTCTATGAAGGACTGAGGGACGAGTTGAGGTTCCTGGTGTAACACCCCCTATCCATCGCATAACATATATCAGTAGGTCCGGCCGGGGCCCGACGCCGTATGCCACAGACAGACCGGTTGGTTACTGATGGAAACCATCCAACCAATCATAGCGTCCTACACAGAGCATTCTAGCGGAAGCAGTTTTATAAAAGTTACAATAAAGAACCCAGCACTAAAGCATGAATGTCCACTAATACCAAAATAGGAATGTTATACATACACCAGTACAAGCCTTAAGGCCTTACAAAATGGTTCACTTGATATTACATGTTTTACAAACCTCGGCACGCAGGCCGGTCATACATGAATAAAGCAGTAAACACTCCAATTAGGCCTTCGAGGGCCGGCTTCACAAAATTGTGCTTTAGTCCACTATTGACCGCTTGGTCCAGCAGCACCTGCAAGCAACAAACCACCATACGATGGCAAAACAAGGCAACGGTCAGCAATGCTGACCAAATTATAACGATCCCGCCTCCAACTCGGGGCGGCGATGCTCCTTCCCTGCATTTCATTAGCATAAGCGAGCAATATAACAATATTCATTTCATCACAGGCATAGGCTCATACGGCCGGACACCCCGTGCACTCAGGGCACATTCTCGGTGAATGCAGTCTAAGTCTGCCGACTCACCACCATCCCTTTGGACGACCAATCAATGAGCAGTTTGTCTTCCCGGCATGGGTCACGGTAATTAAAACCATAGACCGCCGAACACTCTCATCTATGCCAACGGCTCTAATCCGAACGACATAGAACGGGTACGGTTCCATCTAACCCGTGCTCACAACGCAACGATAATTTAAACCATATGCGCCCGCAACGGTAATTTAAACCATATGCGCAGGTCAAACTTCTCCCGAGTCCCGTTTCCATCACAGTTAACATAATCCGGTTATGTTCAAGTTGGCTCTCAGGCCACCAAGTTGGAAAGATCACGCATCCGCCCAGTTTTCCGGGTGCACCTTCGGGTTAATCACCAAGGCTCCATGTTGCAATCTACCGTGTAGAAAACCCGAAAAATAACCAATAGCACGGAGTCTTCTCCGGCATTATGCAATGCAACATCACCGATCCAGACCAACATGTCCGGATAGGCTTCACACATCATGCTTATGTCCGTTCTCGCTTACGGACTCTAAACAACGGGGACTTCACATATCTACCCGAAGGAACTCCTCCAACTCACCGTAAACTCGCGAGAGCGGGCTTCCTATGCAAAGAAGGAGAGCTACTCATCCTCAAGAAGAGAATCGTTACCCTAGCGTTCCTCTTTGGCGCCATGGAAAAGTAAGCGGATGAAAAGCACCGCACTAGCTTTGCCTCCGTGGATCAGGAGTCGGCTCGCGATTTGGAGCTTCGAAGCTCCTCCAATGGCCAGATCTAGCTTCTTCTTCCTTCCTTGGCTCTCCTCTCTTTCTAAGATTAGAAAGACAACCACTCATGAAAAGTGAGGGTTTCTAAGGCCCAATCCCGGGTATATCCCTTCAGGAACAACCCCCAGCAGTTGGATCATCAATTAAAGAAATGAACGGCTTTGATTCGGGACTGAAATGCCCAATCTAGACCGCACACGGCCTGGCACACGGCCGTGTCCAGGGCCGTGTGCCTCATTCGCCGTCAAAATCGGCTCGCCTGGAACAACACACGGGTACCGAACACGACCGTGTTCGACCTGACACGCCCGTGTTCCACCTGACACGGCTGTGTGGCCGGCCGTGTACCCCCATCCTTTTTCCCCGAAAACAACCCTAGCACTGCACGTGTTCTATGACACGCCCGTGTCCTTGCCCGTGTCACCTCAACACGCCTGAGCTCCAGGCCATGTACACGGTCTCGACACTCGACACTTCGTCGAGCGAAGATTATCGACCTGACGACACGGCCTTGGACACGCCCGTGTCCTAGGTCGTGTGCCTTGTCTCGACACAATGTCGAGAGCAAAGTGTTGACTTCCCGGGACGAGTGCCGACACGGGTCGACACGCCCTGCGACACGCCCGTGTCGCAGGCCGTGTGCCATGTCTCGACACTTCGTTGAACGCAGAGTGTCGACTTCGCGGGCTAAGTATCGACACAGGTCGACACGCCCTGCGACACGCCCGTGTCGCAGGCCGTGTGCCCAGTCTCGACACAATGTCGAGATCAAAATGTCGACTTCCCGGCTGAGTGTCGACATAAGCTTGACACGCCCTGGGACACGCCCGTGTCCCAGGCCATGTGCCTGCAGCCAGAAACCAAAATTGGCCCAAAACGTCCCCCGTCGCTCTTTTGAGTTTCAGGGCGTTACAACTCTCCCCCTCTTAAAAGAATTTCATCCACGAAATTATATAAAGGAAAGACATGTACAAAACCAAAATTTGTACTTGAGCGGAACAACTCCGGATACTCGTCAAGCATAGTCTGCTCTCGTTCCCAAGAGAGCTCCTCACGACCGCAATTGTCCCATCGGACCTTGACCATCCTGATCTCTTTATTGCGTAGCCGCTTGACTTCCGAGTCCTCAATCCGCATGGGCTTGACCTTTGTCGTCAGCCCACTATCCATCGACACTTGATCAACCGCGATCACTTGCGTAGGCTCTTGCACTGCCTTCCGAAGCACCGAAATATGGAATACATCATGTAAACCACTAAGCTCCACTGAAAGCTTCAACCGATAGGCCGCATCACCGACTCGCTCCAGAACCTCAAACGGCCCAAGTTACCTCCGGCTTAGCTTTTTCACTCGCCGCACTCGCGAGACACCCTTGAACGGCTTGATCTTTAAGTACACATAGTTGCCCACAACGAACTCCACGTTCTTGTGCTTGACATTATAGTACTTTTCTTGCCGATCCTGAGCGATAAGCAACCTCTCCCGAATGGTTATCACCAAAGAAGTAGCATCCTCCACTTCCAATCACTTATACAACTTTGACTCACCCGTTTCTAACCAAGACAACGACGTGCGACATTTTCTACCATATAGGGCCTCGAAAGGCGCCATTTGAATACTCGCTTGGTAGCTATTGTTGTATGCGAACTCCACCAAATAAAGGTGGTCTTCCCACTGCTTTCCAAAATCCAAGACACACATGCGGAGCATGTCTTCCTTGGTTCTATTGACCCTCTCAGTCTGCCCATCCGTTTGCGGATGGAAAGCTGTGCTGAATTTCAGCTTTGTTCCCAACAATTGCTACACAAGCCTCCAATCATTGGACGTGAACCGCCCATCTCGGTCACTCACGATGCTGCGGGGCACACCATGAAGCCGTACTATGTTATCCACATAAAGCTTTGCCAACTTCTCCACCGGATCATCCTTCCTATGCGGAATGAAATGCGACACCTTCGTTAACCGATCCACGATCACCCAAATAACGTCGTTCCCCTTTTGCGACCTTGGCAAACCGTGCACAAAGTCCATAGAGATGTCGTCGAATTTCCACTCCGGAATAGGCAAGGACTTAAGAAATCCTCCCGGCTTTTGGCACTCCGCCTTCACCAAGGCGCAAGTTTGGCACTTCGCCACGTAGAGCGCCACATCTTTCTTCAAACTCGGCCACCAAAATAGTTTCTTCACATCACGGTACATCTTCGTGCTCCACGGGTGAATCGAGTACTTGGTATGGTGTGCCTCGTACAACAACTCTACCCGCAAATTACCCACACTTGGGACGAACAGGCGACCGTCCTTCCAAAGTAATCCGTCCTCCACGACGAATTGGGAATTTGACCCATCCAGAGCCTCTACCATGAACTGCTTCAGCACTTGATTTCCTGTCCACACAAACAATCTCCAACGCCTCCAACTCCCGCACCAACCGCTCATCATGCACCGATAGCCAATTGGCATGAGCTGGGGCTCGGCGACTCAACGCGTCCGCAACCGCATTCCCTTTACCAGGCACGTAGTGGATCTTGAATGTATAGTCCCCCAGGAACTCCATCCATCTACGCTGCCGCATATTCAGATCCTTCTGATCAATCAGATATTTCAGGCTCTTATGATCGGTGTAGATATCAATCTTCAAACCGTACAAATAGTGTCTCCACAGCTTCAAGGCAAAAATCACGGCCGCTAACTCCAAGTCATGGACCCGATAATTCCTCTCGTGCACTTTTAGCTGTCTCGATCCATAAGCTATTACACTCCCGTGTTGCAGTAGCACGCAAACCAAACCGCTGCCCGAAGCATCACTATAAATCTCATAGCCTTCGGTCCCACATGGCGAACTCAGCACAGGCACCGAGGTCAACCGACACTTCAACTCCTCAAAAGCTCGCGCGCACTCCGGCGTCCAAACGAACTTATACTCCTTCCTCGGCAAAGTAGTGAGAGGTAAAGCTATCCGCAAGAAGTTCTCTACGAAGCGCCTATAATAGCCGGCAAGCCCCAGAAAACTCCGGACTTCCGCTACCGTAGCAAGCTCAGGCCACTCCCGTATCGCAACGATCTTCGCCGGATCCACAGCAATACCCTCTCCACTCACTATATGACCGAGGAACGCCACTGAGGATAGCCAAAACTCGCACTTCGAGAACTTGGCATACAACTGATTTCTCCTTAGCGTCTCGAGAACCAAATGAAGATGCTTGAAGTGATCTTCCTCACTTTGCGAGTACACCAAAATATTATCGATGAAGACGATCACGAAATGGTCCAAGTACTCCCTGAAAGTCCTGTTCATCAAATCCATGAACACTGACGGCGCATTAGTTAGCCCAAACGGCATGACCGTAAACTCATAATGCCCATATCTCGTACTAAACGCTGTCTTCGGGATATCACTCTCCCTTATTCGCAGCTGATAGTACCCAGCCTTGAGATCTAACTTCGAGTACACCGTTGACCCGACTAACTGATCAAAAAGATCATCAATCCGGGGGATCGGGTACTTGTTCTTCTCCGTCAACTTGTTGAGCTCCCGATAATCAATACATAGCCTCAAGCTTCCGTCCTTCTTCTTAACAAAGAGGACCGGTGCGCTCCAAGGCAAAGAACTCGGGCGCACATACCCTTACTCAAACAGTTCTTGTAGTTGAACTTTCAGCTCCGCCATTTCCATAGGCGCTAGCAGATAAGGAGATCGTGACACAGGCTTTGCACCTGGCACTAGCTCAATCGTAAAATCTATCTCCCGCTGAGGCGGGGCTACAGGAAGATCTGCGGGGAACACATCAGGGTATTCCGATACCACTGAAATACAATCCAATGCGAGCTTCGGCTTTGCAACCTCCACTAGTGTAAAGAATAGTTCTGCACTGGCACGAACCGCCTTCACCACCTGAAGAGCAGACATCAACGTCTTGCTCGACCCCTTTAAGCCCGTAAAAGTCGTCTCACGACTAGCTCCCAACTTGACTTCCTTCCGACCGCAATCGATATAGGCTTGCTGCTCCGAGAGCCAGTACATGCCAAATATAATTTCAAACTCCACCAACGGAAGTAAAGACGCCTGCAGGTCGAACTCCTGATTCCCAATACGATTCTTAACAACGCAGATCCTATCCGCTCGCATCGAACACCCATTGGGCAACAACACATCCAACTTATCCTTCGCCATCGAAGAAGGGACTTCGATGCGTGATATAAATCCTTCGGACAAGAAGGAGTGTGAAGCTCCCGTATCGAAGAGTGATCGTGCCAGATTTTCACAAATCAATACAAATCCTAAACAAGCAGTGGTAAGGTAACATGTGCATAACAAGTATTTAAAGAAATTGACTTGCTATAAATTAAACCGTACCTGTCACCACATCAGCCTGTTTGATGGCCTCCTGTTGGCCAAGATTATAGACCCTTGGTTGGGCCGGAGCATAGTGGGATGCGGTTGACTCCACCGCCTTGCCCTTCTCTTCATAAGTAGCTCCCGACTTTCTTTCGGACTTGGGACGTCCGTGTAACACCCCGAAGTCAAGCGGAGCATTTTGAGCAAAATCGGGTTCAGGCTTGGGTGACACGGCCTGGGACACGGGCGTGTCCCAGGGCGTGTCAGGCCTGGGTAGTATCGAGTCGGGCAGTCGACGAAATTCGGAGTCGACACAGCGGACACGGCCTGCGACACGGGCGTGTCACAGGGCGTGTCGGGGCCGTGTCGACGATCGACCGTGATGTCGACGAATTTATCTCGACGATCGTCGAGTGTCGAGTGTCGAGAGGACACGGCCTGTGACACGGGCGTGTCACAGGGCGTGTCAGTGGTCGTCGAACTCAACTCGACGTTTCGAGCTAGGGCGTGTTGGCGGGACACGAGTGTGTCCAGGTGCACACGACCATGAACACGGGCGTGTGCCAGGCCGTGTGCCAGGCCGTGTGAAGTCTCGGGTTGGTTTGGGATTATTTTCGTTGAGCCACACGGCCTCAGACACGGGCGTGTCTGAGGGCGTGTCGGGTACACGGCACGTGACACGGGCGTGTCACACGACCGTGTACTGGTTGGATTGAGTCGGTTGTCTGCCGCTTAGAGGGACACGGCCTGTGACACGGGCGTGTCACAGGGCGTGTCAGGCCGTGTTTTAGCTTTTCAAGCCAGATCTGAGCAGTTTGTTTCCCTCTTCCTGGATCCATTGGCTGGGCTCTGTCCAGGTGTGGTGAAGGCCGAGAAAAAGGGGATTTAAACCCTCTTTTCTCTTCTTCTTCTTCTTCATCTTCATTCCAAGAGAGAGAGAGAGAGAGAGAAGAGAGGCCTAAGGGAGAGAGAAGGGAGTAGTCTACCAGCTGCTGTAGGAGCTGCGGAGTGCGGAGCGAAGATCCTAGAGCGGATTCGTGAAGGCAGAGCCGAGGCGGTGATTTCCATCCGGCTACTTCATGGCCCCGAAGCGATCTTCAAGGGTAACGATCTCCTTCTTGGACATCGAAGTCCTTCCTTTATGCATGTGCTTGGAATCCTCCACCAAGAGGTGGATTTGCGGAAGAGATTCCTTTGTTGAGTCTGCATTTAGAGCCGGAAATATGGAGTACGGCATATGCATGCTGTGTGAAGCCCATCTGGACCGGTAGTCTGGATTGGTGATGTTCATGGGTAAACCGGAGATGACTCCGTGGATTTGATGAGATGCAAATGGTTTTCTCTTGTGATGAATGTATGGATGTGATGTTGACTGTGAGGAGGCTTTGGCAAAGCTCCTTGTTGTGATATGATCAATTGGTAACATGCCTGGGGAGCTCGTGATAAACCCGACTGTTACACCACTAGGGTGGGTTGATCTAGTTAGGAAGGGATCGATGGGTGGCAATGCTAGGGGAGCCGAGTTAAACTCGGGTTGCTGCACCACATAGTGTGGGTCGATCGGATTAGGAGGGGGGGTCGATGGGTAGACATTGCCTGGGGAGCTTAGATAAACCCGGCGTGCTACAACACATGTTGTGGGTCGACCTACTCTGGTTGTTGGATGCTGTGAGGGTGTACCTCTGTGTGGTTGGGCGGGATGCCGCCAGCTTGCGAGACTGGTGGACTAGGGCCGGTCAACCAAAAAGTTAAAACCTCGAATCAGCGGTGTATGACTGGTGGATTCCGGTACGCCAGGAAGGTGCCCTGAGTGCACGGAACGTCTGGTGGATTCCAGCGTTTGTGATGTCATGTGTTTGCTAGTGGAATCAAGAGAATGATATATATATATATGCGGTTTGATGATACTTGTTGAGCACTGCATACAGGGAAGGAACCACTACCCCGGGTAGGGGGTAGGGTCGTTATAATGGGTCAGCCAAAATGCTGACCATTACTTTGTTTTGCCATTTTTTGGTGGATGTCTCATTGCAGGTGCCGCGGCTTGAATTGAAATGGAATAAGTGGAATGTCTAGCTTGCTGCTATAGGCCCTTGACGGCCATGTGAAGAGCTGTGTTTGGATTTCATGTGTGGCCGGCCTGCGTGCCGATGTACAAAGTTGTTGTTGTGTAAAGAGGAACCTGTAAGGCCATAAGGCCACGGTGTGTGAGTTGTATACATTCCTGGTGTTGTTATATAAATGTGGTATTTATATATGGGTGGACATTCTGGTTTGAGTTCATGCTAACAAGAAAAATGCTGCGCTAGAATGGAATGAGTTAAGGATACGCATCGATTTTGATTTCTACACGTGATTCCTTCGCTTTGTCTGTGAGATATAGCGTGGGGCCCCGGCCGGACCCACCGTTATATGTCATGTGACAGGTGGGGGCGTTACAGTCCGCTCCAACAGTCGCGGGCAAAGTGCCCCGTCTTTCCACAAGTAAAACACGCGCCCGGTGTCCGACTCGTAGTCGCCCCAGAAGCACCAAAAGGAGCTGGACCCAAAGTGCTATGCTTCTTAAAGAATCTTTGATAGCCAGACTTTGAAGTAGTCGGCATTTTCAACCCAGATTTCTTCTCGCCCAAGCTTTTCTTTGCCTGCACATTCTTCATGTCCTTCTCCAAGGACTAGGCCGTGTTGACCAAGGTTAAGAAACCCTGCGCCATCGGCCCCGAGAGTAGTAACCTCAACTCATCTCTCAAGCCTTCGTAGAATCGATTCGTCTTGCGCTCCTCATCCGCGATGATGGAGCTAGCATATCGACTCAAACGAGTAAACTCGTGGAGATATTCATCCACGCTCTTCTCACCCTGAACCAACTTCAAAAATTCGTTCTCCAACGCTATCCTCTGCGTCGAAGGAAGGTATCTAGCCAAGAATAATCTCGAGAACTCCTCCATCGAGACATCACCAAGTTGCCTACCTCTCAGTAAGTGCAGCTCCAATCCTTCCCACCACATTCTCGCTTCACCGTCCAGAAGGAACGTAGCGATGGTGGTCATTTACCACTCCTCCGTCTCCGTTGCTGTCATGACTCTCTTCACCCTGGAGAGCCATTCTTCAGCCTGAGATGGGGTTCCCAACCTCGAGAATACCGGAGGGTTAAAGCTCATTACATGATTAAGCTGCCTCTCGGTTGCCCTCCTTGGAACCACCGGTTCCACAACCACTTGCTCCACTCTCCTCGGCTCAGCCTCTTGAATAGGTTCCTGCTCCATCGCAGGAGCGGGCTGCTGTGTTTGCCTCGCAGGCTGCGCATTTATCACGACCAACACAGCTTCGGCCACCAAGCGTATGTTCTCAGCCGATAGAGGTGTTGCAAGAGCAACATCCGGTGCACTATTAGCCTCAGAAACTTGACGTTCCGACGGCCCAACACCACTCCTGGTCACCTATAGTGGTACAAAACACCGTTAAGTGACCAAATAAAATTGCAAAGAGCAATTATAGGATCACGCAGGTTCCTCAAACACATGTATTTTCATTCCTAAGGGGACATTCATGGGTTCTTTTATCGTTATAACGATGACGCACTCAATGTGCTCACCACCCCTTAAAAAGAATTCGCCCACGAATTCATCTTAAGCCCGACCAAAACCAGTAGTTTGATACCAAATTATAACACCCCCTATCCGTCGCATAGCATATAGCAGTAGGTCCGGCCAGGGCCCGACGTCGAATGCCACAGACAGACCGGGTGGTTACTCATGGAAACCATACAACCAATCATAGCGTCCTACACAGAGCATTCTAGCGGAAGCAGTTTTATAAAAGTTGCAATAAAGAACCCAGCACTAAAGCATGAATGTCCACTAATACCAAAATAGGAATGTTATACATACACTAGTACAAGCCTTAAGGCCTTACAAAACGGTTCACTTGATATTACATGTTTTACAAACCTCGGCACGCAGGCCGGTCATACATGAATAAAGCAGTAAACACTCCAATTAGGCCTTCGAGGGTCGGCTTCGCAAAATTGGGCTTTAGCCCACTATTGACCGCTTGGTCCAGCAGCACCTGCAAGCAACAAACCACCGCACGGTGGCAAAATAAGGCAATGGTCAGCAATGCTGACCAAATTATAACGATCTCGCCCCCAACTCGGGGCGGCGATGCTCCTTCCCTGCATTTCATTAGCATAAGCGAGCAATATAACAATATTCATTTCATCACAGGCGTAGGCTCATACGGCTGCACACCCCGTGCACTCAGGGCACAATCTCGGTGAACGCAGTCTAAGACTGCCGACTCACCACCATCCCTTTGGACGACCAATCAATGAGCAGTTTGTCTTCCCGGCATGGGTCATGGTAATTAAAACCATAGACCGACGAAGACTCTCATCTATGCCAACGGCTCTAATCCGAACGACATAGAACGGGTACGACTCTATCTAACCCGTGCTCACAACGCAACGATAATTTAAACCATATGCGCCCGCAACGGTAATTTAAACCATAAGCGCAGGTCAAACTTCTCCCGAGTCCCGTTTCCATCACAGTTCACATAATCCGGTTATGTTCAAGTTGGCTCTCAGGCCACCAAGTTGGCAAGATCACGCATCCGACCAGTTTTTCGGGTGCACCTTCGGGTTAATCCCCAAGGCTCCCTGTTGCAATCTACCGTGTAGAAAACCCGAAAAACAACCAATAGCACGGAGTCTTCTCCAGCATTATGCAATGCAACATCACCGATCCAGTCCAACATGTCCGGATATGCTTCACACATCATGCCTATGTCCGTTCTCGCTTACGGACTCTAAACAACGGGGACTTCACATATCTACCGAAGGAACGCCTCCAACTCACCGCAAACTCGCGAGAGCGGGCTTCCTATGCAAAGAAGGAGAGCTACTCATGCTCAAGAAGAGAATCATTACCCTAGCGTTCCTCTTTGGCGCCATGGAAAAGTAAGCGGATGAAAAGCACCGCACTAGCTTTGCCTCCGTGGATCCGGAGTCGGCTCGCAATTTGGAGCTTCGAAGCTCATCCAATGGCCGGATCTAGCTTCTTCTTCCTTCCTTGGCTCTCCTCTCTTTCTAAGATTTAGAAAGACAACCACTCATGAAAAGTGAGGGTTTCTAAGGCCCAATCCCAGGTATATCCCTTCAGGAACAACCCCCAGCCGTTGGATCATCAATTAAAGAAATGAACGGCTTTGATTCGGGACTGAAATGCCCAATCTGGACCGCACACGGCCTGACACACGCCCATGTCCAGGGCCATGTGCCTCATTCGCCGTCAAAATCGGCTCGCCTGGAACAACACATAGGTACCGAACACGCCCGTGTTCGACCTGACACACCCGTGTTCCACCTGACACGGCCATGTGGCCGGCCGTGTACCCCATCATTTTTCCCCGAAAACAACTCGAGCACTGCACGGGTTCTAGGACACCCCCATGTACTTGCCCGTGTCACCTCAACACGCCTGGGCTCCAAGTCGTGTACACGGTCTCGACACTCGACACTTCGTCGAGCGAAGATCGTCGACCTGACGACACGGCCTTGGACACGCCTGTGTCCTAGGCCGTGTGCCTTGTCTCGACACAATGTCGAGAGCAAAGTGTCGACTTCCCGGGATGAGTGTCGACACGGGTCGACACGCCCTGCGACACGCCCGTGTCGCAGGCCGTGTGCCATGTCTCGACAGTTCGTCGAATGCAGAGTGTCGACTTCGCGGGCTAAGTGTCGACACGGGTCGACACGCCCTGTGACACGCCCGTGTCGCAGGCCGTGTGCCCAGTCTCGACACAATGTTGAGATCAAAATGTCGACTTCCCGGCTGAGTGTCGACACAAGCTTGACACGCCCTGCGACACGCCCGTGTCCCAGGCCGTGTGCCTGCAACCAGAAACCAAAATTTGCCCAAAACGTCCTCCGTCGCTCTTTTGAGTTTCGGGGCGTTACACCTGGTGTCTAGTTCTGTGAACCAAGGCTTCCAGGCGTTGGTTGACACTACGAGCGTGCTGGAAAAGGATATGAAGAGGGTGCAGGGGAAGAGAGCTTTGGCTGTGACGCAACCGGAGTGGAAGGTGCCCCGATCTGGGAAACCATTTTATAAGAAGAGGCGGGGCAAGAAGTCCAAGACAAGTGGACACTCTCCTTCATCCGTTGCAACGGGAGCAACATCGGGGGCTAGTTCAAAGCCGGATACTCGTATATGCTATAATTGTGGCCGGGTGGGGCATATCACTCGAGAGTGTCGGGTGCCGCCAAAGAATGAAAAGAAGCCGGGAGCGTCCTATGCGGAAAAAGGGAAGGCGGTGGTGGACTCCTCTGCCTCGCAGGCGCAACCCCGAGTTACAATCTTGGCCTGCAGGAGGCCATCAAGCAGAGTGACGTGGTCACATGTATGAGTTTATTTTTGCATAGGCTATGCTTGTATGCTTTGTTTAGTGCATCCATGTTTGCGGTTTGTGTGTGTGACATGATTGTCACAGGCTTTGTGATGATTCGGGACACTCTGGCATGAGCACTGTTTGATATGGGTGCGTCGCATTCTTTTCTGTCTAGCGAGTTTATAGTGCGGCTTAGGATACCTAGTCGTGCAATGACAGATAGCTTCAGTGTGGTGTTGCCGAATGGCTGTTGGATGCTTGCGGATCAGGCTTGCGATGTGGCGGTCCAAATAGGAAGTCGGGATTTCAGTTTAACTGCTTCTGTATTGCCGATATCGGAATTTGATGTGATTTTTGGGATGGATTGACTTGCAGAGAAGCATGCCATGATTGATTGCCAGTCCAAAGAGATCACATTGGGCCAGAATACCGAACAGGAGACAAAGTTCGCGGGTATGCGAGGAGTGGGTGGGACGTTGATGTTTGCACTCCAGGTAGTCAAGGCTGTTCGGAAGGGTGTGGAGTGTTACTTTGCACTGATTCAGGCTGTTGAGCCGAAGGCCAGTATGTGCGAGGTTCCGATTGTGGCGGAATTTACAGATGTGTTTCCCACGGATCTCCCTGGGGTACCACACCAGCGGGAGATTGACTTCACAATTGAGTTGGTGCTAGGTGCGAAACCTGTGGCCCGCTCGCCATATCGCGTCGCGCCAAAGGAAATGGCTGAATTGAAGGTCCAACTACAAGAGTTGTTGGAGCAAGGTTATATACGCCCAAGTATGTCACCTTGGAGCGCGCCTGTGCTTTTTGTAAAGACGAAAGATGGTGGGTTGCGGTTATGTATTGACTACCGTGAACTGAATAAGCTAACCAAGAAGAATAAATATCCAATACCACGGATTGATGAGTTATTCGATCAGCTGGTGGGCTCGACCGTCTATTCGAAGTTGGACCTGAATTCTGGTTATTACCAGTTGAGAATTCGGGAAGATGACATTCCCAAAACCGCATTTGGAACGCGTTATGGGCACTATGAGTTCACAGTCATGCCATTTGAACTGTGCAATGCGCCCTCGGTGTTGATGGATCTGATGCACCGTATTTTTCGAGAGTACCTGGATCTGTTTGTGATCGTGTTTATTGATGACATCCTAGTGTACTCGAAGTCGAAAGTTGAGCATGAGACGTACTTGCGGTTGGTGTTGAATACGTTGAGGCAAAATCAGCTCTATGCCAAGTTCTCAAAGTGTGAGTTTTGGCTATCGTCAGTGGCTTTTCATGGCCATGTGGTGAGTGGAGCGGGCATTATAGTGGATCCAGCGAAGATAAATGCCATCGAGGAGTGGCCAATATTGTCTTCCGTGGCTGAGGTCAGGAGTTTCCTTGGACTTGCGGGCTACTACCGAAGATTTGTTGAAAACTTCTCGCGGATTGATTTGCCGCTAACCACACTGACCTGAAAAGATCAAAAGTTCGTTTGGATGCCAGAGTGCGCACGAGCTTTTGAAGAGCTGAAGGTTCGGTTGACCACGGCGTCGGTGTTGTCTTCGCCAAGTGGGACCTATGGATTTGTGATTTATAGTGAGGCCTCAGGGAGCGGCTTAGGCTGCGTTCTTCTGCAAAAGGGAAAGGTCATTGCTTATGGCTCACGCCAGCTAAAGGTGCATGAGCGAAATTATCCCGTCCATGACTTGGAATTAGCGGCGGTGATTTTTGCACTCAAGTTGTGGCGACACTACCTTTATGGATTTAAGGTGGAGATCTATACAGATCATAAGAGCCTAAAGTACCTATTGGAGCAGAAAGATTTGAAAATACGACAACGAAGGTGGTTGGAGTTCCTTGGGGACTACACTTTTGAGATTCACTATACGCCCGGGAAGGGGAATGTTGTCGCGGATGCCTTGAGTCGGAGGGTTCCGGCTAGAGCAAATTGGTTACAAAGGCATGATGAACGTCTTATCCAGGAGTTGGAGGCGTTGGAGATTTATTGTGTTGACAAGAATTCCACTGCCACTGCATGTTTGAACTGGACCGAGTTTCAATGTGACCTTGCGGACCGAGTTCGACGGGCAACGGAGTTGGATGAAGATCTCTTACGCTATGTTCACGAAGGGCCAGAAGGCAAAATCGCCTGGAATGACGGTCTTATGCGAAAAGAGGGCCGTTTGTGCGTCCCAAATGTGGGGAAGTTGAGGGAAGAACTGATGTATGAAGTGCATTATACAAAGTATTCCATTCACCCCGGGAGCACGAAGATGTTCAACGATATGAAAAAGCTATTCTGGTGGCCAGGGCTCAAAAGAGATGTTGCCCTCTATGTGGCCAAATGCCAAACATGTGCGATGGTGAAGGCCGAATGACAAAAGCCGGCTTGTTATTTGAAGTCGCTGCCGATCCTAGAATGGAAATTTGATGATATTTCCATGGATTTTGTGCATGAGTTGCCACGATCGCAGCGAGGGAATGATTCCATTTGGGCGATTGTTGACCGGCTAACGAAAGTGGCACATTTTCTCCCGAACATGCGGGATGATTCAGTTGAAAGTTTGGCAAAGTTATATGTTGACCAGATTATACGGCTTCACGGTGTTCCTCGGAGCATCGTAAGTGATCGAGATGGGCGATTCACGTCAAATGATTGGCGGCTAGTTCACCGAATGTTGGGTACGAAGTTGACTTTCAGTACGGCCTTTCATCCCCAAACGGATGGCCAAACTGAACGTACCAACAAAACGATGGAGGACATGCTCTGAATGTGCGCCCTCGATTTCAGAAAGAGATGGGAAGATCATCTCTATATGGTGGAGTTTCCGTATAATAACAGCTACCAGGAGAGCATTGGGATGCCACAATATGAAGCGCTATATGGAAGGAAGTGTCGTACTCCCTTGGCTTGGGTAGAAGCGGGCGAAGCTCGAATTTATAAACCAAATGACGTTGATGAAGCAAACTCAACCATACGGACTATTCGAGAGAAGCTACTTATTGCTCAAGATCGACAAGCTAAGTACTACAATGCCATGCACCGAAACGTGGAATTTGCGGTTGGCGATTGGGTCTACTTGAAGATCAAGCCATTCAAAGGTGTCTCCCGGATTCGACGCTTGAAAAAGTTGAGTCCAAGATATTTGGGTCCTTTTGAAGTGGTTGAACGAGTCGGAGAAGCGGCTTATCAGCTAGCTCTGTCAGCGACTTGAGTGGAATACATGATGTATTTCACATCTCGGTGCTTCGGAAGGCCGTTAAAGATCCAGCTCAAGTGATCGCGGATGATCGTGTGCCGGTGGAGTATAGGCTAACAACGAGAGTTAGACTCATTTATATCGAGGATCGAGCCGAGAAATAGTTGCGGAACAAGACGTTCGACATGGTGAAAGTTCGGTGGGACAACTGCGGCCGAGAATGGGAGCGAGAGCAAACCATGCGAGAAGAGTTTCCCGAGCTGTTTCTGAAATCTGTGGAGAGCATATTGTGTTGTAACATAAAAATTTGAATGTTATAACTTTTTGGTTGCTGGTTACTTGTTGCCTTCCTGTGTCTGAATTTCGAGGACGAATTTTTTGTAGGAGGGGAGGGTTGTAACAGCCCGATTTGCTCAGCAGGCCAATTTTTGGGTGACACGGCCTGGGACACGGGCGTGTCCCAGGGCGTGTCCTGCATGTGTAGAGTGTCGAGAGGAACAGTCGACGTTTTTTCGCTCGACGATGTGTCGAGAGCAGGCACACGGCCAAGGACACGGGCGTGTCCAAGGCCGTGTCGTGTGTTCGACGAAAATTGCTCGACGATCGTCGACTGTCGAGATGTGGTCGTCGAGTGTCGAGAAGTGGATGAACACGGCCTGTGACACGGGCGTGTCCCTTCGGCTCGACGAACTCAGCCCGACGAATTTTTACGCTAGGGCGTGTCTTAGTGCCGTGTATCGGCACACGGCCTGGGACATGGGCATGTCACAGGCTGTGTGAGTCTCGGGCGATTTTGGGATTATTTTCGACTGATGAACACGGACACAGACACGGGCGTGTCTGAAGGCGTGTTTGGTGACACGACCCATGACACGGGCATGTCCCATGGGCGTGTGACTGGTTTGGATAAGTCAGTTGAGCACCGCTTGAGGCACACGACCATGGACACGGGCGTGTCACAGGCCGTGTCAGGCAAAATTTAGCTTTTCTGGCAAAATCGTGGCCGTCCGTTCCTTCAGCTAGGATCCAATGGCTAAACTGCCTCCCTATTTCCTTAAGGCCGTGAATGAGAAGAGAAATCTCATTTCTCATTTGGTCTTCTCTTTCTTCATTACTAGTGAGAGAAAGGGAGAGGAAGAAGGAGGAGGAGGCAAGGGGCTGGTCACCGGTAGTGCTGCGGTTTACCGACGAGAGATCTGAAGCCGGCGTTGCGTAGGAAAAGCTCTTGTGAGTCGTGCAAGCCTACTTCGAGTTCATGGCACCAAGGAGGGCTTCAAGTTTAACGAATTTTCTTCCTAGCCATGTGAAGGCTTCCTTTTGGCATATGTTTGTGAGTCCCCCACCAAGAGGTGGCTGATTTTGGGAGTCTTTTGGCTGATGCATGAAATCCCCTTTATTGACATATAGATCCGAAAATGGAGTACGGAATAGGCATGCTGTGTGAAGCCCATCTGGACAGGTTGGTCTGGATTGGTGATGTTGCATACGAACCGGAGAAGACTCCTTGATAAACGTGTAGTTTAAGGAGTCAACATGTTATGCCTATGAAAGGTAGTAGCAGGAAGTACTGGAGTGGTAGTCTAGGAAAATATCCGTGTATGCTTGTGCTATTGGGTCGTACCTGTGAATGAGTAACATGAAGTACTGGTTTGACCAGGAAAGGCACTTTGCGATGCTTGATGTCGTAGGGTGTCCACCTGTGAAGAGAGTAACAGGAAGTACTGGCGTGCCCAGGAAAGACCCCAAACATTTGTGATATGGCAGTGTCGTACCTGTGAATGAGTAACAGGAAGTACTGGGGTGCCCAAGAAAGACCCGCTGATAGTGTGAAATGAATGGGTGTAGAGAAATACCTAGGCTGAATGCCAAGAACAGGATTGGTGAGACCGACCCGCGCCTTTGATTAAGCCGTGAGTACGCTGTACTCGGTGAAGGCAAGGCGATTTGAGCAACGGGTGGGGGGGGGGGAGGTGGAGGATCTGACCTGCGTTATGTCAGTCCGACATGGACCAGAAGGTGCGGTCTGTTGGAGCGCATAGCGAGAGTCTTAGGCCTGCGCGCCATAACACAATGGGGGCTACAGGCCATCCCGGTGTAGTAAGACTAGAACTCCAGCTGCACGCCAATGGAGTAAATGTTCAAGAGAAGTACCGTTGGGTGGTGACCCTGATACGGTGGTGGGCAAGTGCTTTGCCAGAACACCAAGAATGTGCCCTGAGTGCACGGACCGTTGGGCCGGGTGGCAAACGGTTGTGATGGCATGTGTGCATGAAAGCACATTAGATATTGTTGCCATGCTTGTAACTATTGCCTGCAGGGAAGATTACCGCTGCCCCAAGAGAAGGGGTAGGGTCATTATAATTTGGTCAGCTGAATGCTGACCGTTGCCTCTGTTTGCCACCGTTGGGTGGATTGTCCCTGTATAGGTGCTGGAGAGCCAAGCGGGACGCATACAGGTTGTTGTCCCTGCTACTGTTGCTGCTGCTGCTGCTAGCCATCGAAGGCTTATGATGCTTGTTATGTTTTTCTTTTATTGTGGCCGGCCTGCGCGCCAATGTTGGGGCCACTGTTTGAAAGCCTTGTAAGGCCATAAGGACAATGATGTTACATGTTGTAAGACATTCCTATATGCTATAAAATATGGGGTTTTATTGGTTGGACATTCAATAGAGGAGTTCAAGTGGTCGTATAGGCTTCCGCTAGAATGCTTTGTGATCGGTGCGTTGCGCTACTCTGGTATCATCCCGTACCTTCACCGCTGATGCATGTAAATCGGCAAGCGCACCAGTCGCACTAGTAATAAAGTTTTGGGAATAAATCCCCGAGTGTCGGTCTCTTGAGGAATGCAATTAGCGTAGAACGACAACAGTACAGAGAATATTGTTATGAGAGTTATAAATAGAAAAAAAAGAGGAAATAGAGGACTAGGGAGATTGTGGATGTTTGATTTACGGAACTAGTAAAAGCTATGCGGGTCGACGGCACCGATTCGCAAGGTGGAGTGGGTTTGTCGGCTGCGATGCCTAACTTCAGTTGGGCGAGTGGAAGGGAAGCTAATGGATTGCAGTGTTCTTGTGTGGATTGCAATCGGACAAGACACGGGAATGAAGTGGATGTGGGGTGAGTGAGGCACATTCACAAACAATACTCACAAGCATAAAAAGATATTAACATTCCATTAGTTATAAAATAAACTTGATGTTCATGGATGGAAGTATTCATTACACTGCTCAAAACATTCCATACTACAGAGGAAGGGGAAGAGGAGTAAACCAAAAGAGAGTGAAGATCCACCGCGGGTCGTGGCCGGAGTAGCGAGTTGTCAATTCGCTTCCGGGCTCAGTACAAGGAGGCTTCCGGTACCAACGAGCTGTCACCTTGAAGGCCTTTAAGTCCGTTCTCTAGGTTATCTACTTCACCAACTCCGCAGGAAAGCTTGGAGTTGAAGTTAACAATGGTCGAGGGCTTCGCCGGAGAGTTGAAAAGCTTCGAAGTAGTTGGCAATGGCCTCCCGACGAAGGTGGAGGTGATGGAGCAGCTGGAGAAGTGAAATGGTGATTCCCACGCACTCTCCGATTGCAGCAAATGACAGGCGTTGACCTAAATCGCGGAGCAGGGCCTTAAATATACAGGCAACATAAGCAGTGCGCACGATTAGTGGCGCACGACTAGTGGTCGTGCGCACTGTAGGTCGATGATCGTGCGACTTTTCCAAATAGACCTGCAACCTGGACAAGAAGCATCAGCATATATGCGCACGAGCAGTGGCGCACGACCAGTGGTCGTGCGCACTTCGGCTAGTGCTCGTGCGATTACCGAGACAGGATTAGGAAAAAGGGAATGTAATGCGCACGATCGGTGGTGCACGACCAGTGGTCGTGCGCAATAAGTCCAGTGGTCGTGCGCAGTATTCCTGCAATGTAGGTGTCTCCCGAGCGGTTCCGGAGCACGCACACGACCACTGTACCAGCAGAAGGGGCAGATAGGCCACCAGAACATGCACACCATATCCCCGAGATAGGGCTAAAGAATAACAACAATATAGAAACACAGAAAGCACACAGAAGCGGGCCTACAGTGCACTTAATCGTGAAATAGGTACATAAGCACAAATAAGCAATAAAGGCTCTCAAGTGTAGTGCTAAGATGATAAAACTAGCGCAGATGAGTCCAAAAATCAGTGTAAAATGTGGACTCAACACACCCCCAGACTTAACCATTTGCACGTCCCGAGCAAATCATTATGCCGTGGACTAGAAGATATCTAACTGGCTCAGAAATTTCAAAAAAAAGTAAGACAAGAAATCAAATATATCATGGGTATAGAAGACATAATAGAAAAACTTTTTAATTATACAACGTTGTTTAAACTATTCGACAGACGTAAATAAATATTGTAATTGCTCAAAATTAGAATTCTGGAGAATCTTGCGATCATGTGTAGGAAGAAAGTAGGCAGGCCACTAAGGTGAGCATTGCCAAAATTCGGGACTCAGGATCACCTCCAAAGGAATCCACCAATGTCGGGGACCATACGCTTGCACGTTCATACTCTCTCCACGGCGCGGGTTAGACTCGAGCGTGAATCAGTAGGACTTTTAGGAGAAAATGGGGCTTAGGCGACGGCTTGGTAGTCAAAGATAAACATGAAGGCTCTATGTAACCAAAGCGAGCGAATAAAACCCAAACCAAAACAGCCACTTAGAAATGAATGGGGCAAACGCCCCCAGACTTAGCTTGAAATCTGGGTGTGAACACGACTGAACCCGACCAAATTCAATAAAGAGGATGGGGATCGAAATCTCAAAGCAATGCTTTCATATTTTTCTCTCTTTTGCGCAAATCAGCTTTTTATTTTCGTAAATTTTGTTTTCTTTTCTGCGCTAGCAATCCCCAAACAGAGCAATCAAAACGTGAATGAATTCAGCACCCCCAAAAACAATGTCCACTTATCCCTACCTCGGCAAAATAGTAAATACAAATCATCTCAAGCATTTGATTGCGATGGTGGGTTTAGCTTCAGGCCTTGGTGAAAGTGAGTGGAGCTGGATCAAAGGAAGGGTAGGCACAAATTTGGCATGCAACGGTTAACAGGTAGGAAAGGCTAAACAAGGCTCAAACTAGCCAAAATGAAGGCCTACGTCATGCTCACGCTTGACTAACCGTGCACCAATACTTCGAGAGCAGCTTAGGGCAAGTTCTTAGCCACCGAGAAAGATGATCCTTCCTCCCAACTCGAGCAATACGAGTCTAGTGGCGGCTACACAAATTCCTACATTATCGTTCGATTATCCCAGATTCAGATTTTGAGCAGTACAAACAATATTTACGTGTGCAGAAAAAAATAAATCTACGAGTATAAAGAAAAACTAATTCTATCCTAACTCTACACAAACCATGAGTATTCGATTAGGAGCACTGCATGAGTTTCGAACTACTCAATCCTGAAATCCTAAGCCAGTACTGAAAGTCCACCTAGTGTCGGCAAAGTGCACCTATGGGGGGGGGGGGGGGAATAGGTGACGTGTAGTGCTTTTGCGGAATTTACGAATGTACCTGCACAATAAAAATAAACAGCACAGCACACAGAAAACACAGGCAATTTATAGTGGTTCCCCAACTTGGGTACATCCACTTTCCCCCTTCGACCTATCTCCCAACAAGGGACGACTCGGTCTCTTCTCCAACAGGATTGAAATCCAATCCCTGCACTAACGGAAGGAACCTTCCACACGTGAGAGTCAACACTCCCACAAAATGGGTTGCACCCAACCCTTACAACACGGAACAAAAGTTCCTTTACAACAAAAGTAAATATAGAATGTATACGAGATACAAACTTCTTTCGGAGACTACGGTGTTCCTCTTCGTTCGACGACGTGTTAGTGAAGTCAACGAAGAGTCTACAACCTTGGTCTCTCTTGGAGAGGATCTCCCCGGAACCGGCGGTGGCAACACGAGCGGCGGCTAGCTTCGGGATCGGCGGCTATGATGATGAGCGGCTGCTGAACTTGGAGATCCAAACTTCGTAGCGAAGCTAGCTTGGTCTTCCAACGGTCACACGAGGATCGGTCGTCTCGATCGATTCGGACGGGGGAGTTTTTCCCGGTCAACAAATCGAGAGACAAGAGATCTCTGGATAGACACGTGAGACTCAAGCTTTGCTAAGCTTCTGTCGCCGGAGATCACGAAGGATTCCCGATTGTTGAAGGCGACCTACTTGCCCGAGCGCGACGGCGGCGGAGGAGAGAATTTGCGATTTTAGGGTTACGTCGCGGCTCGGTTTCTTTCTTCGATTTTACTGTTCCAAATACCCGAATATATATACTGTAGATAACTCCAATATGACCGTTTGTGGGACCCACAATAGAAATCCCTAAATCCCGGTCCAGAAAATTGACAGCTGTAGAATCCGGTTCAGGAACATCCCGAGAAAACGCTAAGTGAAAATCAGCGAGAATCGCAGGTGATTCTCGACGAATCGGCGAGAATCACCAAGTGATTCTCGACGATTCGTCGAGAATCGCTAGTGATTCTCGACGAATCACTTATTGATTCTCAGTGGTTTTCACTTGGTATCCATGATCTGGTTAACCACTGGTTCGGCGAGAATCACTAGTGATTCTCGCCGAATCTTACTTGACACCGTTTTGAGGTAGCCAGAAGGAGTCGGCGAGAATCACTAATGATTCTCGTCGATTCGGCGAGAATCACTAGTGATTCTCGTCGAATCGGCGAGAATCACTTGGTGATTCTCGTCGAATTTTCCTTGGACGAATTTTCGTCTTCCACCCTGGAGCTGCTCCTTGACCTATCCATGCTCCTTGTCTTCTCTTGCATATGAACGGCCCTGTACTTGAAAGTAAGTGCACTCCAATAGAGAGAGTACACGTAGGCCAACACACTGATCTGCTCAACGAGGGATTACGTCTTGCAGACCCGTGTATATTGACCTACTGCACCCTGACATTGGTGTGCACTTAGCATGGAGGAGCTGCAAGTACAACTTAAGATGTTTCATCAAATACATTGTGAATTCATCTTAGCTTGACAGGTGGCTTCCTCAAATCCAGGTAATTGTGTATATTATACCCAACAATCTCCCCCTATTTGACGAAGCCAAAACCCTACTAGCTAAGATGAATAACACCTATCAAATAATAAACATAGCATTCAGAAATTTAACATGCAGCACAAGAGAGTATGAGCAAACAAATCAGGACTTGAGTCATTCACAAATTCTAATATATATACCAATATAAATATATACACATATAATCTCAGAATTGTTTATATGATAACCATAATCATTAAATGTTCTTAAGACAAAGTGACAAGCTATAAGTTATTGACTATTTTTCCTTAGCTAAGTCACCCTTAGGATTTTGAGCCAAGTACTTCTTGCTTTGCCTCTCCATGTATTCTTTGGGCTTCGGGTAATACCTAGGAGGAGGAACTTTATCTGCATCCTTGTTGTTTCTGAAAAAGATGTTGCGTTTCGCTTCAAACGTTTTGTGCGTTTCCCACTCATACTGGCTATATACTTCGTTTCGATTGATCTCTCCTCTTTCTTGCAGCCAGAAGGTGTCTAAGATGATGTTCCTTGAAACTGGACTCCACCTTTCGTTTCGTACATCCTCCTCACTCATTCTGATTCTCTTCTCAGCTAGAGTCTCCTTGGAGGTCCCTTCCTGAACTTTTCTCTTTCCCCTGGCTTTTGCTAAGGCCTCTTGGTCAAACATGCTCCTCAGTTTAGCTTTGGAGAGAGCCCTAGCATCAGCGTCATTTGTGGGAACATCTGCAGCACTTGTACTTAAATCCTCAGCAGCACATACTCCCTCAGCGGCCGTAGATATCTCAGGAACATGAATACCTGCAGGATTGTCAGGCAGAATGAAGCCTAACGTACCTAACGCCTGTTGGAGCATCCACCAGCAGCTCTCATAGACATATTTGCTTGATTGTGCGAAGTGTGTGCTCATGCTTTCTTGAAGCTCGGCCAACTTAGCTATATACTCTTTCTCCCCCTTTTTGGCTTCGACAGTGATGCAGTTTGCATATGAGTGTAGGGAGTCATCAATATGCTTCGTGGTCTTGGAGAATTCAGAGACCAAGGCCTGCTGATTTGCGTTAAGTGTGACCATATTACCGTCAAACTTTTGAATGTTGTTGGCGACAACATGTGCATTCTGATTTACGACAGCAAGAGTATCAGTGTTCTTTTTCAATCCGGCCATAAGGAGTGTGACAGCTTCGCCGGCCGCGGTATACTTCTCTTCAAATTTCTTATCCATCACGTCAAGTTTATGATTGATTTCTACCATATTCTTGAGCATGAGATTTTCAGACGTCTTAATTCTTTGCAGCATTTGATTCTGAGCTTTATCAAAGGAGGCTTTAACCTCATTCACGATGCCCTGAATGATATGTACAGTGTGAGTGGCAAGCTCATCTCGTAACGGTATAGGCGGAGGAACTTCTTGGCCTTGCTCTTCAGCAGACGCATCTGTAGAGCTGGATACAATCACAGTCTCTAATGGAGGAATGCTGGAGGCCTCTGGAGATTTATCGGACTCCCCCTCCACTGGTGCATGCTTTTCAAATGGAGGTTCAACAAGATCCGGATGCTCCAATACTTCATGCCCCTCATTCCCATCTTCCTCTCCGTCATCATCCAAGAAATCATCTATATCAGCAGCATCTTCCAATTCTTGGTCAGCAGTTTCCAGTACAGCATCACTTTCTTCTTGAATTTCGGCCACAGCAGCCCTGGCCACCTGGGCGATTTCAGATACTACATCAGTATGCGAGGGTAGAGGCTCCCCCTCGATTCCTGCAGTTAGGGTATCAGGAATTTCACCGGGGGTTACTGCTGGAGATACTCCCTGTTGCTCTTCCACTGCAGTCTGCCCAATACGCCTCTCCCATCGATCAAACACACTTGTGTCCATCTTCTTCAAGTAGTGGAGAGGGACACCCTTACTCATGTCGAATTTGTCTCCATTTAGCTGGTTTAGATATAGACTTAGGATGCGGCCAAAACTTGGAGAGCCCAAGGTGTCCTTGATCTTCTCGAACAGCAACTCCCCCCAGTTGAACCTCTTGCGGCAGACGACGGCTATCAGGATCTTGAACATATCCCCTGAGATATGGTCATGAGAGCCTGGCTTGCAGATGAGCACCTTTCCAATAATGTCGGACATGAGCTTCCCTTCTTCATTCATCTCTTTTCTCTTTATGGACCGAGTTCCTCGTGGGAGACCGCAGAATAGGAGAGTTCTGGTTTTGTCCTCGTCCTCCAGATAGTCCTCATGCTCCGAGCTAGAAAGCTGCAGGTAGCGAGTCAGCTTGCTGGCAGACAGCTTGACCTTTGCCCCAGCCACTTTGCTTTTGATTACGGAGTCGCCATTTCGGAGTCTTGCGGTAGCGAAGAACTCCAGCACCTCTTTGTCCAGGATTTTGCAAGGGTGCTCCAGGACGAAGGTAAGCCCAGCCTCTTCCAGCATCAGAATGATGTTGCGGAATTCGTCCGAGGCGTGAGAAAACCCAGTTCGAACCAGCTCGCAACCAGAGACCAACCCAGCAGTTATCCTTGGAGCCATTGTAGATCTAGAGAGAGAAGCCCTACTCTAAGCGTTAATGAACATTCAAAAAGAAAACGTCACTAGTGAGAGCGTCCAAGTACGGGTGAGGAAGAGGTTACCTAATGACTTATACGGAAGTGAGTTGGTGAGCTTCGGGAAGACCTTCGGTGGATGGACGAGTTTCCTGTGGGGTTCGGCCTTGCTAGAACCTTGCGAGAACCTTCTCGATTTGATGATGGACCTTGCGAGAACCTTGCGGTCACAGAGGCACTTCGCGATTCAACGAGAACCTTGCGAGACAACCGGCGGGGAAGAATCTTGCAGCGAGAAGATGATCGACGAGCTTCCTGCGGGTGTCGGCGAGTCGGCGGGTAAGGGAAGAATCTTTGTTGAAGGGTCGGCGAGAAGGGCGCTTGCGGGTTTCGGCGAGTCGGAGGAACAGCTCTTGAGATTTGGCGAGTAGTCTGCGAAGGTCGGCGGGATGATTAAGGAAGGTGAAGGGTCGACGAGCTCCTTCGGCGGGATTCGGCGGGATTCTTCGGCGGGATTCCAAGTACATAAAGTGAAATTGAGGGGTATTCTTAACTAGGAATTGAAAGGTTCCGAGGTTCCGAAATTGAAGGGTTTTTCTACTGGGAATTTCCACGTTAGGAAGCATTGCAACATTTTCAAATTCTTCTGATGTCAAGTCAATATAAGATCAATAAATACATATTTATTGTAACGACAATCTATTTGGATTTGAGCGAGGCTTCTCCAAACACTTCTTGATGTCAATTGTGATTTGACGAGATTCACAATGACATATCTTTGTTAACTTTTTATTGATGTATAAAGGTTTGCATGTATGGAATTATCCTATCCTTAGATGCGCATACATACACTAATATACAAAGATGTATCTGTATATAAGGATATATATATAGGTAATTGTCAATTGAAAACGACTCAAGTCTTGGAACTGATCATGAGTACCTGGAATTTTGAGAGTCAACGTTTAAGTCCCACAGGTAGAACATATTAGGAGCTCAATGTGAGTATGCTCAAGTAAATATCACATCTGTTATTGCAGACGCTTGTTCCAATTTAGTCTTGAGCCACCGACTGTCTAGTTCCCATCATTTTCAAGGGAACCTAGACTACCCTGCAAGAAAGAATTACTTTACCTTAGGAACCCAAATCATATTGGGTCCTAGGTTCCTGTTAGCATAAGCACGTAACTGCCTTCCTTCAGAAAACCTGTCTGGAAGACTACCTCTGTCCCGAGAATGTGGATAAGCTCTTGCCGTGGGCACAGAGGGGTTGTGCCAACAGTCGATGGCAAAGTGTCCCACTTTGCCACAGCACCAACATGGGTGAATGTTGTATCGCCGTTTCCGACCTGATCTCGTGACTGATGTAGTCACGGTCCTAGGTCTAAACGGGATAGGGCATGATCTTGTGACAAAAATTCCTCTTCCATCGTGACACGTGGAAGGGTGGAAAGAATGCATGTTGTGAGCGTTATGAGGCCGGGAAGGTGGTGCCATTCTTTCAGGCATCTCCCTTACAGAGGCCCCATGGAACCTGACATCATGACTTCTATCCTCTCTATCCCGTGTCCTCGAGTGGTGAGAAGTATTCTGTGAGCTGGGACATGCAGATCCACACTGTGTTGAGGTAGTGGCAGTGAATACGAAGCGCTCAGAATGAGCCTTAGGTATTCTCTCACGGGTGGCCACGCCGGCCCTTGCACTCCGGGTGTCTCCACATGGGGACAGATCACCCTTGCAGTGACCACGACTATGCCTGTGGTCATACCTGAAGGCATGATGAGTTGCCTTCCTGCTTGGAGTGGGGTGTCAGAATACCGTTTCCCCATTTCTCCACGAATTGATAATCCGGGAGATCCACCCGTTTTCTTGCTTTCTCTTAATGACATCAACCTTGGAGAAGTTTGATACTATTCTTTTCTCATTCTCCAGACTACTCTCTAGAGCTGAGATCTTAGAGTCCTTGGCCTTGTTGGACGCCAATTGGAGAACCAACAAGACCTTCAGTCGAGCAATCTCTTGAGCTTGCTCCTCAGCAAGTAGATTGCTTGACTGAAGGGCTCTCTTCAGGGAATCAGCATTTTCAGAAGGAGGGCAGTTCCTGTCATCAGAAATTTCAAGAGATACGGGGCAGGATGAAGAAGTTACCTGCACTTCTGTGTTATTGTCGTTTGATCCAGTGACTATTGTTTCATCCA
Source organism: Platanthera guangdongensis (assembly GCA_039583875.1). NCBI lineage: Eukaryota > Viridiplantae > Streptophyta > Magnoliopsida > Asparagales > Orchidaceae > Platanthera > Platanthera guangdongensis. Next base: position 131,526,589 of record CM077151.1, on the reverse strand, counting down.
CATCAGAGCTGCTTTCCTCACTATCCTCTTCAGTCTCTGACACGGACACTGGAGCTCTGATGCAGTCCGGGGGATCCTTGCCTTCATCTTCAGAAGTGAGGACCCCCACATACGCTTCATCCTCTGATTGATAGCATATTCCAGCTTTCTCTGACCCCCCCCATCAGCTCAGAGATCATCATCCACAGAGATTTAGCCGTTCTACATTTTTCCAATCTAGAGCGAGAGGCTCCAGACCAGATATCCATGATAATTTGACGAATCCTCTCGTCCAAGTGAAATAGTGATAGTTCCGTCTCTGACATCTCAGCAATGCCCATGGGCACTTGGATCCCAGAGTCGGAGGTCTTCATTGGAATAAACGGACCCTCTTCCAGGATGAAGGATGCTCGAGGATCGATAGCATCAAGGTGAAATGACACTCTCATTCTCTAGATGGGATAATAATCCTTTGTGCATGCGGGGAGTTTGAGTGGCGGTATCTCATAATCCAGATCCATGCTTCTGACACTGGTGGCAGGATTCTACTCAAGGTGTTAACCTTTTTGAAGAGTAACCTCGCTTTGATACCACTTGAAAGTCCACCTAGTGTCGGAAAAGTGCACCTATGGGGGGGGGGGGGAATAGGTGACGTGTAGCGCTTTTGCGGAATTTACGAATGTACCTGCACAATAAAAATAAACAGCACAACACACAGAAAACACAGGCAATTTATAGTGGTTCCCCGACTTGGGTACATCCACTTTCCCCCTTCGACCTATCTCCCAACAAGGGACGACTCGGTCTCTTCTCCAACAGGATTGAAATCCAATCCCTGCACTAACGGAAGGAACCCTTCCACACGTGAGAGTCAACACTCCCACAAAACGGGTTGCACCCAACCCTTACAACACGGAACAAAAGTTCCTTTACAACAAAAGTAAATATAGAATGTATACGAGATATAAACTTCTTTCGGAGACTACGGTGTTCCTCTTCGTTCGACGACGTGTTAGTGAAGTCAACGAAGAGTCTACAACCTTGGTCTCTCTTGGAGAGGATCTCCCCGGAACCGGCGGTGGCAACACGAGCAGCGGCTAGCTTCGGGATCGGCGGCTATGATGATGAGCGGCTGCTGAACTTGGAGATCCAAACTTCGTAGCGAAGCTAGCTTGGTCTTCCAACGGTCACACGAGGATCGGTCGTCTCGATCGATTCGGACGGGGGAGTTTTTCCCGGTCAACAAATCGAGAGACAAGAGATCTCTGGATAGACACGTGAGACTCAAGCTTTGCTAAGCTTCTGTCGCCGGAGATCACGAAGGATTCCCGATTGTTGACGGCGACCTACTTGCCCGAGCGCGACGGCGGCGGAGGAGAGAATTCGCGATTTTAGGGTTACGTCGCGGCTCGGTTTCTTTCTTTGATTTTACTGTTCCAAATACCCGAATATATATACTGTAGATAACTCCAATATGACCGTTTGTGGGACCCACAATAGAAATCCCTAAATCCCGGTCCAGAAAATTGACAGCTGTAGAATCCGGTTCAGGAACATCCCGAGAAAACGCTAAGTGAAAATCGGCGAGAATCGCAGGTGATTCTCGACGAATCGGCGAGAATCACCAAGTGATTCTCGACGATTCGTCGAGATTCTCGACGATTCGTCGAGAATCGCTAGTGATTCTCGACGAATCACTTATTGATTCTCAGCGGTTTTCACTTGGTATCCATGATCTGGTTAACCACTGATTCGGCGAGAATCACTAGTAATTCTCGCCGAATCTTACTTGGCACCGTTTTGAGGTAGCCAGAAGGAGTCGGCGAGAATCACTAATGATTCTCGTCGATTCGGCGAGAATCACTAGTGATTCTCGTCGAATTTTCCTTGGATGAATTTTTGTCTTCCACCCTGGAGCTGCTCCTTGACCTATCCATGCTCCTTGTCTTCTCTTGCATATGAACGGCCCTGTACTTGAAAGTAAGTGCACTCCAATAGAGAGAGTACACGTAGGCCAACACACTGATCTGCTCAACGAGGGATTACGTCTTGCAGACCCGTGTATATTGACCTACTGCACCCTGACATTGGTGTGCACTTAGCATGGAGGAGCTGCAAGTACAACTTAAGATGTTTCATCAAATACATTGTGAATTCATTTAGCATGACAGGTGGCTTCCTCAAATCCAGGTAATTGTGGATACTATACCCAACAAGTACCACTATTTTAAAGTTTACACAAAAGCAATAATTTTGACTCGGGTTGTGCGCGTGGGTAAGAGCGCACTCGTGTGGGTGATTCAGTGTGTGCAACATAAAATAAGAAATAAGTAAACAAGAAACTGGTATGCAATAGAAAGTATGGTGAAGTGACCACAGGCATGCTCTCCCCCCCAGACTTAAAGTCAGCAACTAGTAAAAATCAGCAAGTCATATTTGATAAACAGCTAGGGTAGGAAGTACCTATGCTCAAAATTGAGCATACCAGTCGTGCAATGAGATGTCCAAGTGCGGCCAAGTTGCCGCGCCTCAAATATTCCTGCACCTGCGATTAAAGGATGCCAGCCAAACAAAATATGGAAGCAGGAATATATGAATATATAAAAAGTAATCAAAACACAGCATAGGACCAAACGGTCCAACTTGGGTTGTCTCCCGAAAGCCCTTTTGTTTACCATCCTTAAGGTGGACCAAATACCTGTATTAGCAGTTCAAATAGAATATCGATACATAAAAAAAAGAAAAGACAACAGTTGGCTCCCAGATGGGTGCTCACAAAAATATAGTAGTTGTCTTGCTCAGAAAATATAAACAATAGAAAAGAAACAGAAGGCGTGGTAGACTAGCTCTGTGGTGATGCTGCCATTGTTGATCAAGGAGTGTTGCTATCGCTTTGCATTGGGTCGGCGAGCTGCAGGCTGTGAGAGTCGCTGGTGGTTGCGCCGCCATCATATAATTTTAACCGGTGCTCATTGACTTTGAAATTGTCTCCGCTTTTCCCGACTATTTCGATGGCGCCAAAAGGGGAGACTCCGATCACTGTAAAAGGGTTTCTCCACCGCGATTTGAGCTTGCCGGGAAATAAGCGGAGGCGGGAATTGTATAGCAGGACTTGATCTCCTGGTTGGAAGTCTTTGGGGATGATGTGACGATCATGCCATTTTTTTGTTCTTTCTTTGTATAGCCGTGCATTTTCGTATGCAAAATGCCAGAGCTCCTCTAATTCGTTCAGTTGAGTGCGGCGCTTATCGGCTACGGATTCGAGGTCCATGTTTAGCAATTTGGTTGCCCATATCGCTTTGTGTTCCAGCTCGACTGGTAAGTGGCAAGCTTTTCCGTAGACGAGTTGAAAAGGAGTCATACCGATAGGGGTTTTGAAGGCGGTTCTGTACGCCCATAAGGCGGCGTTGACCTTCTTGGCCCACTCTTTTATGTTGGAATGGATGGATTTTTCGATGATTCTTTTGAGCTCGCTGTTGGAGACCTCGACTTGTCCACAGGTTTGGGGATGGTAGGCAAGAGAGATTTTGTGGTGGACTCCAAATTTCTTCATGAGTTGCAAGAACGACTTGTTGCAAAAATGGCTCCCGCCGTCGCTGATGATGGTGCGTGGGGCGCCGAATCGAGAGAAAATGTTCTTGTGTATGAAATTCAAAACGGTGCGTGCATCATTTGCTGCGACAGCCTCTGCTTCGACCCATTTGGAAACATAGTCTACTGCGACAATAATATAGAGTTTTCCATGCGACATTGGGAAGGGTCCCATGAAGTCGATTCCCCAAACGTCGAATGGTTCGCAGACGAGCATATTGTTGAGAGGCATTTCATCCCGTTTGGAGATATTTCCTCTCCTTTGGCATTCATTACATTTTGCGACGTAAGCTTGTGTGTCTCTAAAAAGGGTTGGCCAAAATAGGCCACATTGCAGTATCTTGCGTGCTGTTCGGGTGGCTCCGAAATGACCGTCGGCCTCCCGATCGTGGCAGTGTGTTAAGACGGATTGAAATTCGGTCTCGGGTACACAACGCCTGATGATGCTGTCGTTGCAAGTACGGAATAATAACGGGACTTACCAGAAATAATATTTGGCGTCGGACAGTATTTTTCGCTTTTGCTGCGATGACAGGTGAGGGGAGACAGATTTGCAAGCGAGGTAATTGGCCATATCTGCGTACCACGGGATTGTCGGAGTGAGCGAACAGATGGCAAATAATCTTTCGTCCGGGAAGCAGTCGGCAATCTCGTTGCCGTTGCAGATGGGTACAACTCCTTCGGTGTTGCTCTCCAATCTTGATAGGTGATCGGCGATGACGTTTTCGACCCCTTTCTTATCTCGGATCTCGATGTCATATTCCTGTAGTAGAAGAATCCAACGGATCAGTCGGGGCTTGGCGTCTTTTTTTTGAATAAATACCTTAGTGCGGCATGGTCAGTGTACACAATGACCTTAGATAACACTAGGTATGAATGGAATTTTTCGAAAGCGAAGATTACTGCCAATAGCTCCTTTTCCGTAGTGGTATAATTCAGTTGAGCATCGTTGAGAGTCCGGCTGGCGTAGGAGATAGTTTGAAAGAGTTTGTTTTTCCTTTGACCGAGCACTGCTCCGACTGCAACATCGCTTGCATCGCACATGACTTCGAAAGGCAAAGTCCAATCTGGTGCCACCAAGATTGGAGCCGAGATGAGTCGATCTTTGAGAGTCTCGAAGGCCTGCATACATTTTTTTTTGAAGTCAAATGGGATGTCCTTGCCCAGCAAATTTGTGAGGGGCTTGGATATGGATGAGAAATCACTGATGAATCTTCTGTAGAAACCGGCATGTCCCAAGAAGCTGCGGATCCCCTTGGCGGAAGATGGAGGAGGAAGATTTTTGATGATACTGAGTTTTGCTTGGTCGACTTCGAGCCCCCTGTGAGAGACTTTGTGGCCTAAGACAATGCCCTCGCGAACCATGAAATGACATTTTTCCCAATTCAAGACAAGGTTTGTATCCTCACAACGCTTCAGAGCTTTGTCTAGATTCACAAGGCAGAAATCGAAGCTATTACCGAAAAGGGAAAAATCGTCCACGAAGACTTCGAGAAAGTCTCCAATCATATCACCAAAGATGGCAATCACGTATATCTGGAAGGTTGTTGGGCCGTTGCACAATCCGAATGACATTCTCCTGAATGCGAAGGTGCCGGAAGGGCATGTAAATGTCGTTTTGTCTTCGTCAATGGGGTCAACTGTGATTTGATTGTATCCTGAGTACCCGTCGAGGAAACAATAGTATTCCTGACCGGCCAATTTTTCCAGCATTTGGTCGATGAAGGGTAGCGGGAAATGATCTTTGTGTGTGGCCTCATTCAGTTTCCGATAGTCTATGCAGACGCTCCACCCGGTGACCACGCGGGTGGGTAATAATTCATTCTTTTCGTTGGCCACCACAGTAATCTCGCCCTTTTTGGGCACCACTTGCACTGGGCTGACCCATTTGCTGTCGCTGATGGGGTAAATGATACCCGCATCAAGCAATTTTATTACTTCTGCCTGTACCACTTCATGCATCTTGGGGTTTAGTCGCCTTTGAGGTTGTGCCAACGACTTGTATTGATCTTCAAGCAGAATCTTGTGCATGCAGAACGCCGGGCTGATCCCTTTTATGTCGGCTAAGGAACGTCCAAACACATTTTTATATTTCTTTAAGATATTGACCAAGGCGGGTTCGTTGTCGACGGAGAGGGATGCAGAGATAATGACTGGGCACGCTGTGCCTTCCTCTAGGAAAGCGTATTTCAGGGATTCAGGCAGTGGCTTCAGAGTAGTGGCAGTGGTTGTGATGGTAGCATCCACCTCTTCCCACACTGGCTCGGCTGGGTCAAGAATCATCTCGCTGTACATGTCCGGTACGTCGATCAAATCTGCTTCTTCGCAATTAGTGATTCTGAGATGTTGGGAAGGTTCGTGGACTTTGAAAGAAATCGTTTCTTCCCCTAGACTTAGGGTGAGCTCTCCTTAGTCAACGTTGATAATGGCACGGGCCGTGGCAAGGAAGGGCCGTCCTAGTATTATAGGCACTTTGGGATCGGCCATCATGTCCAGAATGACGAAATCTGCTGGGAAGGCGAGGTTGTTGACCATCACAGTAAGATCTTCCACTATTCCGGCCGGTTGTTTTTCCGATCTGTCAGCTAATTGCAACCTCAGGTGGGTGGGCTGTAAAATCCCAACTCCTAGCTCGCGGAAGACGGAGAGTGGCATTAGATTTATTGAAGCTCCCAAATCACATAATGCGCGTCCGAATTGGTGGAGGCCAATTCTGCAGGGGATGGTAAAACTGCCCGGATCTCTTTGTTTGGTTGGGGAATAGTTGGCGAGGAGAGTTGAGCATTCTTAAGTGAGATTGATCATTTTCAGTCCTTCTAAAGATTTACGCCGTGAGATAAGATTCTTTAGGAACTTGGAATATCCTGGGATCTGAGTGATAGCCTCTATCAGAGGTATACTTATTTGTACTCCTTTCATGATCTCGAGGAATTTATGAAATTGTTTTTCAGCCTTGTCATTTTGCAGTTGGTGGGGAAATGGCGGCTTCACGGTGTTCTTCACAGGTTGTAGTACTGCCATGGGTTCTTTTGCAGTAGGTGATGACGGGGGTTCCTTTATCAAATCGACGATGGGTTCGCGGAGTGATTGTGCGGGAGGGTCAGGAGGCGAGGCCCTCTCTAGGCTTTTTTCGCTTCTCAATTTCATAGTATGTACCGTTTCCTGTTTCTGATTCACTGAACATAGTAACGTTTCCGTGAGAATCCCTATGGTGGTTTGTAGGTGCTGAATGGTGGTGGCTTGGTCAATGAACATCAACATCATTTTACACGCGTAAGCAAAAAATTGCTCTGTCTTTGACGAGAGATTATGGTCGGTGGCTTCATCAGAGACGACTGAATTTATCTCTACCGGAAAGTCGGGGGAAGGCGGAGAGTTCCAATGCCTACTAGTTTGGGCAATATTGTCTATAACTTCCCAGGCATCCTCGCTGGATTTGTTAAATAGAGTTCCACCAGCTGCGACGTCAAGTAATGGCCGGAATCTGTCTGCGATGCTGAAGTAAAAAGTTTGGATTAGGAGGATGTCTGACATTTCCTCTATGCAGCATTCCCTTCGCAGGGACTGGAAACGCTCCCATGTATCGAATAAGGTGTCTTCATTTCTTTGGGTGAAGGTGATGAGCTCCTTGTAATTGTCTATTGCTAGCATCGGTTGTCGGAATTTGGCCAAAAATTTCCCTTCGAGTTGTTTCCAGGATGAGGATATGCCCTTCCGGATATCTTGATACCATCGCTTTGCTTCGTCTTGCAGGGAGAAGGAGAAGAGTCGGATCCTCTGCTGCTCGTTGTTGGCAGCATTTAGAGTACAAGTGTTGGAAATTTCTAAGAACCGCTGCACGTGGCATAGTGCATCTATTTTTCTGTCTCCGCTGAAATTGACAGTTTTCGATGATGTATTCGATGAGGTCAGGCGAGATCTTGAAACTGTTATTTCCCATTTCTGCTCGGTATGTGAGGTTGATAAGGCTTGCTTTATAAGTCTGCTGCTGAATTGTAGTCATTGAGAGAGGCTTGAATGAAAAGGGGCAGTAGGCTACTAGATCTCCTGTGCCTCGACCCTGCATTCACTGTGGCAAAAACTACACACTAGAAGGAAACAACAGTCAAAAAGAAACAATATTAACTCTTATAACAATATTTGAAGTCTTCCGAAGTCGCTCTACAGTTGCATTCCCCGGCAACGGCGCCAAAAACTTGATGCGTGTAAATCGGCAAGCGCACCGGTCGCACAAGTAATAAAATTTTGGGAAAAAATCCCCAAGTGTCGGTCTCTTGAGGAATGCAATTAGCGTAGAACGACAACAGTACAGAGAATATCGTTATGAGAGTTATAAATAGAAAAAAGAGGAAATAGAGGACTAGGGAGATTGTGGATGTTTGATCTACGGAACTAGTAAAAGCTATGCGGGTCGACGGCACCGCTTCGCAAGGTGGACTGGGTTTGTCGGCTGCGATGCCGAACTTCAGTTGGGCGAGTGGAAGGGAAGCTAATGGATTGCAGTGTTCTTGTGTGGATTGCAATCGGACAAGACACGGGAATGAAGTGGATGTGGGGTGAGTTAGGCACATTCACAGACAATACTCACAAGCATAAAAAGATTCTAACATTCCATTAGTTATAAAATAAACTTGATGTTCATGGATGGAAGTATTCATTACACTGCTCAAAACATTCCATACTACAGAGGAAGGGGAAGAGGAGTAAACCAAAAGAGAGTGAAGATCCACCGTGGGTCGTGGCCGGAGTAGCGAGTTGTCAATCCTCTTCCGGGCTCAGTCCAAGGAGGCTTCCAGTACCAACGAGCTATCACCTCGAAGGCCTTTTAGTCCGTTCTCTAGGTTATCTACTTCACCAACTCCACAAGAAAGCTTGGAGTTGAAGTCAACAATGGCCGAGGGCTTCGCCGGAGAGTTGAAAAGCTTCAGAGTAGTTGGCAATGGCCTCCCGACGAAGGTGGAGGTGATGGAGCAGCTGGAGAAGTGAAATGGCGATTCCCGCGCACTCTCCGATCGTAGCAAATGACAGACGTTGACCTAAATCGCGGAGCAGGGCCTTAAATACAGAGGCAGCAGAAGCAGTGCGCACGATCAGTGGCGCACGACCAGTGGTCGTGCGCACTGTAGGTCGATGATCGTGCGTCTTTTCCAAATAGACCTGCAACCTGGACAAGAAGCATCAGCATATATGCACACGAGCAGTGGCGCACGACCAGTGGTCGTGCGCACTACGACCAGTGCTCGTGCGATTACCGAGACAGGATTAGGAAAAAGGGAATGTAATGCGCACGATCGGTGGCGCACGACCAGTGGTCGTGCGCAATAAGTCCAGTTGTCGTGCGCAGTATTCCTGCAACGTAGGTGTCTCCCGAGCGGTTCCGGAGCACGCACACGACCACTGTACCAGCAGAAGGGGCAGATAGGGCACCAGAACGTGCACACCACATCCCCGAGATAGGGCTAAAGAATAACAATAATATAGAAACACAAAAAGCACATAGAAGCGAACCTACAGTGCACTTAATCGTGAAATAGGTACATAAGCACAAATAAGCAATAAAGACTCTCAAGTGTAGTGCTAAGACGATAAAACTAGCCTAGATGAGTCCAAAAATCAGTGTAAAATGTGGACTCATCAACCGCCTATTTTGTGATATATCCTGTGGGGTCCCGGCCGGACCTTCTAGGATATACCATATGAATAGATGGGGTTGTTACAATTTTTACTTCTCTTTTATATACATTGGCAGGTGTTTACGAGTTAACTTAAGGTACTCGGGTTATATTTTAAATTTACCTGCTTTAGACTTCTCCTTTGCTATGATTAGCAGGTGTTCGTGAGTTCACTTCAGGTACTCGTGTTATATGTTAAATTTTACCTTCTTTTAACTTCTTTTTTCCAGAGATTAGTAGGTGATGAAGATTTTATAAAATTTTAAATTATATCCAAAGTAAAATCTCAAACTAGGCAAGTGTACCTATCAAAATTTAGTATAGAAAATGTCGTATTTAAACTCGGGGACCGTTGAGTACTTGTACTCACAAGGAAGAGCTGTTATTTTATCGATCGGAAATTGGTTTTGCGAAAAAGGAAACGTTAAACTAAGAGAACAGAGACGATGATAGGGAAGCTAACACTTGATCTAGAATCCCTTTGGGTTAGAATAAATTTCCATGAAATGAAAAAAAAAATAAGCATCTAAATTATTAACTTCGACCGCGGAGGTTCCATAGCTACGAAGTGCATCTCTCGAGAATACGCATTCGACTAACCTTAGGTTGATCGATTAAGACCTCTCAGCCATTTGAAAAAACCTAAGCTTGCTTTAGGCGGTGAACCTCACTAATGGAATTGAATCCAATGCGGAGAAGTTTGCCTTCCTCTCTCGATGGGTGCATGAAACTCTCTTTATCCTTGAGTGATCTACTCGTATCCACAACCTCTCGGTAAGTCTAGGATACAGATCTAAAATCAAATAAACATAATATGCAACTTCTGAATTCGAAGAAGTTAAATTCAAAGATAAATCGAAGTACATAAAGTAGAGAGCTTGAAAATTTGAGATAAAAAGAAGAAATTTATTCCATTCCAAAGTTCATTATGATTAAGTGCTAATTGAAAGTTATCTACTCATCATGATGAGAGAATTACATCAAAGGTTGAAGAGAGACATGATTAAACAAAGACTTTAAATAAAGAGTTACACTATGAATTAAAAATGCAAGAAAAATAGTAAAGAAAACAGAACTAAGCTCCCAAATTCTCCTCCTCAGCTTCTGGAATTGCCTGATATTTATAGTCAAGTTTGCTGGATGGCCACGCCCCTAGGTCACGCCCATGACCTAGATCGTGTCGTGTTCAGAATCGTCGTATTCAAGTCTTCGGAACGATGGAGCGAAACCTCGAAAAAGCGTTAATTGGCGGGTGACAACCCTTGGTCACGCCCGTTACATAGGCGTGTCTTGTCGGTTGCTGAAAATGGCGGGAAGAAGAAATGGCGGGAAAAACTCCGGCCGTTGTTGGAAGGGTCATGCCCATGGTCACGCCCGTGATAATAGGCGTGTCTTGTGAAAACTACCAGGTCTTGAAACTACTGCATTAACTTGGCACGCCGGGATGTCACGGCTCATAGTCACGCCCGTGACCAATATGTCACGCCCGTGCCACGGCGTGTAACTTTAATCCGATGTGGATTGGAGGCCTGGATCATCATCAGAGTGTCACGCCTGGCTGACACGCCCGGGTCAGCATGGTCATGCCCGTGAACAATGGGCGTGTACTTGTAATTGACGTGGCAGTGAGCTCTAGAGCACGCGCCAGGGTAACGCCTAGATGTCACGCCCGTGACCTGATGGTCACACCCGTGACCTGATGGTCATGCCCGTGTCCAAGGTGTGTACTTTGCAATATTTTCGGCTTTGTCCAGCTTTGTCTCCTGATCAATCCTGTAAACTCCAAATTGAAATTTGCAGCCCAGATTGACCCTAAAATATGAAATTAAAGAAATTAGATAATAAAATCATAAAATGTATTTATATACTCAATAATTATTAAATAAAAAATATATAAAAATATGGATAAAATTAGAGTTATTAAATACCTCCATACTTACTCGTTTGCTCGTCCCAAGCAAACAACTTTTCATGAAGAGTAGAAAAATTTTAACACTAGAAACGAAAATTGAACCTAAGGAGTAGAATGCGAAGTTTTATGCCTATGCGCGTAGTTATTTTTGTAAAAAACCTACTCAGCATACAGATTAGTTTTTACTTTTCTAAAATGTGTTTTCACTTATTATTTTTACTTCGAAAATGAAAACACGGTAAATCTTAAAATCATGTTTAGGGAGAAAGTAACGTGCTTACTAAGATAACATTGCACAAATCGAAGATCGGATACCCTCCAAAGAAATCCATCAATATCGATGGCCATAGACTTGCCCTTTCACACTCTCGCCACGACAGTAGTTTAACTTATAAGCACAAATCAGTAGGGCTTAACTAGGTCCCAATGTAGGCTTAGGTTTTTTTGGGTTTGGAAAATCAAAGATATAGACGATGGGTATACACACCAAAACCTAATGCGAGCATGCACAAAAGAAATAAATTAAAGAACTCCGCCAATTCATAAATTCCTTTGTCTCTTTTGTTGAAGATTTTTTTCAACTTCCTCTATTTATTTTCATTTTTTATATATATTTTTTCTTTTTTTTTCTTTTTTTAGAGGAGGAATGAAAAATAAAACAACACTTTTTTTTTCAATTAGACACCAAAATAAAATGGCTCCTATTCACTCATAAACTGGTTTTGTACATATAATTTCAAGCTCGGTCATAGGTGTGTAATTATGATGTTTTTTAGGCTTTGGTAAAGTGTTGATTGAGCTAAAACAAAAAGAAGGGTATAGGCTCAAATTGGCTTAGCAAAGATAAAATGTTAGGTAAGGGTGCAAGGGCTCAAACTTGCCAAAAGAAGTGCCTAAATCATTTTTATGCTAATGCGTTTAACCTATGCAAAGTCTTGAGAATAGCTAGAGGGCAAGTTCTAGACATCGAGAAAGAATACCTCTTTCTTGATCCGCGAAATATCTCTCTAGTAAACTTCTACACACTCTCCTAAACTATTCTTTGATTTTACCGGTATCAAAGTAGAAGTAAAATAAACTATTTCTACACATTTCAAAAAATAAAAATCTAATTGTATGCTGAACGTTTAATTCTACTTAAATTCTACAAACATCAGCACTTGACTAGAAACACAACATGGCCAGCAGTTCTACACCAAAATTCAAAATTCAATTAAAGCTTCAAAATCTTCTAAACACTATGTAAAAGTTGAATACAATGGATTTTGCATGGAATAAATATAGAAATAAAGATTTCTCTAATTTTAAAATTAACCCTAAATTTTTTGTTATTTCTTAGACTTCCCGAGGTATACCCTGTGAAGGGCTCTCTCCGGTACTAGGAGGTAAGATTGGGTGATATCCCGAAAGTCCCTTTCTAAGAAATTTAATTTCGATTTTCTATTTTTTTTGAAATTTTTGAAATTTTTGTTTTTCTTTGTATTTTTGAGAAGTAAAAATAAAATTTGAAAATTAAAATATTTTTTATGATTTTTGAAAATTTTTTATGATTTTTTGTATGTTTTGCTCGAGAAATATCCCACCATACTTAAACAATACATTGTCCCCAATGGAAAAATAAGTAAAGAAAAGAAAAAGGAGACTTCCCTGAAGCGGGCAAATCAGCACCAAAGTGTACCTGTAAAACATGACTGAAGCAACACATATTTTTGATTTTTCTTTTTTTTAATAAAAATAAAAGATACATGGCAAGGGAAAAGAAAAGATACAAAGATACATGGCAACCAACTACAACCCAAAATGAAAAAGAAACCTAATCCTCATCACTATGTTGCCTCGGCTGCTGATAGTACGTCGTAGGGCCGTAAACTCACACTCAATACATGCCATGGAAGATGATTGATTCTCATCTAGTGCAGTAAATCGACCGTCAAAACTCGTAAAGCGAGTGTCAAAATCGATCTTCATCGCATCTAAGCGTGTGTTAATAGACCCAAATAGACGATCCCAATAGCTTTGCGGACCGGGCTCGGAAAAAGAATCCTGTGGTGGTGGTGGAATGTGGGGAGAGTGAATAGTGCCACTAGGACCGACACCGAAATCAAGATCAAGATCCCCGCCACCGACCGCTGGGAGGATAGCCTCAAATTCTCCATCTCGTCGCAGCGCAAGGCCAAGGGCCTGGAGGGTCTGGAACTGAATGACTTGCGGTGTCTGAACGTTGCTCAGTCGGGGAAGAGCATCCCAAAGACCGATCTGCTTGGCGAGAAAAGTGATGAAATTCCCACCGTGCACCGCTCCCAACCTCACATTTTCGGCTTGGTGCAGAAAGAAAATAGCAAGCAGATAACCAAGGTTGAGCGGGACCCGGTAAAACATACTATATAAATATAGTAAATCTGCTCGAGTCATGACACCATGGCTGTCACCGCAAGAAGAAAGAGTTAAGGTGAGGGGGTGAGTAAAGGCGGGGGAAATGAGGTGGCTGCCTTTAGGTTTTTTGGGTGTGTAGGGTGCGGTGTCATTACTGAGTTCCACCCAAAAGGTGAGAAGGTTGACATTGGGAGGGAAATCAGTAAGGAGACCGAGATAGGTGGGAGACTGGGAGAAAGCCTCTGAGCAAAAGCCCATGGAGACATTGAGTTGACGGATGGTGATCTGATGCATCACCCCACCCATGCGAAAGACGATGAAATCGTCATTTTCTGCCTAACAGAACGCAAATGATGCCAAGAACTCGACGGTGAGCTCAAGGAAGGCGTGCTCCGAAATAGAGAAGAGGGAACTCCATCTAGGGGTGGATAGAAATTCCCTAACCAAATACGTAGCTCCAAATATGGCGAGGATCGCCCAATCCAAGATGCGTAATAAGCCAATGGGTTTGGCACGTAGGCGATCACTGCACGCCTGCTGCGTTTGGTTTTCAAATAGGAGCATGGCTTCCGCCGCGGCAGGATCCGGGGGGTGCTCGGAGGATGAAGCGGTGGAGCGAGGGTGGTGGCGAGGCATTGTGGAAGGAGGGAGGAAAATGGGTTTTGGGGTTGGCTATGGAAAGAACAAAGGGCTAGAAGGTGTGGAGGAATGAGAGGGGGAGAAATCCTATTTATAGGATTTTCGGGAAGGTCACGCCGACCTGTCACGCTCGTAATAGGGGGCGTGCCAAGCTCGGGCTAAAACAGGAAGGAATCCGAGGTTTCCTGCCACATATTCACGAGTCATGCCCCGAAGTCATGCCCTTAACTCTGGGCGTGTAAGGGGAATCATAGGGGGCCGCACGGGAATCCGAGGAACTGGCATCAGATTCCACTGTCGTGCCCTAGGTCATGCTCGTGACCTGGGGCGTGTGTCATAAAAAAAAGAAAATGGAAAGGGAATCTGAGGCATTGACCTAGTCATTGCCTCGGATTCGCGAGACACGTCACAGGGTCACGCCCGTGACCCTGGGTTGTGTATCTGAAAACAAGAAAGAATTTTGTTTTGTTTGGGTTCATGGGACAGTCACGGTCGTGACTATCCTTTGTCATGGGCATGACAAGGATTATCACGGGCGTGACTTGGCAAAAAGATTCATTTTCCAAATCCATTTTGTCGAACAAAATTCAGCGCTGGTCATGCCCGTGACCAATGAAGGTCACGCCCGTGACAATAACGGACGACGAACGAGAAACTGCGCTCGACGAAACTACTATCGGGTTTCGCAAGACGAACTAAACACGACACTGTCACGCCCGTGACCCATAGGTCATAGCCGTGACAGAGGCGTATACGAACACAATATTTTTTATTTTTTTGTTCTTTTTTTGTGTTTTTTTAGATTCAGATAAAGTAGAATAAAACAAAAGTTACCGACTTGAAGAATCACATAGGCTCGATGCTCGACCCCGTCCGATCATCATGCAACGATGTCCTTCAAACCTGCAAAAACTTTGATAGAAAATGTAAACAAAAAAAGAAAGATAATCATGGGATGCCTCCCACGAGCGCTTTGTTTATCGTCGTTGAGCTCGACCATAGTGACGCGCGCTATGTTATGGGCTTTTCGGAAAGATAAGCCGACGCATGAACGGGATGTTTGGAACCATCTGTTAGAGATAAATTTTGTAAATGATCTAACACGTGTTCAAGTTCTAAAGTTGGAGGTTCCTCAAACGAAGTTCTTAAGGGTCACTACCTAATCCAAGAGTTTCTAAAATAGGTGCGCATGTGACCAAATGGTTATCACTAATTTCAATGAGAACTTATAGTTTCAAAATTGTCTTCATGAAAAATTGGCTCATAAAAAATTCAAAAAATAAGATGGAGTCTTCTTCGGGAGAAGCCTCCAAATAGTAACATGAGTCGTCATTTGAAAGCGAATTTTTCATAGACGAGTCAATAGTAAAGGTAACTTCTTCATCTCCGACTCTAAGGAGAAGTTTACCGTTACTAACGTCTATAATGGTGCGCACGGTGGCGAGAAAAGGACGGCCTAGAATGAGTGGTATCTCGGTGTCCGCTTCGATATCAAAGATGACGAGATCTACCCGAAAGATAAATTTATCAACTTTGACAAGAATATCCTCAATAATCCCCATAGGGAGTTTGACAGACCGATCCGCCAATTGAATGCACATTCTTGTGGGTTTAGGCTCTCCTAATCCCAATTTCTTCACTAAAGAATAAGGCATTAAATTAATTGAGGTGCCTAGATCGGCTAACGCGCGTGTTACTAATAAATCACCAAATAAACAAGGAATAGAGAAACTACCCGGATCAGGTAATTTCCTATGCAATTTATTAAGTAAAACTGCCGAGCACTCCGCGTTCAACAGAACCGTGGAGATATCCTCAAGTTACTTTTTATTGGATAAAAGATCCTTGAGATACTTGACATACTTCGGCATTTGTGCTAAGACTTCGCAAAACGGTAAATTTATTTGAATTTGCTTAAGCATATCTAAAAATTTACCGTGATGCTCATCCACCTGGTCGTTTAGCATTCTAGAAGGATAGGGAAGAGGCGGTTTGTTGGATCCCTAGTTGATTTGGGCTAGGTTCACTGACTTAGGATGTGACCCATCATATATAGCCAGGGTCAAGTTTGTGTTATAGAGTCTAGGCCAAGTCCTTAGGTTCAACTTCTGATGGACCAGCTATCAATAAGACCATCAAAGACTCCAGACTTAGAGGTTTTCAAGACTAAGTAAAGTGAGTTCGACGTTCGTCGAACTCAGCTCGACGAAAGGTTTTCTGCGCTCGACGATCGTGAGACAATTCTTAGTGCTAAGCTCGACGATCCTTGTTCTCTGTTCGACGAATGTTGAGGTTCTTCATCAAGCCAAATTCAGGACAAATTCAGAATTTTTCTAAGTCCAGCTTCAAGCTTTGGTCGACGAACTCTCTTAAGCTCAGCTCGACGAACTCAAACTCAGCTCGACGAATTACGTTCTTCGTTCGAAGAATCCAGACTAGGTATTCTTCAGGTTTCCCGTCCCGTTTCTTGGCGATGATTCCAGAGTTATTAATGCCAGATCTACTAGGAATGTTACTGTTAGAATGCACATTGACTATGGACGATTACATGCCGTTTTTCCATGGGACAATTGGGGAAATCATTGATTGCCGCTTCCTTCCAAGGCCGACTGCAATTACTGCTCAACATTCCAATTTCGAATGTTCTCAGTCAGCAAAAAAGAGATAGAAAAGAAAAGAAAGGATCAAGACAGTCAGTACTACTACACAGACAGTAAGCAATACAGAAAATCAGACAGACACTCTCAGATTGCACATAAGAACAATCTTACAGAAATCTAAAGTT
The DNA here is from genome assembly GCA_039583875.1 of Platanthera guangdongensis. Lineage (NCBI taxonomy): Eukaryota > Viridiplantae > Streptophyta > Magnoliopsida > Asparagales > Orchidaceae > Platanthera > Platanthera guangdongensis. Next base: position 131,509,638 of record CM077151.1, on the reverse strand, counting down.
CTACTGCAATCAGCCTACCAGAGAACATCTTCAAGAAGGAGAAGAAGAACAATCAAATACTATCAAGAGTCTTCTTACTTTAACTCTGCAGGACAACTTCAAAGGACAACAAATTTTAATCTGTCAAAAGAAGTTCCTGAAGCAAATTTCTGGTCCAGGCAGTTTAGGTCTTTGAAGACCTATCACCCTGAAGCAGTGCTCCAGCTTTCCTGATACACTCAAGATCTCAGGGGGAGCAAATTCTGCTACAATCAATCCACATGTCTTCTCAGTTGATATTGAGAAAGAGAAGACCCCATCACCCTCTTTTCAATTCCTGTACAGGGTTTTAATTCCCTTCAAAATTATTCTGGTTGCAAGTCTCCTTCCAAAAGACTTGAGGTTTTGGTTTTTGAGCACCTGCACAAAAGCTCATTGGTGTCAGGCACCTGATCAAAAACCTGAGTGGATTCCTACCAGGGTGGTAGAAGAGTGGATGTACCCAGGTTGGGGAACCACTATAAAATTTCTTGTGTCGTCTGGTTTCCCTTCTTCTTTGTGTTTTGGCTGTGATCTGTGAATTAGATAGTTTGTTGTGCTTAACTTATTTTATTTGCTGACTTGTTCACCTAGGCCTACAACAAAAGTTGTAAAACGTTTTGAAGAAAGCACAATACTCTATTCACACCCCCTCTAGAGTATTTCAGATCTAACCTGCACTTTCAATTGGTATCAAAGTGAGGTTGGTTAAAATACCACACCTTATTAGTTGTACAGGCTAACACCTGATTCACAAAGATCCCTCTGGTGAGATCTGATTGTTTTATTTCTGTTATTAGATTTATTTCTTCATAGAAATGGCCCAAAATAAAGATAATGCAAGCATCAGACCTCTAGTGTGCAATCTTAACAAGTTTGCCATCTGGAAGGCAAGAATCAGGTTATATATGAATTCTATTGATGAGGATATCTTTTCTGTTATTCTGACATGTGTACCGCCAGCACCTGCAGCCTCTACCAGCACCTCAACCAACATGACTGCAGTGCCCCCTCTAGAAAACAATGATGCCTACAAGAAAGCCAAAATGGCTGATGCAAAGGCAATGAATATCTTGGCTCAAACAATGTCAGATGACATATTTCAAAAGGTGGCTGAGTACACCTCAGCCAAGGCCATTTGGGATTCCCTCAACCAAATGGTAGCTAGCTCAGCAGATGAGAGAAAAGACAGGATATCCAATCTCATAACCCTGTATGAGAACTTCAAAAAGGATGAGAAAGAATCAGTGGCTGAGATGTACAACGGGCTGAGTTCAATCATCAATGAGCTCAAAACCCTGGATAAGGACATCACCTTGACAGAGGTGAATGACAAGATATTGATGTGCTTCCCTAGCTCTTGGGATTCCAGAATCTGGCCTATCAAAGAAGCCAGAAGCCTCCATGAGATATCAACTGAGTCTCTACTAGGCAAATTAAAATCCTATGAGCAGCTGATCAAATCAAGAGAAGCAGCAGAACAGAAGGCAACAACTCCAGTTAGAAAGGATCATAGCATAGCCTTCAAAGCATCTGAGGAAAGTGAGTCATCAACTTCCAATGAAGAACTCATGAGCCTCTTTGCCAAAAGGTTCTACAAGATGGCTAGAAAGGATTTCAGAAGGAAATCATCCAGACAGGATGATAAGCCCAAGTATGACAAGACACCAACCAAGGAGGTTGTGTGCTTTGGGTGCAGAAAGCCTGGACATTACATCTCAGATTATCCAGAAAACCAGAAGAAGGACAAGAGCAAAGAAAGAGACTCCATAAGAAAACACAGCAGCATACCCTTTTCCAGCAAGTATAAAAAGAAAGAAAAGGTCTTTGTTGCTGAGACATGGAGTGACACTTAAGAGGAAACATCTTCCTCCAGTTCAAGTGAAGAAGATGAAGAAGCAAGATCCAAGGAGGTCTGCCTAATGACAATTGATGCCTCCAGGAGCTGTTCTGGATCAGAAGAAGAATCAAAAGAAGAAGCAGCCTCAGACTCAAAGGCAGATCAGGTTCTTTCTAATTTTGATTTTAATTCTGATTCATTCAAAATTGATTTCAAAGCCATGTGTTTAGATTTAATTAGCTCAGAAAAAGAAATAAAGACTCCTAGAGAAAGATTAGGAAATCTTGAATCAGTTAACTCAGAAAACATAAAACTACAAGATCAACTAACTTTAGCTAATGAACAAATAATTAAATTAAAATCTGAATTATGTGAGACCAAACAACTTGAGCAATCTCTCAATGGGATAAGTCTCAAGCTGATGGACATTACAAGCACAGTGAATGCCAGATTAAATGGCAAGCTGGGCTTGGGTGCTTCATCAAGTTTATCCCCCATAATTAAGAAAAATATACTTACAACCCCCATCAAGTTTATTTCTGCAAAGGGAAAAGAAAAGTTAATAGACAAACCATTCTCTGTAAACAATCCAAAACCTATAGACAAGAGAAACAAAAATCAGAAAACAACAAATAAAAACAAAGTTCAGCAGCATTCGTCGAACTCAGATCGACGAAATGTGGCCAGTTCGTCGAACCCAGATCGACGAACGCTGAACGCAAACTTCGATTATAACTATTCGTCTAACTGCGATCGACGAACTGTGTATGGTTTGTCGAGCAGAGGTCGATGAACTTGGGGTACAGAAAATGACTACTGTCATTCTCTGAGCAGAGATCGACGATCTCATCCCTATTCGTCGAACTCTGGTCGACGAACTTATAACAATTCGTCGAACCCAGAAAGACCAAACATAAATCATTTCTCTTACAGAAATTTTAAACCAACTAATAAAACATTTATCCAGTAGCTGATTGGGTAATTCCACCTAGGAGATATCACCCCTTAGGTTATAAATCTCAACCTGCTTTATCAGTTATTTCCAGCTTTACTTTTCAACAAAATAAAGGACCCAAGGTAACCTGCGTCAAGAACAATTGAATTTTGTTTTTCTTTGCAGGTACAGGTGAAGATCTGTCCAAGGGTGAGTTAAACTTGGTACTTGGACAGTGGTTGCTCCGAACACATGACAGGCAGCAAGGCAAATTTATCCAACTACAAGTCCAAGCTAGGACTAAAGGTGATATTTGGTGATTCAAACAGTGGCCAGTCAGAAGGATATGGAGTAGTCAAAATTGGAGCAGTTACTTTCAAGAAAGTAACATATGTAAGAGGACTCAAACATAACCTTATATCCATAAGTTAATTATGTGATGAAGGTTATCAGGTACACTTTAACTCTACCTCTTGCTCTATTATTAATAATGAAAACCAAACTGTTTTAATTGGACTTAGACAAGGCAACATATATCTAGTAGATTTTATTTCTGCCAAAACTGATGTTTGTTTACTTAATATCACTAGTAATCAAAATGAGTTATGACATAAAAGATTAGGCCATGTAAACCTTAAGAATATATCTAGGTTATCTAAAGACAACCTTGTTAGAGGTTTACCTTCTGGCCCCTACAAGAAGGAAAGCCTATACAGGGCTTGTCAATATTGGCAAGCAAACCAAAACTAGCTTTAAATCCATTAATAAAAGTGATTCACCTAGGATATTGTATTTGCTTCATGTGGATCTATTTGGACCCATTGCAGTACAAAGCCTAGGAGGGAAGTCTTATACTTTAGTGATTGTTGATGACTTCTCTAGATTCAGTTGGGTAGCCTTTCTGAGAGCTAAGTCAGATACATTAAAGGTTCTTACAGATTTTCTCAGGACCATACAGATTGAGTTCTCTACTCATGTTGTATTGATCAGAAGTGATCATGGCACAGAGTTTGAGTCTCTTCTTATGCATGAGTTCTGTGAGAAGGAAGGTATCAGGTAGTGCTTCTCAGCTCCTAGAACTCCCCAACAAAATGGGGTTGCTGAAAGGAAAAATAGGACACTCATTGAATCTGCAGGCACATTATTGGCAGATGCTTACATGCCTCTATCCTTTTGGGCAGAAGCTGTAAATACTGCCAACTATGTCCTGAATAGAAGCCTTATACATAAACTGAAAAATAAGACCCCCTATGAATTACTTAAAAGTAAGAAACCTAAAATCACATACTTTAAAGTTTTTGGTTGTATTATTTGCATTCAAACAAATAACAAGAGATACATTAGAAAGTTTGAGGCTAAGGCTGAAGAAGGGATTTTTCTAGGATACTCCCAAGTAAGCAAGGCCTATAGGGTTTTTAATAAATCCACCCTTAAAATTGAAGAATCCGTTCATGTATCTTTTGATGAAGCTAACATGTCTTATAAGGAGAAAGAGATTTCTACCAATAGCTTTTTGCAGGTTCCACCATTGTGTGAGTGTATGGATGGACTAAACCTTACCCAAGAGGTATCAACCCATCCTACTCCACATGTTGCTGAAGATAGTGAAGAAGAAATTCAAGAGGAAGTGGTTGAACTTCCCTCAACAGCTAGTACCATTCCTCAAGAGGAATTAATTATAGAAGTTATTGTTCAACAAGCTCCACCAACTGATCTTATCATACTTAGAGATCACACCAGATCTCAAGTGATTGGAGACATTTTAGCAGGTGTACAGACAAGACATCAACTCAACCAAGACTTGATGCATGCATGTTTTCTCTCTCAAATTGAACCTCTCACCATCCATGAAGCTGAGCAAGATCCCCACTACATAATTGCAATGCAAGAGGAACTAAATCAGTTTGAGAGATGTAGAGTTTGGGTTTTGGTTCCAAGACCCCATAACTACCCAATTATTGGAACTAAATGGGTCTACAAGAACAAGTTTGATGCTCAAGGCAACATTGTGAGAAACAAGGCTAGGCTTGTTGCTCAAGGCTACAGGCAAGATGAAGGAATTGACTATGACCAAACCTTTGCCCCTGTTGCAAGGTTAGAGGCCATAAGAATACTCCTTGCCTATGCAGCTCATAGGAGATTCAAAGTCTACCAAATGGATGTCAAGAGTGCATTTCTGAATGGAGTGCTTCAAGAAGATGTTTATGTAGAACAACCTCCAGGTTTTATCTCTCCAACTCAACCGTCTTTTGCATTTAAATTGCATAAAGATCTCTATGGTTTAAAGCAAGCTCCATGAGCTTGGTATGAGACCTTAGCAAGCTTTCTTTTAGAGAATAAATTTACAAGGGGAACCATAGATAAAACTCTTTTCACTAGACATCATAAGGACCAAATTTTGTTAACACAAATATATGTGGATGACATCATTTTTGGGTCTACTGATCCCAAATTGTGCAAGTGGTTTGCTGACCTCATGCATTCTAAATTTGAGATGAGTAGCATGGGTGAGCTTTCCTACTTCCTTGGTCTCCAAGTGAAGCAGATCCCTGATGGTATCTTCCTCTCCCAAGCTAAGTATGCTAAAGAGCTTGTTAAGAAGTTTTGGATGGGTGATGCTTCAGGAATGAAAACCCCTATGACTGCCAATGCTGTTGTGGATTCTGATGCAGCAGGGAAACCTGTAGATCAGAAATATTATAGGGCAATTGTTGGATCCCTATTATACCTAACAGCTAGCAAACCTGATGTAATGTTTGCCACATGCCTTTGTGCTAGGTTCCAAGTGAACCCTAAAGAATCTCATCTTATTTTCTTAAAAAGAATTTTGAGATATATAAAGAGTTGTCCTAATCTAGGACTCTGGTATCCTGCAGAGTCAGAATTTGAGTTAACTGGATACTCAGATGCTGACTATGCTGGATGTAGAGTGGACAGGAAGAGTATCTCTGGAACTTGCTAGTTCTTGGGTATGAGACTTGTCTCCTGGTTTTGTAAAAAGCAGACATCTGTGTCTACATCAACTGCAGAAGCAGAATACATGTCTGCTGGCAGCTGCTGTTCACAAATGCTATGGATACAAAACAAACTCCTAGACTATGGTGTCAACTTAAATAATTCAACATTATTTTGTGATAATACTAGTGCTATTGCTATAGCACAAAATCCAGTTCATCATTCTAGGACTAAACATATTGAAATAAGACATCATTTCATTAGAGATAATGTAGACAAAAAGAAAATTAACTTAATCCATATTCCTACTGATCTACAGAGAGCAGACATTTTCACCAAGCCCTTGGATGAGAAAACTCATCTGTTCTATATAAATCAACTTTGAATGATCAATGGAGAAGAGTTAAATTAGTTTCTGTCTTCATTCGACGAATTTTCCAGAGTTCGACGAATTAGGGAAAGTTTGAGGGATTCTCGTCGAACGGAGATCGACGAATTCTCTGTATGGAAACAATATTCGTCAACCGGAGATAGACGAACTTTGCTTTAGAAGACGTTTCGTCGAACGGAGTTCGACGAACTATTTTCGATTCTTCTAGATGAGATCGACGAATTATTTGTCTATAATTTATTTCGTCGACCTCAGTTCGAAGAATTGTTTCTTTTTTTCGTGAAACGGAGTTTGTCGATTCATATTCTGAAAATCTTATATCTAGGTTTTCTTCGACCTCCGTCCCGCGCTTTCAGTTCTTTTGCTCTTGATCGCCGTTTTTCTCTATGACTTTCTTGCATGTCTTCAATGGCGATTCCAGCAGGCACCCTCGCCGTAATGAAATTTGATACTGGTTTTGATATGGACTTCGATTCATTCCAACATTCTGACCCCATCTTTCTCTATATCTTGGAACTGCTAGAAGAACTTAATCTAAAGGAATTTATGACCCGAAGGATTAAACTGCACTCAACCGAAATCAGAGAATAGTTGTTTTCATCATCTGTTACTGAGGAAGATGTGCTGACAGGCAATTTCGGGAGTACTGCTGTTCCGTTATCTCCCGCAATTCTTTCTGAGATTTTTGGATTAGTAAATGGAGAAGATGACATGGAAATGGATTCTGAAGAATTTGGTGACATGCTAAAGTTAATGGGTTTTTCATGAAGCAACCCTAATAAGTTGTTGAAGAAACAACTGTCCGCAACCTACCAGCTCCTGGCGGACATTGTCGGAAAAGTGCTGATGGACAATCACTCTGCACATGACTACATCACCTGCTACCAATTCCTTGTGATGTGCGCAGTGGTTATCAAGCCACATGTCAACTGGGGCACAATCTTCTTTGAGTTAATAAAGAAAAAGAATAGTAAGAAAGAGGTCTGCTTCGGCAGAATTTTGGGAATTTTCCTCCAGGAGAAGGCTGGTGAATGCATGGTCTCCCCGACCATCTTCATCAATGCCAACAAGCGCCTCATATGCGCTCTGTTTGGCAGATGGGAGAGGACTATCTCCAAGCCCTCAAAGGCTTCTTCCTCTTCCATCCAACCTTCTGAGAGCACCAGGGCTGTAAAGGCCACTCACCTCCCTGCAGAAGAGGTCATTCCATCTCCATCATCTCTTCCTGCACTTCCAGCACAACAACTCCCTCCCTCTTTCATTCCTTCTACCACACCTAAATCTCCACCACATACTCATGTGCCTACTCCACCTCCATCTCCACCTCTGGACATCACCAACATTCCTACACCCCCTGCTTCACCCCATGAGACATCTATTCCTACACCTCCTCAGTCTCCCATTCCCCCACACTTATCCTCCATTCCATCTTACAACATACCCTCAGACTCTGTCATACTAGATGTCAACATTCCATCTTCATCACCATCCACTCATCACACTCATGTTATTCCATCCTCCATTCCATCCTCTTCCCCTTCCACATTTGATCCATCTACCATCATCTCCTTGCTCACTCCCCTCATCAAATATCTCATCCAAGAGGCCATTACACCTCTTCTGACCTCCATCAATTCTTTATCTGCCCAGATTTCTACCCTATCTGCTGCCTCCTCTTCATTTAGGGGCCTGGCTCCAGGTCTTCCTGAACCCAGGCAGGGGGAGATGCTCTATGAAGAAGCAGCAGCAGATGCAGTAGCAGTAGATACAGTAGAAGCCCCCTCTATAGCAGAATTTTCAGATACAAGATACAGATAGTTTGCCAGATTTTGATTCTGAGATGATTGAATTAATTCAGTTTATGGATACTGACCTTGATTTGGATGAGTCAGTGGAGCAAATAAAACCTGTTGGTGATTTCCATTTAAATCCCACTGTAAATTTGTCTGTTTTGTTGAGTAGTTTTGATACAGTTTTTATGCAGTTTCTTCCAGCAGCTTTTACTAAGCCAAGTTTGGCTATTGTACCCTATACATCCCCAATAAGTCCAGCAGTTGCTAAGCAACTCTGTGATAATTTTGCTCCTCCAGTGGTTACTCTATCATCTTCGGTCATTCCAGAAGATATTTCAGTACCAGTTTTTGTTATGGATGACTCTCCTTTGCCTGATTTGGATGAGCTTATCCAGGCTGATATTGAAGTGGAGAATAAGGCAGCAGCTGAAAGCTCTGTCCCCATTATTTCTGACTCCTGTGCAGTATCCTCCTCTTCTGTTGCTGATATTCCAGTCCCTGAACCTTCTGCTCCTCCTCCAGAAAAAGCTATTATTTCTGATAAAGCTTTGAAAGCTTTGGATGCTCTTTATGACATCCCTCAGGATTCTGATTCTGAAGAAGAAGATGATGATGATGACTCAAATGAAGATGCTGCCAGTAAGAAAAAGAAGATGCTGACAAAGAAAAGGAAGGCTCCTCCTCCTCCAGCTCCAAAGCCTAATCCCACTGCTGACACCCCTTACTATATTCTGCACAATGTCACTCCATACAAGGGAATGCCTGCATGGATGTGGTTGTCAAAGAACCAGCAAAAGGAAAGAAAGAGAAGTAGTAGATATTCCCCCTTCCAGTGCACAGATACAGGAAGGATCCTCCTCCTCCTCCTCCAGCAACTGGTGTCTTTGGCTCCTCTAGCTCTCAGAGATCTGCCCCAATGCAAACATATCAGAGACAGTCAGGGAGATCATCTGGAAGCAGCCAGCAGAGGCAGCCATCCTCAGGTAATCAACAACAGCATCAGTAGCAGCAACAACATACCTCTGAAGTACAAAAAGCTGAAAGTCCAAAAAGGCCATACTCTCCTCCAATCCCATTTGAAGATCCTGAAATTGCTAATACTGCAAAAATGGCCAGATTCCAGGAGTTAATTGGACTATCCTTCATCAACAAAGCCAAGGCTGAAGGCAAAGATACATCAGGACTTACAACTATGTCTAAGTACAGAAAAGAAGAGCTGAAAAGATTTGACAAAGGCAATAAATTGTTTAATGTTGATGACTATATGAAACTTCATCCAGAAGCAGTTGTCCCCAGAGCAACATCATTGAACATTATAGGGGCAGCTGATATGACTATAACAAAGGCTCAGTCTTCAGATCCCAAGAGAGAAGTCATCTTTAAGAAGCCAGGAGAGAAACCAACTGAAGACAGTCCAAGCAGAAGAAGTCAAAGAAGTAAATTTCATGTTGTTTCAATTTCTGTCTGTTTTTGTTTTTCAAACAATGCTATCTGTTTAAACAAAGCTGTGTATATATATATCTGCTGCATGTGTTGGTAATTCTCTACTAGATATATTTCTTTTCCTGCTTTATTTTTCTGTTTGTTTCTATTTTGAGTCTCTGTTAGTGACCTCACCCAAATAGGGGGAGATTGTTGGATCCCTAGTTGATTTGGGCTAGGTTCACTGACTTAGGATGTGACCCATCATGTATAGCCAGGGTCATATTTGTGTCCTAGAGTTTAGGACAAGTCCTTAGGTTCAACTTCAGATGGATCAGCTATCAACAAGACCATCAGAGACTCCAGACTTAGAGGTTTTCAAGACTAAGTAAAGTGAGTTCGACGTTCGTCGAACTCAGCTCGACGAAAGGTGTTATGCGCTCGACGATCGTGAGACAATTCTTAGTGCTGAGCTCGACGATCCTTGTTCTCTGTTCGATGAATGTTGAGGTTCTTCATCAAGCCAAATTCAGGACAACTTCAGAATTTTTCTAAGTCCAGCTTCAAGCTTTGGTCGATGAATTAGACTTTGAGCTCGACGAACTTGGACCTCAAGTTCTTAGCTTCTCAGGTCGACGAATGCAGTACTGTGCTCGATGAATGATGAATCTCAGCTCGATGAATGAAGATTGTCTGTTCGACGAATGAAGATTGTCTGGTCGACGAACTCTCTCAAGCTCAGCTCGACGAGCTCAAACTCAGCTCGACGAATTACGTTCTTTATTCGACGAATCCAGACTAGGTCTTCTTCAGGTTTCCCGTCCCGTTTCTTGGCGATGATTCCGGAGTTATTAATGCCAGATCGTCTCGGAATGTTACCGTTAGAACGCGCATTGACTATGGACGATTACATGCCGTTTTTCCATGGGACAGTTGGGGAAATCATTGATTGCCGCTTCCTTCCAAGGCCGACTGCAATTACTGCTCAACATTCCAATTTCGAATGTTCTCAGTCAGCCAAAAAGAGATAGAAAAGAAAAGAAAGGATCAAGACAATCAGTACTACTACACAGACAGCAAGCAGTACAGAAAATCAGACAGACACTCTCAGATTGCACAGAAGAACAATCTTACATAAATCTAAAGTTCTACTACAATCAGCCTGACCAGAGAACATCTTCAAGCAGGAGAAGAAGAACAATCAAATACTATCAAGAGTCTTCTTCCTTCAACTCTGCAGGACAACTTCAAAGGACAACAAATTTCAATCTGTCAAAAGAAGTTCCTGAAGCAAATTTCTGGTCCAAGCACTTTAGGTCTTTGAAGACCAATCACCCTGAAGCAGTGCTACAGCTTTCCTGATACACACAAGATCTCAGGGGGAGCAAATTCTGCTACAATCAATCCACAAGTCTTCTCAGTTGATATTGAGAAAGAGAAGACCCCATCACCCTCTTTTCAATTCCTGTACAGGGTTTTAATTCCCTTCAAAATTATTCTGGTTGCAAGTCTCCTTCCAAAAGACTTGAGATTTTGGTTTTTGATCACCTGAACAAAAGCTCATTGGTGTCAGGTACCTGATCAAAAACCTGAGTGGATTCCTACCAGGGTGGTAGAAGAGTGGATGTACCCAGGTTGGGGAACCACTATAAAATTTCTTCTGTCGTCTGGTTGCCCTTTTTCTTGGTGTTTTGGCTGTGATCTGTGAATTAAATAGTTTGCTGTGCTTAACTTATTTTATTTGCTGACTTGTTCACCTAGGCCTACAACAAAAGTTTTAAAAAGTTTTGAAGAAAGCACAATACTCTATTCACCCCCCCTCTAGAGTATTTCAGATCTAACCTGCACTTTCACGGTTGATAAGCCTTTGGTTAATTATTAATAGAAGGCTTAGGAGGGGGAGAAGATGCAGATATTGTTACCTCTGTATCAACCAAAATTGGAGAAGTGGTTAACTCCTTCCCATTTCATAGAGTGATGTCTTTGGCTTGCTCCCTTGGGTTGGGCTCTGTATTTCTCGGTAGCGCTCCTTGTTGGCGATCAGAGAGCATTTTAGCGATTTGCCCATTTTGGTTCTCCAAATTACGAAGAGATCCGGTGAGATTCCGGATATTGGCATCATTTGTAGTCGTATATTTGGTGAACAACTCCTCAAGATAGGAGCTTTTGGAGCCTGTGGTGAAAAATAGCCGGGTGGAATTGTGTTTGGTGGGCGTACCGCGTTCCCTGGATTAATCCAAGAGAAGTTGAGGTGATTCCTTAAACCCGGGTGATAAGTGTTACCAAAATTATTACCCGAATTATAAGGTGGCCGATTCGGATTACCCACGTAATCCACATGCTCGTCAATGGTGGAAGGTGTAACATCCCGATTCTCACAAGGCCCCTCGTGCGCATTTTTGAGTCAAGAGAGCTAACTTGGGTTCAGGGAAGTGCTGGCAACAGGGCTGCACTTGTAAATGGGAGGATAAATCCTTACAGAATAGGACACGGGTAGAGACACGGGAGTGTCCCTAACAGTGTGGGAGAGGCCAGCTCTCGAGTCGACGACTCGAGTATGTCCAAAGAGGGACACGGGTAGTGACACGGGCGTGTCACTACCCGTGTGCATAATGGCATGGTAGGGACATGGTATGGCCCTACCCGTGTAAGCGAAACCACTATTCCTATGAAGGACACGGTTAGAGACACGGGCGTGTCCATACCCGTGTCTATCCAACCAACTCTCGAGTTGATGAATCGAGTTGTCCCAGAGAAGGACACGGGTAGTGACATGGGGGTGTCACTACCCGTGTGAAGATGATACGGGTAGAGACACGGGTGTGTCTCTACCCATGTGCATCGAGTTGAGATCGACGAAGGGTACCTCAAGAAGTACACGGGTAGAGATACGGGTGTGTCCCTACCCGTGTGTGTCGAGTTGAGCTCGACGAGGCGTGTCCAGAGGAGTACACGACCAGAGAACACGATCGTGTCATATGGACATAGGTAGGGACACAGGCGTGTCCCTACATATATTTGTGTATCGAAACGTCAGGTAACTGCCTGTGACGCTTCGCCCGAGCAGGACACGGGTAAGGACACGGGCATATCCCTACCTGTGTCACTTTTCACTTATAAGGTATGTGAAAACCCTAGACCGTTTTCACTCCTCATTCCAACCCTTCTTCCTGGAGAAACTGCTGTAGAGAGGGAGAAACTGTTGGAGCAAGTCCAAGAGGAGAAGAAGATGTTGCAGCGAAGAGTTACAAGATCCTTGGCCGGAAATGGTGGAAACGCCGAAAATGAGGTGAGCTTCCTCCCCTCTCCCTTGGTGCTAGTTCTGTAGATATATCTAGGTGAGATGTCGACTCAAAAGTGTCTAGACTTGCGAGATGATGATTTCCTAGGAAGAGGCTGTTCTAGGGCTTGTGCTCTAAGGATAGTGGTGTCTTCAACCTCTCCAACCTTCTATGTAAAGATGGGGGATGGTTTCGTGAAGAGAAATAGCCTCACGAGGGTGAATAAGGGAGGAGGAATTTTTGGAGGTGATTTTAGAAGATCGACTTGAGGAGGAAGATGAACCGATGTCGTTCATTTCGCCTTAAGATACGTGCAGAATCTATGTTCTGCACGCAACGACCTTCTTGGCCATTTTCAGGTGTGATATGGCCATAAATGGGCTTTCGACTAAACACTAAAGTTGAAGTACTTGAAAATACCTTTCAAACGGGTAGTTGCATGACTTCAGGAGAAGTCTGTAGCCATAGGAAAGTCTGAACGAATTTGACGTTCGACAAACCCTGCATGCAGAGATTGTGTTCTGTACGCAGCAGACTATAAAGCTGATTTCGAGTGTGATGCTGCTGAATCTGGGTTGTCGTCTGAACATGAAAGTTGTAACCCATGGAAAGACCTTTCCATCGAAGGGTTACATGCCTTCACTGGATTCCTGTAGCTCCAGGAATCTCCGATTGAATTTTCTGCCCAGATTTATTCTGTACTTAAAATTCTGGGTTGGATTATAATCGGGTTTGGACTCGGTGGGGACAATGTAGTAAATTCACTTGAGATTGAGTGAACTCTTTTATGTTAACCATCTTAGTTCTATGATTGATGAAGCTTAATAACTAGATTCCATGAAATTGATTTGTGAAGCGAAGCATACTTAAACGAAATGATTTGAGAGAAATTGGTAAACCAATAGAAATGCACATCATGTTAATAATGTGTTAAAATCATTTGGAAATGAAACTTAGGATGATAATCTATGGCCATGTGAATGATTGTTTAACTGAATGAATTTAGTACTCCAATGCTTAGAGTGGCATCTCCCTTCGGGTAGCATTGTGGAAGGGTGTAATTGCGAGTGTTGACGCAATGAGTTGGTTATTGTTGAGATGAGTTATAAATGAACGGTTGGGCTTGGTCCTCAGTGCTGATTTCCCGGGGCTCCTTCCGTGCCGAATGGACGGTTGGGCTTGGTCCTCGTTCTTTCTCTGAGGCTCCTTCCCTACCACGGTGATGTGGAATTGCATGCGGTGTGAGTCGACACACGGTGTCGTAATCCTGGGTTGAGGATAGTGTGGCAGTTCTACGGGCTCGCCAGTCGTCACACTGACGGGAGTTGACAGTTAGACTTGTGGCGGTTGGGCTTGGTCCTTGGTGTTCATGTCCCGGGGCTCCTTCCGTGCCAAGTGAACGGTTGGGCTTGGTCCTCGTGCTCTCTTCCGAGGCTCCTTCCGGGACACACAAGGCCACTTCGGGGCTTGGTTCTCGGTGCACATCTACCCGAGACTTCCGCTGGGATATAGTACGCTAGGGGGGCTCTACTGTTGTGTTCTTAGAATTGAGGAATAAGAAGTCCTAAGTGAAGAGTGTGGATGCCCGCTTAGTAGTAGAGAAACCCGCTCTACTATCGCCGCCTGGACATGTAGGTCGATGCCTGAGAGGTTAGCTACCTGCTCGAATAGTGAGAACTACTAGTCTATGTCGACATAGCGGTTGTATGTGCGTGATCATGGGTTAGTCATTGCATTGCATACATACCATTACATTACATTGCACAAACAAGATCCTCATCGTATAAGTTTTATGGGCACTCCTATACGATGAGTTACTTTATGTTAAACTGATCCTTAACTTATAAGCTTGTATGAGCATCCTTATAAGTTAAGTTACCTTCCTGCTGTAGATACTTATAATTGATAGATTATTATAGCCCTTGTAAAACTGCTAGATTAATATGCTGTTAATCATATTGTACTATTACCACCTACTTGAACCTGATATATTATTTAACATATATTGTACCATTGTTCCTTTCTCCGCACGGTGCCGAGGAGTCGCCGGGGGAGCGGATGTGATAGCCACTTAGTCTTTAGACTAACAGTTGCTACGTCTTCTTTTTTAGGAGGTCACCCCGTAGATAGAGGAGCCGCATACTTTGCAGAAGGATAGCTAGGCCAGGATGACAGGTCCTGAAGGGACGGTTCCATCGCTACCGTCGGTTACCGATGTGAGTTTTGTTGAGCGATTTGATGTAGCCCTTTTGGGCATATGTTAGCTGTACTCTGATACTTTTTAGAATCTTGTTGTAGCTTCTCTATTTTGATGTACTTTGGACTATTATGCTTTGTGTGGATTTGACTTCTTAATTATTATTTTTGTTTGGTTGGCATATATTTATATTTGTTATAGCCAGCAGAATAGGCGTCTTGTGGTACAGGTTATCCAGTGTGCTAATGCTACCGCAAGGTGGCTGTTCTGGGCATAAGACCCCCTTCGTGCCATGTTTCGGGATCCGAGAGGGGGGGGGGGGTCTTACAAATGGTATCAGCTTGCCACGATCCTCAACTACGGAAGTCATTCAACAATGGTACCACCCCCGTTCGATTAGATAGTTTGGGGGCAGACTGACTTAGCGGAAGCAGTGGTGTGCCCATATGTAATTCACACTAAGTATGTCCAACTTTGACCTTAAGATTTGCCAACCTGACCATACGTTTGTATTCTACGTGTAGATTCCAGTGCATGTTGAGCCGATGGGGAGCACTCCTGCCCCTTTCATACCCACTCAGTTCCAACAATCCGAGTTGGGACAGACGCTCACCGCCATCCTAGATGCCTTTAGTGCGCAACAGCCTCCAGTGCAACAACAGGCTCTGGGCTCTAACTAGCTGAGCACCTTTCGGGCTCTCTCCCCTACCGCCTAGCTCGGGATGGAGTCAGCCGTACGCATGGAGGAATGGCTTGACACGGTGCAGGAGTTATTTTCGCAGATCCATTGCACAGACAACATGGTTGTAACTTTGGCAGTGTCCGTTTTGGAACTACATGCTAAGAGGTGGTGGAAGTCCCTCATGGGCTCCACCTTCCAAGGGCGAGTTCATACAGAGATAAGTTGGAGCGAGTTCTCGGGTGTCTTTTTGGAGCACTTCATTCCTTCATCTGCTGGAGATGAACTCGAGGAGAGGTTTCTACTATTGAAGCACAGATCAAAATCGGTTACGGAATATCAGCGAGAGTTCCAGCATCTCGCGAGGTTTGCAGATTCATATGAGTTGGATGATAGAGGATACTCTAAGTGTCTATACAAAGGGCTGTGAGATCCCCTAAGGCAGGCCCTTTTGTTTATAGCGGATGCTAGCTTGACGGAGATTATCGACATGACAAAGAGATTAGTGGCGGACCACTTGGGAAGTGGTAAGAGGCTTATAGAGGGCATGATGGAAGCTGGCCCAAGCAACAGAAGAAGGCAGGACTTTAGAGGAGGAAGAGGACATCAAAGGGGTGGCGGACGTTTCCACCGAAAATATAGAGTGGAGCATCCGGTTCCGCAGCCGCCCGCATTACCTCCACCGCCACAGCCTCAACAAATTCAGCAACCAGAGGGGCGTTATGGGCGGGTGTGCTTCGAATGCAACCAACCGGGCCACATCCGACACTACTGCCCGCAGTTGTTTGGGAACGTCCCTCCGGCTCTCCCTCCGGCAACTCTGCGGGGACGGGGTTACATGCGTGGTCAAGGAAGAGGACCGCGAGGAGGAAACCTCGGTCCTACCAGGGATCAAGTGTACGCGTTGGACATGGCACAAGAACGGAATCCCCATGATGTGATTGCAGGTATGTTGCAGTTAGCTTTCACATTTTCATTGTTTAAGTTAAGTTGCTTAAGACATACTAGATACCTAGTGTTGAGTTTTGGTTATTGGTACTTAGGCACCATGGTAGACGGCGGGAAGACGGCCTATGCGCTGTTGGATACCAGTGCCTTACACTCCTTTGTGTTTGAGGACTTCATTAAAGACATGGAGGGTGTACAATATTTTACCAGCATAGCCCGACGAGTTCGCCTCCCGGAGGGCTCTGCGATGATCGCAACCGCCAAGTGCGAATTTGAGATATTTATTGGGGGAAAAGCCTTTGATATGCCTGCCACAGCCTTTAGAATGCCGGAGTTCGACCTCATTCTGGGAATGGCATGGTTGGACTGGCACTTTGCAATGATTGATTGTGCGGAGAAATGAATCTACTTGAGACTTGGAGACACCGATGTAATCTTTCTAGGTATTAGATTCACACCTAGCATGTTATTATCTTCGATTCAGGCTGTAAAAACCCATATGAAGGGGGAAGAAGTCTTCATGATCTGTTTCGAGTTGAAGGAGGTAGCATTGGATATAAACGATGTACAGGTAGTGCGGGACTTCCCCGAGGTATTTCTGGAGAAACTACCAGGATTACCTCTGCATAGAGAGGTTGATTTTTAAATTAATCTAGTACCGGGTGCCAAGCCTGTATCCAAGGCAACTTACCGAATGGCCCCGAAAGAACTTGCAGAGTTTAGAGTTCAACTGCAAGAACTGGTGGAGTCTGGGTTTGTTCGCCCCAGTTCGTCACCGTGGGGAGCGCCTGTATTGTTCGTCAAGAAGAAGGATGGAACCTTGCGGTTATGCATAGACTATCGGGAGGTCAATCGACTATCGGTGCAGAACACTTATCCGCTACCCCGGATCGTCGAGCTGTTCAATCAACTGGTAGGAGCACATTGGTTTTCTAAGTTTCATTTGCGCTCGGGGTATTATCAGTTGAGGATACAAGATGGGGACATCCAGAAAACGGCCTTTAGTTCAAGATATGGACTGTACAAGTTCACTGTAATGCCATTTGTGCTCACAAATGCCCCTTCCGCCTTCATGAGCCTGATGAACAAGGTATTTGAGCCTTATTTGGACATCTTCGTCATCGTCTTCAACGACGACATCCTAGTCTACTCAAAGACGGAAGAGGAGTATATCGAACACCTGACCTTGGTACTGAAGAAATTGAAGGAGCACGCCTTGTTCGCCAAGTTCAGCAAGTTTGAATTCTGGCTTAAGGAGGTTGCATTCTTGGGCCATGTGATCAGCGGGGCTGGGCTAATGGTGGATTTAGCCAGGGTTTGTGCCGTGAAGGTGTGGTCACCCTTAAAGACGGAGGAGGAGTATATCGAACACCTGACCTTGGTACTGAAGAAATTGAAGGAGCACGCCTTGTTCGCCAAGTTCAGCAAGTTTGAATTCTTGCTTAAGGAGGTTGCATTCTTGGGCCATGTGATCAGCGGGGCTGGGCTAACGGTGGATTTAGCCAGGGTTTGTGCCGTGAAGGTGTGGTCACCCTTAAAGTCAGCGGTCGATGTGGGAAGCTTCCTTGGACTTGTCGTGTACTACCGTAAGTTCATAAAAGGATTCTCAAAAATTGCCCTTCCTCTTACTTCCTTGAGAAAGAAAGGTGTGCCATTTGAGTGGACACCCCAGTGTGAAGCAGCATTCCAAGAGCTGAAGGACAGGCTTATATCTGCACCCATCCTAGCACTTCCGTCTGGGAAGGAAGGATTTCAAGTCTACACCGACGCGTCGTATCAGGGGATGGTAGCGGAATTGATGCAGCACAGACACGTAATTGCTTACGCCTCAAGACAGGTGAAGATGCATGAAATCAATTACCTGGTTCATGATTTGGAATTGGGAGCAGTGGTGTTTGATTTGAAGGTTTGGAGGCACTATCTATACGGCATCCACTGCGAGACCTTTTCAAACCATAAAAACTTAAAGTACGTACATACACAGAAGGAATTGAACTTGAGACAACGGTGGTGGTTAGAGTTTCTGTATGATTATGACTTCACCTTGATTTACCACCCCAGAAAAGCAAACTCAGTGGCCGATGCATTGAGAAGAAAAGTACCGGACTCGAGCCCAGAGTCTCGGTTAATGAGTATGGAGTTAGCTCGGATGCTCGAGGAGATGGAGATTACTTTGGTGTATAAGGTTCCTTCGGAAGAGTATACAGAGTACTTGGCAAACATGAGCATAGTTTACGATATTTGGGACCGAATCCGGGCAGAGCAAGGAAGAGATGTTGCTCTGGCCCCAACAATCAAGTCAATCGAAGATGGGACTACCGACGAGTTGTAACGCCCCCACTCTTCACGTGGCATATAACGGTGGGTCCGGCCGGGGCCCCACGACATATGTCACAGACAAGCGGCGGAATTACTTGTGGAAATCAAAATCTACTCGCATCCTAACTCAATCCATTTTAGCCCAGTATTTTAAGTTAGCATGAACTCAACTCAAAGAATGTACACTACTATATAAACCAAATTTATATATCCAAATCAGGAATGTATACAACGCACACAGACATGGCCTTAAGGCCTTACAAGTTTCTTTTTACACAAACAAGCAGTCGTGCGCAGGGGATCCCGTGCGGGCAACATTCGTCGTGGGCGCGACATTCGTTGTGGGTGCGACATTTTTCGTGGGTGCGACATTTGTCGAGGGGCGACATTTGTCGTGGGGGCGACATGTAAGACCCCCCCTCCCCCTTACCAAGGAGGCTACCGGATCTTATGCCCAGAACCGCCGTCTTACGGTGGCACTAACTCACGGGTTAGTCGACACCGCAACACGCCGATTCTGCCGGCTAGTACGATCATAAACCTGTAGGCCAATATGAGAAATAAGAAGTAAAACTGTGTATAAAATGCCATCAGTCCACAAGTCACAGTACAATCATATATAGAAGAAATGAATAGTACAATAGTCCACAGAATAGTACAGAAGAAAGAGTAAAAAGGGCTTATGCCCAATACATCAAATCTCTCTCTCTCACAAAAAGTAAATGCGGAAGCTATACTAGAACATCAAGACTCGTCCCACCTGAGGACGCACAGTAGTAGTGGTAGCCTGCTGAAGCGGTATCTGCTCCTCATGTCCTGCCTCCTCGACGTGCTGGTGCTCCATCTCCACGGGCTCCTAAAAATAGTTGGTCACCGACCATTAGTCAAAAAGACTAAGTCGTTTCCTCCACACCTCGCCCCGCAGCTCCTAGGCACCGAGCGGGAGGACGAAGCGGAGGACAACAAGGGGTAGCAAAATGGAAGCAGGTGACAATATCTATCTAAAGTGATGCTAAGTAATGAAATTCTACTCTAGCAATGCTAAGTACAGTACAAGTAGTTAGTAAGTAAGTACGGTGCAGTAAAGGAGAATAAAGAAACAACAGTATAAACAAGTAAATAAACTAAACTACCACTAAGCTATCATCACAATCGTACCCTAACTTATATAAGTGCCCATACAAGTATATAAGTTAGGATTTCCAGGAAACATAACTTATCATATAAAAGAGCCCATACTAATTTATATGATAAGGATCTATGGAGCGTATGACCTAATATGAATGAATGATATGATGCAATTTTATGCGCAGGCAAGTGCAACTCACACACAACGACTCTGTGATCACAGACCTTTAGTTCCCACTTTTTGAGAGCTAGCATCACTCTCGGGTACCACCGCTGTGGCTACGGCAGCAGCGGAGCGGGCGTCTCCGCTTCTAGACCGGTATGCACACTACCAAGCCTTAGACCCCTCTCATACGCCTCTGTACACGTCCAAGGTGCACTCTAGAGTCTCGCGTACGTACTTTGCTGACAAACCCGTCAGTCTTGTTGGGTCGGATGTGTGTTATCGGGGGTCGTCCTCCAGACCGCAGTGTAAAACAACCCACTGGCCCCTCTAACTCCCACAACCGCCTGGTGCACCGTACTGCCATCGGTGTGACGAACGGCCAGTACCGCATGCCCCGCCACGATATTTATGCACATGCAAGTAATTCACACCGAGCCTTCCGCTCGCAGGACAAAAACCCGTCCTGAATCCCTCAAACCCAAACCCGGGTGAGAACGCACATTAGTGCCTTTATGTCAATTCCCTCCAACCCTAAACGGGTGAGCATATATCATGAAACTCTCCAACCCAAACACGGGCGAGAAGGTACAACCATGTCCTAACCTATCAAGCTACTCTTGTCTACGGTTTATTATACTTAGAGATTTAAGGTTAATCCCAGGACTGCCCCCGGTATTCCCTGTGAAGGGCTCTCAAGGGGCACTAGGAACTGTGTTGGGATTACGCCCAGCGTTCCCTTTCGCAAGGATACTTATTTTAGTTGATGACTACCCATGTATCCCCCAGCTCTCCTTATTGCTTAAGTATAACCCTAGTGACTTAAGGTGTTACCGGGTACCGACGGTCTTCCGCCGATCCCCCACTCCAGTTGATGACCAAGACTTGCACTTTTGATCCCTCACTAAGACAACTCTACCCACCAGGGTTACTCGTGTTGAACTCTCTCTTATTTCTGCCGATAATCAATCCCCTGGTAATCCCTAAGGCAGGACCTATTTGTGTTATATGCAGACCATGACCTATGACTACCCTAGAAATGTGATCTTCCAAAACTTAAGGCATCTTGCCTCTAAATATTTATCCTAAGGTAATATGGACTAAGGGAACTACCCTAAGGATTCTCACAATTTTTCCTGGCCAAATGGTCATTTAATTAATTCTCTTAATTTAATCGCTCGGCCACTTTACACATGAAGTGATTTAATTAAGCATCCACTGACTTAGGGAATTTTTCCTGAGATGTATATTGACCAGATATTGCTACCTTCAAAATTTCATAATTTTCCTTAAATTATTTATTGTCATTTTCTATTTAATAACAATCCCACATAAATTCCATTTTACACATGAAGTATAAGCATTACATATTCAAAAATTCCAGAAAATTTACAGAGCCTTTAAGACACTAAATTATGGCTATTGGCAGAGATTCATCAAAATTGAATGTAAGATGGCCTATGGGGTTCCATTTTAAGGTATTTACCAAAATGCCATTGTACTAGTTTAACACAAGTAATGTATCCAATAAATTCTGAGAAATTCATGATAAACTAATAACAATATTTTATGACAGTAGAATAAATCCCAAATTTTTCAGAGGTATATATATATCATTTCAAGAATTATCATGATAAGGGTAAAATGGGAAATTTTAGGGTATCTACTCCAAGGTTCTTCAAAACAGAGAAATCATAATTTTCCTAGGTCTAGTGTGATGTAATCTATGCCTTGGTAATGTTGTTTGGATTTGTTCTTGAATAAATCCTATTTTCCAATTTTTAATTCCAAAATAGCTATTTATAAAGTAAATTCCAATAAATGGAATTTTGATTCCAAAAATTACAATATTAATTTGAAGGGTGAAATTTACCCTAATGAACCACTGGAAATAATTTCATGACACTTGTATGTCACCATTGGGCTAAATACACAAATTTGCATTTTTGCTATTTGCACACCAAGCCTTAACATAGGCTAGCACATGCAAGTGGATTCTCCCACATGCAGTGATCCCAAGGTGCTGAAAATTTTATCATGCACCAAAGGTGACTCCACTGACCCACCACCAAAATTTGGGGCCATGGGGAGGAGTAGAACTCCATATATGCCATTAATTTAAATTTTGATATTTTACCAAAAACTATAGGAAAATGTTTTCTAAGAATTCCTAAATTTTGGCAGGAGGTAAGTAAGCCCTAATAATGCATGTGCCCAAAGTTTGGGATCATGGTGACTAACATTGAGACTAGGGCACTCAATATAATTTTTGACCTAGTCTAGGACCAGTCCTAGGAGAAAGGTCCTACAGGGCTGTACCCTACACCAAAATGTATGTTTAGGGTGGCATTTTAAAGGTAAGACCCTAGGCTACAATTTTCATTAAGGGCCTAAGCTCTGGAAATGCCTCTATGAGGCCTAAATTTAACATGCAACAATACTGAATATGTGTGACAGAAATGTTACTATTCATTTATTAATCTGATTTATAATAATAAACGACGCACGAATCTTAAAGCATGAATCGACGGGATCCGTTCATCGTCTACCTCCAGCCAACGGCTGAGATTGAGCCGACCTGGAGCGACTTTGCCGGCGGTTTCCGGCCAGCTGAGGCGTCGCCACCTCCGGCCAATGGTGCCATCACCTTCACGGTGGTGGTGGCTATCATTTCCCGGCGATGGGGCGGCGGGAGACGGCGGCGACGGCGATCCCGAGCGGTTTCAAAAACTTAGAAATTTCTAGATTTTCTCACATGGCATCGGGCTCAATTGAGCCCGATCTCTCGCCTATTTGATCTAAGAGGCTAGTGCGGGTAGAGGTGAAGTGAAACGCACCATAATCGGGGCTTGGCTGCGGGTCAGGCGGCGGTTTGCCGTGGTGGTGGTGCGCCGGCGAGCTCCTCCCCGAAAGTTGCATTCTCCACCGTTCTCCATGTGTAAGTAGTCGAATTCCACTCCTCTGGACCTTCTGAAGCTAATGGAGGGGTCTGTTTGGACTGAGGTGGGCTATAAGTGGAGTTAACTCCAAGGTGAGCTCGGTTTGAGCTTTGGAGGCTTCACCCATGGTGCCATGTGGCTCTCAACTCAGGAATTCTGCTGGAAATGAGGAGGGGAAGTCAGCCACCTGGTTTTGGGCAGCCAAAACCAGCTGGTGGGGTGGCCATGTGGCCATTATTCCCTTCATTCCTCTTTCTCTCTCCTCTTTTCCTAAAAATCTCAATTTTACCCCCTTGCATGTACTCTCTCTCCTGATTTAGGGGGGTAGGGTTGGTCTTGTTCACTTGGGCTGACTTTGGGCCAATTTTAGTGGGCTTGGTCCAAGGGAACTTGACTTGGCCTTCATTTCATTCTTTAGGTCAATTTGTTGACTAAATTGACTTTTAGGGTTGACTGGTCAACTATGGTGGGTGGACTGACCCCACTTGGTGGAAATGGGTCTAGTGGCACCACCCAACTTGGTTTGGGTCAAGGGGGTGCCCCACTTAGGTTAATTTGGCCTATAAGTGTGGGTTTGACCAAATTAAGCCCAAGGTTGACCTTGGTCAACTGGGGTCAAAATGTTGACCCAGTGACATACCCTAGGGTCCACTTAGATTGTTTTTAGGGTTAGAGCAATGTGGTGGGGTCATGGTGTGGCTAGGGTCCTCACTTAGGCTAGTTTGACCTAGTTTGACTATGGTCTTATAGTGGGCCCCACATGGCTACCACCCACTTCCTAGGGTCAAACTTAGTTGATCACCTTAAGTCTCACTCATGCCTAACCCAATCTAAGTTGAGGGGTCCAGAAGTAACATGGGATGTTACAAATTCCAATAAACAAGAAAATAATTTCGTCCCCGAAATTTAAGTTCGGGTCTACGGGGTTTTATTTGCAAGAATCATCAAGAAATTTAAAGACATAACTTAAATATACCTGGTGCGAATAGCTCCGGGTGTTGCTCCAGCATCAGATCCCTCGGCTCCCAAGTGTGCTCCTCCCGTCCATGGTTGGACCACAGCACCTTCACAAGAGGGACCTTCTTCTTCCGCAACACTCGGATGGCTGTATCGTCAATCCGGATCGGCTCCAATCTCACTGATCTGTCAGGCTCTACTGGTCCGGCTGTAGTAGTAATGTGCTGCTCCGGCCGAAGGAGAGCCCTCCGTAAGGAAGAGACATGAAAGACGTCATGTAATGCACCCAACTCCGGTGGCAGCTGCAGTCGGTAAGCCAAGGGGCCGATCCGCTCCAGAATCAGGTATGGCCCCATGTATCGTGGACTGAGCTTCTTGTGCCTCCGCACTCGAGAAACACCGTGTACTGGACGTATCTTCAAGAATACCCTGTCTCCAACCTGGAACTCCACCTTCCGGTGCCGAGCATCAAAATACCTTGCCTGCCTGCTCTGGGCCTCCAGTAGCCGATCCCTGATCAATCGAATCTGAGCCTCAGTGTCCTCTATATAATCAGATCCCAGAGCCCTAGTATCCACATCCTGTACCCATGACAGCGGCGTCCGGCATCTCCTCCCATAAAGCGCCTCGTACGGAGCCATCCTGATGCTAGCCTGGTGGCTGTTATTATACGAGAACTCGATCAATGGTAGCAGCCTCTCCCAAGGCCTCCCCGTATCCAATATGCATAATCTGAGCAGGTCCTCCATGGTCCGGATGGTCCGCTCGGTCTGTCCGTCGGTCTGCGGGTGGAAGGCGGTACTAAAAGTAAGCCGAGATCCCAAGTGAGCATGCACGGCCCTCCACTCGCTCGAAGTGAACCGACCATCACGGTCCGAAACAATAGTCTTGGGGATACCATGATACCTGATGTACTGCTCCACAAATAGTCTCACCAGAACTGCAACTGGGGCATCCTTCCGAACTGGAATAAACCGCGCAACTTTGGTCAATCTGTCCACTATAACCCATATAGAATCATGTCCGGAGTGGGAGCGAGGCAATCCGTGTACAAAGTCCATAGCAATGTCCTCAAACTTCCACTCTGGAACTGGCAGTGGCTGTAGTAAACCTCCTGGGCTCTTGCATTCCGCCTTCACACGCTGGCAGGTCTCGCAATGCGTCACAAAATCCGTGATCTCCCTCTTCATCCCGGGCCAATACATAGATCTCCGCAAATCTGCCCACATCTTGGTGATGCCGGGGTGCACTGAATACCTCGAGCAATGTGCCTCTCGGAGTATGTCATCTCGAATACTGCCCCCTGCTGGTATGTAGATGCGCCCCCGGAACCGAAGAAGATCATCCTGTAGTGTGTAGTCCTCGACCTTGCCCCTCTCTAGGGCACTGAAAATCGGCTGTAACGCAGCATCCAGCCTCTGATGTGCTCGGATGCGCTCCTGTATATCATCGCAGCTGATCACTGAGCTCAAATACTCTCTATATACCACTGGCTCGGTCTCGGACACCACGGTAATGTGCATGTCCTCCATCATCTGAAGCAGCTCTATGGACATCAATCGGGGCTCCGGTCCAGAAGTGCCGGCCCTCCTGCTCAAAGCATCCGCAACCGTGTTCGCTTTTCCCGGATGATAGTGGATCTTGTAATCATAATCACAGAGAAACTCCAGCCACCTCCTCTGTCTCAGGTTTAGGTCCTTCTGAGTATCGATATACTTGAGATTCTTGTGATCTGAGAAGATGTCACAATGAATCCCATATAAGTAATGCCTCCATATCTTCAGGGCGAAAACCACAGCCCCGAGCTCTAGATCATGTACTGGATAGTTATGCTCATGCTTCTTCAACTGTCTCGAAGCATAAGCGATAACGTGTCCATGCTGCATCAAGACTGCACCCATCCCCTGATATGAGGCGTCCGTGTAAATCTGGAATCCTTCGCTCCCGGATGGAAGCGCAAGAATAGGGGATGAGATGAGCCGGTCCTTCAGCTCCTGAAAAGCCATCTCACACCGCTCTGACCAAACAAAATCAGCATCCTTCTTCGTCAAGGACGTGAGGGGGAGTGCTATCCTTGAGAACCCCTCCACGAACTTGCGGTAATAGCCTGCTAGTCCCAAGAAACTGCGGATGTCAGATGCGGTCTTCGGCCGTGGCCAATCCCTCACCGTCTCTATCTTGGCTGGGTCCACTGCTAACCCAGCCCCACTGATCGTGTGCCCCAGGAATGCCACCTCCTGCAACCAGAACTGGCACTTCGAAAATTTTGCGTACATCTGTGCCTCCCTCAACCTCTGCAGGACCTGTGCCAAGTGCTCAGTATGCTCCTCCTGAGTCCGAGAATAAATGAGGATGTCGTCGATGAATACTATCACGAAGCGATCCAAGAAAGGCTCGAAGACACGGTTCATCAGACTCATGAATGCAGCAGGAGCATTCGTGAGCCCAAAAGGCATCACCGTGAATTCGTATAGTCCATAGCGCGAACTGAAAGCCGTCTTCGGTATGTCTTCTTCCCTGATACGGAGCTGATAGTAGCCGGATCGCAGATCTAACTTGGAGAACCAGAATGCTCCCTGTAGCTGGTCAAATAACTCATCTATCCGAGGCAGAGGATAGGTGTTGCGGACCGTCAACCGGTTCAGCTCCCGGTAATCTATACATAGTCGCAGTGATCCGTCCTTCTTCTTCACAAATAGAACGGGTGCTCCCCATGGCGATGAACTAGGCCGTACAAATCCTGACTCGACTAGCTCCTGCAGTTGAGTTCTGAACTCTGCTAACTCTCTAGGAGCCATCCTGTAGGGTGCTCGGGACACCGGCTTCGCTCCCGGCACAAGCTGAATCCTGAAATCCAAGTCTCTAGCAGGCGGTAGCCCGGGCAATTTCTCCGGGAATACGTCGGAGAAATCCCGAACCACCGGAATATCTGAGATAGTCGCCTTTGTCCCCACCATCTCGAAGCAGACAATATAGACTTCTTCACCCTGCTCATGGGCCTTCACAGCCTGTATAGAAGATAATAGTAGGTGGCAGATAGGCTGGATACCTTCAACGATAACATGAGAATCGCCATGTCTCAGCGTGATCCTCCTGGACGGACAATCTATCTGGGCATGGTTCCGATGCAACCAGGCCATGCCCAAGATCAAATCAAAGTCCTGCAGCTTCAAGATAGTCGCCGGCGCCTCAAATGCCTTGCCGCCGATCTCGGCCTCCATATCACAATGTGCAGTGGTCCGCAGTTCCGATCCATCGGGTAGGCGTACCCTCATCTCTAGTCCAGGGAACCTCTCCACGCCTTCGAGTCCGTCGATGAAGGCCTCGGATACGAACGAGTGTGACGCACCCGTGTCGAAAAGAGTATGGGCAGGCTTGCCGCTGATCATGACTATGCCTGAGGTTTGTTTACGTGAAGGTTAATTGTTACCCTAAGGTTCCAGGTACTATATATATATCATTGAAAAAAAATTTAAGAAAACTCAAAATTAACTTCAAGTACCTGTAATGACCTCCTCGGGATTCCTCGGCTCTGTGAGGTCCAAGGCGTAAATCTGTTCCTGCTCGCGTCTCCTGCCATGGTATCCCCGGCCTCGGCCTCGTCCTCGGCCTCGTCCTCGGCCCTGCTGTACTGGGGCCACTGGAGGTGGAGGAGGAGGAGGGGGTTGGAATCGGTGCGGGCACTCCGACCTGATGTGCCCAGGCTGGCGGCATCCATAACAAACCACTTGTCGGTGGCCTCGGTCATCCTGTCTCCTCGGATCATGTATCTGTAGAGGTGGGGGAGCCAAAGCTGGAGGAGGCCCCTGCTCCTGCCTGAAGTTGGGACGACGACGTCCCCCACCCCTCCTGTATCCAATGGTCCTGGCCCTCTGAGAGCCCCTACTGCTCTCACCTGATGTCGATCCATCAAATGGTCTCTTTCCTCCGGCTCGCACCATCAGCTGGTCAGCCTCCAGCTTCTTCGCCATCTCGATGATCTGTCTGGATGTGCCATGAGAAATGAATAACAGAGCCTGCCTCAGATCATCCCTGAGGCCCCGGTAGAACCTCTTCGCATACCTCCTATCGTCGGTGTCCTGAATCCCCGCGAACCTGGCCAAGTGGGAGAACTCCCTCTGGTACTCTATCACAGATCTGGTCCCCTGCTTGAGGTTCAAAAACCTCTCCTCCAAAGCATCCCTGTCCGTAGTAGAGACGAAGTGCTCCAGGAACACATCGCCAAACTCCTCCCAAGAAATCTCTGACAACTCAAAGTCCGCATAAGTAGTCTCCCGGACTGACTTCCACCATCTCTTCGCGTGGGCCTCTAGCACGGAGGTGGCTAGAGGTACTGCCTGGCCGACTGGGCAGCTGATGCCCGCTAAGATCTCGTGTATGGCCTCCAGCCATTCTTCTGTCTTCACTGCATCCTCTGTCCCACGGTACGTCGGTGGGGACAGGCTCTTGAATGCACTCAGCCAGCTCGACCCCGGATTTGGCTGTGGAGCCGGGACTTGCTGGGCTCTAAAGGCATCCAAAATCGCCGTCAGGGTCTGCCCCATCTCCGTATGTAGGAATGGAGTGGCAGCTGGAGGGGGAGGAGCCACATTTTGCGGCGCTGCGACCTGTGGAGGTTGCATAAAGGTAAGGTTAGAGCAAAATTGGCCTAACAAGTTGTACTTTGTGGACCATTTCTGTGACTTTTGTACATGGGCACACCACTGCTTCCGCTGCATAGTTTGTCCGCAAACTAATGCTGGGGCGGGGGTGGTCCCATGTTGTGGACTTCTTTCTCATATGATCGTTGTTCGAGTGATACCAGTTTGTAAGACCCCCCCTCCCCCTTACCAAGGAGGCTACCGGATCTTATGCCCAGAACCGCCGTCTTACGGTGGCACTAACTCACAGGTTAGTCGACACCGCAACACGCCGATTCTGCCGGCTAGTACGATCATAAACCTGTAGACCAATATGAGAAATAAGAAGTAAAACTGTGTATAAAATGCCATCAGTCCACAAGTCACAGTACAATCATATATAGAAGAAATGAATAGTACAATAGTCCACAGAATAGTACAGAAGAAAGAGTAAAAAGGGCTTATGCCCAATACATCAAATCTCTCTCTCTCACAAAAAGTAAATGCGGAAGCTATACTAGAACATCAAGACTCGTCCCACCTGAGGACGCACAGTAGTAGTGGTAGCCTGCTGAAGCGGTATCTGCTCCTCATGTCCTGCCTCCTCGACGTGCTGGTGCTCCATCTCCACGGGCTCCTAAAAATAGTTGGTCACCGACCATTAGTCAAAAAGACTAAGTCGTTTCCTCCACACCTCGCCCCGCAGCTCCTAGGCACCGAGCGGGAGGACGAAGCGGAGGACAACAAGGGGTAGCAAAATGGAAGCAGGTGACAATATCTATCTAAAGTGATGCTAAGTAATGAAATTCTACTCTAGCAATGCTAAGTACAGTACAAGTAGTTAGTAAGTAAGTACGGTGCAGTAAAGGAGAATAAAGAAACAACAGTATAAACAAGTAAATAAACTAAACTACCACTAAGCTATCATCACAATCGTACCCTAACTTATATAAGTGCCCATACAAGTATATAAGTTAGGATTTCCAGGAAACATAACTTATCATATAAAAG
This sequence comes from Platanthera guangdongensis, assembly GCA_039583875.1. Taxonomy (NCBI): domain Eukaryota; kingdom Viridiplantae; phylum Streptophyta; class Magnoliopsida; order Asparagales; family Orchidaceae; genus Platanthera; species Platanthera guangdongensis. The sequence goes on along the minus strand of CM077151.1, from coordinate 131,480,044 downwards.
AGCCCATACTAATTTATATGATAAGGATCTATGGAGCGTATGACCTAATATGAATGAATGATATGATGCAATTTTATGCGCAGGCAAGTGCAACTCACACACAACGACTCTGTGATCACAGACCTTTAGTTCCCACTTTTTGAGAGCTAGCATCACTCTCGGGTACCACCGCTGTGGCTACGGCAGCAGCGGAGCGGGCGTCTCCGCTTCTAGACCGGTATGCACACTACCAAGCCTTAGACCCCTCTCATACGCCTCTGTACACGTCCAAGGTGCACTCTAGAGTCTCGCGTACGTACTTTGCTGACAAACCCGTCAGTCTTGTTGGGTCGGATGTGTGTTATCGGGGGTCGTCCTCCAGACCGCAGTGTAAAACAACCCACTGGCCCCTCTAACTCCCACAACCGCCTGGTGCACCGTACTGCCATCGGTGTGACGAACGGCCAGTACCGCATGCCCCGCCACGATATTTATGCACATGCAAGTAATTCACACCGAGCCTTCCGCTCGCAGGACAAAAACCCGTCCTGAATCCCTCAAACCCAAACCCGGGTGAGAACGCACATTAGTGCCTTTATGTCAATTCCCTCCAACCCTAAACGGGTGAGCATATATCATGAAACTCTCCAACCCAAACACGGGCGAGAAGGTACAACCATGTCCTAACCTATCAAGCTACTCTTGTCTACGGTTTATTATACTTAGAGATTTAAGGTTAATCCCAGGACTGCCCCCGGTATTCCCTGTGAAGGGCTCTCAAGGGGCACTAGGAACTGTGTTGGGATTACGCCCAGCGTTCCCTTTCGCAAGGATACTTATTTTAGTTGATGACTACCCATGTATCCCCCAGCTCTCCTTATTGCTTAAGTATAACCCTAGTGACTTAAGGTGTTACCGGGTACCGACGGTCTTCCGCCGATCCCCCACTCCAGTTGATGACCAAGACTTGCACTTTTGATCCCTCACTAAGACAACTCTACCCACCAGGGTTACTCGTGTTGAACTCTCTCTTATTTCTGCCGATAATCAATCCCCTGGTAATCCCTAAGGCAGGACCTATTTGTGTTATATGCAGACCATGACCTATGACTACCCTAGAAATGTGATCTTCCAAAACTTAAGGCATCTTGCCTCTAAATATTTATCCTAAGGTAATATGGACTAAGGGAACTACCCTAAGGATTCTCACAATTTTTCCTGGCCAAATGGTCATTTAATTAATTCTCTTAATTTAATCGCTCGGCCACTTTACACATGAAGTGATTTAATTAAGCATCCACTGACTTAGGGAATTTTTCCTGAGATGTATATTGACCAGATATTGCTACCTTCAAAATTTCATAATTTTCCTTAAATTATTTATTGTCATTTTCTATTTAATAACAATCCCACATAAATTCCATTTTACACATGAAGTATAAGCATTACATATTCAAAAATTCCAGAAAATTTACAGAGCCTTTAAGACACTAAATTATGGCTATTGGCAGAGATTCATCAAAATTGAATGTAAGATGGCCTATGGGGTTCCATTTTAAGGTATTTACCAAAATGCCATTGTACTAGTTTAACACAAGTAATGTATCCAATAAATTCTGAGAAATTCATGATAAACTAATAACAATATTTTATGACAGTAGAATAAATCCCAAATTTTTCAGAGGTATATATATATCATTTCAAGAATTATCATGATAAGGGTAAAATGGGAAATTTTAGGGTATCTACTCCAAGGTTCTTCAAAACAGAGAAATCATAATTTTCCTAGGTCTAGTGTGATGTAATCTATGCCTTGGTAATGTTGTTTGGATTTGTTCTTGAATAAATCCTATTTTCCAATTTTTAATTCCAAAATAGCTATTTATAAAGTAAATTCCAATAAATGGAATTTTGATTCCAAAAATTACAATATTAATTTGAAGGGTGAAATTTACCCTAATGAACCACTGGAAATAATTTCATGACACTTGTATGTCACCATTGGGCTAAATACACAAATTTGCATTTTTGCTATTTGCACACCAAGCCTTAACATAGGCTAGCACATGCAAGTGGATTCTCCCACATGCAGTGATCCCAAGGTGCTGAAAATTTTATCATGCACCAAAGGTGACTCCACTGACCCACCACCAAAATTTGGGGCCATGGGGAGGAGTAGAACTCCATATATGCCATTAATTTAAATTTTGATATTTTACCAAAAACTATAGGAAAATGTTTTCTAAGAATTCCTAAATTTTGGCAGGAGGTAAGTAAGCCCTAATAATGCATGTGCCCAAAGTTTGGGATCATGGTGACTAACATTGAGACTAGGGCACTCAATATAATTTTTGACCTAGTCTAGGACCAGTCCTAGGAGAAAGGTCCTACAGGGCTGTACCCTACACCAAAATGTATGTTTAGGGTGGCATTTTAAAGGTAAGACCCTAGGCTACAATTTTCATTAAGGGCCTAAGCTCTGGAAATGCCTCTATGAGGCCTAAATTTAACATGCAACAATACTGAATATGTGTGACAGAAATGTTACTATTCATTTATTAATCTGATTTATAATAATAAACGGCGCACGAATCTTAAAGCATGAATCGACGGGATCCGTTCATCGTCTACCTCCAGCCAACGGCTGAGATTGAGCCGACCTGGAGCGACTTTGCCGGCGGTTTCCGGCCAGCTGAGGCGTCGCCACCTCCGGCCAATGGTGCCATCACCTTCACGGTGGTGGTGGCTATCATTTCCCGGCGATGGGGCGGCGGGAGACGGCGGCGACGGCGATCCCGAGCGGTTTCAAAAACTTAGAAATTTCTAGATTTTCTCACATGGCATCGGGCTCAATTGAGCCCGATCTCTCGCCTATTTGATCTAAGAGGCTAGTGCGGGTAGAGGTGAAGTGAAACGCACCATAATCGGGGCTTGGCTGCGGGTCAGGCGGCGGTTTGCCGTGGTGGTGGTGCGCCGGCGAGCTCCTCCCCGAAAGTTGCATTCTCCACCGTTCTCCATGTGTAAGTAGTCGAATTCCACTCCTCTGGACCTTCTGAAGCTAATGGAGGGGTCTGTTTGGACTGAGGTGGGCTATAAGTGGAGTTAACTCCAAGGTGAGCTCGGTTTGAGCTTTGGAGGCTTCACCCATGGTGCCATGTGGCTCTCAACTCAGGAATTCTGCTGGAAATGAGGAGGGGAAGTCAGCCACCTGGTTTTGGGCAGCCAAAACCAGCTGGTGGGGTGGCCATGTGGCCATTATTCCCTTCATTCCTCTTTCTCTCTCCTCTTTTCCTAAAAATCTCAATTTTACCCCCTTGCATGTACTCTCTCTCCTGATTTAGGGGGTAGGGTTGGTCTTGTTCACTTGGGCTGACTTTGGGCCAATTTTAGTGGGCTTGGTCCAAGGGAACTTGACTTGGCCTTCATTTCATTCTTTAGGTCAATTTGTTGACTAAATTGACTTTTAGGGTTGACTGGTCAACTATGGTGGGTGGACTGACCCCACTTGGTGGAAATGGGTCTAGTGGCACCACCCAACTTGGTTTGGGTCAAGGGGGTGCCCCACTTAGGTTAATTTGGCCTATAAGTGTGGGTTTGACCAAATTAAGCCCAAGGTTGACCTTGGTCAACTGGGGTCAAAATGTTGACCCAGTGACATACCCTAGGGTCCACTTAGATTGTTTTTAGGGTTAGAGCAATGTGGTGGGGTCATGGTGTGGCTAGGGTCCTCACTTAGGCTAGTTTGACCTAGTTTGACTATGGTCTTATAGTGGGCCCCACATGGCTACCACCCACTTCCTAGGGTCAAACTTAGTTGATCACCTTAAGTCTCACTCATGCCTAACCCAATCTAAGTTGAGGGGTCCAGAAGTAACATGGGATGTTACACGACAAATGTCGCTCCATGACATTTAGAGGGGGCTACATTTGTCGTGGGGGCGACAAATGTTGCCCCATGACATTTGTCGTGGGGGCGTCATTTTTCATGGTGGCGACATTCGTCGTGGGGGAGACATTGGTCGGGGCGGCGACATTGTTTGGGGGGCGGCGACATTGGTCGGGGGCGACGACATTGGTCAGGGGTGACGACATTGGTCCGTGGCGACAGCATTGATCAAGGGAGGTGACATCATTCGGGAGCGATGACATTGGTTGGGGCGGCGACAATGGTCGGGGGCGGCGACATTGATCGTGGGAGGCGACATTTAGTCGTGATTTGGGACATCAGTCGTGGGCAGCACATTGGTCGTGTGGACGGGGGCAATGCTGAAGTTTTCCTACTACTGCAAACTTGCATATTCAATCACATTTTGTAAAAGTTTTTTTGGAGGCCAGTTTCTTCAACTATTATTAATTTCAGCTGACTAAAGAAAGAATAGCTTGGTGCCTATATTTAAGCAAAATCAATGAAGCAATATAAAATAGTTACATATCATAATATTAGGAAAAATACATTAATTGCATAGAATCAAGTATAAAAAAACAAATTTGAAGTAGGAGTGAAGCAGGCCCGAGGGCATGTACTTGAAGAGGAAGCAATATCAAGATGCCCCCAAAAGATGTGGCCTTGTGTGACCACTCTGTTGGATGCAGCTAATACCTAACCTCACAGCCTATGTAAAAAACTTAAGAAGATGCAAAAATAGAATGGGCAACTAAGAAACGCAATCAGCAGGAGCAACTGGGAAAATACAGTGGGAGGAGAGGATGATACCTGTGGAAATAGATCAATTGGTTCTCGAGGAAGAACAAAAGAGATCAATATCTTCTCATCTTTGTTGATCAATGCCTAAACTCAAAAGGTATAAAAAAAGAAAATAAAGTAAGCTTTTAAAAATGAAACATCAATCAATCGACATATAAACATGGAGAGAAAAATTTTAAGACCTATAGATCTGATAATAATTTGTGAAAAAATCTCCTCAAGTTTAAAGATCTTATTTGAAGCTTCTGCTACACTTCTCTTTTTTACCTGGTAGATAAATATGAGTAGCAATGTATAAACCCCCCAAAAGTTATTAATATTACATATCATACTGCCACTAAATGAATTATGCGTAGCACAACACATCAAGGAAATGTAAACATGTTCAAACATGAGTGCAAGGAAATCTTCATTCAAGATCACCAGAGGTGAGCTAATAATAGATAACATGATGATAATTCAGTGAGTTTGCAATAATTTGTTGACAACCACAAATCAAAAGTAGTAATGTACTTGCAGAGAAAATTTTCATCTCCGTAAATATTTATTTCTAAACTCATTAGCTTTTAACAAAGCAAAATCTTATTTATTGCCACTTGATAACACAACCATGCAACTGACATGCAGAAAAATCTGTCAATAATTTAAACTAATTTGTAGTGGGGAGGCAAGCTGCATGTGTTGATGTACGAAAACGGACAGGGAGTCGGGCACCACCAGCTAACGGTTCGAGCATCGGGGAAAGAAGGGGAAAGAGGAGACAGTCGAGTAGTCAGTTACTAGCGGTCATAGCTAAAGAACAGAAAAAGAGGCTGCTGGCAACGACAACAGCAGAGTTCGCCTGCCGTGGCTTAAATGCCACTCCTGCGACGGGCTTTCCTTTATTTAAGGAGAGAAACAGTTACACGAAGGGGAAAAAGAGGAAGCCGACCGGACTGCAAGCCGCAAAACACTCGACTTGAGACTGCAGCTCTTAACAGGTGAGCTCCTGGATACAAGTCAGCGTGTCTTTGGGAGTGCACCCTCCCCCTATTTATAGGCTCGGGGGTCTGCCCAAGCGGGCAGGGCTAAAATTACCGCCTGCCCGTGGTACAGGAGAACCGGGCAGAGGTGAGGGGAATCAAATGAGCAAAAAACGAGAAAGGAGGGAAGCCGCGCGGCCTGGCCGATTCCTCCTGGCGAGCTGACGGGCTGGACCCTGGGCCTTGTCCCTGAGCAGGTCCGGCACTGGCGGCGGGCTGACATGGAGACCTCCCGGCTTCGGAGTTGACTAGATGGGTTGATCTGAAATGCGGCTAGCCGGAGAGGCCGCCCAACCTTGGGTGACGGCCGACTTGGGAGACGTGGCGGCTAGAAAGACCAGGCCGCCCGGCCTGGAAAGCTGCGCGAACAGGTCGCGGATTCCAGGCTTAACATAATCCCCGCACATTTTTAAGTTTCCAAAAAACTTCGAAAATGTAGAACTAAGCCGGAGACCGCGACTGCCTTATCGCGCAGCTAAGTCTATAAAATCCCCTAGACCTTGACATTCTTCAAGATTTCTGCCAAGCTACGGGTCGCTACTCGCCACTTGCGGTTAGAATTTTGCAAGCCGACATGATCTTTCCCAATATGGATGTCACGTCGTCTATGCTAGCCCGCGACATGAAGCCTACTGAAAATAAGAATAGCCGGAGCGAGAAACAGGATGACTCTGACCGACAGCCTGCGAAGAAGATTGGGAAGCCGGTTGCTCCAGCGGCCTCTGGATCTGAAAAGAGGCCAACACAGACCGTCGGCGAATCATCGCAGGCCGCAATAGATCAAAAAGCGGTTTCGAAGATGACCGCGCCATAAACCGGAACTGCCAAATCCTTTGATATGACTTTCTCTCCATCAGGCGAACAACACTTAAAAATTGGTGAGACGGAGGAGAAAAGTGTTGAATCTGGAAAGCCGACCGAATTGCTGGCTAAGGTCGACCTAATCGTTGTGGACGACAACGAGCCGGAGAAGGCGCTGGAGACCGGGCGGACTTTGGCTGAACAGAACAAACAGACTGAAATGGTGTTCGGCTCCTTGAAGCGGCAAAAGAAAAGGAGCGAGAACCTTGATGAAAGGATGAAGAGGAAGATGAGGAAGTTGCAGGCCGGAAACCGGAATATTTCCATAAAGACCGACGCGGATAGTCTTCAACATAGGCCGCACGAGAAGGAGGTACCCGAGAGTCCGTCCATACCAGCATTCAAGCCGAACGAGCCGGAGGATGAATCTGCGGCTAGCGAGTCGCTTAGCGAACTCCTCAAAGGCATGGAGACCCTCTAGCAGCAGGATGCGCTATTGGCGACTCCAGCGGCCTCTAAGGAGGTTGACTGTCCTGAAGTCCAGGTCATTGGAGAAAAGCCTGGTGATCCGGCTTCCGCGGCTTCTGAAGGAGCCGAGAAACTGAAGCTTCGAGAGAAAATGGAGGAGATGAAGAAGCTGATCGCCGAGAAGCCGGTGGCGACCTCACTTCCATTGCTGCAAGGTAAACACAGGGAAGTTAAGCGAATTGTTAACTTCTACAAGCCGCAGTCAAGGAAGAAGGGGGCAAACATAATATTAAATCCGCCGGCCAGCTTTTTCCTGACCACAACCCAACTGAAAAGCCGAGCTAAAGAAACCGAGCGACTATGGAAAGAAAAGCTAAAGAGGATAGATCCTGAATGATTCAGGCGGCCAGTGTTTAAAAACCATACCGCGGCCTCTAAAGGAGATAAAAATCAAACCGGCGGTCTTATAGTACCGATTCCCTTGCTAGAAAGTCGCAATTATCCGGCTGAACCTGACTGCGGTTTATCTTCTGCAGGTGAACCGGAGACCCGATGAAACCGGGCGACTTGACATCATTTATGTCTATGCTGCTGCCGCCTCCGCCTCCGCCAAGTGTTTGCGAGAAAGAGATGGCCGACTTCCAGAAGGAGGTTGGTACAATGCAGGCGGCTTTGGACACGCTCACCGAAACCCTGTGGATTAGGGACGAAGAGAACGGGTTGCCCAGGATGCCGCTGAGAAAAGGATCCAAGAGTTGCAAACCATCCTGGAGCAAGAGACCACAAGGCTGCAAACCGCGCTTGAGCAGGAGACCATAAAGTTGAAGTCTGAGCTGCAGACCGCGATGGAGGCTGCTGAGACGAAGATTGCAGAGATGCAGGTCGCCTTGGAGTAGGAGAGGGCAGAGAAGTATTTGCTTACGGCCGGGCGGCTAGATGGAGAAAGAGAAGAGGTTCCACATGTTGAGGACGGCGAAAACCAAGAGTTGCCAGCGGAGACCAATGGAGAACAGCGGACTGCACTGCCGACCTTTGGAAAACTACCGGCTACTGGCCGTCCGGCCTCCGGTGAGACTTCAAATCCATCGGAGGTCGCGGCGCCCAGGCAGGCCGCAGCTTCAAGCGGGCTGGGGATTCAGGCGATCCCAATGATCCCATTTGTGATCGTAGAACACGACACTGTGCTGGTTCATCGGTCTTAGCACTCGCTTCATAATCTGGTTAGCCAGGTGTACGTCGCGATTGTGCAAACCGGTGAACAGGTCGCGCGGATAGGACGGGAAAACAGAACGGCAACAAGCAAGGCTGAGCGACTTGAGTGATTTAAGCCGCGCGAACAATTGAATATTATGTTGTAATATATATTTTTCTGCTGGATGTTGGACAATTTGGTTCATGTAAACTGTTATATTTTTAATTATGCTGCGAACTGTTTGTTGCATATGCGGTTTGTATTTATGATCTCCATACCTGTGTTTTGTTCTGAAAAAATCTAAGTATAGGAAAGTAGCCGCGCGGTCTGGCGATCAGATCGCCGGCTTGAAACATTTATATCCACTGTGATTTTCCATGAAATTATTCTAAGTGCAGGGATACAACCGTGCGGACTGACGAACTGAACTGCGGCTTGGTCGCTGCACTGATCCGTATTTCCTGCAGGTTTAGGTCGCGCGGCGTGACGCCTAGCCGCGATTTGACGTTGAGTACTATACCTCCATTGGTTTTCTATAAATAGTGCTGGCCCCGGAGATTTCATGGCAAGATAGAAAAGATGCGGGCTAAGTCCAAGTCGTTGCGGTCTGACAAGGCCTCTGCGGTTAGGACTGACGCTGCCTCCGCATTCCACTCAGCTGACCATAAAGAATGCCGGCTTACAAAAGCCGAGCTGGACGAGTTTGTAGAGAAACACATGCAGGGAAGCCAGCTGGTCGCGCGGCTTCCACTGCAGGACGAGCGGATTAACACATCAAACGCAAATCAGATCGCCATCCCAATCGACCACTTCGACTGCGGATTCTGTTTTCCGGTCTTGATGGAGGCCGTGGCGGTCTTTGACCATTATGGAGTTGTGCCAGGACAACTGCCACCGAACGCGATAGACGCCATATATAGCTTCATCTCCTACTTAAGATCGGAAAGAGTCCGATTTTCCATGAGGCTGTTCCGGGAATGCTTCTCGGTGTGGTCTATCCCGGACTTCGGGACAAAGATCTTCCGGGGGCATTTGTACTTCAGCTGCAGGGGGCTGAAGATCGTCAACCTAGTGAATAAGATTGCCAACTGGTCGGTGAGGTTTCTCATCTTCGAGGGAAACCTCGGGTTACTGCCAGTCAACCCGTAAATCCGCGAAGAGGCCGTTTTCGGCAGCGGCGGCTTGGCCGGCGTGGAGAAGGAAATCTACACCTTCTTCAATGGGGAGCGGCTTGATGTAAACCATTATATCCCGCTGCTGCCGTCCTTAGAAGGGATTGAAGCAGAAGGTAGTAAGCTCCAAACCGGCTGAACTGAACTCTTAGCCGCGCGGCCTGTGAACTAACTTTGTCTTTGTCTTTGCAGCTACTGTGGCGGTCCCACAGAACAAGCTGCTGATGCATGGCGGCCTGACTCTCACCCAACGAGAGAAGCGAGCCAGGCGGGCCAAGCCGACGCGGGCTGTGGAGGAGGAGGAGTCGGCCTCCTCTGGCGAATTTATGCTGCAGGGAACGGGCAGCGGACTGAAGGTTGTCCATGGCAACCCGGCTATGCTGTGGAGTCCGGACGGCGAGTTCGTGATGATCTCCACCGCCCTCCCTTACTGGGGGAGAGAAGAAGTAACCCGCCATGCGAGCGTGGTTGGCGGCGCGCTGTATGGCAAGCGCAACCTGAAGGCGATGCGCAAAGTTCCAGCAGACGACCTGTCACGGCTAGCCGCGCAAGTCGGAGCGAGGAGCTTCGTGGCAAGCCACTTCATGGGCCATGCCTACAAGCAGTTAATGAAAGAGAGGAGCAGCCTGGAGGGGCAGTTAAAAGAACAAGTGGAAGAAAACAAGCGACTGAAAGAAAAGGAGGCGGTAAGTCATTACTGATACTCGTGCAGTTAGCATTATGAGACCGCACGACTTACCTTTACTTCTTTTGCAGGCAATGTATGACCCGACCAACCCCACCTTCCAAGACAACGTCTTCCCGCAGGTCATCCAAGGGATCGACGGGGCTCTTAACCGCCTCCGAGACCTTGGCGGCTTAGCGACCGGCTTCACCGACTTCACCAGTGCCGACATCTATCCCACCCTGAAAGAGGAGGTGGCCGCCGTCTACAGGGCGATCATGGGTAAAGGCAAGGTCGGTGAGGAAAATGGCGAAGAGGAAGAAGACGACGAGGAAGAGGGCGGCCAGGAAAGCCGGAGTGGAGGCGCGTCGTCCGAGTCCTGTGGTCAAGCATCCGAGACCACGCGGACAGATTCGGCGACTTCTAGCGGTTTTGGCGGCTCGACGACTATCATCAGCGGGTACTCTGAATCCTCCGTTGACATCGATGGTGACGGTGATTCACGTTCCCCTGCGGCTAAAAATCTCAAGCCGTCCGATTAGAACCTTTTAATTCTTTACTTGTATTTTTATCTTTTTGGAAAATCGGTGGTATTGTTTTTGTAAACAGCGCGATTAACATTTTGTATCATTTAATGAAATAGAAATGAAGGACAAGTTCACCTTTGACGTCTCTTACTTTACATCTCACTTTTATTACTTGTTTGAGTCCGCGCGGTCTCAGTATAACTTCTGATTTAACGGATTGTTAGCATATATACCGGTCTGAGGTCATACCACGACTTTATAGAAGCTACCCGCAAGAGAGATAGATATCCTTGTGACTTATCTCAGAATATACATCGACTATAAGCCGCGTGGCTAACGGTTTAAACCGTCATTTGCCTCGATGAAGTACACAAAGTTATCCGCTAGGAAGAGGGAAATGATCACGCCTTACTTGTACATAAACTACGAACAATAAGCCGCGCGGCTACCCGTCTTAGTCGCCAAAAACCATGACATTGAAGTATAAGATAGCGGCTAGGGCGGACTCTGATACAAATTGCCCTTTTAATGAAAGGGAGAAGAATAAATCAACATTCTGCAGCTTCTGATAATACAGGTCGGCAATAGGCACATGGAAGCCAAATAAGTTTATGATGGCAGGTCGCGGAGCGACTAGTATAATTGAAACCATATAAGTCGGCGGACTAAGATCGAGAATTAACTGCCAGAAATAGGTCGACTGACTTCAAGAGTATATGAATAATAAACCGGCAATGGGCACATGGAAGCCTCATAATTTAAGCCGGAATATGTAATCGGGCGGCCTGTGTATTGAATGATATAAATTGGCACAGGCCGCTTAATAAAGCCGCGAGATAACGGTGAGGCTCGTGTTGTCCTGCAAGAATAGATGGAGCTATCCTCTTATGTGTCGATGTGGGCAGGTGCGTGCGGCAGTACTTTCCTCACAAGGAACACATAAGCGGGATTGAAATTCTTAATATCCGCGACAGATGTCAAGCGGGACAAGTACGCAATGTCTGCGACGAAGGTCAAGCGGGACAAGTACGTAATGTCTGCGACTGAGGTCAAGCGGAATTTCCACTACACATCTGCGACTGTTGTCAAGCGGGATGTGAAGGGCTTAAGAATTCCAAGGGGGCCTTTCGACCCTACATGTATGCATGTTAGCATTATAATTAAAGCTAAGTAAAATGCTTTAAATGAAAGGTAACCCTTGTTTGATGTTAAGGATGTGGCAAAAGGATATATGTTCGAAGTTTGACTATGCCCCATTAATACCAATTGATAAGGGGACTTTATATATTATTCTGATCATAAGCACTTTTATCATATAGAGAAAAAGAAATCCCTTCTTGAACTACTGAGTAAGCCATGGAAGAATGCCTTAGAAAACTACTGAATGACAAATTCTTGCAACTTTCCAGCTCTTGCAAGTTGATTAGCTAATTCTCGGAGAGCTATGCAGCCTTCTGCTAGATGACCAATATCTTTATGATAGTTGCAAAAAAGCTCCTCGTGCCGATATTTAATTTTCGATTTCAAACGTCGAGGCTTTTTGAACTCAGACATTCCTTGAATGATTATTAGAAGATCTTCAATAGGAATTTTGAATTTAACATACTTATCTGAACCTTTTTTACACTTTGGAGTTCTATCCTGAGGAAGAGGAGGAGATTTGCAATATTTAACTTGCGAAACATTTTGAGAAGAAATGAGTTGATGATCACCAGAAGTCCCTTGAGATTGTTTAGCCATTTGATTCAGAAACAAGATATAACCTATATTCGCTTCTTCCCCTATTATGAATTTATTAACGGTATCAATAAGATCTCCATAAGTCTTGGGGTACTTTGTGGTGAGCTTAAACTTCAAAGGGCCTTCTCGAAGTGCATTTATGAAAGCATGCAAGTAATAATCTTGATGGACATTATAGACATCCAAAACTTCCTTTTGGAATCGGTCAACGAAATCCGGATTCGACTCGTCAACTCCTTGCTTGATTCGGAAGAGAGCTCCAACGTCTCTTCTTCGCTTCCTGTAAATAGTGAATCTTGAAATAAATTGACTTCGAAGATCTTTAAAACGGGTTACCGATCTAGGTGGAAGACTATAAAACCATTCTCTTGCAATATCGCCAGAAGATATAATAAAGAGTTTGCATTTTACTCCATTTGACACGTTTCTTAGTGAAAGGGCTGATTCAAAGGCTTGCAAATGAGAGAACAGATCATCACATCCAGAATACTCCGGGAGACGCGGCACTCTGAAATCATCGGAAACAGTATCCCACCGAATACGATCAATGAATGGAGAAGGGGCCTCTTCTTCTTCCTTATAAGGAGGTTCATTTGCAATAGACTTTGGTGCATGCTCAACACAATTCTTAGAAAATTTGTTATCATTGCCAAGGAACTCATTATTAAAATATGAACAATCCTGCACTTCTGAGAAATCTGTAGTAGTTGCCACGAAACTAGATTCAATTTGTCCATTTGCAGGATTCATCTTGAAAAGAAGAAGATAACCAAAATTTTCTCAGAGACCGCCGACTAGTCACGGCTTGAACTAGCGGCTAGACGGCGCAACAAGCTGACAAGAAGACCGGCGAAAAAGCGAGCGGGTAGAAAGGAAGGTTCTACAGTGATGGAGGCGGGCTGAAAGCCTTAGCCGGCGAAGCTGCGGCTTGCTCGACAGGCCGCCGAGCTCTAGAAGCTAGAGCGGTCTGACCAACTAGACCGCTGATTTCATCGACTAATCGAGATCTGAAGGCCGCATGTTAACTGTTGATGCACGAAAACGGATAGGGAGTCGGGCACCACCAGCTAACGGTTCGAGCACCGGGGGAAAGAAGGGGAAAGAGGAGACTATCGAGTAGTCGGTTACTAGAGGTCGTAGCTAAAGAACAGAAAAAGAGGCCGCTGGCAGCGGCAACAGCAGAGTTCGCCCGCCGCGGCTTAAATGCCACTCCTGCAACGGGCTTTCCTTTATTTAAGGAGAGAAACAGTTACACGAAGGGGAAAAATATTAAGCCGACCGGACTGCAAGCCGCAAAACACTAGACTTGAGACCGCAGCTCTTAACAGGCGAGCTCCTGGATATAAGTCAGCGTGTCTTGGGGAGTGCACCCTCCCCCTATTTATAGGCTCGAGGGCCTGCCCAAGCGGGCAGGGCTAAAATTACCGGCTGCCCGGGGTACAGGAGAATCAGGCAGAGGTGAGGGGAAGCAAATGAGCAGAAAATGAGAAAGGAGGGAAGCCGCGCGGCCTGGCGGATTCCTCCTGGCGAGCTGACGGGCTGGACCCTGGGCCTTGTCGCTGAGCAGGGCCGGTGCTGGCGGCGGGCTGACATGGAGACCGCCCGGCTTCGGAGTTGACTAGACGGTTTGATCTGAAATGCGGCTAGCCGGAGAGGCCGCCCGACCTCGGGTGACGGCCGACTTGGGAGACGTGGCGGCTAGAAAGACCAGGCCGCCCGGTCTGGAAAGCTGCGCGAACAGGTCGCGGATTCCGGGCTTAACAACATGGATGCTGAATCAAATATACAACAATCATGAATAATTTTTTAAATACCCATCAACTAGTATATTTGAAAATCCTTTGATTTATTTTGGGACTTAATATGAGTTTAGTACAGTTTGTTCAAACAACTAACAATTTGTTCAGAAGTTAATCTCCCATGATCCCCACCACCATGAAAAACTGAAATCTGCCCCAGTATATGAAGAATATTAGGGTCACCACCATTAAAAGCTTTAAAGAAAAGAGTAAAACCAATTTCAACTTTGTGCTTTGAAGAATATTTGTTGAAAATATGTCCTTCTCTACTCTCAAAAAAGAATGGAATTAGTGGAAAATCTAATGTAAATATTCTTATTCTGAATAAATGAAAATGAAGAATGTAAATGTATGCTAATGCAGAGGAAAACTGGAGATGGAAGTACCTGAAGCTGTTGGAATTTTGATGGAAGATGGTTGCTCTGTGCGTGCGATGTAAGGGCAAAATTTGTACAGGGACAGCCACATGTGTCGATGCAAAGGTGAGTCGACGCAGTGGTAAGGCAAGCTGCTGCTGAGGGTAAGGCGAGGTGCGTACATGTGTGTCGATGCTTGGAAGGAAGATGTCGAGAAGTGAAAACTAAACTCAAGAAATACTTTTGAGTGAAACATCCCCAAAGCTACTCCAAGGATTTAGAGGGCTTCTCTATTGGAATTCCATTCGCTCAGAATTTTGCTTTAATCAAGATTCACCTACAAAAAATGAAGAAAATAGAATACTTGCCTCCCCCTGAACGGTATTCTAATGCACTTCTCATGTAAGGAAGAACAGAGCTAATCTTCAAAGTAGCCCTAACATTTGGGATATTTGAAATTAGAAAAAATGAACAAATTAAGTAGACGAGGATGGGAAAAGCAGGCTTGGTTGCTGAGCTCACCATCTACAGTATTCGAGCATGGGTCGTGATCTTAGGGGAGAACACATCCACGTGTAGAATTAGAACCTAGTGGCGTTCAAATTTCTAGGGAGAAGACGAATCGATCTTTGGAAGCATGGAACATCTTGAGATCCACTGATCTCAGGATATTACTGCACCGTTATTGACTTAGGCCATTCGAATGGAAGAAGATCAGTGCGAAGGAAGCGATTAAGAGAAGATGGAATCAGATTTGTTGATACCTTGAGAAGGAGCAGTAGGAGGAAGGGAAGGAGTAGACTTGTAGGTGGATCTGAGGAGGTATATCCTACTTCTTTCGGCAGAGGCTCTATCGAGCAGAGATATTACTGCTTTTGGCTGTATCTAGTGGTGTGGGAGTTGACTTGCCAGGATGATAGAAGTATAAAGTTATTCATATTTTCCCCATCTAGAGGAGATGACGGTGGTTGATTGAAGGATTTGAGATTTTTTGCTTTTGGCGGGGCTTTGCCAAAAGGAGGAAGAGCTGTAGTTGAGCGAAGGATCTGGAGATGAGGAGAAGTGTGTGCAAGCGAAACCCTAGGTTTTGAAGCGGAAATGAGGAGAGAAAGTCGTTCCGGCAGAACTCCTGAATGGCGAACGAACTCCTGGACGGTGACAGAACTACTGGACGGCGTGAGGAGTATGCCGCAGCGAGAGAAGAAGCATGCGAGCAGCGAGAGAAGAAGCATGCGAGCAGCGGGAGAAGAAGCATGCGAGCAGCGAGAGAAGCAGCACGCAGGTAGAGGGAGAAGAAGGGATATCGTGATTTTGAGGTGGGGAACAGTACATCGAAGAATAAATAAACGTAAGATTTTAAAAACAATTAGCTGTAAGTCGGACAAAAGACCAAAAAGTCCTCAAATTAAAGCTCAAAATTTATTTAAGTGGGGGCATTTTGGGATTTAAATGTTACACCATAAAGTGATTAAGGGTTTCCTTATATAAAAAAGATACAGCTTCGTACATCGGCACGCAGGCCGGCCACACATGAAATCCAACCACGCTTCGCACGACCTTCGAGGGCCTTTAGCAACAGTCTATAGTCCGCTCATTTCATATCATGCAACAGCACCTGCAAACACATATCCACCAAGGAGCGACAAACAAAGTAAAGGTCAGCTTCAACTGACCACTTATAACGACCCTACCGCTTAATCGGGGCAGTGGTTCCTTCCCTGTATGCATTGTCATATCATAATCTCTATCAATCTATCAATCACATTCATATCACAAACGCCGATATCCACCAGATGCTTCGTGCACTCATGGCACCTTCTTGGTGTACCAGATATCCCAGTCGTACACCGCCGATTAGTGGTTCTTCACTTATTGGTTGGGCGGTTCCATCCTAGTCCACCAGTTTCGCAAGCTGGGGACATCCCGTCCATACCACTCAGATGTACTAAACCCACAACATCCATAAACAACCAGAGCAGATCAACCCACACCATGTGGTGTAGCAAGTCGGGTTTATCGATGCTCCCCAAGCATTACGACCCATCGACCCCTCACCTATTTTCGATCGACCCACACTATGTGGTGTAGCAAGTAGGGTCCACCTCACTTCCTCCCAAACATTGTCACCCATCGATCCTCACTAATACAGATCAACCCACACCATGTGGTGTAAGAAGCCGGGTTCATCTCGCGCTCCCCAGGCGTGCTACCAATTGATCTCTCATCAGAACCAGGAGCTCATCACCAATCCAGACTACCGGTCCAGATGGCCTTCACACAACATGCCTATGCCATACTCCACACTTCCGGCTCTAGATGCAAACTTAACCAAGGAATCTCTTACGAGATCCACCTCTTGGTGGAGGATTCCACACACAAGCATAAAGAAAGGACTTCGATTTCCAAGAAGGAGATCGTTACCCTTGAAGATCGCTTCGGCGCCATGAAGTAGCCGGATGGAAGTCACCACCTCAGCTTTGCCTTCACGAATCCGCACTCGGATCTTCACTCCGCACTCCATAGCTCCTCTAGCAGCTAGTTTCCCCTTCCTTTCCCTCTTCCCTTGCTCTCCCTTTCTCTTTATCTCTCTTGAAATGAAATGGAGAAGAAGGAGATGAAGAGGAAGGGTTTTTTTATCTCATTTTCATTGCCTTGATCCACCTGGAAGCAGCCTGGCCTTTGGAGCCAAGAGAAGTGAAATGAGAGGCTCAGATTTACCCAAAAATACCCTGAACACGGCCTGACACGCCCTGTGACACGCCCGTGTCACAGGCCGTGTCACTTAAGCGGCAGTCAACCGACTAAAATCCAACCAGTATACGGCCATGTGACACGCCCGTGTCACACCCTACACACCCGTGTCATGCCCAACACGCCCGTGTGGACCACCCGTGTATGTCACTCGGCAACATCTCAATCTCACCTGAGAGACACACGGCTCTAGGACACGCCCGTGTCCCAGGCCATGTGCACCTGGACACACCCGTGTCCTCAACACACGGATTCCTGCTGGAAACACAAAAGAGACACGCCCTGTGATACGCCCGTGTCACAGGCCATGTACCCTGCACTCCACCATTGTCGACCCAAAATTCGTCGACCACAAGCTCAACTCCTCAACCCAAACACGATACGCCCTGGGACACGCCCGTATCCCAGGCCGTGTCAACCAAGCCTGAACCCAAATTAGCTCTGGGGGTGTTACAATCCTCCCCTCCTTCAAACAAATTTCGTCCTCGAAATTTGGCTCACTCCAATCCGCCACATACTCAGGCAAATTTTCACCCACTGCAATCGAGCACTCGAAGAGGCGAGCCGAGTTTGAGCTCAGAGGCTGCGGCGTGTCTTACCCATGACATCGCGCAAACGAAACAAACATACAACACATACATACATCCATAGCTTCCATCTGTGCACATGCAGCCACAAAATTTATCAAGTGATCGAGAAACAAACACATCATCGAGCGATCGTACAATCGAGCGATCACTTCCATATCACAAGTATGCACCAACATTTTAACATGTAACATGACATATAATATATACAACCATCGCATTAGTCCACATAATTCACATCCCAAAAGTGATACAGGTTAATATTCTTACTTCTGCTCAGCCTCCCGATTTTGCATTTCTCATGTCAAGGCCAAATTAAACACTCGAGGCTGAATGCCACCAATTGAGCTTTGCGGCTCTTGCACTTCCAAATTATGCAATCGAGGTTGCGTCCGGGATGCAGATGACTCGACCACTGCTTTACCTTTTTCTTCATAAGACGCACCTGTCATTTTCTCACTTCCTGCAGGGGCAGTCCAACAAAATTTCGCTATGTGTCTTTGCTTCCCGCAGTTATAACATATACGTGTATCAACACGTCCTGGCCCATAAGTCACCCCCGAAGAAACAGTCGACGGAGCTGATTCAGCAGGCCTAAACTTTTTCTTCTCTCGCCTTCTGAACTCCTACTGCTCCGATTGTGGTACTTTGAATTCTGGCTTTTCTAATGCCAGCCTCTTCTTCTCTTGGACCCGCTTCAAATCTTTCTCCAAAGCACGGGCCGTATCAACCAACGCTTGGAACCCTTGGTTCACTGAACTCGGGAGTACTAGCCTCAACTCATCCCGCAGTCCTTCATAAAATCGATTCGTCTTTCCCGCCTCTTCAGCAAATGTAGACCCAGCATAGCGCCCCAGTCTGGTAAACTCATGCAGATACGTATCAATATCTGCCTCACCCTGCACCAGGCGTTGAAACTCATTCTCCATCGCAATCCGCTGCGACACTGGCAAATACTTGGCGTGCAATAATCGAGAGAATTCATCCATTGAAACCTCCGCCAATCTTCGACCTGCCAAGTGATGCACCTCCATCTCATCCCACCGTAATCTCGCGTTCCTTCCAACAGAAAAGTGGCTAACGTCACTTTTTGCTCTTCCACCATCGTGATTGCAGTCAGGATTCTCTTTACTTAAGCCAACCAATCTTCTGCCTGCGTTGGGGAAGTCGCCCCACCAAATGTATGTGGATGAAACTCCATAAAGCTTTTTAATGCCTCATTTGCTGCTTGCTCTTCCGCCATATATGCAGCACGCTCTTGCCTTGCACCAACCTGTACTGGTACTCCTGCAGGTCTTGCCTGCCCTGTATGCTGGTCCTGTAACACCGCAAGCACCGTCTCCGTCACCATCCGTATGGTCTCCGCCGAGGGAGGTGTAGGCACTGCAACTGGTGTTACACTCTCATCAGATTACTGGGGCTCCTGCTGCCTAGCACCACACCTCACCACCTTGCAATGTACAAAACACCATTACTCATCCATGTCATAATGATAATTATACATTGACTACACAATCATACCCCTTACGGGCATGACACACATTCCTAGTGGACATTCGTGAGTTCAATTATGTTCTCTGCACCCAAACAATCTAAACCTGACTGTTGGAACAGCCTATTAATAATTTGGGTCAGGATCACTATGTCTCTAGGAACCTCTGCTTGACCTCCTGTATAGCTTAAAAAGTCAATTAGAATTGAGCCTAAGGGTTAGAAGTCTAGGTTTGGAAGCTGCCCTGAAGACCAAGTTTTTCTGTCTGGAGACTAAGTCTGATCGTCGAGCTCAGCACGACGATTCGTCGAACTCCGATCGACGATCGTCTAGCTCAACTTCGACAGATCGTCGAACTCCATTCGACGATCGCTGAGCTCAACTTCATAATATCGTCGAACTCCATTCGACGATCGGTGAGCTCAGGTCGACGATTTTGCCTCTGCCTTGGATCTTTATCTCTGAGCTCAGTTCGACGATCTTTGAGCTAAGATCGACGATATTTTGTTGCTGTGTATTTCCAGATCGTTGAGCTCAGCTCGACGATAGCAGAGCTCAGTTCGACGATTTCAGATAACCTCCAGAATTCAAATTCAAATCAGTTAGGAGTTATTCTGCAATTAATTCAGAGATTTGCTAGCCGTTTTCATTTAATTCTGGACCAAGTTTCAAGGGATTTTTAAAGGAATGTCTCTGTGGACTTTCCTCCAGAATAGTTTATGCAATTAAGGATGCAATCAATGCAGACCAACGACTATCCTTGATAGAGAATAATATTCTATTCTGTACCAGAGAATAAAAGACAGGATTTTCGAATCTCTCAAAAACCCAGAGCACACACAATACAGATTACAGAGACAACCTCAAAAATCTTCTGTCTAAAAGAATTCTGAAGAACACTCATCCAAGGAGATCAAGTTTTCTCAAATCTTCAGATCTCTGTAGTTTTCAAAGTGTTCAAAGCCAACATATTTCCTGACTCCAGACATTCAACATTTCAGCTATTGCTGAAATCATCCATTGCTGGAGTTCAACCTTTGAAGGCCTATCACCCTCAGCAAAGCTTGTCTTCCTGAAGATTTCAAGGATTCAGGGGGAGCTTTGACATCAATCCACTAGTCTTCTCAGTTGTTTGAGAAAGAGAAGACTGCCATCACTCTCTCACCCCCACTCTGTAAAGGGTTTTTCAAACTCCCTTCAAAAGTTTGAACCTGGTTTTTGAGCACCTTGTCAAAAGCTCATTGGTGGCAACACCTGATCAAAAAATCTGCTTTGGTTTTTGAGCACCTTATCAAAAGCTCATTGGTGCCCAGGACACCTGATCAACTCATCCTGCAGTGGATTCCTACCTAGGGTGGTAGAAGAGTGGATGTACCCAAGTTTGGGGAACCACTATATTTCCTTGTGTCTTCTGGTTCTGCTTGCTTTCATTTTTGTTTCTGGCCTTGATTTTTCTGTGCTTAGTTTTTGCATAGCTTAGTACTGTGATTAGATTTATTTCTGCTTCCCTGCTCACACATATTACAACAATTGTTGTAAAAGTTTGTAAAAGTTTTTATAGCACCATATACTCTATTCACCCCCCCCTCTAGAGTATATCAGATCTAGTTGCACTTTCAATTGGTATCAAAGCGAGGTTGGTTAAACATACCATATCTGATTGGTTGTACAGGCTAACACTTGAACCCCAAGATCCCAAACTAGATCTGTTTTTCTCTTGTATTTTATTATTAGATTTTGTTTGCACAAATCATGACCCAAAACAAAGATTATGCTAGCACCAGACCTCCAGTGTGCAATCTGTCAAAGTTTGCACTTTGGAAAGCAAGGATTAGACTTTACATGAATTCTATTGACGAAGATATTTTTAATTCTATTTTGACAGTGTGTCCAAGACCCACAGAGAATACAAGTACAAATGCTGTTCCACCTCCATCAGGAACAGATGCTGACATCAAAAAATGGAAAGTAGCTGATGCCAAGGCTATGAACATACTAGCCCAGACAATGTCAGATGACATATTTCAAAAGGTAGCTGAATGTAATTCAACCAAGGAAATTTGGGACAAGCTCTCAGAAATAGTCTCAGGCTCAGCTGATGAGAGAAAGGACAGAAGATCCCATCTCATCTCTCAATATGAGAACTTCAAGAAGGGAGAGACTGAGTCAGTGGGAGATATGTACAACAGACTAAGTCTAATTGTCAGTGAGCTAAGGACATTGGACAAAGAGATCTCTCTGACAGAACTTAATGACAAGATCCTAATGTGCTTCCCCAGCACTTGGGATTCAAGAATCTGGCCAATTAAGGATGCCATAAGTCTAAATGAGATCACCACTGAAGCTTTGCTGGGTAAGCTCAAATCTTATGAGCTACTCATCAAGAATAGAGAGGAAGAACAGAAGACTGCTTCACCAGCCACAAGGAAAGAGAAGACCATAGCCTTTAAGGCAACTGAGGATCTACCTGAAGATAAAGCTACAGGCAATGATGAACTACTCAGCTTGTTGGCCAAAAGATTCTACAAGATGGCCAGAAAGGACTTCAAAAGAAGATCATACAAGGAGCAGGACAAGACAAGGTATGACAAGTCCATTAACAACAATAAAGACATTATTTGCTTTGGTTGCAGGAAAACAGGGCACATAGTTCCTGACTGTCCAGAGAACAAGAACAAGGACAGAAGGGACAAAAAAGAAAGAAGAAAGGAGAAAGACTCCAAAAGGAATGGAAATGGCAAACCTTCTTCAAGCAAAAATAAGCATACAAGAAAAGGGTTTGTTGCTGAATCCTGGAGTGAGACAGAAGAGGAGTCAGAAGACTCTTCTAGCTCAAGTGATGATGAGGATGATGCAGAAGAAAAGGAGTTCTGCATGATGGCAATCAATGCCTCACAACACAATTCAGAGGAAGAGGAGTCAGAGTCAGACTCAGAGACTCAACCTGAAGAAGATCAGGTAATTAGCTCTTTTGATTTTAGTTCAGAAGATTTTAAATCTGAATTTAAAGCACTGTGTTTAGACCTGCTAAAGTCTGAGAAAGAGATTATCTCTCTCAGAAATCAATTATCTGAACACAATATTTTAAAGTCAGAAAACCTCAAACTCTCTCAGGAGTTGGAGAACTGTAGGGAACAGATAGCTACACTGAAAAGTGAGCTCTCTGAGGCCAAGAAGCTTGAAGAATCCCTTAATGGGAGAAGCATCAAGCTGATGGACATCACAAGCACAGTGAACTCTAGATTTAACAGTACACTGGGCTTGGGTGGCTCATCCAGCCAACCTATTGTTCTAACAACTCCCATCAAGTTTATTTCTGACAAGGGAAAGGGAGTTGTAGAGGTTGCTAGGAAAAATTCTGATCTGCCTCAGAAAACTAAGTCCCAGCAGAAATCGTCGAACGTAGATCGACGATCGCCGAATGAAGATCGACGATCGCCGAACGCAGCTCGACGATCTCAGGAAAATTGTCGAACGCAGATCGACAATCTCAGCTAAAGTCGTCGAACGCAGGTCAACGATCTCATATACCTGACCTCAGCCATAGTCGACCGTCGAACGGAGCTCGACGATCTGACCCAAGATCGTCGAACGCAGCCCCAAGATCGTCGAACAGAGGTCAGAGCTCTGGAAACTTTTTCAAAGGCAAATCAAAATTAAATCCTAAGGGTTCCTCATCCCAAATCTTTAACCCTTATACTGAATGGATTCTACCTCCAAGGAGATATCATCCTGAAGGATATAAGAGTCAACCTGGGATGTCTTTTATTTCTAAATTTAGAGGTTATCAACCTAGGCCCAAGGTAAACTGGGTCAAAAACAAATGAATTGTCTTATGTGCAGGTGAAGACCTATCCAACATCTAACCAGCAATGGTATTTGGATAGTGGGTGCTCTAAGCACATGACAGGGAATAAGGACAACATCACATCCTTCAGAGCCAAGCTTGGACCCAAAGTTATCTTTGGTGACTCTAACTTTGGACAGACTAAAGGATATGGTGCAGTCCAGATTGGTTCAGTAACCTTCAAGAAGGTAGCTTATGTGGAAGGACTGAAGCACAACCTAATTAGCCTCAGTCAGCTGTGTGATGAAGGCTACCAGGTGACCTTCAGCAAAACCTCATGCAAAATCAAGTCAGAGGACAACACAACAGTGTTGACAGGTAAAAGGAAAGGTAACATCTACCTAGTAGATTTTCTTTCAACTGATGTAGATATCTGCTTATTTAATTCAGTCTGTAAATCAAATGTTTTATGGCATAAGAGATTAGGACACCTAAACCTTAGAACTGTTGCTAGGCTATCCAAGGACAATCCTGTTAGAGGACTACCTTCTGGCCCCTACAAGAAGGAAGGACTCTGCAGGGCTTGTCAATTAGGCAAGCAAACTAAAAACAGCTTTAAGTCACTTAATAAGAGTGATTCACCTAGGATATTGTATCTGTTACACATGGATCTTTTTGGACCCATCACAGTACAAAGCCTAGGAGGGAAATCCTACACTTTAGTAATTATAGATGACTTCTCTAGATTCACTTGGGTGTTCTTTCTAAGGAAGAAGTCTGATAACTTTAAGTGTCTGATAGAGTTTCTCAAATGTATACAGATTGAGTTCAATACTCACATTGCCCTGATCAGAAGTGATCATGGGACAGAGTTTGATTCTCTTCTTATGCAAGAGTTCTGTCAGAGTGAAGGGATCAGGCATACTTTCTCAGCTCCTAGAACTCCTCAACAAAATGGGGTAGCTGAAAGGAAAAATAGAACCCTTATTGAATCTGCCACTACATTGTTGTCAGATGCTCATCTACCTCTATCCTTCTGGGCAGAGGCAGTGAAAACCTCCAACTATGTGTTGAACAGAAGTCTGATACATAAACTAAAGGGAAAGACTCCCTATGAATTACTCAAAGGGAAGAAACCTAAAGTTGACTATTTTAGAGTATTTGGTTGTATTTGCTACATTCACAATAATGACAAGAAATATTTAGCAAAATTTCAAGCCAAAGCTGATGAAGGAGTGTTTCTGGGATACTCCATGATCAGCAAGGCCTATAGGGTCTATAACAAATTATCTTTGAAAATTGAGGAATCTGTTCACATTTCATTTGATGAAACTAACATGTCTTTCAAGGAGAAGAATTCTTCTACCATAGAACCTTTGCAGGAACATTCTCTAGTTGAAGACTTGAATAGGTTACAGGTTACTCAAGAGGATGAAAGCAGTGAAGATGAAGGAAATGATCAACATTTTGAAGCACAATCTGAAGAGCCAGTTGTTGTACCACAAGAGGAAACAACAACACAGGTTGGTGAACAATCAATACCCCCTGTTGATTTAGTAACATCAAGAGACCATCCAATTTCCCAAATAATTGGAGAAATCTCAGCTGGTGTGCAAACCAGAAATCAGGTCAACCAAAACCTGTTGCACACCTGCTTCCTATCTCAAATTGAACCTCAGTCCATTCAAGATGCAGAGCAAGATCCACACTAGATCATTGCAATGCAAGAGGAGTTGCATCAATTTGAGAGGAACAAAGTATGGGAACTAGTGCCAAAGCCTAAGGATCATTCCATTGTTGGAACAAAATGGGTATTCAGAAATAAACTGGATGATCAAGGAGTAATTATAAGGAACAAGGCAAGGCTAGTTGCTCAAGGATACTTTCAAGAAGAAGGAATCGACTACGACCAGACTTTTGCACCTGTTGCAAGATTAGAAGCCATCAAGATTTTTCTAGCTTATGCAGCTCACAAAGGCTTCAAAGTATATCAGATGGATGTCAAAAGTGCTTTCTTAAATTGAGACATCAAAGAGGAAGTTTATGTCAGACAACCTCCAGGTTTTACTCTCCAACTTATCCTGATTATGTTTTTAGATTAAATAAAGCATTATATGGTCTCAAGCAAGCTCCTAGAGCATGGTATGAGACCTTAGCATGCTTTCTCTTGGAAAATGGTTTTATAAGGGGTAGAGTAGACCAAACTCTTTTTATTAGAACTCATAAGTCTCATACCCTACTAGTACAAATTTATGTAGACGATATCATTTTTGGTTCTACTGACTCAAAATTGTGCAGAAGGTTTTCTAACCTAATGCATTCTAAATTTGAGATGAGTAGCATGGGTGAGCTATCCTTCTTCCTAGGATTGCAAGTCAAACAACATGCTGAAGGCATCTTTATTTCTCAAACCAAATATGCAAATGAACTGGTTAAGAAATTTGGTATGTCTGAGGCATCTTGTATGAAAACACCCATGCCTACCAATGCTGTATTAGATGCTGATGAACATGGGAAACCTGTTGATCAGACAACATATAGAGCAATGATTGGCTCTTTACTGTATCTTACATCTAGTAGACCAGATATAATGTTTGCTACATGTATATGTGCTAGGTTCCAAGTAAGCCCTAGAGAGTCACACCTAACTTTAGTAAAGAGGATTCTCAGGTATGTTAAAAGTTGTCCAAATCTAGGTCTCTGGTATCCAAAAGATTCAGCATTTGATTTAACTGGATTCTCAGATGCTGATTTTGCTGGATGCAGAATTGACAGGAAAAGCACCAGTGGAACTTGTCAGTTCCTTGGTGACAGACTTGTCTCTTGGTTTTGTAAGAAACAAACATCTGTGTCAACTTCAACTGCTGAAGCTGAATATATGGTTGCAGGCAGTTGTTGTTCACAAATATTGTGGATTCAAAACCAACTCCTAGACTATGGTTACAACTTAGAGAAGTCTAAAATCTTTTGTGATAACACAAGTGCTATTTCCATAGCTCAAAATCCAGTCCTCCATAGTAGGACAAAACACATAGAGATTAGACATCATTTCTTAAAGGATAATGTTGAAAAGAATAAAATTAAATTACAATATATCCCAACTGATTTGCAAAGGGGAGATATTTTCACCAAGCCCTTGGATGAAAAGAAACACACCTTCTTCCTAAATCAGTTAGGAATGTTAGATGGAGGAAGTCTTTAATAATCTCCAAGATTTTGAAAGCTAAAAATTGACCAATACTAGGCAAACTCTCTGATTTTTCTTAGTGTCTAGAATTTTCCTGATCTCTGAACAGCGCTCGACGATTTGCCCCAAGATCGTCGAACGGAGATTGACGATTTCCAAAATCGTCGAACTGAGTTCAGCGCTTCTCAGATAGTATGCACTATCTCTTCCGGTCAACGATCGTCGAACGACGCTCGACATTTATGTTCACTGAACGATCGTTGAACGGAGCTCGACGCTCTTCAAGATCGTCGAACGGAGATCGACGATGTTGAAGACTCTTCAGATTCCTTTAGAAGCCCCGATCGTCGAACTGAGTTCAACGATCTTTCCAATTCTGCGTCGAACCCTAATATAAAACTCATTTTTCGCCGTCGTTCTCTTTTGCGCTTTCGATTTCTCTGCAAGAATTTTCTTTCCCTCCAAACAGTTCTACGCTTGGTCGTTTTGTTTGTTGAGTTTTTGCAGGTACAATGGCTGTGTTAGTTGCAGTTCTTGTCGCAATGAAGTTTGATGCAGGCTTTGATATTGATATAGAATCATTCAGCACCACTGACCAGATTTTCCAAGACATACTGGGTTTGTTCAAAGATCAGAATCTAACTGCCCTCATGACCACCAGGATCAAGCTGGCTTCAGATGAGATCAAAGAGTGGGTCTATACTGCTCATAATCAAGACAACAACACAATAGTTGGGTCTATTGCTAGAAATAAGGTACCCTTGACCCCCACAATTTTAACAGAGGTTTTTGGACTGAGAAATGGAGAAGATATTGCTGAGTTATCAAGAGAAGAATATTCTGAACTACTTGCCAGGATGGGTCATCCAGAGGGAAACCCTAGCAAGCTATTCAAGAGGAATCTGTCTGTTGAATACAAGTTCCTGGCAGATGTGGTAGGGAAAGTGCTGCTGGCAAAGCACTCAGCTCATGATACTATATCCAGACATCAGCTCTGTCTCATTGGAGCTCTGGTGGATAAGAAAAGTTTGAACTGGGGAGAGGTTTTCTTTGACCTCATCAAGAATAAAATAAACAAGAGTTTTGTAAACTTTGGAAGAATTCTTGGAGTTTTCCTGCAGACCAGGTGCCCTGCCTTGCTGGTCTCCTCTGGAGTTCAAATAAATGCCTCCAAGAGACTAACCTGTGCCCTCTTTGGCAAGTGGGACAGGAAAATAAGCAAGCCTAACAGGCCCTCCTCTAGTGCTCCTTCAGGCACCAGGACTCAAAGAGTCACTCCTCCACAGGTCTCTACCCCTGCAGATGACCTGGCTGCTGATGTTGCTGCCTGTCCTCCTCCTCCAATTACATCCCTTCCCTTACCATCCACCACTCCAGCTCCATCCACCATCACCATATCCATCCCATCTCCAACATCCACTCCATCTCTAGAACCCATTCTACCTCCACCAGCAGACCAATTCCAACCATTATTCTCCTATCCTCCACCAGATATCACCTCTTCACCATCAATCCCATCCTTCACCCTACTGGATGATTCCTTTATGGATGATTCCCCCTCATCTCCTCCTGAATTACCTTCCTCCTCCACTTCATTCCAAGACCTCCTACATCACATCATTGATCAACTAACATTCACTCCATCCATATCCATCCCCTTGTCCTCCATATCCACCATCCCAACACCTCAGCCATCCATACCACCACTCTCCAGCCCTCCACTTCCAGTATCTTCAGCTACTCCTATTCCCTCTACCTCTGCTCCAGCTGTTGAGCAAGTAGACCTCTCAGCCCTAGCTGACAGGCTGTATGAGCTGATTGCCCCCAGGCTCTCTCTACTATTGGAGACCTCCTTGGCTCCTCTACACCTGTCAGTGGCAGCTCTCTCTGCCAGGCTTTCCTCCCTCCTTCCTCAGGCAGCACCTCCAGCAGTGTGCCTTGATCCAGATGTATCTGCATCTAGGCAGGGGGAGATGCCATATGAAGAGACTCTTCATGCTGTTGCTGCTGCTGTTTCTGTGACTGCTGCTCCTCCTCTTGCTACTGCTGCTGCTGTGCCTCCTACTGCAGTTCTTGCAATAGACCTAAGGTCTTTGCTTTCTGCTTTTGATTCTGCCTTCTATAGCTGTCTGCCAGAGAGTAATGTTGTCCAGCCCCCAGAAGACCTATCCAAGGCACTGGTGCCTTTCTCTTGCTGTGACCCTAGCATTATCTCTTCTTTTGTACATTCAGTAATTGCTGCTACTGAAGATATTGCTGCTGCTGCTGCGGTTGAAGAAAGGACTGACTTTGCTTCTGAAAATATTAATGCTGCTGCTGTAGATATTCTTGCTGCTGCTGAAGTTCCAACTGCTTCTGATGAGCCAATATCCAAGGATCTTCTGATGACAGAGGCCACTGAAATTGAGCCTGCTGCAATTTTTGATGATGCTTCTGCTACTATCAGTGAAGTTGTTGCTGCTATCAACTCTCCAGTTTCTGTTGTTGAGAGTGAATCTGCTGTTTCTGCTGTAAGTGAGACTGTTACTGCTTCTGTCACCTCTACTGCTGCTGTATCTGCTGCTGTATCTGCTGCTGTCCCTGCTACTGCTATCTCAACTTCTGCCTCATTTGCTGCTGTTCAACTAAAGAAAGATTTAATGAAGAGAATAGTTGCTCTATATGATGACCAGAGTTCTGAGACTGATGAATTTAAAACAGACTCTGATGATTCATCTGCTACCATTGCCAGGAAAAGGAAGGCAAGGAGCAAGGCAATGAAAAGGGTTCCTCCTGCTAAAGTTAAGGATAACAATGACATTCCTCACTACATTCTGCATAACTGCCCAATCACTGAACATTGGATGCAATATTCTAAAAACCAGCTGAAAGCCATGAAGAAAAAGAGAAGATATGAGAAGGGCTCTTCCCAATTCCAGCACCCTCATCCTCCTCCACCACCTCCTCCTGATGCAGGTGCAGGTGAAAGCTCTGCAAGTCAACCCCCAGCTAGAAGCCAGGCTCCCTATCAACCTCATGCCAGATCCTATCAAAGGGAAAGCCAATCCAGGGGTTCATATTCTAGGAGAGGAGGATACAGGGGTAATCAGAGAGATATTCAAGTTTATTCCAAAGGGTATTCCAGGCAGCACCCATATTCTAGGGGAGGACATGTTTCATCTGATACATCATCAGGTCCTTTCCCCTATAAGCTAAAAGAGACTGTGTCTGCCAGGCCTCCTCAAGACAATCCTTCCAACAGGTATGAGCCACCTGTACCTTTTGAGGACCCTGAAAATAACCCAGCTGCTTGGACTGCTAGGTTAAAAGAATTGGCTGCACTGGATCAGATTAAGAAGGCTAGAGATCAAGGATTGGATTCTTCCAACATTTCTACAATGTCTGAGCAAAGACAAAAAGAACTAGAGAAATATGGCTCCAGTAAATTCTTTGATGCTGAGAGATATATGGAATTGCATCCTGCTGCTGTGGTTCCCAGGCCTACAAAGCAAACTTATTTGGGTGCAGCAGATGACACCAGGTCTAACAAAGAAGCCCTAAACCCTAACAGAGAAATCAAAATGGTTAAA
Source organism: Platanthera guangdongensis (assembly GCA_039583875.1). Classification (NCBI taxonomy): domain Eukaryota; kingdom Viridiplantae; phylum Streptophyta; class Magnoliopsida; order Asparagales; family Orchidaceae; genus Platanthera; species Platanthera guangdongensis. Next base: position 131,450,246 of record CM077151.1, on the reverse strand, counting down.
GGCAAAGAGAAGAAGTGACATTGTAAGGTGACAGTTTCTGTGAATTCTGATTATTATCTGGATGATATATATATATCTCTGTGTTTCTGCTTGTCTAGATGTTGTTCTTCTGCTTAATACTTGTATGTTGTTATTTAACTTTTCCAAAGTCTGTAAATAGTAATCCTAACCCAAATAGGGGGAGATTGTTGGAACACCCTATTACTAATTTGGGTCAGGATCACTATGTCTCTAGGAACCTATGCTTGACCTCCTGTATAGCTTAAAAGGTCAATTAGAATTGAGTCTAAGGGTTAGAAGTCTAGGTTTGGAAGCTGCCCTGAAGACCAAGTTTTTCTGTCTGGAGACTAAGTATGATCGTCGAGCTCAGCACGACGATTCGTCGAACTCCGATTGACGATCATCTAGCTCAACTTCGACAGATCGTCGAACTCCATTCGACGATCGCTGAGCTCAACTTCATAATATCGTCGAACTCCATTCGACGATCGGTGAGCTCAGGTCGACGATTTTGCCTCTGCCTTGGATCTTTATCTCTGAGCTCAGTTCGACGATCTTTGAGCTCAGATCGACGATATTTTGCTGCTGTGTATTTCCAGATCGCTGAGCTCAGCTCGACGATAGCAGAGCTCAGTTCGACGATTTCAGATAACCTCCAGAATTCAAATTCAAATCAGTTAGGAGTTATTCTGCAATTAATTCAGAGATTTGCTAGCCGTTTTCATTTAATTCTGGACCAAGTTTCAAGGGATTTTTAAAGGAATGTCTCTGTGGACTTTCCTCCAGAAGAGTTTATGCAATTAAGGATGCAATCAATGCAGACCAACGGCTTTCCTTGACAGAGAATAATATTCTATTCTGTACCAGAGAATAAAAGACAGGATTTTTGAATCTCTCAAAAACCCAGAGCACACATAATACAGATTACAGAGACAACCTCAAAAATCTTCTGTCTAAAAGAATTCTGAAGAACACTCATCCAAGGAGATCAAGTTTTCTCAAATCTTCAGATCTCTGTAGTTTTCAAAGTGTTCAAGGCCAACATATTTCCTGACTCCAAACATTCAACATTTCAGCTATTGCTGAAATCATCCATTGCTGGAGTTCAACCTTTGAAGGCCTATCACCCTCAGCAAAGCTTGTCTTCCTGAAGATTTTAAGGATTCAGGGGGAGCTTTGACATCAATCCACTAGTCTTCTCAGTTGTTTGAGAAAGAGAAGACTGCCATCACTCTCTCACCCCCACTCTGTAAAGGGTTTTTCAAACTCCCTTCAAAAGTTTGAACCTGGTTTTTGAGCACCTTGTCAAAAGCTCATTGGTGGCAAGACACCTGATCAAAAAATCTGCTTTGGTTTTTGAGAACCTTATCAAAAGCTCATTGGTGCCCAGGACACCTGATCAACTCATCCTGCAGTGGATTCCTACCTAGGGTGGTAGAAGAGTGGATGTACCCAAGTTTGGGGAACCACTATATTTCCTTGTGTCTTCTGGTTCTGCTTGCTTTCATTTTTGTTTCTGGCCTTGATTTTTCTGTGCTTAGTTTTTGCATAGCTTAGTACTGTGATTAGATTTATTTCTGCTTCCCTGCTCAAACATATTACAACAATTGTTGTAAAAGTTTGTAAAAGTTTTTATAGCACCATATACTCTATTCACCCCACTCTAGAGTATATCAGATCTAGTTGCACTTTCACTGTCTCTGATACGACTTTGTAACGCCCCCACTCGTCACGTGGCATATAACGGTGGGTCTAGTTGGGGCCCCACGCCATATGTCACAGACAAGCGGCAGAATTACTTGTGGAAATCAAAATCTACTCGCATCCTAACTCAATCCATTCTAGCGCAGCATTTTAAGTTAGCATGAACTCAACTCAAAGAATGTCCACTACTATATAAACCAAATTTATATATCCAAACCAGGAATGTATACAACACACACACACATGGCCTTAAGGCCTAACATGTTTCTTTTTATACAAATACAACTTCGTACATCGGCACGCAGGCCGGCCACACATAAAATCCAACCACGCTTCGCACGACCTTCAAGGGCCTTTAGCAACAGTCTCCAGTCCGCTCATTTCATATCATGCAACAACACCTGCAAACACATATCCACCAAGGAGCGACAAACAAAGTAACGGTCAGCTTCAGCTCACCACTTATAATGACCATACCCATTACCCGGGGCAGTGGTTCCTTCCCTGTATGCATTGCCATATCATAATCTCTATCAATCTATCAATCACATTCATATCACAAACGTCGGTATCCACCAGACGCTCCGTGCACTAAGGGCACCTTCTTGGTGTACCGGATATCCCAGTCGTACACCGCCGATTAGAGGTTATTCACTTGTTGGTTGGGCGGTTCCATCCTAGTCCACCAGTCTCGCAAGCTGGCGACATCCCGTCAAAACCATTAAGAGGTACTAACCCCACAACATCCATAAACAAACAGAGCAGATCGACCCACACCATGTGGTGTAGCAAGCTGGGTTTATCGATGCTCCCCAGGCATTACTACCCATCGACCCATCACCTATTTCTGATCGACCCACACTATGTGGTGCAGCAAGTATGGTCCACCTCACTTCCTCCCAAACATTGACACCCATCGATCCTCACTAATACAGATCAACCCACACCATGTGGTGTAACAAGCCGGGTTCATCTCGCGCTCCCCAGGCATTCTACCAATTGATCTCTCATCATAACCAGGAGCTCATTCAAAGCCTCCATACACATCACATATCGTTTATTCAGCCAAACATCCATTCAACAAAACATAACCCTTTCATAACCTCATATCCACAGAGTCTTCTCCAGTTTACCCATGATCATCACCAATCCAGACTACCGGTCCAGATGGGCTTCATACAGCATGCCTATGCCGTACTCCACACTTTCGGCTCTAGATGGAATCTTAACTAAGGAATCACTTACGAGATCCACCTCTTGGCGGAGGATTCCACGCACATGCATAAAGAAAGGACTTCGATGTCCAAGAAGGAGATCGTTACCCTTGAAGATCGCTTCGGTGCCATGAAGTAGCTGGATGGAAGTCACCTCCTCGACTTTCCCTTCACGAATCCGCTCTTGGATCTTCACTTCGCACTCCACTGCTCCTCCAGCAGCTGGTTTCCCATTCCTTTCCCTCTTCCCTTACTTTCCCTTTCTCTTTCTCTCTCTTGAAATGAAATGGAGAAGAGGGAGATGAAGAGGAAGGTTTTTTATCTCATTTTCCCGGCCTTGATCCACCTGGAAGCAGCCTGGCCTTTGGATCCAAGAGAAGGGAAATGAGAGGGTCGAATTTACCCAAAAATACCCTGAACACGGCCTGACACGCCCTGTGACACGCCCGTGTCACAGGCCATGTCACTTAAGCGGCAGTCAACCGACTCAAATCCAACCAGTACACGGCCGTATGACACGCTCGTGTCACACCCTACACGCCCATGTCATGCCCGACACGCCCGTGTTGACCACCGGTGTACGTCACTCGGCAACATCTCAATCTCACCCGAGAGACACACGGCTCTGGGACACACCCGTATACCAGGTCGTGTGCACCTGGACAAACCCGTGTCCTCAACACACGGATTCCTGCCGGAAACCCAAAAGAGACACGCCCTGTGACATCCCCGTATCACATGTCGTGTACCCTGCACTCGACCATCGTCGACCCAAAACTCGTCAACCACAAGCCCAACTCCTTAACCCAAACACGACACGCCCTGGAATACGCCCGTATCCCAGGCCGTATCAACCAAGCCTGAACCCAAATTAGCTCTGGGGGTGTTATGCGAGTACATGCTAAAAGGCGACCTGGCTTATTTTCGCGGCCGGCTCTACATTCCCAAGGGCGGTAAAATCCGGGAGGATATCTTGAGAGAGGCTCTTTGCTCTCAGTACTCTGTGCACCCGGGTATTACCAAGCTGTACGCCGGTTTGTGGAAGACCATGTGTTGGCCGGGGATGAAGAAAGATATCAAATACTTTGTTACACATTGCGAGGATTGTCAAAGGGTGAAGGCGGAATGCAAGAGCCCCGGTGTTTTGTTACAGTCATTTCCCATCCCCGAGTGGAAGTTTGAGGAAATCTCCATGGAATTCGTTCATGGGTTACCTCGCTCATGCTCGGGGAATGATTCGGTGTGGGTGATCGTTGATCGACTGACAAAAGTAGCCAGGTTCATCCCCATGAAGACAGAGGCTCATGTGGATGTCTTGGTACGCCTCTTTGTTGAGCAGTTCATACGGTACCATGGCGTGCCTAAGTCAATCGTTTCTGACCGGGATGGTCGTTTCACCTCTAAGGAGTGGAAGGCGGTACAGACATATTTGGGTTCACGCTTTACCTTTAGTACAGTGTTTCATCCTCAGACGGACGGGCAGTCTGAGAGGACCATCAGAACACTGGAGGACCTATTGAGGTTATGTGTGTTGGATAGAGGAGAGATATGGGAAAGGCTCTTACCACTGGTAGAATTCTCCTACAACAACAGTCATCAAGCTAGCATCGGCATGGTGCCCCATGAAGCCCTTTACGGAAGGTGTAGAAGCCCCTTGTCTTGGGTGCAAGATGAAGGCCCGAAGACTTTGGGAATTGAGTATATAGATGATAATTATGCGGTGGTTAGACTGATACAGGACCGTATGCTTGAGGCTCAAAGTCGGCAAGCAAAATATTATAATGCAAAGCACTGGATGGTGGAATTTCAAGTGGGTGATAAAGCGTTTCTGAAGATCCGGCTGATGCATGGAGTGTCACGGGTGCGTGGTGTGAAAAAGCTTAACCCAAGGTATGTTGGGCCCTACACTATATTGGAAAGGATTGGCCCTTTGGCCTATCATTTGGAGTTACCGCCAGAGCTAGAGAACCTCCACGATGTGTTCCATGTGTCGTCTCTTCGAAAGGCGCTGTTACGGCCCGATCAATATTTCCTCACCACTGATGGTGCAGTGGCGACTGTTAGGTCTGTGCGACTAGAGCCGGTGCGGATCGTAGACAACGAGACAAGAATTTTGCGCCACAAAAGTGTTCCTTTAGTGAAGGTGCTGTGGTCTAATCATGGAAAGGATGAGTATACATGGGAGCCAATGGACTTGATGCAAAAACGCTACCCGGAATTATTTCCTCAAGGTAATTTTGTTTAAAAACATATTTTATCTTCTGTTATGCTTTTTCTCCCACAGCCTTAGCCTGATTTCGAGGACAAAATTTTTTATTTTGTTTATAGGATTTTTAACATCCCGATTCTCAATAGGCCCCTCGTGCGCATTTTTGAGTCAGGAGAGCTGACTTGGGTTCAGGGAAGTGCTGGCAACAGTGCTGCACTTGTAAATGGGAGGAGAAATCAGTATAGAATAGGATACGGGTAGAGACACGGGCATGTCCCTACCCATATGGGAGAGGCTAGCTCTCGAGTCGACGACTCGAGTATGTCCAGAGAGGGTCACAGGTAGTGACACGGGAGTGTCACTACCCGTATGCATGATGGCACGCTAGGGACACTGTATGCCACTACCCGTGTAAGCGAAACCACTGTTCCCGTGATGGACATGGGTAGCAACACGGGTGTGTCCCTACCCGTGTCTATCCAACCAACTCTCGAGTCGATGACTCGAGGTGTCCCAGAGAAGGAGACGGGTAGTGACACGGGCGTGTCACTACCCGTGTGAAGATGACACGGGTAGAGAGACGGGCGTGTCCCTACCCGTGTTCGTCGAGTTGAGATTGACGAAGTATACCGCAATAAGGACACGGGTAGAGACACGACCGTGTCCCTACCCCTGTGTGTCGAGTTGAGCTCGACAAGGCATGTATAGAGGAGGACACGACCAGAGAACATCGCCGTATCATGTGGAAACGGGTAGGGACATGGGTGTGTCCCTACCCGTGTTTGTGTATCGAAAAATCAGGTAACCGCCTGTGATGCTTCGCCCGAGCAGGATACGGGTAAGGACACTGACGTGTTCCTACCCGTGTCACTTTTCACTTATAAGGGATGTGAAAACCTTAGCCATTTTCACTCCTCATTCCAAGCCTTCTTCTTGGAGAAACTGCTGTAGAGAGGGAGAAACTGTTGGAGCAAGTCCAATATGAGAAGAAGATGCCACCGCGAAGAGTTACAAGATCCTTGGCCGGAAATGGTGGAAATGCTGGAAATGAGGTGAGCTTCCTTCCCTCTCCTTTGGTGCTAGTTCTGTAGATATATCTAAGTGAGATGTCGACTCAAAAGTGTCTAGACTTGCGAGATGATGATTTGCTAGGAAGAGGCCGTTCTAGGGCTTGTGCTCTAAGGATAGTGGTGTCTTCAACCTCTCCAACCTTCTATGTGAAGATGAGGGACAGTTTCATGAAGAAAAATGGCCTCATGAGGGTGAATAATGGAGGTGGAATTTCTGGAGGTGATTTTGGAAGATCGACTTGAGGAGGAAGATGAACCGATGTCGTTCATTCCGCCTTAAGATGCATGCAAAATCTATGTTCTGCGCACAACGACCTTCTTGGACATTTTCAGGTATGATATGGCTAGAACTGGGCTTTTGACTAAACACTAAAGTTGAAGTACTTGAAAATACCTTTCCAACGAGTAGTTGCATGACTTCAGGAGAAGTCTATAGCCACAGGAAAGTCTGAATGAATTTGACGTCCGACAAACCCTGCATGCAGAGATTGTGTTCTTTACACAGCGGACTTTAAAGCCGATTTCAAGTGTGATGCTGTTGAATCTGGGTTGTCGTCTGAACATGAAAGTTGTAACCCATGGAAAGATATTTCCATTGAGGGGTTACACGCCTTCACCAGATTCTTGTAACTCCGGGAATCTCCGGTTGAATTTGCTGCCCATATTTATTCTGTAATTAAAATTCTGGGTTGGATTAGAGTCGGGTTTGGACTCGGTGGGGACAATGTAGTAAATTAACTTGAGGTTCGGTGAACTCTTTTATGTTAACCATCATAGTTCTATGATTGATGAAGCTTAATAATTGGATTCCATGAAATTGATTTGTGAAGCAAAGCATACTTAAACGAAATGATTTGATAGAAATTGGTAAACCAATTGAAATGCGCATCATATTAATAATGTGTTGAAATCATTTGGAAATGAAACGTAGGATGATAATCTATGGCCATGTGAATGATTGTTTAAATGAATGAATTTAGTAGTCCAATGCTTAGTGTGGCGTCTCCCTACGGGTAGCAATGTGGAAGGGTGTAAGTGCGAGTGTTGACCGCACTGAGTTGGTTAGTGTTGAGATGAGTTATAAATGGACGGTTGGGCTTGGTCCTCGGTGCTCATTTACCGACGCTCCTTCTATGCCGAGTGGACGGTTGGGCTTTATCCTCATGATTTCTCCGAGGCTCTTTCCGTTCTATGGTGATGTGGAATTGCATGCGGTGTGAGTCGACACGCGGTGTCGTAATCCTGGGTTGAGGATAATGTGGCAGGTCTACGGGCTCGCCAGTCGTCACACCGACGGGAGTTGACAGTTAGACTTTGGGCAGTTGGGCTTGGTACTCGGTGTTCATGTCCCGGGGCTCCTTTCGTGCCAAGTGAACGGTTGGGTTTGGTCCTCGTGCTTTCTTCCGAGGCTACTTTCGGGTCACACAAGGCCAGTTCGGTGCTTGGTTCTCGGTGCACATCTACCCGAGACTCCCGCTGGGCCATAGTACGCGAGGGGGGGCTTTGCTATTGTGTTCTCAGTATTGAGGCATACGAAGGCCTAAGTGAAGCAGTGTAGATGCCCGCTTAGTAGTAGAGAAGCCCGCTCTACTGTCGCCGCCTAGCCACGGCGGTTGATGCCTTAGAGGTTAGCTACCTGCTCGAATTGTGGGAACTACTAGTCTATGTCGACATAGCGGTTGCATTTGCTTGATCATGGGTGAGTCATTGAATTGCATACATACCATTACATTACATTGAACAAACAAGATCCTCATCGTATAGGTTTGTATGGTCACTCCTATATGATGAGTTACTTTATGTTAAACCGATCCTTAACTTATAAGCTTGTATGGGCATCGTTATAAGTTAAGTTACCTTCCTGCTATAGATACTTATAATTGATGGATTATTATAGCTCTTGTAGAACTGCTATATTAATATGTTGTTAATCATATTGTACTATTACCACCTGCTTGAACCTGCTATATTATTTAACATATATTGCACCCTTGTTCCTTTCTCCGCTCGGTGTCGAGGAGTCGCCGGGGGAGTGGATGTGATAGCCACTTAATCTTTTGACTAACAGTTGCTACATCCTCCTTTTTAGGAGGTCACCCCGCAGATAGAGGAGCCACAGACTTTACAGCAGGACAGCCAAGCCAGGACGATAGGGCCTGAAGGGACGGTGCCGTCGCTATAGTCGGTTACCGATGTGAGTTTTGATGGGCGATTTTATGTAGCCATTTTGGGCATATGTTAGTTGTACTCTGATACTTTGTAGAAGCTTGTTGTAGCTTCTCTATTTTGATGTACTTTGGACTATTATGCTTTGTGTGGATTTGACTTCTTGATTATTATTTTGTTTGGGTTGGCATATATTGATATTTGTTGTAGCCGGCAGAATAGGCGTCTTGTTGTACAGGTTAGCCCGTGTGTTAATGCTACTGCAAGGCGACTGTTCTGGGCATAAGACCCCCTTCGTGCCGTGTTTCGGGATCCGGGAGGGGGGTCTTACAGGAAGGTTCCAAATATTGGGGTTCACAGGTAGGTGTAGATGAGGAAGTAGACATCTCGGCTATTTGTTTTTGTAGTTTCTCAACCTGGAGAGATAAACTTGAAACCGTATCGATTTCATACATCCCTCCTAGTTTAGATGGACGAGACCGGGGTGTACTCCATTGATACGTATTCATGGTCATACGTTCTAAAAGTTCTTGGTCGGCCGCCGGTGTTTTGTTGTTTAACGTTCCACCGGTGGCGGCATCAATATGTTGCCTCGTTTGTTGATTGAGGCCATTATAGAAGGTTTGGATTTGCAACCAATCAGGGATTTAATGATGCAGACAATGGCAAGCAATTCCTTAAATCGCTACCTAGTATCATATAATGTTTCCGTATCAACTTGGCAGAAATATGTAATATCATTGCGCAACTTGGCCATTTTTGAGGGAGAAAAATACTTCGTGAGAAATTTTTCCGTCATCTCGGCCCAAGTAGCGATGGATCCTGTTGGTAAAGAGGCTAACCACTGTTTAGCTTTGGTGCGCAATGTGAAAGGGAAAAGCATTAACCAGATGGCATCATCTAAAACCCCGTTAATTCTAAAAGTGTCACATATTCCTAAAAAGTTAGAAATATGTGCGTTTGGATCCTCATCTTGAAGCCCATCAAATTGTACATATTGTTGTACAATTTGGATGATGCTTGGCTTCAATTCAAAGTTATTGTTCGCAATAGCGGGACGAACAATACTTGATTGTGCATTATCAGAATTTGGTCGAGCAAAATAAGACATAGTCTGTTGATAGACCATATTTTAATTTGACTTACCCGAAATTGAAGAAAATTGAAAAGATGAAGAAGTAGAAGAAGAGGAAGAAGAAGAAGACGAAGAAAAAGAAGTGTCACCGATGGATTCCTCAACCAAGTCTAGAGAATTGAGATCGCGAAGTCTTAGACATTGCCGTAAGCTTTGCTCGATCTCTGGATCCAAATCAAGTAGATTTGACGGATTCCTTCGGGTCATACAACAAAATAAATTTTTTTTATTTTGATTTTTTAAAACAAGAAGAAAATGATAAAATTAATAGAACCTTGCTTTCAAAATATCAACAAAGAAAAAGACCCCGGCAACGACGCCAAAAACTTGACGAAGATTTTATAAAGTTTTAAATTATATCCAAACTAAAATCTCAAACTAGGCAAGTGCACCTATCGAAATTTAATATAGAAAATGTCGTATTTAAACTCGGGGACCATTGAGTACCTTTACTCACAAGGAAGAGCTATTATTTTATCGATCGAAAATTGGTTTGGCGAAAAATAATCTACTTGTATCCACAACCTCTCGGTAAACCTAGGATACGGATCTAAAATCGAATAAACATAATTTGCAACTTATGAATTCGAAGAAGTTAAATTCATAGATAAATCGAAGTACATAAAATATAGAGCTTGAAAATTTAAGATAAAAAGAAGAAATTTATTACATTCCAAAGTTCATCATGATCAAGTGCTAATTGAATATTAGCTACTCATCATGATGGGAGAATTACATGAAAGGTTGAAGAGACGCATGATTAAACAAAGACTTGAAATAAAGTGTTACACTATGAATTGAAAATGCAAGAAAAATAGTAAAGAAAACGGAACTAAGCTCCCAAATTCTCCTACTCAGCTTCTGGAATTGTCTGGTATTTATATGCAAGTTTGCTGGATAGTCACGCCCCTCGGTCACGCCCGTGTCCTAGGGCGTGTCAGGTTCGGAATCGTCATCTTTAAGTCTTCGGAACGTTGGCGCGAAACTGCCAAAAATCATTAATTGGAGGGTCACGCCCCCTGGTCACGCCCGTGATATAGTCTGTGTCTTGTCCGTTGCTGAAAATGGCGGGAAGCAGAAATGGCGGGAATAACTCCGACCGTTGTTGGAAGGGTCACGCCCATGGTCACGCCCATGACCATGGGAGTGTCTTGTAAAAACTGCCAGGTCTTGAAACTGCTGCATTAGTTTGGCACGTCAGGATGTCACAGCTCGTAGTCACGCCCGTGACCAATATGTCACGCCCGTGCCAGGGGGTGTAACTTTAATACGACATGGATTGGAGGCCTGGATCATCACCAGCGTGTCACGCCTGGCTGACACGCTCGGGTCAGCATGGTCACACCCATGACTAATGGGCGTGTACTTGTAATTGACGTGGCAGTGAGTTCTGGAGCATGCGCCGAGGTCACGCCTAGATGTCACGCCCCTGACCTGATGGTCATGCCCGTGTCCAAGGCGTGTACTTTGTAATTTTTTCAGCTTTGTCCAACTTTGTCTCCCGATCAATCTTGTAAACTCAAAATTGAAATTTGCAACCCAGATTGACTCTAAAATAAGAAATTAAAGAAATTAGATAATAAAATCATAAAATGTATTTATAAACTAATTAATTATTAAATAAAAAATATATAAAAATATGGATAAAATTAGAGTTATCAGTAGGAGTTCGCGAGTTAACTTCAGGTACTAGCGTTATATTTTAAATTTACCAACTTTTGACTTCTCTTTTAGAGAGATTAGCAGGTGTTTGAGAATTCACTTCAGGTAGTCGTGTTATATTTTAAATTTCCCTGCTTTTGACTTCTGCTTTGCAAAGATTAGCAGGTGTTCACGAGTTCACTTCAGGTACTTGTGTTATATTTTAAATTAATCTATTTTTGACCGCTTTTTTGTATAGTTTAGCAGGTGTTCACGTGTTCAGTTCAGGTACTAGCGCTATTTTTAAAATTTACCAATTTTTACTTATCTTTTATAGAGATTAGCATGTGTTTGCATGTTAACCTCAGGTACTCTGGTTATATTTTAAATTTACTAGCTTTTGAGTTCACATTTGCAGGGATTTGCAGGTGTTTGCCAGATAACTTTAAGTACTCGCGTAATATTTTAAATTTAGCAGCTTTAAACTTCTCTTTTGCAGAGATTAGCACGTGTTCTAGAATTCACTTCAAATGCTTGGGTTACATTTTAAATTTACGTGCTTTTCACTTCTCCTTTATAGAGATTAGCAGGTGTTCGTGAGTTCACTTCAGGTACTCGCATTATATTTTAAATTTACTTGCCTTTGTCCTCTCTTTTATAGAGTTTAGCAGGTGTTCACGAGTTCACCTAAGGTACTCACGTTATTTTTTAAATTTGCATGCTTTTGACTTCTCTTTTAGAGATATTAGCAGGTGCTTGCGAGTTAACTTCAGGTACTATGGTTATATTTTAAATTTACCTGCTTTTGACTTCACCTTTGTAAAGATTAGCAGGTGTTCGTGAGTTCACTTCAAGTACTCGAGTTATATTTAAAATTTACCTTTTTTGACTTTTCTTTTGTAGGGATTATCAGGTGTTCGCGAGTTCACTTCAGGTACTCGCATTATATTTTAAATTTACCAGCTTTTGACCTCTCTTTTTAGTGATTAGCAGGTGTTCGTGAATTCACTTTAGGTAGTCATGTTATATTTTGAATTTCCCTGCTTATGACTTTTCCTTTATAGAGATTAGCAGGTGTTCGTGAGTTCACTTCAGGTACTCACATTTTATTTTAAGTTTACTTGCTTTTGACCTCTCTTTTATACAGATTAGCAGGTGTTCATGAGTTCACTTAAGGTACTAACGTTATATTTTAAATTTCCCTACTTTGGCTTCTCTTTTATAGAGATTAGCAGATGTTTGCGAGTTAGCTTCAGTTACTCAGGTTATATTTTAAATTTACCTGCTTTTGACTTTTCATTTGCAGAGATTAGCAGATTTTTGCGACTTCACTTCATGTACTTGTGTAATATTATAAATTTACCAACTTTAAGCTTCTCTTTTGCATAGATTAGCACGTGTTCACGAAATCACATCATGTGCTTGCATTATATTTTAAATTTACCTGCTTTTCAATTATCTTTTATAGAGTTTAGCAGGTGTTCACGAGTTTACTTCAGGTACTTGTGTTATATTTTATATTTACTTGCTTTTGACATCTCTTTTGTAGAGATTAGTTCGTATTCACGAGTTCACTTCAGGTACTCGCGGTATATTTTAAATTTACATGCTTTTGACTTCTATTTTATAAATATTGGCAGGTGTTTGTGAGTAAACTTCATGTACTCGGGTTATATTTTAAATTTGCCTGCTTTTGACTTCTCCTTGGCAAAGATTAGCAGGTGTTTGTGAGTTCACTTCAGATACTCATATTATATTTTAAATTTATCTTCTTTTAACTTTTTTTGTACAGACTAGCAGGTGTTCGTGAGTTCACTTCTGGTACTTGCATTATATTTTAAATTTACCTGCTTTTATCTTCACGTTTGGAGAGATTAGGTGTTGTTCGCGTGTTCTCTTCAGGTACTCACGTTATATTTTAAATTTACCTACTTTTGACTTCTATTTTGGAGATATTAGAAAGTATTTACGAGTTCACTTTAATTACTCGTATTATATTTTAAATTTACCTACTTTTGACCTCACTTTTGTAGAGATTAACAGGTATTTGTGAGTTCATTATGCAGGCTTGTCCCTTTGGGCGTTATGGTGACAGACGTAACTAAACGCAACGCTCTCCGCTTACTGTCACGTCACGCTCAAGAAAAAATGCAGCAACATCACAACTCGAATATTCATTAAACATAGACTATGCATGGTTCGCAAAGCCCTTCAAGATAGTTCCAAGGCGAAAGGCCAAGGACCTCTCAAGCGAAAGGAACCCACACGGTTCGGTCGATCGTTGTTGTACCAAAATAGAATCCATCGAAAAATAAAGATTCAGACAAGGATGGTTCTCTCCCAACAAAATAAAATGAGGGCCGCCACGCCTCACGAACTGAAATGAAAAAAAGGTTAACATCAACAATATCTAAGAAGAAATTAACCACGAAATTTCAAACGTTTCACAAGCCACGCAACACACATATGCGACAAGATCTATCAAGAGGAGAAACTCAATAACTAGTGGAGGGATGTTCGTTACCCCGCTCGGATGTCGACGAGTATGAGAGGATCGTTCCTTTTCGATTCCACCGGAACCATGCCGATTGTGTAACGCTACGAAACTCAAAAGAGCGACGGGTGACGTTTCCGGCCAAATTTGGAATTTGGCAGGGGGCACACAGCCTGGGACACGGGCGTGTCCCCGGGCGTGTTGAGCTAGTTCGACAATTTGGTCGTCTATTCGACGATTTTGGATTCGATGATCGTCGAGCAGAGAACACGGCCTGGGACATGGGCGTGTCCCAGGGCGTGTCAAGAGGGGTTCGACGATCTGGTCGGGTGTTCGACGATTTTGGATTAGACGATCGTCGAGCAGAGAACACGGCCTGGGACACGGGCGTGTCCCAAGGCGTGTCGAGAGGGGTTCGATGATCTGGTCGTGTGTTCGACGATTTTGGATTCGACGATCGTCGAGCAGAGAATACGGCCGCGAACACAGGCGTGTCCCAGGCCGTGTTGTGTGGTCAACGAACTTCGCTCGACGAAGTGTCGAGATAGTGAACACGGCCTGGAGCCCAGGCGTGTTTGGGTTTGACACGGGCATGTCATATTGGACACGGGCGTGTCCAAGACCCGTGTGAGTCTCGAGCTATTTTCTAGGCTGTGTCAATGGGGGAACACGGCCAACCACACTACCGTGTCAATTGGAACTCGCGCGTGTCAAGTCGAACACGGGCGTGTCAGATGCCCGTATGTTTTTCGAGACGCGTCGATTTTGACAGCAAATGTGGGACACGACCCTGGACACGGGCGTGTCACAGGCCGTGTTCGGCCCAGATTCTGCATTTTAGATCTGGATTGTGGCCGTTCGATTCTTTAAGTCGGGATCCGACGGCTGGGGGCAGTTAGTGCTTGGATATACCCGGGATTGGGCCTTTGAAACCCTAATTTCTCTTAAGTGGTTCTCTTTCTAAAGTATAGAGAGAGAGGAGAGCAAAGGAGGAAGAAGAAGCCTAGATCCGGTCACCAGCGGAGCTTCGGAGCTCCAAATCATGAACCGACTTCGGATCTACGAAGGCATGGAGAGTGCGGAGCTTTTCATCCGCTTACATTTCCATGGCGCCAAGGAAGAATGCTAGGGTAACGATTCTTTACTTGAGCATGTGAAGCTCTACTTCTTTTGCATAGGATCCCACTCTCGCGAGTTTGCGGTGTGTTTGAGGCGTTCCTTCGGGTAGACATGAATAGTCCCCGTTATGTACATGTAGAGTCTGTAATCGAGAACGGATATATGCATGATGTGTGAAGCCTACCCGGACAAGTTGGTCTGGATCGGTGATGTTGCATTGCATAAATGGCCGGAGAATACTCCGCGCAAATTTTTATTTTTCAGGTTTTCTACGCGGTAGATTGCAGTAGGGAGCCTTGGGGGCTAACCTCGGGGTGCACCCGGAAAACTGGGCGGATGCGCGATTCTGCCATATTGGTGGCCTGGGAGCCAACTTGTACATAACTGGGTTATGTAATATTGTGCGTTCGATTCACGGGCTTCGGAGAAACTTAACTTGTGCCGATGATTTTAAATGTCGTGGCAAGTGAGCAACGGGTTGAGTGGAACCGTTCCTGCTCTATGCAGTTCGGTCTTTGAGGCCTAGCGAGGGCATAGAGGTCGGGTCTTTGGCTGTCAATGATTTTAAGTGTCATGACTTCTGCTTAGGCTGTTGATGATTTTAAGTGTCATAACTTCTGCCTAAAAGACTCAAATGCTCACGTGTGGTGCCGTCCAAGTGGCGGTGGTGGGACCGCGGTTTTGACCGGGTTCACCGATAATGTGCCCTGAGTGCACGGGGCGTGTGGCCGTACGTGCCAACGCCTGTGATGCAATGTATATTTATATACTGCTTGGTTATGCTAATAAACTGCAGGGAATTAGCATCGCCGCCCCGAATTGGGGGTGGGATCGTTATAATTTGGTCAGCATTGCTTACCGTTGCCTTTGTTTGCCACCGAGTGGTGGTTTGTTACTTGCAGGTGCTGCTGGACCAAGCAGTCAATAGCGGGCTAAAGCCCAAGTTGCTGTGCCGGCCCTTGAAGGCCTAATCTTTTGGTTGTTTTCTTTGTTCATGTATGGCCGGCCTGCGTGCCGAGGTTTGAAAACATGTAATTTTGAAGAAAACAATTTGTAAGGCCTTAAGGCCAGTACTTGTGTATTTGTACTTCATTACTTTGGGTTTGTTCAGTAGACATTCATGCTATTTGTGCTGGGTTCTTTTTATTGCAACTTATAAAACTGCTTCCGCTAGAATGCTCTCTGTAGGACGTTGGATTGGCTGGATGGTTTCCATTGAGTAACCACCCGGTCTGTCTGTGGTATATGGCGTCGGGCCCCGGCCGGACCTACTGTTATATGCTATGTGACGGATAGGGGGTGTTACAATTTGGTATCAGACTACTGGTTTCGGTCGGGCTTAAAATGAATTTGTCGGCGAATTCTTTTTAAGGGGCGGTGAGCACATGTGTGTGCGTCATCGTTATAACAACAAAAGAACCCATGAATGTCCACTTAGGAATGAAAATACACGTGTTTGGGGGACCTGCGTGTTCCTATAATTGCTATTTGCAATATTATTTGGTTGCTTAACGGTGTTTTGTACCACTATATGTGACCAGAAGCGGTGCTGGGCCGTCGGAACGTCGAGTTTCTGAGGCTAGCAGTGCACCAAATGATGCTCTTGCAACACCTCCTTCGGCCGAAACCATTCTACTGGTGGCTGAAGCAGTGTTTGCAATGATCAATGCGCAGCCTACAAGGCAGGTGCAGCAGCCCGCTCCTGCGATGAAGCAGGTACCACTGCAAGCAGCCGAGCAGAGAAGGGTGGAACAGGTAGTAGAGGAACAAATGGTGCTGAGGAGGTCAACCGAGAGACAGCTCAAACATGTCATGAGCTTTAATCCTCCGGTATTATCGGGGTTGGGAACCCCATCTCAAGCTGAAGACTGGCTCTCCAGGGTGAAGAGAGTCTTGACAGCAACGGAGACGGAAGGATGGCAAATGACCACTATTGCTACATTCCTTTTGGACGGTGAAGCGAGATTGTGGTGGGAAGGATTGGAGCTGCATCTATTGAGAGGTAGGCAACTTACAGACGTCTCGATAGAGGAGTTCTCGAGACTGTTCTTGGCTAGGTACCTCCCTTCAACGTAGAGGATAGCTTTGAAGAATGAGTTCCTGAAGTTGGTTCAAGGAGACAGTAGCGTGGATGAATATCTCCACGAGTTTACTCGATTGAGTCGGTATGCTAGCTCCACCATCGCGGATGAGGAGCGCAAGACGAATCGATTCTACGAAGGTTTACGAGATGATTTAAGGCTACTACACTCGGCGCCCATGACGCAGGGCTTCTTGACCCTGGTCAACACGGCCCGGTCCTTGGAGAAGGATATGAAGAGCGTCTAAGCAAAGAAAAACTCTGGTGATAAGAGGTCGGAGTTCAAAGTGCCGAACTCCTCAAAGTTTGTGTTCCGGAAGTGCAACAAGAAAGCTAGGACTTCGGGTCCAGCCCCCTCTGCTGGTGCTTCTGGGGCGACTACAGGTCGGACCCCGGGCGCATGTTATAACTGTGGGAAGCTGGGGTATTATGCCCGTGAGTGTCGGAGTGGACGTCCAAAGTCTGAGTTGAAGCCGGGAGCAACGTATGAAGGAAAGGGCAAGGCGGTGGAGTCGACCGCGTCCCATTATGCTCCGGCCCAACCGAGGGTTTATAATCTTGGCCAACAGGAGGCCATCAAACAGGCGGATTTGGTGACAGGTAAAATTTAAATTTATAGCAAGTTAATCTTTTAAATACTTATTATGTGCTTGTTACCTTACCACTACTTGTTTTGGATTTGTTTTGATTTGTGAGTATCCGGCAAGATCACTCATTGATACGGGAGCTTCACACTCCTTCTTGTCCGAAGGATTTATATCACGCATCGGAGTACCTTCTTCGATGGAAAAGGACAAGTTGGATGTGCTGTTACCGAATGGGTGTTCCATGCATGCGGATAAAATCTGCGGTGTTAAGATTCGCATTGGGAATCAAGAGTTCGATCTGCAAGTGTCGTTACTACCGTTGGTGGAGTTCGACGTTATATTTGGCATGGACTGGCTCTCGGAGCAGCAAGCCTATATTGATTGCGGTTGCAAGGAAGTCAAGTTGGGAGCAAGTCGTGAGACGACTTTTAAGGGCTTGAAAGGGTCGAGCAAGACGTTGAAATCTGCTCTTCAGGTGTTGAAGGCGGTTTGTGCTGGTGCAGAGCTGTTCTTTATACTAGTTGAGGTTGCAAAGCCAAAGCCTATGTTGGATAGTATTTCAGTGGTAGTTGAGTACCCTGATGTGTTCCCCGCAGATCTTCCTGGAGCCCCGCCTCAACGGGAGATAGATTTCACTATTGAGCTAGTGCCAGGTGCGAAGCCTGTGTCACGATCTCCGTATTGGCTAGTGCCTAAAGAAATGGCGGAGCTGAAGGTGCAACTTCAAGAGTTGTTGGAGCAAGGGTCTGTGCGTCCAAGTTCGTCGCCTTGGAGCGCACCGGTCCTCTTTGTTAAGAAGAAGGACAGAAGCTTGAGGCTATGTATTGATTACCGAGAACTGAACATGTTGACGGAAAAGAACAAGTACTGAATCCCAAGGATCGATGATCTTTTTGATCAGTTGGTCGGGTCGACGGTGTACTCTAAGTTGGATCTCAAGTCTGGTTACTATCAGCTACGAATAAGGGAGAGTGATATCCCGAAGACATCGTTCAGTACAAGATACGGGCATTACGAGTTTACGGTCATGCCGTTTGGGCTGACTAATGCGCCGTCAGTGTTCATGGATTTGATGAACAGGACCTTCATGGAGTACTTGGACCATTTTGTGATCGTCTTCATCGACGATATTTTGGTGTACTCGCAGAATGAGGAAGATCACTTCAGGCATCTTCATTTGGTTTTGGAGATGCTGAGGAATCAATTGTACGCCAAGTTCTCGAAGTGCGAGTTTTGGTTGTCCTCAGTGGCGTTCCTCGGTCATATAGTGAGTGGGGAAGGTATTGTAGTGGATCCAGCAAAGATTGTTACGATACGGGAGTGGCCTGAGCATTCTACGGTAGCGGAAGTCCAGAGCTTTCTGGGGCTTGCCGGCTATTATAGGCGCTTCATAGAGAACTACTCGCGGATAGCGTTACCTCTCACTACTTTGACGAGGAAGGAGAAGAAGTTCGTTTGGACGCTGGAGTGCATGCGAGATTTTGAGGAGTTGAAATGTTGGTTGACCACGGCGCCTGTGCTGAGTTTGCCGAGTGGGACCGAAGGTTATGAGATTCATAGTGATGCATTGGGCTGTGGTTTGGGTTGTGTGCTATTACAGCTTGGAAGCGTTATAGCATATGGCTCGAGACATCTGAAGGTGCACGAGAGAAACTATCCGGTCCATGACTTGGTGTTAGCGGCCATGAATTTTGCCTTGAAGCTGTGGAGGCATTATTTGTATGGTGTGAAGATTGATATCTACACCGATATCAAGTGCCTGAAGTATTTGATTGATCAGAAAGATCTGAACATGCGGCAACGTAGATGGATGGAGTTCCTGGGGGACTATACATTCAAGATCCACTACGTGCCTAGTAAAAGTAATGCGGTTGTGGACGCGTTGAGTCGCCGGGCTCCAGCTCAAGCCAATTGGCTATCGGTTCATGACGAGCGGTTGGTTCGGGATTTAGAGGCATTGGAGATCTTTTGCGTTGATAAGCAATCAAGTGTTGAAGCAGTACTGAATTGGACTGAAGTCTAATATTACCTGGCTGATCGGATTCGACAGGCGTTGGATATGGATGTCCACATGAAGCAACTTATGATAGAGGCTCTGGATGGGTCAAATTCCCAATTCGTTGTGGAGGACAGATTACTTTGGAAAGACGGTCGTCTGTGCGTCCCAGGCATGTGCAATTTGCATGTGGAATTGTTGTACGAGGCGCATCATACCAAGTACTCGATTGACCCGGGGACCATGAAGATGTACCGCGATGTTAAGAAATTGTTCTAGTGGTCAGGACTAAAAAAGGATGTGGCGCTCTACGTGGCGAAGTGTCAAACTTGCGCCTTGGGAAAGGCGGAATGCCAAAAGCCGGGAGGATTCTTGAAATCCTTGCCTATTCCGGAGTGGAAGTTCGACAACATTACTATTGACTTTGTGCGCTGGTTGCCAAGGTCGCAAAAGGGGAACGACGCCATTTGGGTGGTCGTAGATCGTCTAACGAAGGTGTCGAATTTCATTCTGTATAGGAAGGATGATCCGATTGAGAAATTGGTAAAGCTATATGTGGATAATATTGTACGACTTCATGGTATGCCCCGCAGCATCGTGAGTGACTGTGATTGGCGGTTCACGTCCAATGATTAGACGCTAGTGCATCAAATGTTGGGAACAAAGCTGAGTTTTAGCACAGCCTTTCATCCGCAAACGGATGGGCAGACCGAGAGGGTCAATAGGACAATGGAAGACATGCTTCGCATGTGTGTCCTGGACTTTGGAAATCAATGGGAAGATCACCTATACTTGGTGGAGTTTGCGAACAACAATAGCTACCAGGCGAGTATTCAAATGGCGGCCTTCGAGGCCCTATATGGTAGAAGATGTCGCACGCCGTTATCCTGGTTGGAAACGGGTGAGTCAAAGTTGTACAAGTGTCACGAGGTGGAAGATGCTACTTCATTGGTCTGAACCATTCGGGAGAGATTGCTTATCGCTCAGGAACGTCAAGCGAAGTACTATAATGCCAAGCACAGGAACGTGGAGTTCGCTGTGGGCGACTGGGTGTACTTAAAGATCAAGCCGTTCAAGGGTGTCTCGCGGGTGCGGCGATTGAAAAAGCTAAGCCCGAGGTACCTTGGGCCGTTTGAGGTTCTGGAGCGGGTTGGTGAAGTAGCCCATCGTTTGAAGCTATTAGTGGAGTAGTGGTCTACATGATATATTCCATATATCGGTGCTACGGAAGGCAGTACAAGAGCCTACGTAAGTGATCGCGGTCGATCAAGTGTCGATTGATAGTAGGTTGACGACAAAGGTCAAGCCTGTACGAATTGAGGATTCAGAAGTCAAGCGGCTACGCAATAAAGAGATCAGGATGGTCAAGGTCCGTTGGGACAATTGCGGTCGAGAAGAGCTCTCTTGGGAGAGAGAGTAGACTATGCTTGACGAGTACCCGGAGTTGTTCCGCTCAGGTAAAATTTTAGTTTTGTGCTTATCTTTCCTTTATGAAATTTCGTGGACGAAATTCTTTTAAGAGGGAGAGAGTTGTAACGCCCCGAAACTCAAAAGAGCGATGGGTGACGTTTCGGGCCAAATTTGGAATTTGGCAGAGGGCACACGGCCTGGGACACGGGCGTGTCCCAGGGTGTGTCGAGCTGGTTTGACGATTTGGTCATCTGTTCTGCGATTTTGGATTCAACGATCGTCGAGCAGAGAACACAGCCTGGGACACGGGCATGTCCCAGGGCGTGTCGAGAGGGTTCGACGATCTGGTCAGGTGTTCGACGATTTTGGATTCGATGATCGTCGAGCAGAGAACACGGCCTGGGACACGGGCGTGTCCCAGGGACTATCGAGAGGGGTTTGACGATATGGTCGTGTGTTCGACGATTTTGGATTCGACGATCGTCGAGCAGAGAACACGACCTTGAACACGGGCGTGTCCCAGGCCGTGTTATGTGGTCGACGAACTTCTCTCGACGAAGTGTCGAGACAGTGAACACGGTCTGGAGCCCCGGCGTGTTCGGGTTTGACACGGGCGTGACACATTGGACACGGGCGTGTCCAAGACCCGTGTGAGTCTTGGGCAGTTTTCGGGGCTGTGTCGATGGGGGCACAAGGCCAACGACACGACCGTGTTAATTGGAACACGGGCGTGTCAGGTCGAACACGGGTGTGTCGTATGCCCGTGTGTTTTTTGAGATGCGTCGATTTTGACGGCGAATGAGGGACACGACCCTGGACACGGGCGTGTCACAGGCCGTGTTCGGCCCAGATTCTGCATTTTAGATCTGGATCGTGGCCGTTCGTTTCTTTACGTCGTGATCCGACGGCTGGGGGCTGTTAGTGCTTGGATATTCCCGGGATTGTTCCTTTGAAACCCTCATTTCTCTTGAGTGGTTCTCTTTTTAAAGTATAGAGAGAGAGGAGAGCAAAGGAGGAAGAAGAAGCCTAGATCCGGTCACCGGCGGAGCTTCAGAGCTCCAAATCGCGAATCGACTTCGGATCTACGAAGGCAAGGAAAGTACGGTGCTTTTCATCTGCTTACATTTCCATGGCGCCAAGGAAGAATGCTAGGGTAACGATTCTCTACTTGAGCATGTGAAGCTCTACTTCTTTTGCATAGGAAGCCCGCTCTCGCGAGTTTGCGGTGAGTTTGAGGCGTTCCTTCGGGTAGACATGAATAGTCCCCGTTATGTACATGTAGAGTCCGCAATCGAGAACAGATATAGACATGATGTGTGAAGCCTACACGGACATGTTGGTCTGGATCGATGATGTTGCATTGCATAAATGGTCGGAGAATACTACGCGCAAATGTTTGTTTTTCGGGTTTTCTACGCGGTAGATTGCAGCAGGGAGCCTTGGGGGCTAACCTCGGGGTGCACCCGGAAAACTGGGCGGATGCGTGATTCTGCCGTCTTGGTGGCCTAGGAGCCAACTTGTACATAACTGGGTTATGTAATATTGTGCGTTCGATTCACGGGCTTCGGGGAAACTTAACTCGTTCCGATGATTTTAAATGTCGTGGCAAGTAAGCAACGGGTTGAGTGGAACCGTTCCTGCTCTATAGAGTTCGGTCTTTGAGGCTTACCGAGGGCATAGAGGTCGGGTCTTTGGCTGTCGATGATTTTAAGTGTCATGACTTCTGCTTAGGCTGTTGATGATTTTAAGTGTCATAAATTCTGCCTAAAAGACTCAAATGCTCACGTGTGGTGCCATCAAAGTGGAGGTGGTGGGACTGCGGTTTTGACCGAGTTCACCGATAATGTGCCCTGAGTGCACGGGGCGTGTGGCCATGCGTGCCAACGCCTGTGATGCAATGTATATTTATATACTTCTTGGTTATGCTAATAAATTGCAGGGAAGGAGCATCGCCACCTCGAATTGTGGGCGGGATCGTTATAATTTGGTCAACATTGCTGACTGTTGCCTTTGTTTACCACCATGCGGTGGTTTGTTGCTTGCAGGTGTGCTGGACCAAGCGGTCAATAATGGGCTAAAGCCCAAGTTGTTGTGCCGACCCTCGAAGGCCTAATCTTTTGGTTGTTTTATTTGTTCATGTATGGCCGGCCTACGTGCCGAGGTTTGAAAAAATGTAATTTTGAAGAAATAAGTTGTAAGGCCTTAAGTCCAGTACTTGTGTATTTGTACTTCATTCCTTTGGGTTTGTTTAGTGGACATTCATGCTATTTGTGCAGGGTTCTTTTTATTGCAACTTATAAAACTACTTCCGCTAGAATGCTCTGTAGGACGTTGGATTGGTTGGATGGTTTCCATTGAGTAACCACCCGGTCTGTCTGTGTTATATGGCGTCGGGCCCCGGCCGGACCTACTGCAATATGCTATGTGACGGATAGGGGGTGTTACAGATTGGAGGGAAACACGTTGCCTTCGTGGCTTCACGTCGGAGTTGGGAATCCACGAAGAGGAAACCCTTTGCCTGTGTCGGTTTCTTCAATAAGGGGGCTGAGTGGGTTCTTTGTGTGGGGGGGGGGGGTTTGGGTGTTGTTGATGGGCTCGGTTTTGGTGAGGGTGAAGAGGGGCGGGTTTATTGTTGAAGGGGAGGCGCGGATTGTTGGTGAGAAATGGAGGTGGTCGGCTGGTCGGGTGGTTGAGAGGTCTGCTCAGGTGGTGGAAGGAAAAGGTGGCTGGTCGGTGGTTGGAGAGGGATGCTCGGGTGGAGAGGGGAGGGGGATGCTCGGGTAGAGGAGTGAGGCGACTGGTTGGGTTGGTTTGGATCTAGGGGGAGGAGGAGTGGGAAGTGGTCGGCGGCCAAAACTAGGAGAGGAGTAGGGAGTTCGGCCAAGGGGAAGAAAGAGAGGAGGGAGGGAAATCTCAAGATAGATTTTAGGGTTTTTTTTCATTCATTCCACATCAAAAATATCAAAGTCTAGCTTCTTATAGGCTTTACAAACATAAGTTCTAAAAGCACCCCAACATGGCTAAACATATGCCAAATGAAAATAAAAACAAGGCTATTAGAAGCCCAATTAATATAAAATCAAAACATGAAATAGATGTTAAAATATGTGATAACATATTTTAACATAGCACGAACGAGAACGGTCGCGGACATTGTAGCGGCGGGAGTGGCGGCGAGCAACGAACCAAGCATGTCATAGCAAATCAACTTCCGGTGGTGGTGACGTATCATCCGTCGTGAGCCGGCACCAACAACAACTGGGTCGCCAAAATTATCGGGAAGGGGATCCTCCATATCAACATGTAACGGGTCACCATCGTCGACGGGAGGGGGACGCTCCATGTGAACATGTCGGGGGTAGTCGGCTCCATCAATCCTCCCCCTATCAAAATACTCATCACTGATGAGTAGGCCTGTGAGTACTCGCATGGAAGATCATCGACGGGGAAGAAGAACCTGCAAGGAAAAAAGTGGTCTTAGCGGGACCTCAAAAACGCATTAGCCAAAGAAGGAAAAATAGTTTCCACAACATCAACCAACATACCTCTGATGGAGACCGAGAAAGAGAACGATCCTGGGAAACTGTCACCACCCACCCGAATAGAAATCATAGTGGAATATATATAGAGAGAGGTAGATATTTCAACTGGCGTAGAAGCATAAAGCATAAAATATGAAATGATGAAAATAGAAGCTATGCCACAATCAGTGGAAAATTATAAAAGAAATGTGATGTTACCAAACTACCGTAAGATTCGAAAAGGATGGACTTGCCAATTCGTTAATATTTTTAAGGTGCCCGGGGGCATCCGTTCAGGGGTGAGACAAGCCAAAACCAAATCATCCACATAATGGTGGGAGACTCTCCAATACGAACTTGCAAGTAATTTAAAGGACGCACTTTGATTGATTAAGATGTTAAGAATGTGCCTAATTAAATTAAAACCATGAGGGGTGAACCCATGTGACACATGACTTGAATCAACCGTAGAAAATAACGGGACTATGTCAGGTGGCACGTGTGCCTTAAATTCATTAATGATTTCCATGGAGTCCAACGTCGTAGTTTTAAATTTAGATTTAAGAATGCCATAAAGAAATTCCAGCGAAAAATGCTCATTACCAAATATAGAGTTGGACGCTCCCGGATGTGAAAGGACGTGCGTGCGACAAAACTCAACATACCCAACTACGTTCACTAACATGTGCATGCACGTGTCATCAAAAGGCGGTGGATAAATGCGTGCGACCAGGCTTGGCAAGTAAGTGTGCCTAGGGGACACCACATCAAAAATCCCCATAGCCAAGGAATCACTAACAGTCCAACACGAAGACTTACCCAACGCCAAGTGGTCAGGTGAACGGTCCATTCGAGCAAAAGCATAGTCGGATCAACAAATTGGTGTGGAAAGACCAAACGTGACAACTAACAACTCGCCCACCTACATCCGTCTAGGTAAGTCTGACGGGGGAGCTAGATAAATAGGCATCTCCAAATATCTCAGACTAGAAATGACAAGTTCGTTTCCTAACAAATCATCTAATCGAGTCAAGTGAACCGGAAGGGGAGTCGATATGGTCGATGCCGGAGGAGGAACTAAGTCATACTCACCATCAAAACACAGATTTAACGCCCAAGAAAAATCCACCGGGTGCCAGCCATCAAAATCAAAGGAAGATCAAACAGTAGATTCGTCCTCACAGAAAACTCAACCGGATCGTCATCACCTAACTCACTCTCAGCTAAACATTCATCACAGGTTGACTCTACCAACTCAGCCAAAATGTCTTCCAACCCACTAGATATTTCATCCAAATCATAATCAGTAACGGTCTCAAAAGTAGGAAATATCGAACCCGACAAAATTTCTATTCCACATTGGGCTTCAGGCAAAGGAGATAACATTAAAGTAATATCTTTCAGATCCTCAGCGCTAACGTCATCCAAAATTAGCCCTCCCACACAGGGCAAATCTTCCAATACAACACTTCCTTGGCTAGCCAAATATTCCCATGATGCAGGTACATCGTCAAAATCAGGATAGAGAATTGATCAAATCGAATCCCGGGGAGAATCTAAAAGAGCTTAAACCTCAAGCAAAGACGATAATATCGATGAACTATCTCCCGGATGTGCATCACTAAGTTCATCCCAAGTTGACTCTTACAACATCGTTGAAACATCTACCAACACTGTGTCAACAGAAGACTCCACGATACTCAAGGGTGACAGATCAGAAATTGAGTAGTGGGCGGGGTGAAAATCTGAAATATAGTCGAGAGGTGGTCGGATAGTCATGTGGGGGGGGGGGGGGGGGCACTTCAGTGGAGAACTCCTCTTCCATGTCACTAGGATAACCGACATCCTCATCATCACTCAGCTCTTCACTAATGACTTCATCGCCATCGGCGGAGGGCTCAGTCCTAGTCACTACATCAGACTCATCCGACGAGTCAACAGCTAGATCCGACAGCTCAGGGGCGACTCTAAAGAGACTACGGGCATAGTCGGAATAGGACAAACGTTAGTGCCACGACCAGATATGTCACTAACCTCATGTATCATAATCACCTAACTAACCATACTGATAGGAACACTCGCACCCCACGGGCTCATGGCATTCCTAGCAATCACATCTATCGAACTAGGGACAGGGGTCCTAAGCTTCTCCTTTCCTCCATCGATAGGTGCAGGTATACTACGGGTAGCTCTACCATCCTGGGAGGAAGGTCTAGCTCGAGGGGGTGAGTCACTCGTGTGATCAGAAGTAAGATCAAGAGAGGAGAAATAAGATCATGAGACGTCCGAGTATGGGAGTACGAGGGGACGTACTGATTCGATGTAGGCGAAGTCTTAGGCGGCTAATCACTCAGATAATCAGAAATCTGCGAACGACAGTGGGGAGGGTAATACTCATCCGTTAATAGATTCTTCATAATATGCCACCCTACAAGTAAGTCGTTGAGGGACATCCCAAAGCGTCTCTCCTCATTGAGCCAGAAGGTCTGGGCTCGACCAAATAATTGGAGTCTCGCAACGGGAATCATGTGGGGTCCATAATATGATATCGCTCAAAAATAACGTTCCATATCCTTCACCCAACATAAAAACACTCGCGAACCGCCTATCCCATCATAGGTCGGAGCATGAACTCTAACAGGCCTAGAGGTGCGCGGTGGTGGTGTCAAATATTGTGCTAACATAACGTTACGCTCAACGAATGAAGGCGAGTGAGCGGAACTCCCAATGTGCGCCATAAAAGACAAATGAAAGACTCAAACTACGTGAATGCAAAACCCCTTTTTTTAGATATATTTTAAGTAACACAACTTCTATTTTATAACAAAAATAAAATAGAAGACCAACGAACGTGCCAAGTTGAGAAATTGACAAACCTAAATTGATGTATCTAAAGGCTAACTTGCCCCAAACCTGGTAAATTTTATAACAGAATAATTAATTCCTGTGCTGATATGAAACTCGCTGGAGGAAATTTTGAAATTTCTTACTACGAAGACCCGGAAGAAAAAGCAGAATTTTTCGTTTTTTTAAAAAAAACTAAAATTCAGCATTTTAGCGCGCTATTTGCAGACCAAAATCATAAAATTTTAATGTGCAGGAATAGTTTTTTTTGACCTAAAAGCCTACCAAAAGATATAAGGATGGTGCCGATTAGGAAATCAACAAGAACCTGGCCCTGATACCAAATTGTTGCAGTCTTGTCCCTTTGGACGTTATGGTGATGGATGTAACTAAACACAACGCTCTCCGCTAACTCTCACGTCATACTCAAGCAAAAACACAGCAACATCACAACTCGAATATTCATTAAACATAGACTACGGAGGGTTCACAAAGCCCTTCAAGATAGTACCAAGGCGATAGGCCAAGGTCCTCTCAAGCGAAAGGAACAAACACGGTTCAATCGAGCGTTGTTGTACCAAAAGAGAATCCACCGAAAAACAAAGCTTCAGACAAGGGTGGTTCTCTCCCAACAAAATAGAACGAGGGCTGCCACGCTTGACGAACTTAAATGAAAAAAGGTAAACACCAACAATATCTATGAAGAAATTAACCACGAAATTTCAAACATTTCACAAGCCATGGATCACGCATATGCCACAAGATCTATCAAGAGGAGAAACACAATAACTAGTGGAGGGATGTTCGTTACCCCGCTCGGATGTCGACGAGTATGAGAGGATCGTTCCTTTCCGATTCCACCAAAACCACGCCGATTGGAGGGAAACACATTGCCTTCGCGGCTTCACGTCGGAGTTGGGAATCCACGAAGAGGAAACCCTTTGCCTTTGTCGGTTTCTTCATAGAGGGGGCTGAGTGGTTTCTTTGTGTGGGGGTGGGGGTGGGGGGGGGGGGGGGGGGGGGGGGGGCGGTTTTCGGTGTTGTTGATGGGGTCGGTTTTGTTGAGGGTGAAGAGGGGAGGGTTTGTTGTTGAAGGGGAGGCACGAATTATAGGTGAGAAAGGGAGGTGGTCGGATGGTCGGGTGGTTGAAAAGGGCTTCTCGGGTGGGGGAAGGAAAAGGTGTCTGGTCGGTGGTTGGAAAGGGCTGCTCGGGTGGAGAGGGGAGGGGGCTGCTCGGGTTTAGGAGTGAGGTGGCTGGTTGGGTTGGTTTGGATCTAGGGGGAGGAGGAGGGGGAAGTGGCCGGTGGTAAAAACTAGGAGAGGAGGAGGGAGTTCGATGAAGGGGAAGAAAGAGAGGAGGGAGGCAAAATCTCAAGACAGATTTTAGGGTTTCTTTTTTCATTCATTCTCCATCAAAAATATCAAAGTCTAGCCTCTTATAGTCTTTACAAACATAAGGGCTAAAAGCACCCCAACATGGCTAAACATATGCCAAATGAAATTAAAAACAAGGCTATTAGAAGCCCAATTAACATGAAATAAAAACATGAAATAGATGTTAAAATATGTGGTAACATATTTTAACATAGCACGGATGAGAACAGTCGCGAAAATTGTAGCGGCGGGAGTGTCGGCGAGCAACGAACCAAGAATGTCATAGCAAATCAACTTTCGGTGGTGGTGATGTACCATCAGTCGCGAGCCGACACCAACGACAATCGGGTCGCCAAAATCATCGGGAAGGGGAGCCTCCAAATCAACATGTATCGGGTCACCATCTTCCACGGGAGGGGGACGCTCCATGTAAACATGTCGGGGGTAGTCGGCTCCATCAGTTCACTTCAGGTACTCGCGTTATATTTTAAATTTAACTACTTTTGACTCCTCTTTTATGGAGATTAGCATGTGTTTACGAGTTAACTTCAGGTACTCGGGTTATATTTAAAATTTACCTGCTTTAGACTTCCCATTTGCAGAGATTAGTAGGTGTTTGCGAGCTCACTTTAGGTACTCGGGTTATATTTTAAAAATACCAGTTTTTGACTTCCCTTTTGGAGAGATTAGCAGGTGTTCATGAGTTCAGTTCAGGTACTGATGTTATATTTTAAATTTACCTGCTTTTGACTTCTCTTTTAGAGAGATTATCAGGAATTTAGGAGTTCACTTCAAGTACTCCCGTTATATTTTAAATTTACCTGTTTTTGACTCCTCTTTTGCAGAGATTAGAAGGTTTTTGTGAGTTGACATCAAGTGCTCGCGTTTTATTTTAAATTTACTAGCTTTTGACTTCTCTTTTATAAAGATTAGTAGTTGTTCGCAAATTAACTTCAGGTAGTCATGTTATATTTTAAATTTACCTACTTTTGATTACTCTTTTGCAGAGATTAGCATGTGTTCGTGGTTTTACTTCTGGAACTCACGTTATATTTTAAATTTAACTTCTTTTGACCTTTCTTTTGTAGAGATTAGCAGGTCTTTGTGAGTTCACTTTAGATACACGCACTATATTTTAAATTTGCCTGCTTATGACCTCTCTTTTGTAGACATTAGCAGGTGTTCGCGAGTTGACTTCAAGTACTAGTGTTATATTTTAAATTTACATGCTTTTGACTTCTCTTTTATAGAGATTAGCAGGTGTTAGCGAGATAACTTCAGGTAATTGGGTTATTTTTAAAATTTTCCTGCTTTTGACTTCTGCTTTGCAGAGATTAGCAGGTATTTGCAAATTCACTTTAAGTACTCGCATAATATTTTAAATTTACCAGCTTTTAACTTATGTTTTATAGAGACTAGCATGTGTTCGCGAATTAACTTCAGGTGCTCACATTATTTATTAAATTTAGCTGCTTTTGACTATTCCTTTACAAAGATTAGCAGTTGTTCACGAGTTACCTTCAGGTAATCACGTTATTTTTTAAATTCCCTTGCTTTTGACCTCTCTTTTGTAGAGATTAGCAGGCTTTCACAAGTTAACTAAAGGAACTCGCGTTATATTTTAAATTTCCTTGCATTTGACTTCTACTTTGCATAGATTAGCATGAGTTCACGAGTTCACTTCAGGTACTTACGTTATATTTTAAATTTAACTGTTTTTGACTTCTCTTTTGTATAAATTAGCAAGTGTTCGCGAGTTCACTTCAGGTACTAGCATTATATTTTAAATTTACCTGCTTTTGACCTCCCTTTTGGAGAGATTAGAAGGTTTTCGTGAATTCAATTTAGAAAGTCGCGTTACATTTTAAATTTACCTGCTTTTGATTTCACTTTTGAATAAGTTAGCAGGTGTTCATGAATTCTCTTTAAGTACTTGCATTATATTTTAAATTTACCTGCATTTGACTTCTCCTTTCGAGAGATTAGAAGGTGTTCGCGAGTTCACTTCAGGTACTCGCATTATATTTTAAATTTACCTACTTTTGAACTCTCTTTTGTAGAGATTAGCTGGTGTTCGCGAGTTCACATCAGGTACTCGCGTTATATTTTTATTTACCTTATTTTGACCTCTTTTTTATAGAAATTAGCAGTTGTTCATGTGTTATCTTAAACTACTTGTGTTATATTTTAAATTAACCTTATTTTGACATCTTCTTTGTAGAGATTTATAGGTGTTCGTGAGTTCAATTCAGATACTTATATTATATTTTAAATTAACTTGCTTTTAACTTCTATTTTGTAAAGATTAGCAGGTATTCACGAGTTCATTTTATTTACTCACTTATATTTTAAATTTACCTTCTTTTGACTTCTATTTTGGAGCGACTAGAAGATTTTCACGAGTTCACTTCAGGTACTCTCATTATATTTTAAAGTTAACTTCATATTCTTATCATTTGAAGAGATTTGAAGGTTTCCGCGAGTTCACTTCAGGTACTCACGTTATATTTTAAATTTACTTGCTTTTGACTTCTCCTTTACAGAGATTAACAGTGTTCGCGAGTTCACTTCAGGTACTCGCATTATATTTTAAATTTACCTATTTTGACAACATTTTTGTATGGATTAGGATGTGTTTGCGAGTTCACTTTAGGTACTAGAGTTATAATTTAAATGTACTTGCTTTTGACATCTCTTTTATTTAGATTAGCTGGTGTTCGCGAGTTCACTTCAGGTACTTACATTATATTTTAAATTTACCTGATTTTGACTTATCCTATGTAGTGATTAGCAGGTGTTCGTGAGTTCAATTCAGCTTCTCAAGTTATATTTTAAATTTAACTTCTTTTGACTTCTCTTTTGCAGAGATTAACAAGTTTTCATCAGTTCATATTAGGTACTAGAGTTATATTTTAAATTAACCTACTTTTGGCTTCTCTTTTCGAGAGATTAGAAGTTATCGCGAGTTCACTTCAGGTACTCGCATTATATATTAAATTTACCTACTTTTGAATTCTATCTTGGAGAGATTAGATGATTTCGCGAGTTGACTTCAGGTACTCGCGTTATATTTTAAATTTTCCAGCTTTTAACTTCTTTTTTGCAAAGATTAGCAAGTGTTCGAAAATTCACTTCAGATGCTCGCATTATATTTTAAATTTACCTGTTTTTCACTTCTCCATTATAGAGATTAGCAGGTGTTTGTGAGTTAACTTCAGGTACTCGTGTTTTATTTTAAATTTACTTTCTTTGAACTCTCTTTTGTAGAGAATAGCAGGTGTTCACGAGTTCACTTCAGGAACGCGCGTTATATTTTAAATTTACATAATTTTGACTTCTCTTTTATATATATTGGCAGGTGTTTACGAGTTAACTTCAGGTACTCACGTTATTTTTTAAATTTACCTACTTTTGACTTCTCCTTTGCAAAGATTAGCAGGTATTCGTGAGTTCTCTTCAGGTACTCGCATTATATTTCAAATTTTCCTTCTTTTGACTTCTCTTTTCCAGATATTAGTAGGAGTTCGCAAGTTCACTTCATGTACTCGGGTTATATTTTAAATTTCTCAACTCTTGACTTCTCTTTTAGAGAGATTAGCAGGTGTTCTAGAATTCACTTTAGGTAGTCATGTTATATTTTAAATTTCCCTGCTCTTGACTCCTCCTTTGCAGAGAATAGCAGGTGTTCGCAAGTTCACTTCAGGTACTCGCGTTATATTTTAAATTTATCTATTTTGACCTCTCTTTTGTATAGATTAGCAGGTGTTCACGAATTCAGTTCAGGTACTAGCACTATATTTTAAATTTACTAGCTTTTGACTTCTCTTTTATAGAGATTAGCAGTTGTTTGCATGTTAATCTCAGATATACTGGTTATATTTTAAATTTACCATCTTTTAACTTCACATTTGCAGGGATTTGCAGGTGTTTGCGAGATCACTTTAAGTACTCGCGTAATATTTTATATTTACCAGCTTTAAACATCTCTTTTGCAGAGATTAGCATGTGTTCGAGAATTCACTTCAGGTGCTCGCATTATATTTTAAATTTACGTGTTTTGTTTCTTGTCCTTTATAGAGATTAGCAGGTGTTTACGAGTTCACTTCAGGTACACACGTTATATTTTAAATTTACTTGCCTTTGACCTCTCTTTTATAGAGATTAGCAAGTTTTCACGAATTCACTTCAGGTACTCGCATTATGTTTTAAATTTACATGCTTTTGACTTCTCTTTTAGAGATATTAGCAGGTGCTAGCGAGTTAACTTCAGGTACTATGGTTATATTTTAAATTTACCTGCTTTTGTCTTCTCCTTTGCAAAGATTAGCAAGTGTTCGTGAATTCACTTCGGGTACTCGCGTTATATTTAAAATTTACCTTCTTTAGAGTTCTCTTTTGGAGAGATTAGCAATTATTTATGAGTTCACTTCAGGTACTCACATTATATTTTAAATTTACCTACTTTTATCCTCACTTTTGTAGACATTAGCAGATATTCGTGAGTTCACTTCATGAACTCGCATTATATTTTAAATTTATCTACTTTTCACTTCTCTTTTATAAAGATTAGCAGGTGTTCGCGAGTTAACTTCAGTTACTCGGGTTATATTTTAAATTTACCTGCTTTTGTCTTTTCATTTACAGAGATTATCAGATGTTTGCGAGCTCACTTTAGGTACTCGGGTTATATTTTAAATTTACATGCTTTAGACTTCTCTTTTGCATAGATTAGTTGGTGTTCGCGATTTCACTTCAGGTACTTGTGTTTTATTTTAAATTTAGTTGCTTTTGAGTTCTATTTTGGAGAGATTAACAGGTATTCACGAGTACACTTCAGGTACTCCCATTATATTTTAAATTTACCAGTTTTTGACACCTCTATTGGAGAGATTAGAAGGTTTTTGTCAGTTCACTTTAGATAATCGCGTTATATTTTAAAATTACCTGATTTTGACTTCTCTATTACAGAGATTTGCCTGTGTTCGTGAATTAACTTAAGTTAGTCGTGTTATATTTTAAATTTACCTTTTTTTGACTTCTCCTTTGCAAGGAGTAGCAGGTGTTCGTGAGTTCACTTCAGGTTCTCACATTATACTTTAATTTTACCTGCATTTGACCACTCTTTTGTAGAGATTAGCAGATGTTCATTTGTTCACTTCAGGTACTCACTTTATATTTTAAATTTACCTGCTTTTGAACTCTCTTCTGTGGAGATTAGCATGTGTTCGCAAGTTCACTTCAGGTACTACTATTATATTTTAAATTTAACAGCTTTTTATATCTCTTTTATAGAGATTAGTAGGTGTTTGCCAGTTAACTTTAGGTACTCACATTATATTTTTTATTTACCTACTTTTGACTTCTCTTTTCTAAGATTAGTAGTTGTTCATATGTTAACTTCAAGTACTCGTGTTATATTTTAAATTTACTGGTTTTGAAATCTCATTTGCAAAGATTTGCAGTTATTCACGAGTTCACTTCAGGTACTTGCATTATATTTTAAATTTACCCGCTTTTAACTTCACTTTTGTAAAGATTAACAGTAATTCGCTAGTTCACTTCATGTACTCTCATTATATTTTAAATTTCCATTCTTTTGACTTCTCTTTTGGAGAGATTAGAAGATTTTCATGAGTTCACTTCAGGTACTGGCGTTATATTTTAAATTTAACTTCATTTAACTTCTCTTTTGAAGAGATTTGAATGTTTTTGCAAGTTCACTTCAGGTTCTCATGTTTTATTTAAAATTTACCTGCTTTTGACTTCTCCTTTATAGAGATTAGCAGAGTTCGTGATTTCACTTCAAGTACTCACATTATAATTTAAATTTACCTAGTTTTGACATCTCTTTTGTAGGGATTAGCAGATGTTCGTGCGTTCACATCAGGTACTCGAGTTATAATTTAAATTTACCTGCTTTTGACTTATCCTTGGTTTTGATTAGCAGTTGTTCACAAGTTCACTTCTGGTACACACGTTATATTTAAAACTTACCTGCTTTTGACTTATCCTTTGTAGTGATTAGTAGGTGTTCGCGATTTCACTTCAGGTACTCGGGTTATATTTTAAATTTACCTTCTTTTCACTTCTCTTTTGCAGAGATTAGCAGGTGTTCATGAGTTCACATTAGGTACTAGAGTTATATTTTAAATTTATCTACTTTTGACTTCTCTTTTAGAGAGATTAGATGGTTTTCACAAGTTCACTTCAGGTACTCACGACATGTTTTAAATTTACCTGCTTTTGATTTCTCTTTTGGATATATTAAATGGTTTTTGTGAGTTCACTTCAGGTATTCGCGTTATATTTTAAATTTACCAGCTTTTAACTTCCCTTTTGAAGAGATTAGCACATGTTCGCAAATTCACTTCAGGTGATCGCATTATATTTTAAATTTACCTACTTTTCTCTTCTCCTTTATAGAGATTAGCAGGTGTTCGCGAGGTAACTTCAGGAACTCGCGTTATATTTTAAATTTACTTGCTTTTGACCTCTCTTTTGTAGAAATTAGCAGGTGTTCACGAGTTCATTTCAGGTACTCGGGTTATATTTTAAATTTACATGATTTTGACTTCACTTTTATAGATATTGGCATGTGTTTGCTAGTTAACTTCATGTACTCAGGTTTTATTTTAAATTTACCTGCTTTTGACTTCTCTTTTGCAAAGATTAGCAGGTGTTTGTGAGTTCGCTTCAGGTACGCGCATTTTATATTAAATTTACCTACTTTTGACATATCTTTTGTAGAGATTAGCAGGTATATGCGAGTTCACTTCAGGTACTCACATCATATCTTAAAGATACCAGATTTTGACTTCTCTTTTAAAGAGATTAGCATGTGTTCGCGAATTAACTTCAATTAGGCATTTTATATTTTAAATTCCCTTCTTTTAACTTCTCCTTTGTAGAGTTTAGCATGTGTTCACGAGTTCACTTCAGGTACTCGCATTATATTTTAAATTTACCTGCTTTTGACCTCTCTTTTGTAGAGATTAGCAGGTGTTCACGAGTTCAATTCATGTATATCATTATATTTTAAATTTACCAGCTTTTGACTTCTCTTTTATAGAGATTAGTAGGTATTTGCGAGTTAACTTTTGGTACTCAGGTTATATTTTAAATTTATCTTCTTTTGACTTCACATTTGCATAGATTAGCAGGTGTTTCCGAGTTCACTTCAAGTACTCGGGTAATATTTTAAATTTACCAGCTTTAAATTTCTTTTTTGCAGAGATTAGCACGTGTTCGAGAATTCACTTAAGGTGCTCATGTTACATTTTAAATTTACGTGCTTTTCACTTCTCCTTTATAGAGATTTGTAGGTCTTCACGAGTTCACTTCAGTTACTAACGTTATATTTTAAATTTACTTGCATTTGACCTCTCTTTTGTAGAGACTAGTAGGTGTTCACGAATTCACATCAGGTACTCGTGTTATATTTTAAATTTGCATGCTTTTGATTGCCCTTTTAGAGATATTAGAATGTGTTTGAGAGTTAACTTCAGGTACTCAGGTTATACTTAAAATTTACCAGCTTTTGACTTCTCTTTTGAATAGATTAGCAGGTGTTCGTGACTTCACTTCAAGTATTCACGTTATTTTTTAAATTTACCTTCTTTTGATTTCTCTTTTGCAGACATTAGCAGGTGTTAGAGAGTTCACTTTAGGTACTCGCGTTATATTTTAAATTTTCCTGCATTTGACTTCTCTTTTGGAGAGATTAGCGTGTGTTTGCGAGTTCACCTCAGGTACTCAGATTATATTTTATATTTAGCTGCTTTTGACATTTATTTTGGAGAGATTAGCTGGTATTTATGATTTCACTTCAGATACTCGCATTATATTTTAAATTTACCAACATTTGACCTCACTTTTGTAGAGATTAGCAGGTGTTCGCGTGTTCACTTAAGTAACTCGAAGTATATTTTAAATTTACCTATTTTTGACTTCTCTTTTATAGAGATTAGCAGGTGTTCGCGAGTCAACTTCAGGTACTCGGGTTATATTTTAAACTTACCTACTTTTGACTTTTCATTTGCAGAGATTAGGTGGTGTTTGCGGGCTCACTTTAGGTACTATGCTTATATTTTAAATTTACCTACTTTTAACTTCTCTTTTGGAGAGATTAGCAGGTGTTCGCAATTTCAATTAAGGAACTCTTGTTTTTTTTAAAATGTACCTGTTTTTGAATTCTCTTTTGGAGAGTATAACAGGTATTCACGAGTACACTTCAGGTACTCCCGTTATATTTTAAATTTACCAGCTTTTGACACCTCTTTTGGAGAGATTAGAAGGTTTTTGCGAGTTCGCTTAAGGTACTCGTGTTATATTTTAAATTTACCAGCTTTTGAGTTCTCTTTTACAGAGATTAGAAAGTGTTTGCGAATTCATTTCAGGTAGTCGTGTTATATTTTAAATTTACATACTTTTAACTTCTCGTGTATAAAGAATAGCAGGTGTTCGTGAGTCCACTTCTAGTACTCGCATTATATTTTAAATTTATCTACCTTTGACCACACTTTTGTAGAGATTAGCAAGTGTTTGCAAGTCCACTTCAAGTACCTGTATTATATTTTAAATTTACCTATTTTTGACTTCGCTTTGGTAGAGATTAACAGGTGTTTGCGGGTTAACATCAGTTAACCAGGTTATATTTAAAATTTACCTGCTTTAGACTTCTCATTTGTAGAGATTAGCAGGTGTTTGCGAGCTCACTTTAGGTACTCAGGTTATATTTTAAAATTACCAGTTTTGACTTCTCTTTTGGAGAGATTAGCAGGTGTTCATGAGTTCACTTTAGGTACTCATATTAAATTTTTAATTTACCTGCATATGACTTCTCTTTTAGAGAGATTAGCAGGTATTCAGGAGTTCACTTCAAATACTACCGTTATATTTTAAATTTACCTGTTTTGACTCCTCTTTTGCAGAGATTAGAAGGTTTTTGCGAGTTGACATCAGGTGCTCGCATTTTATTTTAAATTTACTAGCTTTTAACTTCTCTTTTATAAAGATTAGTAGTTGTTTGCGAATTCATTACAGGTAGTCGTGTTATATTTTAAATTTACCAACTTTTGACTACTCCTTTATAGAGATTAGCTGGTGTTCAGGGTTTTACTTCTAGTACTCACGTTAAATTTTAAATTTAGCTTATTTTGACCTTTCTTTTGTAGAGATTAGAAGGCGTTTGTGAGTTCACTTCAGATACACGCATTATATTTTAAATTTGCCTGCTTTTGACCTCTCTTTTGTAGACATTAGCTGGTGTTCGCGAGTTAACTTCAAGTACTAGTGTTATATTTTAAATTTACATGCTTTTGACTTCTCTTTTATAGAGATTAGCAGGTGTTTACGAGTTAACTTCAGGTACTCGGGTTATATTTAAAATTTTCCTGCTTTTGACTTCTCCTTTGCAGAGATTAGCAGGTGTTTGCAAATTCACTTTAAGTACTCGTATAATATTTTAAATTTACCGGCTTTTAACTTCTGTTTTATAGAGACTAGCATGTGTTCATGAATTAACTTCAGGTGCTCGGGTTATATTTTAAATTTACCTACTTTTGACTATTCCTTTATAAAGATTAGCAGGTGTTCACGAATTCACTTCAGGTAATCACGTTATTTTTTAAATTCACTTGCTTTTGACCTCTCTTTTTTAGAGATTAGCAGGCTTTCAGAAGTTCACATCAGGAACTCGTGTTATATTTTAAATTTCCTTGCTTTTGACTTCTACTTTGCATAGATTAGCAGGAGTTCACGAGTTCACTTCAGGTACTCATGTTATATTTTAAATTTAACAACTTTTGACTTCTCTTTTGTATAGATTAGCAAGTGTTCGCGAGTTCACTTTAGGTACTAGCATTATATTTTAAATTTACCTGCTTTTGACTTCTCTTTTTGAGAGATTAGAAGGTTTTCGCGAATTCAATTTAGAAAGTCGCGTTATATTTTTAATTTACCTGATTTTGATTTCACTTTTGAATATATTAGCAGGTGTTCACGAATTATCTTCAAGTACTCGCATTATATTTTAAATTTACCTGCATTTAACTTCTCCTTTTTAGTGATTAGAAGGTGTTCATGAGTTCACTTCAGGTACTCGCGTTATATTTTAAATTTACCTGCTTTTGACCTCTCTTTTGCAGAGATTAGCTGGTGTTCACGAGTTCACATCAGGTACTTGCGTTATATTTTTAATTTACCTTATTTTGACTTCTTTTTTATAGAGATTAGCTGTTGTTCATGTGTTATCTTAAAGTACTCGTGTTATATTTTAAATTAACCTTGTTTTGACATCTCCTTTTTAGAGATTTATAGGTGTTCGCAAGTTCACTTCAGATACTTACATTATATTTTAAATTAACCTGCTTTTAACTTCTATGTTGTAAAGATTAGCAGGTATTCGCGAGTTCACTTCATGTACTCACATTATATTTTAAATTTACCTACTTTTGACTTCTCTTTTGGAGAGATTAGAAGATTTTCACGAGTTCAGTTCAGGTACTCGGGTTATATTTAAAATTTAACTTCATTTTACTTATAATTTGAAGATATTTGACGGTTTTCACGAGTTCACTTCAGGTACTCACGTTATATTTTAAATTTACTTGCTTTTGACTTCTCCTTTACAGAGATTATCAGTGTTCGCGAGTTCACTTCAGGTACTCGCAATATATTTTAAATTTTCCTATTTTGACAACTCTTTTGTATGGATTAGCAGGTGTTCGCGAGTTCACTTCAGGTACTAGAGTTATAATTTAAATGTACTTGCTTTTGACATCTCTTTTATTTAGATTAGCTGGTGTTCGCGGGTTCACTTCAGGTACTTACATTATATTTTAAATTTACCTGCTTTTAACTTATCCTTTGTAGTGATTAGCAGGTGTTCGTGAGTTCACTTCAGCTTCTCGGGTTATATTTTAAATTTAACTTCTTTTGACTTCTCTTTTGTAGAGATTAACATGTGTTCATAAGTTCACATTAGTTCTAGAGTTATATTTTAAATTAACCTACTTTTGGCTTCTCTTTTGGAGAGATTAGAAGGTTATCGCGAGTTCACTTCAGGTACTCGCATTATATTTTAAATTTACCTACTTTTATATTCTATCTTGGAAAGATTAGATGGTTTTCGCGAGTTCACTTTAGATGCGTTATATTTTAAATTTACCAGCTTTTAACTTCTTTTTTGCATAGATTAGCACGTGTTCGCGAATTCACTTCAGATGCTCGCATTATATTTTAAATTTACCTATTTTCAGTTCTCCATTATAGAGATTAGCATGTGTTCGTGAGTTAAATTCAGGTATTTTTGTTTTATTTTAAGTTTACTTTCTTTGACCTCTCTTTTATAGAGATTAGCAGGTGTTCACGAGTTCACTTCAGGAACGCACGTTATATTTTAAATTTACATAATTTTGACTTCTCTTTTTTATATATTGGCAGGTGTTTACGAGTTAACTTCAGGTACTCGGGTTATTTTTTAAATTTACTTACTTTTGACTTCTCTTTTGCAAAGATTTGCAGGTATTCGTGAGTTCACTTCAGGTACTCGCGTTATATTTTAAATTTACCTTCTTTTGACTTCTCTTTTCTAGATATTAGTAGGAGTTCGCGAGTTCACTTCTTGTACTCGCATTATGTTTTAAATTTCCCAACTTTTGACTTCTCTTTTAGAGAGATTAGCAGGTGTTTGAGAATTCACTTCAGGTTGTCGTGTTATATTTTAAATTTCCCTGCTCTTGACTTCTCCTTTGCAGAGAATAGCAGGTGTTCGCGAGTTCACTTGAGGTACTCACGTTATATTTTAAATTTATCTATTTTGACCTCTCTTTTGTATAGATTAGCAGGTGTTCATGAATTCAGTTCTGGTACTAGCACTATATTTTAAATTTACGAGCTTTTAACTTCTCTTTTATAGAGATTAGTAGTTGTTTGCATGTTAATCTCAGATACAATGGTTATATTTTAAATTGACCATCTTTTTTACTTCACATTTGCAGGGATTTGTAGGTGTTTGCAAGATCGCTTTAGGTACTCACATAATATTTTATATTTATCAGCTTTAAACTTCTCTTTTGCAGAGATTAACACATGTTCGAGAATTCACTTCAGGTGCTCGCATTATATTTTAAATTTACGTGCTTTTCTCTTCTCCTTTATAGAGATTAGCAGGTGTTCATGAGTTCACTTCACGTACTCGCGTTATATTTTAAATTTACTTGCCTTTGAACTCTCTTTCATAGAAATTACAGGTGTTTATGAATTCAGTTCAGGTACTCGCGTTATTTTTTAAATTTGCATGCTTTTGACTTCTCTTTTAGAGATATTAGCAGGGGCTAGCGAGTAAACTTCAGGTACTCTGGTTATATTTTAAATTTACCTGCTTTTGACTTCTCCTTTGCAAAGATTAGCAGATGTTCGTGAGTTCACTTCGGGTACTCGCATTATATTTTAAATTTAACTTCTTTTGAGTTATCTTTTTGAGTGATTAACAGTTATTTACGAGTTCACTTCAGGTACTCGCATTATATTTTAAATTTACCTACTTTTATCCTCACTTTTGTAGAATTAGCAGGTGTTCGTGAGTTCACTTCAGGAACTCGGGTTATATTTTAAATTTACCTACTTTTGACTTCTCTTTTAAAAAGATTAACAGGTGTTCGCGAGTTAACTTCAGTTACTCGGGTTATATTTTAAATTTACCTGCTTTTATCTTTTCATTTACAGAGATTAGCAGATGTTTGTGAGCTCACTTTTGGTACTCGGGTTATATTTTAAATTACATGCTTAACACTTCTCTTTTGGAGAGATTAGTTGGTGTTCACAATTTCACTTCAGGTACTCGTGTTTTATTTTAAATTTAGTTGCTTTTGACTTCAATTTTGGAGAGATTAGCAGGTGTTCATGAGTATACTTCAGGTACTGCCATTATATTTTAAATTTACCGATTTTTGACTCCTCTATTGGAGAGATTAGAAGGGTTTTGTGAGTTCACTTTAGGTAATCACATTATATTTTAAAATTACCTGCTTTTGAGTTCTCTTTTACAGAGATTTGCAGGTGTTCGCGAATTCACTTAAGGTAGTCGTGTTATATTTTAAATTTAACTTTTTTTGACTTCTCCTTTGCAGGGATTATCTGGTGTTCGTGAGTTAACTTCAGGTTCTCACGTTATATTTTAATTTTACCTACTTTTGACCACACTTTTGTAGAGATTAGCAAGTGTTCGTTTGTTCACTTCAGGTACTCAAATAATATTATAAATTTACCTTCTTTTGAACTCTCTTTTGTAGAGATTAGCACGTGTTCGCGAGTTCACTTCAGGTACTAGTGTTATATTTTAAACTTACCAGCTTTTTACATCTCTTTTATAGAGATTAGTAGGTGTTTGCCAGGTAACTTCATGTACTCAGGTTATATTTAAAATTTTCCCGTATTTGACTTTTTATTTGCAGAGATTAGCAGTTGTTTGCGAGTTCACTTCAAGTACTCCGGTAATATTTTAAATTTACAAGCTTTAAACTTCTGTTTCCCAGAGATTAGCATGTGTTCGCGAATTCACTTCAGGGGCTGGCATTATATTTTTAATTTAACCGCTTTTGACTTCTCCTTTATAGAGATTAGCAGGTGTTCGTGAGTTCACTTCAGGTAGTCGCATTTTATTTTAAATTTACTTGTTTTTGACCTCTCTTTTGTAGACATTAGAAGGTGTTCACGAGTACACTTTAGGTACTCGTGTTATATTTTAAATTTCCTTTCTTTTGAATTCTACTTTGCATAGATTAGCGGAAGTTCACGAGTTCACTTCAAGTACTCAAGTTATATTTTAAATTAATCTTCTTTTGACTTCTATTTTGTAGAGAATAGCAAATGTTCGCGTGTTCACTTCAGATACTACCATTATATTTTAAATTTACTTATTTTTAACTTCTCTTTTGGAGAGATTAGAAGGTGTTCGCGAGTTCACTTTAAGTACTCCCATTATATTTTAAATTTACCTGCTTTTGACTTCTCCTTTGGAGAGATTAAAAGGTTTTCACGAGTTCACATCAGGTATACATGTTATATTTTAAAATTACCTGCTTTTGATTTCACTTTTGGAGAAGTTAACATGTGTTCTTAATTTCTCTTCAGGTACTCACATTATTTTTTAAATTTAACTGCATTTGACTTCTCCTTTGTAGAGAGTAGCAGGTGTTCGCGAGTTCACTTCAGGTACTCGCATTATATTTTAAATTTACCATCTTTTGACAGCTCTTTTATAGAGATTAGCTGGTGTTCGCGAGTTCATATTAGGTACCCACATTATATTTTTTATTTACCTACTTTTGACTTCTCTTTTCTAAGATTAGTAGTTGTTCATGTGTTAACTTCAACTACTTGTTTTATATTTTAAATTTACCTGATTTTGAAATCTCCTTTGCAGAGATTTGCAGGTGTTTACGAGTTCACATCAGGTACTTGCAATATATTTAAAATTTACCTGCTTTTAACTTCACTTTTATAAAGATTAGCAGAAATTCGCTAGTTCACTTCATGTACTCGCAATATATTTTAAATTTCCATTCTTTTGACTTCTCTTTTGGAGAGATTAGAAGATTTTCATGAGTTCACTTCAGGTACTTGCGTTATATTTTTAATTTAACTTCATTTAACTTCTCTTTTGAAGAAATTTGAAGGTTTTTGCATGTTTACATCAGGTGCTCATGTTATATTTTAAATTTACCTGCTTTTGACTTCTCCTTTATAGAGATTAGCAGTGTTCGCGATTTCACTTCAAGTACTCACATTAAAATTTAAATTTACCTAGTTTTGACATCTCTTTTGTAGAGATTAACAGATGTTCGTGAGTTCAAATCAGGTACTCGAGTTATAATTTAAATTTACCTACTATTGACTTATCCTTTGTAGTGATTAGAAGTTGTTCGCCAGTTCACTTCTGGTACATATGTTATATTTTAAATTTACCTGTTTTTGACTTATCCTTTGTATTGATTAGCAGGTATTCGCGAGTTCACTTTAGGTACTCGGGTTATATTTTAAATTTACCTTCTTTTGACTTCTCTTTTGCAGAGATTAGCAGGTGTTCATGAGTTCATATTAGGTGCTAGAGTTATATTTTAAATTTACCTAATTTTGACTTCTCTTTTTGAGAGATTAGATGGTTTTCGCGAGTTCACTTCAGGTACTTGCATCATGTTTTAAATTTACCTGCTTTTGATTTCTCTTATGGGGATATTAAATGGTTTTTGCGAGTTCACTTCAGGTATTCACGTTATATTTTAAATTTATGGCTTTTAACTTGTCTTTTGCAGAGATTAGCACGTGTTTGCAAATTCACTTCAGGAGCTCGGATTATATTTTAAATTTACCTGCTTTTCTCTTGTCCTTTATAAAGATTAGCAGGTGTTCGCGAGGTAACTTCAGGTACTTGCATTATATTTTAAATTTACTTGCTTTTAACCTCTCTTTTGTAGAAATTAGCAGGTTTTCACAAGTTCACTTCAGGTACTCGGGTATTATTTTAAATTTACATGATTTTGACTTCACTTTTATAGATATTGGCATGTGTTTGCTAGTTAACTTCATGTACTCATGTTATATTTTCTAATTTACCTGCTTTTGATGTCTCTTTTGCAAAGATTGGCAGGTGTTCGTGAGTTCACTTCAGGCACACGCATTTTATATTAAATTTACCTTCTTTTAACTTCTCTTTTGCAGAGATTAGCAGGTATTCGCGAGTTCACTTCAGATACTCGCATCGTATTTTAAATTTACCAGCTTTTGACTTCTTTTTTAGAGAGATTAGCAGGTGTTCGCGAATTAACTTCAGGTAGTCATTTTATATTTTAAATTTCCCTTCTTTTAACTTCTCCTTTGTAGAGATTAGCATGTGTTCACGAGTTCACTTCAGGTACTCCGCATTATAATT
Source organism: Platanthera guangdongensis (assembly GCA_039583875.1). Lineage (NCBI taxonomy): Eukaryota > Viridiplantae > Streptophyta > Magnoliopsida > Asparagales > Orchidaceae > Platanthera > Platanthera guangdongensis. The sequence goes on along the minus strand of CM077151.1, from coordinate 131,405,750 downwards.
TAAATTTACCTACTTTTGACCTCTCTTTTGTAGAGATTAACAGTTATTCACGAGTTCAGTTCATGTATTAGCGTTATATTTTAAATTTACGAGCTTTTGACTTCTCTTTTATAGAGATTAGCTGGTGTTTGCGAGTTAACTTCAGGTACTCGGGTTATATTTTAAATTTATCTTCTTTTGACTTCACATTTACATAGATTAGCAGGTGTTTCCAAGTTCACTTCAAGTACTCGGCTAATATTATAAATTTACTAGCTTTAAATTTCTTTTTTGCAGAGATTAGCACGTGTTCGAGAATTCAGTTAAGGTGCTCATGTTATATTTTAAATTTACGTGCTTTTCACTTGTCCTTTATAGAGATTTGTACGTTTTCACGAGTTCACTTCAGTTACTCGTGTTATATTTTAAATTTACTTGCTTTTGACATCTCTTTTGTAGAGACTAGCAGGTGTTCACGAGTTCACTTCAGGTACTCGCGTTATATTTTAAATTTTCATGCATTTGACTACTATTTTAGAGATATTAGCATGTGTTTGCGAGTTAAGTTTAGGTACTCAGGTTATTTTTAAGATTTACCTGCTTTTGACTTCTCTTTTAAATAGATTAGCAGGTGTTCGTGAGTTCACTTCAAGTACTCGCGTTATTTTTTAAATTTACCTTCTTTTGACTTCTCTTTTGCAGACATTAGCAGGTATTAGAGAGTTCACTTTAGGTACTCGCGTTATATTTTAAATTTTCCTGCTTTTAACTTCTCTTTTGGAGAGATTAGCTTGTGTTTGTGAGATCACATCAGGTACTGAGATTATATTTTATATTTAGGTGCTTTTGACATCTCTTTTGGAGAGATTAGTAGTTATTTATGAGTTCACTTCAGATACTCGTATTATATTTTAAATTTACCTACATTTGACCTCATTTTTGTAGAGATTAGTAGGTGTTCGCGAGTTCACCTAAGGAACTCGCGGTATATTTTAAATTTACCTATTTTTGACTTCTCTTTTATAGAGATTAGCAGGTGTTTGCGAGTTAACTTCAAGTACTCGGGTTATATTTTAAACTTACCTGCATTTGACTTTTAATTTGCAGAGACTAGGTGGTGTTTTTGAGCTAACTTTAGGTACTCGGGTTATATTTTAAATTTACCAGCTTTTAACTTCTCTTTTGGAGAGATTAGTAGGTTTTCACAATTTCATTTCAGGTACTCGTGTTTTATTTTAAATTTACCTGTTTTAGAATTCTCTTTTGGAGAGTATAGCAGGTATTCACGAGTATACTTTAGGTACTCCCATTATATTTTAAATTTACCAGCTTTTGACTCCTCTTTTGGAGAGATTAGAAGGTTTTTGTGAGTTCACTTTAGGTACTCGTGTTATATTTTAAATATACCTGCTTTTGACTTCTCTTTTACAGAGATTAGCAAGTATTTGTGAATTCATTTCAGGTAGTCGTGTTATATTTTAAATTTATATACTTTTAACTTCTCTTGTATAAAGAATAGCAGGTGTTCGTGAGTTCACTTCAGGTACTCACGTTATATTTTAAATTTATCTACCTTTGACCGCTTTTTTATAGAGATTAGCAAGTATTCGCGAGTCCACTTCAGGTACCTATATTATATTTTAAATTTACCTCTTATTGACTTCTCTTTTGTATAGATTAGCAGGTGTTTGCGGGTTAACTTCAGGTAACCAGGTTATATTTAAAATTTACCAGCTTTAGACTTCCATTTGTAGAGATTAGCAGGTGTTTGCAAGATCACTTCAAGTACTCTCTTAATATTTTAAATTTACAAGATTTTAACTTCTCTTTTGCAGAGATTAACACGTGTTCACGAATTCACTTCAGATGCTCGTGCTATATTTTAAATTTACCTACTTTTTACTTCTCCATTATAGAGATTAGCAGATGTTTGTGAGTTCACTTCAGGTACTCACGTTATATTTTAAATTTACTTGCTTTTGAAGTCACTTTTGTAGAGACTAGAAGGTGTTCACGAGTCCACTTCATGTACTCGCATTATGTTTTAAATTTCTTTGCTTTTGACTTCTACTTTGCATAGATTACAAGTAGTTCACGAGTTCACTTCAGGTACTCACGATATATTTTAAATTAACCTACTTTTAACTTCTCTTTTGTAGAGAATAGCAAGTGTTCGCAAATTCACATCAGATATTCCCATTATATTTTAAATTTACCTATTTTGACATCTCTTTTGGAGATATTAAAAAGATTTCACGAGTTCAGTTCAGGTACTTGCGTTTTATTTTAAATTTATCTTCTTTTGACTTCTGTTTTGGAGTGATTAGAAGGTTTTTGCGAGTTCACTTTACGCACTCGTGTTATATTTTAAAATTACCTACTTTTAATTTCACTTTTGGAAAGGTTAGCAGGTGTTTACGAATTCTCTTTAGGTACTCACATTATATTTTAAATTTACCTGCATTTGACTTCTCCTTTGTAGAGATTTCCAGGTGTTCGCGACTTCACGTCAGTTACTCGTATTATATTTTATATTTACCTGCTTTTGACAACTCTTTTGTAGATATTAGCTGGGGTTCACGAGTTCACATCAGGTACTCGCGTATATTTTTTTTATTTACCTGCTTTTGACTTCTCTTTTATAGAGATTAGCAGTTGTTCATGAGTTAACTTCAACTAATCGTGTTACATTTTAATATTACCAGCTTTTGACATCTCCTTTTTGAAGATTTCTAGGTGTTCACGAGTAACCTTCAGGGACATACATTATCTATTAAATTTACCTGCTTTTAACTTCTCTTTTGTAAAGATTAGCAGGTATCTGCGAGTTCATTTCATGTACTAGAGTTATATTTTAAATTTACCTTCTTTTAACATTTCTTTTGGACAGATTAGAGAATTTTCACGAGTTCTCTTCAGGTAATCGCATTATATTATAAATTTAATTGCATTTAACTTCTCTTTTAAAGAGATTTGAAGGTTTTTGTAAGTTCACTTTAGGTACTCGCATTATATTTTAAATTTACCTGCTTTTGTCTTCTCCTTTACAGAGATTAGCTGTATTCGCGTGTTCACTTCAGGTACTCACATTATATTTTAAATTTATCTATTTTGACATCTCTTTTGTAAGTATTAGCATGTGTTCACGAGTTCACTTCAAGTACTCACGTTATATTTTAAATTTACCTGCTTTTGACTTATCCTTTGTAGTGATTAGCAGTTGTACGTGAGTTCAGTTCAGGTACTCGGGTTATATTTTAAATTTACCATTTTTTGACTTCTCTTTTGCAGAGATTGGAAAGTGTTCGTGAGTTCACTTTACGTACTCAAGTTATATTCTAAATTTATATAATTTCGACTTATCTTTTGGAGTGATTAGAAGGTTTTCGCGAGATCACTTCAGTTAATCGCATTATATTTTAAATTTTCCTGCATTTGACTTTGCTTTTGGAGAGATTAGATGGTTTTTTTAAGTTTACTTATGGTACTCACATTATATTTTAAATTTACCTACTTTTGACATCTCCTTTACAGAGATTAGTAGGTGTTCACGAGTTCACTTCAGGTACTTGCAGGTATATTTATCAATTTTGACTTCTCTTTTGAAGAGATTTGCAGGTATTCGCGAGATCACTTTTGGTACTCACGTTATTTTTAATTTTATCTGCTTTTGACTTCTCTTTTAAAGAAATTAGCAAGTGTTCGCGAGTTCATTTCTGGTATTCGCGTTATATTTAAATGGTTTTGACTTCTCTTTTGGAGAGTTGAGTAAGTTTTCGCGAGTTAACTTCAAGTACTCGAGTTAGATTTTAAATTTACCGTCTTTTGACTTATCTTTTGTAGAGATTAGCATGTGTTCGCGAGTTCACTTCAGGTACTCGCGTTATATATTAAATTTACCTTCTTTTGAATTCTCTTTAGGAGAGATTAGATGGTTTTCGCGAGTTCACTTCAGGTGCTCGCATTTTATTTTAAATTTACCTGCTTTTTACTACTCTTTTGCATAAAGTAGCATGTGTTCACGAATTCGCATCAGGTACTTGCATTATATTTTAAATTTACTAGCTTTTGACTTCTCATTCACAGTGTTTAGCAGGTGTTCACAAATTCAGTTCAGGTACTCGCGTTATATTTTAAATTACTTGCTTTTGTCCTCTCTTTTGTAGGGATTAGTAGGTGTTTGCGACTCCACTTTAGATACTCGTGTTATATTTTAAATTTGCCTGCTTTTGACTTCTCTTTTTTTGAGATTAGTAGGTGTTTATGAATTAACTTCACTTACTTGTGATATATTTTTAATTTACCTGCTTTTGACTTCTCTTTTGCAGAGATTAGCAGGTGTTCGCGAGTTCACTTCAAGTACTCACATTATATTTTAAATTTATCTGCTTTTAACTTCTCTTTTGATGAGATTAGCAGGTGTTTGCGAGTTCACTTCTGCTACTCTCGTTATATGTTAAATTTACATGCTTTTAACTTCTATTTTGTAGAGATTAGAAGGTTTTCAAGAGTTCACTTCAATTACTCATATTATATTTTAAATTTACCTACTTTTGACTTCTCATTTACCGAGATTAGTAGGTGTTTGTGACTTTTCTTCAGGTACTCGTGTTATATTTTAAATTTACCTGCTTTTGACTTCTCTTTTGGAGAGATTAGCAGGTGTTTGTGAGTTCACTTATGTTACTCGCGTTATATTTTAAATTTACGTGCTTTTGACTTCTCTTGTGGATAGATTAGTAGGTATTTACGAGTTCACTTCAGGTACTTGCATTATATTTTAAATCTACTTACTTTTGACTTCTCTTTTGGTTAGAATAGCAGGACTTCACGAGTTCACTTCTTGTACACACGTAATATTTTAAATTTACATACTTTTGACTTCTGTTTTATAGAGAATATATTGTGTTTGTGAGTTCACTTCATGTACTCCCATTATATTTTAAATTTACCTATTTTCGATTTCTCTTTTGGAGAGATTAGAAGGTTTTCTCGAGTTCAATTCAGGTACTCGCATTATATTATAAATTTACCTGCTCTTGACTTTTATTTTATAGAGATATGGAGGTGTTTGCTAATTCAGTTCAAGTACTCATGTTATATTTTAAATTTACCAGTTTTTTATTTCTCCTTTGCAAAGATTAACAGGTGTTTGCAAGTTCACTTCAGGTACTCGCGTTATATTTTATATTTACATGCTTTTGACCACTCTTTTATAGAGATTAGCTGGTGTTTCGCGAGTTCACATCAGGTACTCATATTATATTTTAAATTTACCAGCTTTTGACTTCTCTTTTATAGAGATTAGTAGGAGTTCACGAGTTAACTTCAACTACTCATGTTAAATTTTAAATTTAACTGCTTTTGACATCTCCTTTACAGAGACTAGCAGGTGTTAGCGAGTTCACTTCAGTTACTTGCATTATATTTTAAATTTACCTGCTTTTGAATTCTCTTTTGTAGAATTAGTAGGTATTCGTGAGTTCACTTCATGTACTCATGTTATATTTTAAATTTACCTATTTTTGACTTCTATTTTGGAGTGAATAGAAAGTTTCTCTGAGTTAACTTCAGGTACTCGGGATTATATTTTAAATTTACCTATTTTGAATTCTCTTTTGCAGAGATTAGCAGGTTTTCATGAATTCACTTCAGGCAATCGCGTTATATTTTAACGTGAGTACATGATGTGAACTCACAAACACTTGTTATTCTCTACAAAGGAGAGATTAAAAGAAGACAAATTTAAAATATAATGTGAGTACCTGAAGTGAACTTGCGAACACTTATTAATCTTTGTAAAGGAAATTTCAAAAGTACAAAAATTTAAAATATAACATGAGTAACTAAAGTGAACTCACGAACAACTACTAATCTCTACAAAATAGAAGTAAAAGCAGGTAAATTTTAAAATATAACGTGAGTATCTGATGTGAACTCACGAACACCTGCTATTCTCTACAAAAGAGAGATCAAAAGAAGGGAAATTTAAAATATAATGTGAGTACCTGAAGTGAACACACGAACACCTGCTAATATATGCAAAGGAAATTTCAAAAGTACATAAATTTAAAATATAACACGAGTACCCAAATGAATTTGCGAACACCTGCTAATATCTCCAAAAGAGAAGTCAAAAGCCGGTTAATTTAAAATATAAAGCCAGTACGTGAACAAAATTTGCAAAAACATGGTAATGTCAACAAAAGTGAAGTCAAAAGCAGGTAAATTTAAAATATAACGCGAGTACCTGAAGGAAACTCGTGAAAACGTTCTAATATCTCCAAAAGAGAAGTCAAAAGCAGGTAAATTTAAAATATAATGCGAGTACCTTAAGTGAACTCGCGAACACCAGCTAATCTCTAAAAAAGAGTATTCAAAAGAAGGTAAATTCAAAATATAATGCGAGTAACTAAAGTGAACTCATGAACTCCTGCTAATCTATCCAAATAAGAACTAAAAAGAAATTAAATTTAAAATGTAATGCGAGTACCTGGAGTGAACTCGCGAATATCTGCTAATCACTCCAAAAGAGATGTCAAAAGCACGCAAATTTAAAATATAATACAAGTACCTGAAGTGAACTCGTAAATGCATGCCAATCTCTCCAAAAGGGAAGTCAAAAGGAAGTAAATTTAAAATCTAATGTGAGTTACTGAAGTTAACTCGCGAATACATGCTAATCTCTACAATAGATAAGTCAAAAAGAGGTAAATTTAAAAAATGATGTGAGTACCTGAAGTGAACTGGTGAACACCTACAAATCTCTACAAAGGATAAGTCAAAAGTAGGTAAATTTAAAATATAACTCGAGTACCTAAAGTTAACTCACGAACACATGCTAATCTCTATAAAAGAGAAGTCATAAGAAGGTAAATTTAAAATAGAATGCGAGCACCTGAACGGAACACGTGAACAACTTCTAATCTCTGAAAAAGAGAAGTCAAAAGTAGGTAAATTTAAAATATAAAGCAAGTAAGTAAAGTGAACTCGTGAAAAACTGCAGATCTCTATAAAAGAGAAGTCAAAAGAAGGTAAATTTGAAATATAATGTCAGTAGCTTAAGTGAACTCACAAACACCTGCTAATCTCTATAAATGATAAGCCAAAGCAGGTAAATTTAAAATATAGCACGTGTACAAAATGTTAACTCGTGAACACCTACTAATCTATATAAAAGAGAATTCAAAAGCAGTTAAATTTAAAATATAATTCAAGTACCTGATGTAAACTCGTGAACACCTACTATTCTCTATAAAAGAGAGGTCAATTGCAGGTAATTTTAAACAATAACTCCAGTACCTGAAGTGATCTCATGAACACCTGCTAATCTCTGGAAATGAGAAGTCAAAAGCAGGTAAATTTAAAATATAACATGACTACCTAAAGTTTACTCGCGATACATACTAATATATATAAAAGAGAAGTCAAAAGAAGGTACATTTAAAATATAACATGAGTACCTGATGTGAACTCACAAACACCTGTTATTCTCCAAAAAAAAGAGAGATCAAAAGCAGGTAAATTTAAAATATAATGTGAGAACCTTAATTGAACTCGCAAACACCTACAAATCTCTACAAAATAGAAGTCAAATGCAAGTAAATTTTAAATATTACGCGTGTACCTGAAGAGATATCGCGAATACCTGCTAATCACTACAAAAGAGAACTCAAAAATAGGTAAATGTAAAATATAAAGCGAGTACCTGAAGTGAACTCACGAACACCTTCTAATCTCTACAAAAGAGAAGTAAAATGCAGGTAAATTTAAAATATAATGCGAGTACCTAAAGTATACTCACGAACACCTGGTAATCTTTATAATGGAGATGTCAAAAGCAGTTAAATATAAAATATAACTCGAGTACCTGAAGTTAACTAATGAACACCTGCTAATCTATACAAAAGAGAAGTCAAAAAAAGGTTAAACTAAAATATAAATGGTGTACCTGAAGTGAACTCGCAACAACCTGCTAATATCTGAAATGGAGGAGTCAAAAGAAGGTAAATTTAAGATATAATACGAGTTTCTGAAGTTAACTCACGAACACAGTTAATCTTTATAAAATAGAAGTCAAATGCTGGTAAATTTAAAATATAACACGAGTGCAAGAAGTGAACTCGTAAATACCTGATAATCTCTACAAAAGAGAAGTCAAAAGCAGGTAAATTTAAAATTAAATGGAAGTACCTGAAGTGTACTCGCGAACACCTGGTAATCTCTATAAAAGAGATGTCAAAAGAAAGTAAATTTAAAATATAATACGAGTAGTTGAGATTAACTCATGAACTCATACTAATCTCTATAAAAGAGATGTCAAAAGCAAGTAAATTTATAAAATAACACGAGTACCTAATGTTAACTTGCTAACACTTGCTAATCTCTATAAAAGAGAAGTCAAAAATATGAAAATTTAAAATATAATGTGAGTACCTGATGTGAACTCATGAACACCTACTATTCTCTTCAAAAGATAGATTAAAAGAAGGCAAATTTAAAATATAATGCGAGTACCTGAAGTGAACTTACGAACACCTGCTAATCTCACTAAATGAAATTTTAAAAGTACGTTAATTTCAAATATAATGCGAGTACCTGAAGTGAACTGGCAAACACATGCTAATCTATACAAAATATAAGTCAAAAGCATGCAAATATAAAATATAATGCGAGTTCCTGAACAAAATTTGTGAATACATGCTAATCTCTACAAATGAGAAGTTAAAAGGAGTTAAATTAAAAATAAAACACAAGTACCTAAAGGGAACTTGCGAAAACCATCTACTCTCTCAAAAAGAGAAGTGAAAAGCCGATAAATTTAAAATATAACGTGATTACCTTAAGTTAAATCACGATCACTTGCTAATCTATGCAAAAGAGAAGTCAAAAGTAGGTAAATTCAAAAGTATAATGCGTGTATATGAAGTGAAATCGTGAACTCCTGCTAAACTATGCAAAGGAGAACTCAAAAGCAAGTAAATTTAAAATATAATGCGAGTACCTGAAGTGAACTCACAAATATTAGCTAATCTCTCAAAAATAGATGTGTAAAGCAGGTAAATTTAAAATATAATATGAGTACCTGAAGTCAACTCGTGAACACTTGCTAATCTCTCCAAAAGAGAAGTCAAAAGCAAGTAAATAAAAAATCTAATCTGAGTAGATGAAGTTACTCGCGAATACATGCTAAACTCTGCAAAAGATAGTTCAAAATTAGGTAAATTTAAAATATAATGCAAGTACCTGAAGTGAACTGGTGAGCACCTCCAAATCTCTACAAACGAGATATCAAAAATAGGTAAATTTAAAATATAACCAGTGTACCTAAAGTTAACTCACGAACACTAGCTAATCTCTATAAAAGTAAAGTCAAAAGCAGGTAAATTTAAAAAAATATGCGAGTACCTGAACTGAAGTAGCAAACAACAACTATTTTCCGAAAAAAGAAGTCAAAAGTAGGTAAATATAAAATATAACGTGAGTAACTGAAGTGAACACTTGAACACCTGTTGATCTCTATAAAATAGAAGTCAAAAGATGGTAAATTTAAAATATAACACGAGTACCTGAAGTGAACTCGCGAACACCTGCTACTCTCTACAAAGGATAAGTCAAAAGTAGGTAAATTTAAACTATAATACGAGTACCTATTGTTAACTCGCGAACACCTGCTAATCTCTATGAAGGAGAAGTTAAAAGATGGTAAATTTAAAATATTGTGCAAATACCTGATGTGAATTCGCGAAGACCTGCTAATCTCTACAAAAGAGAGGTCAAAAGTAGGTAAATTTGAAATATAACTCAAGTACCTGAAGTGATCTCATGAACACCTGATAATCTCTACAAACGAGAAGTCAAAAGTTGGTAAATTTAAATTATAACAAGAGTACTTGAAGTTAACTCACGAACACCTGCTAATCTCTATAAAAGAGAAATCAAAATAGGTAAATTTAAAATATAATTTCAGTACATGAAGTGAATTCGCAAACACCTACTAATCTATACAAAAGAGAAGTCAAATACAAGTAAATTTAAAATATAATGTGTGCACCTGAAGAGAATTCATGAATGCCTGCTAATCTCTACAAAAGTGAACTCAAAGAAAGGAAAATGTAAAATATAATGCAAGTAGTTGAAGTGAACTAGCGAACACCTGCTAATCTCTAAAAAAGAGAAGTCAAATGTTGGTAAATTTAATATATAATGCGAGTACCTGAAGTTAACTCGTGAATACCTGCTAATCTCTACATAGGAGAAGTCAAGAGCAAGTAAATTTAAAATATAACACGAGTACCTAAAGTTAACTCGTGAACACCTGCAAATCTCTTCAAAAGAGAAGTCAAAAGAAGGTAAAACTAAAATATAACGGGAGTACCTGAAGTGAAGTCGCGAACACCTGTTAATCTCTGTAATGAAGGAGTCAAAATTATGTAAATTTAAAATATAAGACGAGTTCTTGAAGTTAACTAGCGAACACCTGTTAATCTTTATAAAAGAGAAGTCAAATGCAGGTAAATTTAAAATATAACACGAGTACCTGAAGTGAACTCGCAAATACTTGATAGTCCCTAAAAAAGAGAAGTCAAAAGTAGGTAAATTGATAATATAATGCGAGTACCTAAAGTGATCTCGCGAACAACTGCTAATCTCTACAAACTAGAAGTCAAAAACAGGTTAACATAAAATATAACACGAGTACCTGAAGTTAACTTACGAACACCTGCTAAACTCTATAAAAGAGAAGTCAAAAGAAGGAAAATTTAAAATATAACGTGAGTACATGATATGAACTCGTGAACACCTGCTATTCTCTACAAAAGAGAGATCAAAAGTTGGTAATTTTAAAATATAATGCGAGGAACTAAAGTGTATTAACGAACACCCGGTAATATTGCAAAGGAGATTTCAAAAGTACATAAATTTAAAATATAATGCGTGTACCTGAAGTGAACTCGCGAACACCTGCTAATCTCTACAAAATGTAAGTCAAAAGCAGGTGAATTTGAAATATAATGCGAGTACCTAAACAGAATTCGCGAAAAACTGCTAGTCTCTATAAATGGGAAGTCAAAAGCAGGTAAATTTAAAATATATTGCGAGTAACTGAAGAGAACTCGTGAAAACCTTCTAATCTCTCCAAAAATGAAGTCAAAAATAGGTAAATTTAAAATATAACGCGAGTACCTGAAGTTAACTCATGAACACCTGCTAATCTATGCAAAAGAGAAGTCAAAAAAAAGGTTAAACTAAATTATAATAGGAGTACCTAAAGTGAACTCGCAACAACCTGCTAATATCTGCAATGAAGGAGTCAAAAGAAGGTAAATTTAAGATATAATACGAGTTTTTGAAGATCACTCACGAACACGGGTTATCTTTATAAAATAGAAGTCAAATGCTAGTAAATTTAAAATATAACACAAGTGCAAGAAGTGAACTCGTAAATACCTCATAATCTCTACAAAAGAGAACTCAAAAGCAGGTAAATTTAAAATAAAATGGAAGTACATGAAGTGGACTCACGAACACCTGCTAATCTCTGTAAAGGAGATGTCAAAAGCAAGTAAATTTAAAATATAACATGAGTAGTGCAGGTTAACTCGTGAACTCATACTAATCTCTATAAAAGAGATTTCAAAAGTAAGTAAATTTATAAAATAACACGAGTACCTAATGTTAACTTGCTAACACTTGCTAATCTCTATAAAAGAGAAGTCAAAATATGAAAATTTAAAATATAATGTGAGTACCTGATGTGAACTCGTGAACACCTGCTATTCTCTTCAAAAGATAGATCAAAAGAAGGCAAATTTAAAATATAATGCGAGTACCTGAAGTGAACTTACGAAGACCTGGTAATCTCAGCAAATGAAATTTTAAAAGTACATTAATAAAAAATATAATGCGAGTACCTGAAGTGAACTCGCAAACACATATTAATCAATAAGAAATAGAAGTAAAAAGCATGTAAATATAAAATATAATGCGAGTTCCTGAATAAAATTTGTGAATATCTGCTAATCCCTATAAATGAGAAGTTATAAGGAGGTAAATTTAAAATAAAATGCAAGTACCTAAAGGGAACTTGTGAAAACCATCTACTCTCTCAAAAGGAGAAGTCAAAAGCATGTTAATTTAAAATATAACGTGATTACCTTAAGTTAAATCACGATCACTTGTAAATCTATACAAAAGAGAAGTTAAAAGCAGTTAAATTCAAAAGTATAATGCGAGTTGCTAAAGTGAACTCGTGACTTCCTGCTAAACTATACAAAGGAGAACACAAAAGCAAGTAAATTTAAAATATAACGCAAGTATCAGAAGTGAACTCACGAATATCAGCTAATCTCTCAAAAATAGATGTCTAAAACAGGTAGATTTAAAATATAATGTGAGTACCCGACGTGAACTCCTGAACACTTGCTAATCTCTACAAAAGAGAAGGCAAAACCAAGTAAATAAAAAAAATCTAATGTTAGTAGATGAAGTTAACTTGCGAATAGATGCTAATCTCTGCAAAAGATAGTTCCAAAACAGGTAAATTTAAAATATAACGTGAGTAGCTGAAGTGAACTGGTGAGCACCTCCAAATCTCTACAAATGAGATGTCAAAAGTAGGTAAATTTTAAATATAACCCGAGTACCTAAAGTTAACGCGAGTACCTGAACTAAAGTAGCAAACAACAGCTAATATCCAAAAAAAAGAAGTCAAAATCATGTAAATATAAAATATAATGCGAATTCCTGAACAAAATTTATGAATACATGCTAATCTCTACAAATGAGAAGTTAAAAGGAGGTAAATTTAAAATAAAACATGAGTACCTAAAGGGAACTCGCGAAAACCAACTACTCTCTCAAAAAGAGAAGTCAAAAGCAGAAAAATTTAAAATATAATGTGATTACCTTAAGTTAAATCACGATCACTTGCTAATCTATGCAAAAGAGAAGTCAAAAACAGGTAAATTCAAAAGTATAATGCGTGTATCTGAAGTGAAATCATGAACTCCTGCTAAACTATGCAAAGGAGTACTCAAAAGCAATTAAATTTTAAATATAATGCGAGTACCTGAAGTGAACTCACGAATATTAGCTAATCTCTCAAAAATAGATGTGTAAAGCAGGTAAATTTAAAATATAATATGAGTACCTGAAGTCAACTCGTGAACACTTGCTAATCTCTCCAAAAGAGAAGTCAAAAGCAAGTAAATAAAAAATCTAATCTGAGTAGATGAAGTTAACTCGCAAATACATGCTAAACTCTACAAAAGATAGTTCAAAAATAGGTAAATTTAAAATATAACGCGAGTACCTGAAGTGAACTGGTGAGCACCTCTAAATCTCTACAAACGAGATGTCAAAAGTAGATAAATTTAAAATATAACCCGTGTACCTAAAGTTAACTCACGAACACCAGCTAATCTCTATAAAAGAGAAGTCAAAAGCAGGTAAATTTAAAATATAACACGAGTACCTGAACTGAAGTAGCAAACAACAGCTAATCTCCGAAAAAAGAAGTAAAAAGTAGGTAAATATAAAATATAACGTGAGTAACTGAAGTGAACACGTGAACACCTGTTGATCTCTATAAAAGAGAAGTCAAAAGATGGTAAATTTAAAATATAACACGAGTACCTAAAGTGAACTCGTGAACACCTGCTACTCTCTACAAAGGATAAGTCAAAAGTAGGTAAATTTAAAAAATAATGCGAGTAACTATTGTTAACTCGCGAACACCTGCTAATCTCTACGAAGGAGAAGTTAAAAGCCGGTAAATTTAAAATATAGTGCAAATACATGATGTGAATTCGCGAAGACCTGCTAATCTCTACAAAAGAGAGGTCAAGAGTAGGTAAATTTGAAATATAACGCGAGTACCTGAAGTGATCTCATGAACACCTGATAATCTCTACAACCAAGAAGTCAAAAGTTGGTAAATTTAAATTATAACAAGAGTACCTGAAGTTAACTGGCGAACACCTGCTAATCTCTATAAAAGAGAATTAAAAATAGGTAAATTTAAAATATAATTTCAGTACATGAAGTGAACTCGCAAACACCTACTATTCTATACAAAAGAGAAGTCAAATAGAAGTAAATTTAAAATATAATGTGTGTAACTGAAGAGAATTCACGAATACCTGCTAGTCTCTACAAAAGAGAACTCAAAAAAAGGAAAATGTAAAATATAATGCGAGTAGCTGAAGTGAACTAGCGAACACCTGCTAATCTCTAAAAAAGAGAGTCAAATGCAGGTAAATTTAAAATATAATATGAGTACCTGAAGTGAACTCGCGAATACCTGCTAGTCACTACAAATGAGAAGTCAAGAACAAGTAAATTTAAAATATAACATGAGTACCTAAAGTTAACTCGTGAACACCTACAAATCTCTACAAAAGAGAAGTCAAAAGAAGGTAAAACTAAAATATAACGGGAGTACCTGAAGTGAACTAGCGAAGACCTGTTAATCTCTGCAATGGAGGAGTCGAAATTAGGTAAATTTAAAATATAAGCCGAGTTCTTCAAGTTAACTAGCGAACACCTATTAATCTTTATAAAAGAGAAGTCAAATGCATGTAAATTTAAAATATAACACGAGTACCTGAAGTGAACTTGCAAATATTTGATAGTCTCTACAAAAGAGAAGTCAAAAGTAGGTAAATTGATAATATAATGCGAGTACCTAAAGTGATCTCGCGAATAACTGCTAATCTCTACAAACAAGAAGTCAAAAATAGTTTAATTTAAAATATAACACGAGTACCTGAAGTTAACTTACGAACAACTGCTAAACTCTATAAAAGAGAAGTCAAAAGCAGGTAAATTTAAAATATAACGTGAGTACATGATATGAACTCGTGAACACCTGCTATTCTCTATAAAAGAGAGATCAAAAGCAGGTAATTTTAAAATATAATGCGAGTAACTGAAGTGTATTCGCGAACACCCGGTAATATCTGCAAAGGAGATTTCAAAAGTACATAAATTTAAAATATAATGCGAGTACCTGCATTGAAGTCGTGAACACCTGCTAATCTCTACAAAATGTAAGTCAAAAGCAGGTGAATTTGAAATATAATACGAGTACCTGAACAGAATTCACGAACACATGCTAATCTCTACAAATGAGAAGTCAAAAGCAGGTAAATTTAAAATATAACGCGAGTAACTGAAGAGAACTCGTGAAAACCTTCTAATCTTGCCAAAAGAGAAGTCAAAAATAGGTAAATTTAAAATATAATGCGAGTACCTGAAGTTAACTCATGAACACCTGCTAATCTATACAAAAGAGAAGTCAAAAAAAGGTTAAACTAAATTATAACAGGAGTACCTGAAGTGAACTCGCAACAACCTGCGAATATCTGCAATGGAGGAGTCAAAAGAAGGTAAATTTAAGATATAATATGAGTTTCTGAAGATAACTCACGAACACAGTTAATCTTTATAAAATAGAAGTCAAATGATGGTAAATTTAAAATATAACACAAGTACAAGAAGTGAACTCGTAAATACTTGATAATCTCTACAAAAGAGAACTCAAAAGCAGGTAAATTTAAAATAAAATGGAAGTACCTGAAGTGAACTCGCGAACACCTGCTAATCTCTGTAAAGGAGATGTCAAAAGCAAGTAAATTTAAAATATAACATGAGTAGTTGAGGTAAACTCGTGAACTCGTACTAATCTCTATAAAAGAGATATCAAAAGCAAGTAAATTTATAAAATAACACGAGTACCTAATGTTAAATTGCTAACACTTGCTAATCTCTATAAAAGTGAAGTCAAAATATTAAAATTCAAAATATAATGTGAGTACCGGATGTGAACTCGTGAACACCTGCTATTCTCTTCAAAAGATAGATCAAAAGAAGGCAAATTTAAAATATAATGCGAGTACCTGAAGTGAACTTACGATGACCTGCTAATCTCAACAAATGAAATTTTAATAGTACGTTAATTTAAAATATAATGCGAGTACCTGAAGTGAACTCGCAAACACACGCTAATCTATAAGAAATAGAAGTAAAAAGCAGGTAAATATAAAATATAATGCGAGTTCCTGAATAGAATTTGTGAATACCTACTAATCCCTACAAATGAGAAGTTATAAGGAGGTAAATTTAAAATAAAACGCGAGTACCTAAAGGGAACTCGTGAAAACCATCTACTCTCTCAAAAAGAGAAGTCAAAAATAGGTAAATTTAAAATATAACATGATTACCTTAAGTTAAATCACGATCACTTGCTAATCTATGCAAAAGAGAAGTCAAAAGTAGTTAAATTCAAAAGTATAATACGAGTACCTGAAGTGAACTCATGAACTCCTACTAAACTATGCAAAGGAGAACTCAAAAGCAAGTAAATTTAAAATATAATGCGAGTACCTGAAGTGAACTCATGAATATCAGCTAATATCTTAAAAATAGATGTCTAAAACAGGTAAATTTAAAATATAATATGAGTACCTGAAGTGAACTCGTGAACACTTTCTAATCTCTCCAAAAGAGAAGGCAAAACCAAGTAAATAAAAAATCTAATGTTAGTAGATGAAGTTAACTTGCGAATACATGCTAATCTCTGCAAAAGATAGTTCAAAATAGGTAAATTTAAAATATAATGCGAGTACCTGAAGTGAACTGGTAGGCACCTCCAAATCTCTACAAACGAGATGTCAAAAGTAGGTAAATTTTAAATATAACCCGAGTACCTAAAGTTAACGCGAGTACCTAAACTAAAGTAGCAAACAACAACTAATTTCCAAAAAAAAGAAGTCAAAAGTAGGTAAATATAAAATATAATGCGAGTAACAGAAGTGAACACGTGATCACATGTTGATCTCTATAAAAGAGAAGCCAAAGATGGTAAATTTAAAATATAACACGAGTACCTGAAGTGAACTCGTGAACACCTGCTACTCTCTACAAAGGTTAAGTGAAAAGTAGGTAAATTTAAAATATAATACGAGTACCTAATGTTAACTCGTGAACACCTGCTAATCTCCATGAAGGAGAAGTTAAAAGCAGGTAAATTTAAAATATAGTGCAAGTAACTGATGTGAATTCGCGAAGACATGCTAATCTCTATAAAAGAGAGGTCAAAAGCAGGTAAATTTGAAATATAATGCGAGTACCTGAAGTGATCTCAGGAAAACCTGATAATCTCCACAATCGAGAAGTCAAAGTTTGTAAATTTAAATTATAACAAGAGTACCTGAAATTAACTCGCGAACACCTACTAATCTCTATAAAAGAGAACTCAAAAATAGGTAAATTTAAAAAATAATTTCAGTACATGAAGTGAACTCAAAAACACCTACTAATCTCTACAAAAGAGAAGTCAAATACAAGTAAATTTAAAATATAATGTGTGTACCTGAAGAGAATTCATGAATACCCGCTAATCTCTACAAAATAGAACTCAAAGAAAGGAAAATGTAAAATATAATGCGAATAGCTAAAGTGAACTAGAGAACACCTACTAATCTCTAAAAAAAGAAGTCAAATGCAGGTAAATTTAAAATATAATGCGAGTTCCTGAAGTGAACTCCAGAATACCTGCTAATCTCTACAAAGGAGAAGTCAAGAGCAAGTAAATTTAAAATATAACACAAATATCTAAAGTTAACACGTGAACACCTACAAATGTCTCCAAAAGAGAAGTCTAAAGAAGTGAAAACTAAAATATAATGGGAGTACCTGAAGTTAACTAGCGAACACCTGTTAATCTTTATAAAAGAGAAGTCAAATGCAGGTAAATTTAAAATAAAACACATGTACCTGAAGTGAACTCGCAAATACCTGATAGTCTCTACAAAAGAGAAGTCTAAAGTAGGTAAATTGATAATATAATTCGAGTACCTAAAGTGATTTCGCGAACAACTGCTAATCTCTGCAAACGAGAAGTCAAAAATAGGTTAATTTAAAATATAACACAAGTACATGAAGTTAACTTGCGAACACCTGCTAAACTCTATAAAAGAGAAGTTAAAAGCAGGTAAATTTTAAATATAACGTGATTACCTGATATGAACTCGTGAACAACTGCTATTCTCTTCAAAAGAGAGATCAAAAGCAGGTAATTTTAAAATATAATGCGAGTACCTGAAGTGAATTCGTGAAAACCCGGTAATATATGCAAAGGAGATTTCAAAAGGACATAAATTTAAAATATAATGCGAGTACCTGAAGTGAACTCGCGAATACCTGCTAATCTCTACAAAATGTACGTCAAAAGCAGGTGAATTTGAAATATAATGTGAGTACCTAAACACAATTCGTGAACACCTGCTAGTCTCTACAAATGAGAACTCAAAAGCAGGTAAATTTAAAATATAATGCGAGTAACTAAAGGGAAATCGCGAAAACCTTGTAATCTCTCTAAAAGAGATGTCAAAAATATGTAAATTTAAAATATAATGCGAGTACCATAAGTGAACTAGAGAATAACAACTATTCTCTACAAAAGAGAAGTCAAAAACAAGTAAATTCATAATATAATCCGAGTACCTGAAATAAACTAGTGAACTCCTGCTAATCTATGCAAAGGAGAACTCAAAAGCAAGTAAATTTAAAATATAAAGCGAGTACCTAAAGTGAACTCGTAAATAAATACTAATCTCTCCAAAAGAGAAGCCAAAAGTAGGTAAATTTAAAATATAATGTGAGTACCTGAAGGGAACTAGAGAATACCAGTTAATCTCTACAAAAGAGAAGTCAAAAGCCGGTAAATTCATAATATAATGCGAGTACCTGAAATGAATTTGTGAACTCCTACTAATCTATGTAAAGGAGAACTCAAAAGCAAGTAAATTTAAATATAATGCGAGTACCAGAATTGTACTCGCGAATATCTTCTAATCTCTCCAAAAGAGATGTCAAAAGCATGTAGATTTAAAATATAATGCGAGTATCTGAAGTGAACTCGGAACACCCGCTAATCTCTCCAAAAGAGAAGTCAAAAGTTAGTAAATTTAAAATATAATGCTGGTACCTGAAGTGAACTTGTGAACACCTGCTAATCTTTAGAAAATATAAGTCAAAAGCTGGTGAATTTGAAATATAATGCGAGTACCTGAACAAAATTTACGAACATGTGCTAATCTCTACAAATGAGAAGGCAAAAACAGGTAAATTTAAAATATAATGCGAGTAACTGAAGGGAACTCTCGAAAACATTCTAATCACTCCAAAAGAGAAGTCAAAAGTAGGTAAATTTAAAATATAGTGCGAGTACCTTAAGTGAACTAGAGAACACCAGCTAATCGCTACAAAAGAGAAGTCAAAAATAGGTAAATTCATAATATAATGCGAGTACCTGAAATGAACTAGTGAACTCCTGCTAATTTATGCAAAGAAGAACTCAAACGTAAGTAAATTTAAATATAATGCGAGTACCTGAATTGAACTAGCAAATATCTCTCATTCTCTCCAAAAGATATGTCAAAAGCAGTTAAATTTAAAATATAATGCGAGTATCTGAAGTGAACTCGCGAACACCTGCTAATCTCTCCAAAAGAGAAGTCAAAAGCAAATAAATTTAAAATCTAACGTGAGTAGCAGAAGTTAACTCCCGAATACTTTCTAATCTCTACAAAAGATAAGTCAAAAGCAGGTAAATTTAAAATATAACGTGTGTACCTGAAGTGAACTCGTGAACACCCGCTAATCTCTATAACGAGAAATCAAAAGTATGTAAATTTAAAATATAACCCGAGTACCTGAAGTTAACTCGCGAACACCTGCTAATCTCTATGAAAGAGAAGTCATAAGCATGTAAATTTAAAATATAACGCGACCACCTGAACTACACACGCGAACAACTACTAATATCTGAAAAAGAGAAGTCAAAAGCATGTAAATTTAAAGTATAACGCGAGTAACTGAAGTGAACACGTGAACACCTGCTAATCTCTATAAAGTGAAATTAAAAGAAGGTAAATTTAAAATATAACGAGAGTACCTGAAGTGAACTCACGAATACCTGCTAATCTCTAAAATGGATAAGTCAAAAATAGGTAAATTTAAAATATAACACGTGTACCTAAAGTTAACTCGTGAACACCCACTAATCTCTATAAAAGAGAAGTCAAAAGTATGTAAATTTAAAATATAACCCGAGTACCTGAAGTAAACTCACGAACACCTGCTAATCTCTATGAAAGAGAAGTCATAAGCATGTAAATTTAAAATATAACGCGAGCACCTGAACTACACACGCGAACAACTACTAATATCTGAAAAAGAGAAGTCAAAAGCTGGTAAATTTAAAGTATAATGCGAGTAACTGAAGTGAACACGCGAACACTTGTTGATCTTTATAAAGTGAAATCAAAAGAAGGTAAATTTAAAATATAACGAGAGTACCTGAAGTGAACTCGCGAATACCTGCTAATCTCTAAAATGGATAAGTCAAAAGCAGGTAAATTTAAAATATAACACGTGTACCTAAAGTTAACTCGTGAACACCCACTAATCTCTATAAAAGAGAATTCAAAAGCAGGTAAATTTAAATTATAACGTGAGTACCAAATGTGAACGCACGAACACCTGCTATTCTCCACAAAAGAGAGATCAAAAACATGTAAATTTAAAATATATTGTGAGTACCTAAATTGAACTCACGAACGCTGGTTAATCTACACAAAAGAGAAGTCAAATGGAAGTAAATTTTAAATATAGTTCATGTAAGTAAAGAGTATTCATGAATACCTGCTAATCTCTACAAAAAAGATGTCAAAAATATGTAAATGTAAAATATAACACGAGTACCTAAAGTTAACTCGTGAACACCTACAAATCTCTACAAAAAAAAAGTCAAAAGAAGGGAAAACTAAAATATAACGGGAGTACCTGAAGTGAACTCGCGAACACCTACTAATCTCTGCAATGGAGAAGTCGAAATTAGGTAAATTTAAAATATAAGACGAGTTCTTGAAGTTAACTAGTGAACACCTGTTAATCTTTATAAAAGAGAAGTCAAATGCAGGTAAATTTAAAATAAAACACGAGTACCTGAAGTGAACTCGTAAATACCTGATAGTCTCTACAAAAGAGAAGTCTAAAGTAGGTAAATTAATAATATAATTCGAGTACCTAAAGTGATTTCACGAACAACTGCTAATCTCTGAAACGAGAAGTCAAAAACAGGTTAATTTAAAATATAACACGAGTACCTGAAGTTAACTTACGAACACCAGCTAAACTCTATAAAAGAGAAGTCAAAAGTAGGTAAATTTAAAATATAACGTGAGTACCTGATATGAACTCGTGAACACATGCTATTCTCTACAAAAGAGAGATCAATAGTAGGTAATTTTAAAATATAATGCGAGTACCTGAAGTGAATTCGTGAAAACCCGATAATATCTGCAAAGGAGATTTCAAAAGGACATAAATTTAAAATATAATGCGAGTACATGAAGTGAACTCGCGAACACCTGCTAATCTCTACAAAATGTAAGTCAAAAGCAGGTGAATTTGAAATATAATGCGAGTACCTGAACAGAATTCGTGAACACCTGCTAGTCTCTACAAATGAGAAGTCAAAATCAGGTAAATTTAAAATATAAAGCGAGTAACTGAAGGAAACTCACGAAAACCTTC
Organism: Platanthera guangdongensis; assembly: GCA_039583875.1. Lineage (NCBI taxonomy): Eukaryota > Viridiplantae > Streptophyta > Magnoliopsida > Asparagales > Orchidaceae > Platanthera > Platanthera guangdongensis. The sequence continues at coordinate 131,384,165 of CM077151.1, read as the reverse complement.
TAATCTCCCCAAAAGAGAAGTCAAAAATATGTAAATTTAAAATATAACGCGAGTACCATAAGTTAACTAGAGAATAACAGCTATTCTCTACAAAAGAGAAGTCAAAAACATGTAAATTCATAATATAATCTGAGTACCTGAAATAAACTAGTGAACTCCTGCTAATCAATGCAAAGGAGAACTCAAAAGTAAGTAAATTTAAAATATAAAGCGAGTACCTAAAGTGAACTAGTAAATAAATACTAATCTCTCCAAAAGAGAAGCCAAAAGTAGGTAAATTTAAAATATAATGTGAGCACCTGAAGTGAACTAGAGAATACTAGTTAATCTCTGCAAAAGTGAAGTCAAAAGTCGGTAAATTCATAATATAATGCGAGTACCTGAAATGAATTTGTGAACTCCTACTAATCTATGTAAAGGAGAAGTCAAAAGCAAGTAAATTTAAATATAATGTGAGTACCAGAATTGTACTCGCGAATATCTTCTAATCTCTCCAAAAGAGATGTCAAAAACATGTAAATTTAAAATATAATGCGAGTATCTAAAGTGAACTCGGAACACCCGCTAATCTCTCCAAAAGAGAAGTTAAAAGTTAGTAAATTTAAAATATAATGCTAGTACCTAAAGTGAACTTGCGAACACCTGCTAATCTTTACAAAATATAAGTTAAAAGAAGGTGAATTTGAAATATAATGCGAGTACCTGAACAAAATTTACGAACACCTACTAATCTCTACAAATGAGAAGGCAAAAACAGGTAAATTTAAAATATAATGCGAGTAACTGAAGGGAACTCTCGAAAACATTCAAATCTCTCCAAAAGAGAAGTCAAAAGCAGGTAAATTTAAAATATAATGCGAGTACCTTAAGTGAACTAGAGAACACCAGCAAATGACTGCAAAAGAGAAGTCAAAAATAGGTAAATTCATAATATAATGCGAGTACCTGAAATAAACTAGTGAACTCCTGCTAATTTATGCAAAGAAGAACTCAAACGCAAGTAAATTTAAATATAATGCGAGTACCTAAATTGAACTAGCTAATATCTCCCATTCTCTCCAAAAGATATGTCAAAAGCAGTTAAATTTAAAATATAATGTGAGTATCTGAAGTGAACTCGCGAACACCTGTTAATTTCTCCAAAAGAGAAGTCAAAAGCAAATAAATTTAAAATCAAACGTGAGTAGCAGAAGTTAACTCCCAAATATTTTCTAATCTCTGCAAAAGATAAGTCAAAAGCAGGTAAATTTAAAATATAATGTGTGTACCTGAAGTGAATTCGTGAACACGTGCTAATCTCTATAACGGAGAAGTCAAAAGTATATAAATTTAAAATATAACCCGAGTACCTGAAGTTAACTCGCGAACACCTGCTAATCTCTATGAAAGAGAAGTCATAAGCATGTAAATTTAAAATATAACGCGAGCACCTGAACTACACACGCGAACAACTACTAATATCTGAAAAAGAAAAGACAAAAGTAGGTAAATTTAAAGTATAACGCGAGTAACTGAAGTGAACACGTGAACACCTGCTGATCTCTATAAAGTGAAATCAAAAAAGGTAAATTTAAAATATAACGAGAGTACTTGAAGGGAACTCGCGAATACCTGTTAATCTCTAAAATGGATAAGTCAAAAACAGGTAAATTTAAAATATAACACGTGTACCTAAAGTTAACTCGTGAACACCCACTAATCTCGATAAAAGAGTAGACAAAAGCAGGTAAATTTAAATTATAACATGAGTACCAAATGTGAACACACGAACACCTGCTATTCTCCACAAAAGAGAGATCAAAAACATGTAAATTTAAAATATATTGTGAGTACCTAAAGTGAACTCACGAACGCTAGTTAATCTACACAAAAGAAAAGTCAAATGCAAGTAAATTTAAAATATAATTCGTGTACCTAAAGATTATTCACGAATACGTTCTAATCTCTACAAAAAAGAAGTCAAAAATATGTAAATGTAAAATATAATTCGAGTACGTAAAGTGAACTCGCGAACACCTGCTAATCTCTACATAGGAGAAGACAAATGCAGGTAAATATAAAATATAACACGAGTACATGAAGTGAACTCGCGATCACCAGCTAATCTCTGCAATGGAGGAGTCAAAATTAGGCAATTTAAAATATAAGAAGAGTTCTTGAAGTTAACTAACGAACACATGTTAATCTTTATAAAAGAGAAGTCAAATGCAGGTAAATTTTAAATAAAACACGAGTACCTAAAGTTAACTCGCAAATACCTGATAGTCTCTACAAAAGAGAAGTCTAAAGTAGGTAAATTGATAATATAATTCGAGTACCTAAAGTGATTTCACGAACAACTGCTAATCTTTGCAAACGAGAAGTCAAAAACAGGTTAATTTAAAATATAACACGAGTACCTGAAGTTAACTTGCGAACACTTGCTAAACTCTATAAAAGAGAAGTCAAAAGCAGGTAAATTTAAAATATAATTTGAGTACCTGATATGAACTCGTGAACACCTGCTATTCTCTACAAAAGAGAGATCAAAAGCAGGTAATTTTAAAATATAATACGAGTACCTGAAGTGAATTCGTGAAAACCCGGTAATATCAGCAAAGGAGATTTCAAAAGGACATAAATTTAAAATATAATGCGAGTACCTGAAGTGAACTCGCAAACACCTACTAATTTCTACAAAATGTAAGTCAAAAGCAGGTGAATTTGAAATATAATGCGAGTACCTGAACAGAATTCGTGAACACCTGCTAGTCTCTACAAATGAGAAGTCAAAAGCAGGTAAATTTAAAATATAACGCGAGTAACTGAAGGGAACTCATGAAAACCTTCTAATCTCTCCAAAAGAGAAGTCAAAAAATATGTAAATTTAAAATATAACGTGAGTACCATAATTTAACTAGAGAATAACAGCTATTCTCTACAAAAGAGAAGTAAAAAACATGTAAATTCATAATATAATCCGAGTACCTGAAATAAAGTAGTGAACTCCTGCTAATCTATGCAAAAGAGAACTCAAAAGCAAGTAAATTTAAAATATAAAGCGAGTACCTAAAGTGAACTCGTAAATAAATACTAATCCCTCCAAAAGAGAAGCCAAAAGTAGGTAAATTTAAAATATAATGTGAGTACCTGAAGTGAACTAGAGAATACCAGTTAATCTCTACAAAAGAGGAGTCAAAAGCCGGTAAATTCATAATATAATACGAGTACCTGAAATGAATTTGTGAACTCTTACTAATCTATGTAAAGGAGAACTCAAAAGCAAGTAAATTTAAATATAATGTGAGTACCATAATTGTACTCGCGAATATCTTCTAATCTTTCCAAAGGAGATGTCAAAAGCATGTAAATTTAAAATATAATGCGAGTATCTGAGTGAACTCGGAACACCCGCTAATCTCTCTAAAAGAGAAGTCAAAAGTTAGTAAATTTAAAATATAATGCTAGTACATGAAGTGAACTCGCGAACACCTGCTAATCTTTACAAAATATAAGTCAAAAGCAGGTGAATTTGAAATACAATGCGAGTACCTGAACAAAATTTTTGAAACTTGCTAATCTCTACAAATGAGAAGGCAAAAATAGGTAAATTTAAAATATAATGCGAGTAACTGAAGGGAACTCTCGAAAGCATTCTAATCTCTCCAAAAGAGAAGTCAAAAGTAGGGAAATTTAAAATATAATGCGAGTACCTTAAGTGAACTAGAGAACACCAGCTAATCACTGCAAAAGAGAAGTCAAAAATATGTAAATTCATAATATAATGCGAGTACCTGAAATGAACTAGTGAACTCCTGCTAATTTATGCAAAGAAGAACTCAAACACAAGTAAATTTAAATATAATGCGAGTACCTGAATTGAACTAGCAAATATCTCCCATTCTCTCCAAAAGATATGTCAAAAGCAGTTAAATTTAAAATATAATGCGAGTATCTGAAGTGAACTCGCGAACACCTGCTAATCTCTCCAAAAGAGAAGTCAAAAGCAAATACATTTAAAATCTAACGTGAGTAGCAGAAGTTAACTCCCGAATACTTTCGAATCTCTACAAAAGATAAGTCAAAAGCAGGTAAATTTAAAATATAACGTGTGTACCTGAAGTGAACTCGTGAACACCTGCTAATCTCTATAACGAGAAATCAAAAGTATGTAAATTTAAAATATAACCCGAGTACCTGAAGTTAACTCGCGAACACCTGCTAATCTCTATGAAAGAGAAGTCATAAGCATGTAAATTTAAAATATAACGCGACCACCTGAACTACACACGCGAACAACTACTAATATCTGAAAAAGAGAAGTCAAAAGCATGTAAATTTAAAGTATAACGCGAGTAACTGAAGTGAACACGTGAACACCTGCTAATCTCTATAAAGTGAAATCAAAAGAAGGTAAATTTAAAATATAACGAGAGTACCTGAAGTGAACTCACGAATACCTGCTAATCTCTAAAATGGATAAGTCAAAAATAGGTAAATTTAAAATATAACATGTGTACCTAAAGTTAACTCGTGAACACCCACTAATCTCTATAAAAGAGAAGTCAAAAGCTGGTAAATTTAAATTATAACGTGAGTACCAAATGTGAACGCACGAACACTTGCTATTCTCCACAAAAGAGAGATCAAAAACATGTAAATTTAAAAAATATTGTGATTACCTAAAGTGAACTCACGAATTCTAGTTAATTTACACAAAAGAGAAGTCAAATGCAAGTAAATTTAAAATATAATTCGTGTACCTAAAAAGTATTCACGAATACCTGCTAATCTCTACAAAAAATAAGTCAAAAATATGTAGATGTAAAATACAATTCGAGTACCTAAAGTGAACTCGCGAACACCTGCTAATCTCTATATAGGAGAAGACAAATGCAGGTAATTATAAAATATAACGCGAGTACCTGAAGTGAACTCGCGAACACCTGCTGATCTCTAATAAGGATGTAACATCTCGATTCGCACTAGACCCCTCGTACGTGTTTTTGGCATCAGGAGAGCTGACTTGGGTTCAGGGGAGTGCTGGCATTTGGGCTGCGCTTGTAAATGGGGGAAGTAATCAGTACAGAATAGGACACGGTTAGAGACACGAGCATGTCACTACCCGTACGGGGGAACCCAGTTCTCGAGTCGACGACTCGAGTATGTCTAGAAAAGGACACGGGTAGTGACACGGGCGTGTCACTACCCGTGTCATGTGGACACGGTAGGGACATGGCGTGTCCCTACCCGTGTGTGTCGAGTAGTGCTCGATGTGGTGCGACCTGAGGAGGACATAGGTAGAGACACGGGTCTGTCCCTACCCGTGTGCGTCAAGTTGAGATCGACAAAGAGTACCCGAGAAGGACACGGGTAGGGACACGGCTGTGTCCCTACCTTTATGTGTGTCGAGTTGAGTTTGACGAAGCGTGTCCAGAGAAGGACAAGGATAGATAACACGGCTGTGTCATGTGGACACAGGTCGGGACACGGGCGTGTCCGTACCCGTGTCGAGTAATGAACTGACACTAAAATTATCGTCGATGATGTAACATCCCATGTTACTTTTGGACCCCTCAACTTAGATTGGGTTAGGCATGGGGTGAATTTTAAGGAGATCAACTAGGTTTGACCCTAGGTAGTGGGTGGTAGCCATGTGGAGCCCACTATAGGACCAAAGTCAAACTAGGTCAAACTAGCCTAAATGAGGACCTTAGCCACAACATGACCCCACCACATTGCCCTAACCCTAAAAACAATCTAAGTGGACCCTAGAGAATGCCACTAGGTCAACACTTTGACCCCAATTGACCCAAGTCAACCTTGGACTTAATTTGGTCAAACCCACACTCATAAGCCCAATTAGCCTAAGTAGGGCACCCCCTTGACCCAACCCAAGTTGGGTGGTGCCACTAAGCTCATGACCATCAAATGGGGTCAGCCCACCCACCATTGGTTGACCAAGTCAACTCAAAGTGAACATGGTCAACACAATTGACCTAAAGAAGAAAATGAAGACCAAGCCACCTCTCCTTGGACCAAGCCCACCAAATTTGTCCCATGGCCAGCCCAAGTGAACAAGACCAGTCCTACCCCTCTAAATCAGGAGAGAGAATGCATGCAAAGGGGTAGAAATGGGATTTTAAGAGAAAGAGGAGAGAGAAATGGGGATGAATGGGAAAGGTGGCCACATGGCCACCCCTTCAGCTGTAAATCTCTGCCCAATACCTACTGGTCGACCTCCTCTCATCATTCCAGTAGAAATTAGGGGCTGAGAGCCACGTGACATGCATGGGCGGGGCAACCAAAGCTCAAACCGAGCTCACATAGATTTTATCTCCCCATATACACCACCTCAGCCCCAAATAACCTCACCATTAGCTTCAGGAGGTGGAAAGGAGTGGAATTCGAGTACTGGAACATGGAAAATGATGGAGAATCAAGGAATCAGGGAGGATCTCGCCGGCGCACCACCACCATGGCAAACCGCCACCTGACCCGCAGCCAAGCCCCAATCTAGGTACGTTTCGCCGCCCCTTTACCTGTACTAGAATTCTAGATCCATTTAGGGAGATATCAGGCTCAATCGAGCCCGATGCCATGAGAGGAAAACAAGAAATTTCGGGCTTTTTCTCCTTGCTCGGGTTCGCCGGAGGAGCCAACTCCGGCAGCCCCACCGCCGGGAAACGCTAGCCCCCACCTTAGCGAAGGTGGTGGCGACATCCGCCGGCGGTGGTGGTGGCTTAGCTGGCTGGAAACTACCAGCAAACATCGCCCAGGAAAAATGAATCTCAGCCTTTGATCCATTGGGGACGATGACCGGATCCCGTCCGTTTACGCTTCAAGATTCGTGCAGTTTTTATAAAAAATCAAAATACTTATTATATATATTAAATGAAATGAATCTAATTAGTGTCACATAAATACAGTGACATTGCATGTCCTTTTCAGGCCTCTTAGATGCATTTCCAGAAACTGATCTCTAAATGAAAAATGTAGCTGACTGTCATACCGTTATTTTGCCACCTTAAATTTGTGATTTGGTGTAGTATACAGTCCTGTAGGGCATTTCTCCTAGGACTGGTCCTAGACTAGGGCAGAAATTCATTTGGATGCCCAAGTCAAACCAGCAATCACCATGACCCCAAATTTTGGGTACATGCATGATTAGGTCATACCTAGCCCCTGACAAAAATGGGGAATTTTGAAACAAAGTTTTCTATAGTTTTTGTCATAATACCAAAAATATAAATAAATGAAATATTTGGAGTTATATGACTCCTCATGACCCTAAATTTTGGTGGTAGGTCCTTGGGCACATCTTTGGTGCATGATAAAAATTTCAGCACATTTGGATCACTGCATGTTAGAAAATTCACTTGCATGTGTTGGTGTATATATTGCCTTGTTGTGCCAATAACAATAATGTAAATATTGTGCATTCAGCCTAATTGGGGCATTCAAAAATCATGGATTTGATTCCAGTGGTTCATTAGGGTAAAGTTCACCCCTCAGATTAATTATGGGATTTTTGGAATAAAAAATCCCATTAATTGGAATTTTTAAAAATATAGCTCCTTTTGAAAATAAATTTGAAAAATAGGTTTTCCTCAAATAAAAATCCTCAAACTTTGCCAAGTTGAAATGAAGGTTATATTTGACTTAGGAAAAATTTGATCTTTCTGTTTGAAGAAATTGTTGAGTAAAATACCTTGAATTGCCCATTTTATCCTTATTTCATTTATTCTTGAATTGATGGATATACACATCAGAAAAATTTGGAAATATTCGTAGTGTTGTATAATTATATTATTAGTCTTGCATAATTATTTCAGAATTTATGGGTGTACTGATAAGTTTTAAATTAATATAATGGCATTTTGGTAAATATGTACGAATGGGAATTGTTAGACCATTACACTATAAACGTTGATGAAACTCTGCCAATAGTCATAAATTAATGTTTTATATGTTCTATAATTTTCCTGGAATTTTGGATTACATATTCCTTGTACTTCATTTGGAAAATGGAAATTATGTGGATTTGGTATTAATTAATGAATTGATATAAATAATCAAAGGAAAATTATGAAACCCTGTAGACAGAAATATTTTATCAAGATACAACTCAAGAAAAATTACCTAGGTCAGTGGATTTTAAATCATACTACTTTATGTGTAAAGTGACCTAGTAATTAATTTAAAAGATTTAATTAAGTGATTATTTGGCCAAGGAAAATTATGAGAATCCATAGGATAGTTCCCTTAGCCCATACCACCCTAGGATAAATAGTTAGGGGCAAGAGGCCCTAAGGATTGGAAGATTCCATTTTTGGGTTAATAATATGACATGGTCTGCATATAGCATAAATAGGGCATACTTTAGGGGATTACAAGGGGATTGATTGTCGGAATAAATAAGGGAGTGCAATATGAATAATCCCTGGTGGGTAGTATTGTCTTAGTGACGGGAATTAAAAGTGCAAGTCCTTAGGTAACAACCGGAGTGGAGGTCGACGGAAGAACGTCAGTTTCCCAGTAATATCTTAAGTCACTAAGGATTGTTCCAGAGCAACAATGAGAGCTGGGGTGAACCATGGGTAGCCATCAACTAAAGTAAATATCCTTGCGAAAGGGAACGTTGGGCGTAATCCCAACACAGTTCCTAGTGCCCCTTGAGAGCCCTTCACAGGGAATACCGGGGGCAGTCATGAGATTAACCTTAAATCACTAAGTATAATAACCCGTAGACAAGAGTAGTCTAATAGGTTAAGACATTTGTTGTACCTTCTCACCCGTGTAGGGTTGGAGAGATTCATGATATATGCTCACCCGTGTAGGGTTTGAAGGATTGGTATAAAGGTACTAATGTGCGTTCTCACCCGGGTTGGGTTTGAGGGTTTTCAGGACGGGTTTGGTCCTGCGAGCAGAAGGCTCGGAATAAAATACTTGCATGTGCATAAATTTAGTGGCGGGGCATGCGGTACTGGCCGTTCGTCACACCGATGACAGTACGGTGCACTAGGCGGTTGTGAGGGTTAGAGGGGACAGTGGGTTGTTTTACACTGCGATCTGGAGGACGACCCCCGATAACGCACATCCGACCCAACAAGACTGACGGGTTGTCAGCAAAGTACGTACGCGAGACTCTAGAGTGCACCTTGGACGTGTACAGAGGCGTATGAGAGGGGTCTAAGGCTTGGTAGTGTGCATACCAGCCTAGAAGCGGAGACGCCCGCTCCACTACTGCCGTAGCCACAGCGGTGGTACCCGAGAGTGATGCTAGCTCTCAAAAAGTGAGAACTAAAGGTCTGCTATCACAGAGTTGTTGTGTGTGAGTTGCACTTTCCTGTGCATAAAATTACATCATAACATCCATTCATATTAGGTCATACGCTTCATAGATCCTTATCATATAAATTAGTATGGGCTCTTTTATATGATAAGTTAAATTTCCTGGAAATCCTAACTTATATATTTGTATGGGCATTTATATAAGTTAGGGTACTTTTGTGATGATAGTATAGTGGTAGAATAGTTTATTTACTTGCTCTTACTGCTGTTCTTTACTTCCTTTACTGTACTGCTCTTACTTACTTGTACTACATTTAGAACTGCTAGAGTAGAACAATGTTACTTATTACAACTGCTAGTTAGTTTCTGTCACCTGCTTCCAATTTTGCTACCCCTTGTTATCCTCCGCTTCGTCCTCCCGCTCGGTGCCTAGGAGCTGCGGGGCGAGGTGCGGAGGAAACGACTTAGTCTTTTTGACTAATGGTCGGTGACCATACTATTTTTAGGAGCCCGTGGAGATGGAGCACCAGCACGTCGAGGAGGCAGGACTTGAGGAGCAGATACCGCTTCAGCAGGCTACTACCACTACTGTGCGTCCTCAGGTGGGACGAGTTCTGATGTACTAGTGTAGCTTCCACTTTTATTGTGAGAGAGAGAGTGGATTTGATGTATTGGGCATAAGCCCTTATTACTCTTTCTTTTGTACTCTTTTGTGGACTATGCTGGTGTACTTTTTATTTCATATATATATGATTTGTACTATGTGACTTGTGGACTAGTGGATTTATATACTACTTTACTTCTTTTCTCATATTGGCCTACAGGTTATGTATATGATCGTAATAGCCAGCAGAATTGGCGTGTTGCGGTGTCGACTAACCCATGCGTTAGTGCCACCGTAAGACGGCGGTTCTGGGCATAGGACCCGGTAGACCTCCTTGGTAAGGGGGAGGGGGGGGGGGGTCTTACAAACTGGTATCACTTGAACAACGATCATATGAGAAAGAAGTCCACACCATGGGACCACCCCCGCCCGAGCATTAGTTTGCGGACAAACTATGCAGCGGTACCAGTGTTGTGCCCATGTGCAAAAGTCACATAAATGGTCCACGAAGTACAATGAGTTAGGCCAGTTCTGTTTTAACCTTACCTTTATGCAACCTCCACAGGTCGCCGCGCCGCAAAATGTGGCTCCTCCCCCTCCAGCTGCCACTCCATTCCTACATACGGAGATGGGGCAGACTTTTACGGCGATTGTGGATGCCTTCAGATCCCAGCAAGTCCCGGCTCCACAGCCAAATCCGGGGTCGAGCTGGCTGAGTGCCTTCAAGAGCCTGTCCCCACCGACGTACCGTGGGACAGAGGATGCAGTAAAGATGGAGGAATGGCTAGAGGCCATACGCAAGATTTTAGCAGGCATCAGCTGCCCGGTCGGCGAGGCAGTACCTCTAGCCACCTCTGCACTAGAGGCTCATGCGAAGAGATGGTGGAAATCAGTGCGGGAGTCTACATATGCAGACTGGGAGCTGTCAGAGATATCATGGGAGGAGTTTAGCGATGTATTTCTGGAGCACTTCTTCTCTGCTACGGACAGAGGTGCCTTGGAGGAGAGGTTTTTGAACCTCAGGCAGGGGACTAGATCGGTGATCGAGTATCAGAGAGAGTTCTCTCATTTGGGCAGGTTCACAGGGATTCAGGATACCGATGATAGGAGGTATGCCAAGAGGTTCTACCGGGGCCTCAGGGACGATTTGAGGCAGGCCTTGCTGTTCATTTCTCATGGCACATCTAGGCAGATCATCGAGATGGCAAAGAAGCTGGAGGCTGACCAGCTGATGGTGCAAGTCAGAGGGAAGAGACCGTTTGATGGGTCGACATCAGGAGAGAGCAGCAGGCGCTCTCAAAGAGGCAGGACTATCGGATACAAGAAGGGTGGGGGAAGTCGTCGTCCCAACTTCAGGCAGGATCAGGGGCCTCCTCCAGCATTGGCTCCACCACCTCTACAGATGCATGATCCGAGGAGACAGGATGACCAAGGCCACCGACAGGTAGTTTGTTACGTATGCCGCCAGCCCGGGCATATTAGGTCAGAGTGCCCGCATCGATTCCATCCTCCTCCTCCTCCTCCACCTCCAGTGGCCCCAGTACAGCAGGGCCAAGGACGAGGCCGAGGCCGGGGATATCACGGCAGGAGACGCGAGCAGGAGCAGCTATACGCCTTGGACCTCACAGAGCAGAGGAACCCCGAGGAGGTTATCACAGGTACTTAAGGTTAATTATTAAATTTCTTGAGTTTTCAATTATATAGTACCTAGAACTATAGGGTAGCAATTAATTTTAACGTAAACAAACCTCAGGCATAGTTATGATCAGCGGCAAGCCCGCTCATACTTTCTTCGACACGGGTGCTTCGCACTCGTTCGTATCCGAGGCCTTCATAGACGGACTCGAAGGCATGGAGAGATTTCCTAGACTAGATATGAGGGTACGTCTACCCGATGGGTCAGAGTTGTGGACCACTGCACATTGTGATATGGAGGCCGAGATTGGCGGCAAGGCATTTGAGGCGCCAGCAACTATTCTGAAGCTGCAGGACTTCGACTTGATTTTGGGTATGACATGGTTACATCAGAACCATGCTCAAATAGATTGTCCGTCCAGGAGGATCACGCTAAGGCATGGCGAATCTCATGTTATCATCGAAGGTATTCAGCCTATCTGCCACCTATTGTTATCTTCTATACAGGCTGTGAAGGCCCACGAGCAGGGAGAAGAAGTTTATCTTATCTGCTTTGAGATGGTGGGAGCAGAGACGACTATTTCAGATATTCCGGTGGTCCGGGATTTCTCCGACGTATTCCCGGAGAAATTGCCCGGGCTACCACCTGCTAGAGACTTGGATTTCAGGATTCAGCTAGTACCGAGAGCGAGGTCGGTGTCCCGGGCACCCTACAGGATGGCTCCCAGGGAGTTAGCGGAGTTCAGGACTCAACTTCAGGAGCTAGTCGAGTCAGCATTTGTGCGGCCCAGTTCATCGCCGTGGGGAGCGCCAGTTCTCTTTGTGAAGAAGAAGGACGGGTCATTGCGACTATGTATAGATTACCGGGAGCTGAACTGGTTAACGGTCTAGAATACCTATCCTCTGCCTCGGATAGATGAGCTAATTGACCAGCTGCAGGGAGCCTTCTGGTTCTCCAAGCTAGATTTGCGATCTGGTTACTACCAGCTCTGCATCAGGGAAGAGGACATACAGAAGACGGCATTCAGTTCACGCTATGGATTATACGAGTTCACGGTGATGCCTTTTGGGCTCACGAATGCCCCTTCCACATTCATGAGTCTAATGAACCGTGTATTCGAGCCCTTATTAGACCACTTAGTGATTGTATTCATCGACGACATTCTGATATATTCCCGGACTTAGGAGGAGCATACAGAGCATCTGACGCAGGTCTTGCAGAGGCTGAGGGAGTCCCAGATGTACCCAAAGTTTTCAAAGTGCCTGTTCTGGCTGCAGGAGGTGGCTTTCCTGGGACACACGATCAGTGGGGCTGGATTAGCAGTGGACCCAGCCAAGATAGAGACAGTGAGGGATTGGCCACGACCGAAGACCGCATCTGACATTCGCAGTTTCTTGGGACTAGCAGGGTATTATCGCAAGTTCGTGGAGGGGTTCTCGAGGATAGCACTCCCCCTCACGTCCTTGACGAAGAAGGATGCAGATTTTGTTTGGTTAGAGCGGCGCGAGACGACTTTTTAGGACCTAAAGGACCGACTCATCTCATCCCCCATTCTTGCGCTTCCATCCGGGAGTGAGGGATTCCAGATCTACACAGACACCTCTTATCAGGGGATGGGTGCTGTCCTGATTCAGCATGGACATGTTATTGCTTATGCTTCAAGACAGTTGAAGAAGCATGAGCATAACTATCCAGTACATGACTTAGAGCTCGGGACTGTGGTATTCGCCCTAATGATATGGAGGCATTACTTATACGGGATTCATTATGACATCTTTTCAGATCACAAGAATCTTAAATATATCGATACAAAGAAGGACATAAACCTGCGGCAGAGGAGATGGCTGGAATTCCTCTGCGACTATGATTATAAGATCCACTACCATCCGGGAAAAGCGAACACGGTAGCAGATGCCTTGTGCAGGAGGGCCGGCACTTCTGGACCGGAGCCTCGGTTGATGTCTATGGAGCTGCTACGGATGATGGAAGACATGCACATTACCATGGTATCTGAGACCGAACCAGTGGTGTATCGAGAGTATTTGAGCTCAGTGATCAGTGGTGATGATATACGGGAGCGCATCCGAACACATCAGAGGCTGGATGCTATGTTACAACCGATTTTTAGTGCCCTGGAGAGGGGCAAGGTTGAGGACTACACGCTACAGGATGACCTTCTTCGATTCCGTGGGCGCATTTACATACCAGCAGGGGCAATATCCGGGATGACATACTCAGAGAGGCTCATTGCTCCAGATATTCAGTGCACCCCGGCATCACCAAGATGTGGGCAGATTTGCGGAGGTCTATGTATTGGCCCGGGATGAAGAGGGAGATCACAGATTTTGTGACCCATTGCGAGACCTGCCAGCATGTGAAAGCAGAATGCAATAGCCCGGGAGGTTTACTACAGCCACTGCCAGTTCCATAGTGGAAGTTCGAGGACATTGCTATGGACTTTGTACACGGATTGCCTCGCTCCCACTCTGGGCATGATTCTATATGGGTCATAGTGGATAGACTGACCAAGGTAGCGCGATTTATTCCAGTTCGGAACGATGCCCCAGTTGCAGTTCTATTGAGATTATTTGTGAAGCAGTTCGTCAGATATCACGACATTCCCAGGACGATTATTTCGGACCGTGATGGTCGGTTCACTTCGAGCGAGTGGAGGGTCGTGCATGCTTACTTGGGATCTCGGCTTACTTTTAGTACTGCCTTCCATCCGCAGACCGATGGACAGACCAAGCGGACCATCCGGACCATGGAGGACCTACTCAGACTATGCATATTGGATACGAGGAAGCCTTGGGAGAGGTTGCTGCCACTGATTGAGTTCTCGTACAATAACAGCCAACATGCTAGCATCCGGATGGCTCCATATGAGGCACTTTATGGGAGGAGATGCCAGACACCGCTATCATGGGTTCAGGATGTGGATATCAGGGCTCTTGGATCGGATTATATAGAGGATACTGAGGTTCAGATTCGTTTGATCAGGGATCGACTACTAGAGGCCCAGAGCAGGCAGGCAAAGTATTATGATGCTCGGCACCAGAAGGTGGAGTTCTAGGTTGGAGACAGAGTTTTCTTGAAGATACGTCCAATACACGGTGTCTCTCGGGTGCGGAGGCACAAGAAGCTCAGTCCACGATACATGGGGCCATACCTGATCCTGGAGCGGATCGGCCCCTTAGCTTACCGACTGTAGCTGCCACCGGAGTTGGGTGCATTGCATGACGTCTTCCATGTCTCTTCCTTGCGAAGAGCTCTCCTTCGGCCGGAGCAGCACATTACTACTACAGCCGGACCGGTAGAGCCTGACAGATCAGTTAGATTGGAGCCGATCCGGATTGACGATACATCCATCCGAGTGTTGCGGAAGAAGAAGGTCCCTCTTGTGAAGGTGCTGTGGTCCAACCATGGACGGGAGGAGCACACCTGGGAGCCGAGGTATCTGATGCTGGAGCAACACCCGGAGCTATTTGCATTAGGTACTTTCAATTTATGTTTTAAAGTTTCTTAAAATTCTTGCAAGTAGAACCCCGTAGACCCGAACTTATATTTCGGGGACGAAATTATTTTCTTGTTTATTGGAATTTGTAACATCCCATGTTACTTTTGGACCCCTCAACTTAGATTGGGTTAGGCATGGGGTGAATTTTAAGGAGATCAACTAGGTTTGACCCTAGGTAGTGGGTGGTAGCCATGTGGAGCCCACTATAGGACCAAAGTTAAACTAGGTCAAACTAGCCCAAATGAGGACCCTAGCCACACCATGACCCCACCACATTGCCCTAACCCTAAAAATAATCTAAGTGGACCCTAGAGCATGCCACTAGGTCAACACTTTGACCCCAATTGACCCAAGTCAACCTTGGGCTTAATTTGGTCAAACCCACACTCATAAGCCCAATTAGCCTAAGTAGGGCACCCCCTTGACCCAACCCAAGTTGGGTGGTGCCACTAAGCTCATGACCATCAAATGGGGTCAGCCCACCCACCATTGGTTGACCAATTCAACTCAAAGTCAACATGGTCAACACAATTGACCTAAAGAAGAAAATGAAGACCAAGCCACCTCTCCTTGGACCAAGCCCACCAAATTTGGCCCATGGCCAGCCCAAGTGAACAAGACCAGTCCTACCCCTCTAAATCAGGAGAGATAATGCATGCAAAGTGGTAGAAATGGGATTTTAAGAGAAAGAGGAGAGAGAAATGGGGATGAAGGGGAAAGGTGGACACATGGCCACCCCTTCAGCTGTAAATCTCTGCCCAATACCTGCTGGCCGACCTCCTCTCATCATTCCAGCAGAAATTAGGGGCTGAGAGCCACCTGACATGTATGGGCGGAGCAACCAAAGCTCAAACCGAGCTCACATAGATTATATCTCCCCATATACACCACCTCAGCCCCAAATAACCTCACCATTAGCTTCAGGAGGTGGAAAGGAGTGGAATTCGAGTACTGGAACAAGGAAAATGATGGAGAATCAAGGAATTAGAGAGGAGCTCGTCGGCGCACCACCACCATGGCAAACTGCCGCCTGACCCGCAGCCAAGCCCCAATCCAGGTCCGTTTCGCCACCCCTCTACTTGTACTAGAATTCTAGATCCATTTAGGGAGATATCGGGCTCAATCGAGCCCGATGCCATGAGAGGAAAATAAGAAATTTCGGGCGTTTTCTTCTTGCTCGGGTTCGCCGGAGCAGCCAACTCCGGCGGCCCCACCACCGGGAAACGCTAGCCCCCACCTTAGCGAAGGTGGTGGCGACATCCACCGGCGGTGGTGGTGGCTCAACTGGCCGGAAACCGCCAGCAAACATCGCCCGGGAAAAATGAATCTCAGCCTTTGAATCATTGGGGACGATGACCGGATCCCGTCCGTTTACGCTTCAAGATTCGTGCGGTTTTTATAAAAAAATCAAAATACTTATTATATATATTAAATGAAATGAATCTAATTAGTGTCACATAAATACAGTGACATTGCATGTCCTTTTCAGGCCTCTTAGAGGCATTTCCAGAAACTGATCTCTAAATGAAAAATGTAGCTGACTGTCTTACCTTTATTTTACCACCGTAAATTTGTGATTTGGTGTAGTATACAGTCCTATAGGGCATTTCTCCTAGGACTGGTCCTAGAGTAGGGCAGAAATTCATTTGGATGCCCAAGTCAAACCAGCAATCACCATGGCCCCAAATTTTGGGTACATGCATGATTAGGTCATACCTAGCCCTTGACAAAAAATGGGGAATTTTTGAAACAACTTTTTCTATAGGTTTTGTCATAATATCAAAATCTAAATAAATGAAATATTTGGAGTTATATGACTCCTCATGACCCCAAATTTTGGTGGTAGGTCCTTGGGGACATCTTTGGTGCATGATAAAAATTCAGCACATTTGGATCACTGCATGTTGGAAAATCCACTTGCATGTGTTGGTGTATATATTGTCTTGGTGTGCCAATAACAATAATGTAAATATTGTGCATTCAGCCTAATGGGGGCATTCAAAAATCATGGATTTGATTCCAGTGGTTCATTAGGGTAAAGTTCACCCCTCAGATTAATTATGGGATTTTTGGAATCAAAAATCCCATTAATTGGAATATTTAAAAATATAGCTCCTTTTGAAAATAAATTTGAAAAATAGGTTTTCCTCAAATAAAAATCCTCAAACTTTGCCAAGTTGAAATGAAGGTTATATTTGACTTAGGAAAAATTTGATCTTTCTGTTTGAAGAACTTCTTGAGTAAAATACCTTGAATTGCCCATTTTATCCTTATTTCATTTATTCTTGAATTGATGGATATACACCTCAGAAAACTTTTGAAATATTCCTAGTATTGTATAATTGTATTATTAGTCTTGCATAATTATTTCAGAATTTATGGGTGTACTGATAAGTTTTAAATTAATATAATGGCATTTTGGTAAATATGTAAGAATGAGAATTGTTAGGCCATTACACTATAAACGTTGATGAAACTCTGCCAATTGTCATAAATTAATGTTTTATATGTTCTGTAATTTTCCTGGAATTTTGGATTACATATTCCTTGTACTTCATTTGGAAAATGGAAATTATGTGGTTTTGGTATTAATTAATGAATTGGTATAAATATTCAAAGGAAAATTATGAAACCCTGTAGACAGAAATAGTTTATCAAGATACAACTCAGGAAAAATTACCTATGTCAGTGGAGTTTAAATCATACTACTTCATGTGTAAAGTGACCTAGTAATTAATTTAAAAGATTTAATTAAGGGATTATTTGGCCAAGGAAAATTATGAGAATCCATAGGATAGTTCCCTTAGCCCATACCACCCTAGGATAAATAGTTAGGGGCAAGAGACCCTAAGGATTGGAAGATTCCATTTTTGGGTTAATAATAGGACATGGTCTGCATATAGCATAAATAAGGCATACTTTAGGGGATTACCCGGGGATTGATTGTAGGAAGAAATAAGGGAGTGCAATATGAATAATCCCTGGTGTGTAGTATTGTCTTGGTGATGGGAATTAAAAGTGCAAGTCCTTAGGTAGCAACCGGAGTGGAGGTCGACGGAAGACCGTCGATTTCCCAGTAATATCTTAAGTCACTAAGGATTGTTCCAGAGCAACAATGAGAGCTGGGGTGAAACATGGGTAGCCATCAACTAAAGTAAATATCCTTGTAAAAGGGAATGCTGTGCGTAATCCCAACACAGTTCCTAGTGCCCCTTGAGATCCCTTCATAGGGAATTCCGGGGGCAGTCCTGGGATTAACCTTAAATCACTAAGTATAATAACCCGTAGACAAGAGTAGTCTAATAGGTTAAGAAATTTGTTGTACCTTCTCACCGGTGTAGGGTTGGAGAGATTCATGATATATGCTCACCCGTGTAGGGTTTGAAGGATTGGTATAAAGGCACTAATGTGCGTTCTCACCCGGGTTGGGTTTAAGGGTTTTCAGGACGGGTTTGGTCCTGCGAGCGGAAGGATCGGAATAAAATACTTGCATGTGCATAAATTTAGTGGCGGGGCATGCGGTACTGGCCGTTCGTCACACTGATGGCAGTACGGTGCACCAGGCGGTTGTGAGGGTTAGAGGGGCCAGTGGGTTGTTTTACACTGCGGTCTAGAGGACGACCCCCGATAACACACATCCGACCCAACAAGACTGACGGGTTATCAGCAAAGTACGTACGCGAGACTCTAGAGTACACCTTGGACGTGTACATAGGCGTATGAGAGGGGTCTAAGGCTTGGTAGTGTGCATACCGGCCTAGAAGCAGAGACGCCCGCTCCACTGCTACCGTAGCAACAGCGATGGTACCCGAGAGTGATGCTAGCTCTCAAAAAGTGGGAACTAAAGATCTGTGATCACAGAGTTGTTGTGTGTGAGTTGCACTTACCTGTGCATAAAATTGCATCATAACATCCATTCATATTAGGTCATACGCTTCATAGATCCTTATCATATAAATTAGTATGGGCTCTTTTATATGATAAGTTAAATTTCCTGGAAATCCTAACTTATATATTTGTATGGGCATTTATATAAGTTAGGGTACTTTTGTGATGATAGTATAGTGGTAGAATAGTTTATTTACATGCTCTTACTACTGTTCTTTACTTCCTTTACTGTACTGCTCTTACTTACTTATACTACATTTAGAACTACTAGAGTAGAACAATGTTACTTATTACAACTGCTAGTTAGTTTTTGTCACCTGCTTCCAATTTTGCTACCCCTTGTTGTCCTCTGCTTCGTCATCCCGCTCGGTGCCTAGGAGCTGTGGGGCGAGGTGCGGAGGAAACGACTTAGTCTTTTTGACTAATGGTCGGTGACCATACTATTTTTAGGATCCCGTGGAGATGGAGCACCAGCACGTCGAGGAGGCAGGACTTGAGGAGCAGATACCGCTTCAGTAGGCTACTACCACTACTGTACGTCCTCAGGTGGGACGAGTTTTGATGTACTAGTGTAGCTTCCGCTTTTATTGTGAGAGAGAGAGTGGATTTGATGTACTGGGCATAAGCCCTTATTACTCTTTCTTTTGTACTCTTTTGTGGACTATGCTGGTGTACTTTTTATTTCATATATATATGATTTGTACTATGTGACTTGTGGACTAGTGGATTTATATACTACTTTACTTCTTTTCTCATATTGGCCTACAGGTTATGTATATGATCGTAATAGCTGGCAGAATCGGCGTGTTGCGGTGTCGACTAACCCGTGCGTTAGTGCCACCGTAAGATGGCGGTTCTGGGCATAAGACCTGGTAGCCCTCCTTGGTAAGGGGCGGGGGGGGGGGGGGGGGGGGGTCTTACAGACGTTTCGCCCGAGCTGGACACGGGTAAGGATACGGGCGTGTCGATACCCGTATCACTTTTTATTTATAAGGGTTGTGAAAACCCTAGCCATTTCACTCCTCATTCCAGCCATTTTTTTGAGAGAACTTTTGTAGAGAGGGAAAACTGCTGGAGCAAGTCCAAGAGGAGGAGAACCGCCGTCGTCGTGAAGAAGAAGATGCCACCGCGAAGAGTTACAAGGTCCATGATCGGAAACGGTGGAACCACCGGAAATGAGGTGAGCTTCCTCCCCTCTCCCTTGGTGCTAGATCTGTAGATATCTAGGTGAGATGTCGACTCAAAAGAGTCTAGACTAGCGAGATGGTGATTTCTCTAGGAAGAGGCCATTCTAGGGCTTTTCCTCTAAGGATAGTGGTGTCTTCAACCTCTCCAACCTTCTATGAGAAGATGAGGGACTGTTTCTTGAAGAGTAATGGCCTCATGAGGGTGAATAAGGGAGGAGGAATTTCTGGAGGTGATTTTGGAAGATCGACTTGAGGAGGAAGATGAACCGATGCCTTTCATTCCGCTTTAAGATGCACGCAAGATCTGTGTTCTGCACGCAGCGAATTTCTTGGCCATTTTCAGGTGTGATATGGCAAGATATGGGCTTTCGTCTAAACATGAAAGTTGAAATCCTTGAACATACCTTTCCAACGAGTGGTTTCACGACTTTAGGCGATGTCTGTAGCCACAAGAAAGGGTGAATGAATTTGACATCCGACAAAGCCTGCCTGCAGAAATTGTGTTCTATAAGCAGCGGATTTTGAAGCCGATTTCAAGTATGATACTATTGAATCTGGGTTGTGGTCTGAACATGAATGTTGTAACCCATGGAAAGAACTTTCCATCGAGGGGTTACACGCCTTCACCGGATTCTTGTAGCTTCGGGAATCGTCTAACAAAGTTGCTGTCCAGATTTATTCTGCACTTAAATTATGGGTTTGGTATAACATGGATTTGGATTCGGTGGATTCAATGTTGCCATTAACTTGAGGTTTGGGTGAACTCTTTTATGTTATTCATCTTAGTTCTATAATTGATGAAGTTTATTAATTGGATTCCATGTAATCGAATTGTGAAGCGAAGCATATTTAAACGAAATGATTTGATAGAAATTGGTAGACTAGTATAAATGTGCATCATGTTTATAATGTGTTGAAATCATTTTGAATGACATGTTCGAGGATAATCTATGGCCATGTGAATAAATGTTTTACAGATTGAATTTAGTAATCCAAAGCTTAGATTGTCGTCTTCCTACGGGTATCATTGTAGCAGGGTGTAAGTGCGGCGTTGACCGTCACTAGTTGGGATTGCGTTGAGATGAGTCAAAGTCGGTCGGTTGGGTTTGGTCATCGGTGCTCATTTCCCGGGGCACCTTCCATGCCGAGTGGATGGTTGGGCTTGGTCCTCGTGCTTCCTCTGAGGCTCCTTCCATGCCACGGTGATGTGGAATAGCATGTGGTGTGAGTCGACATGCGGTGTCGTAATCCTGGGTTAGGGATAGTGTGGCAGGTCTACGGGCTCGCCGATCGTCACACCGACCGGAGTTGACAGTTAGATATTGGGCGGTTGATCTTGGTCCTCGGTGTTCATATCCTGGGGCTCCTTTCATGCCAAGTGAACGGTTGGGCTATGTCCTCGTGCTTACTTCCGAGGCCCCTTCTGGGTCACAGAAGGCCTGTTCGGGGCTGTGTTCTCGGTGCACATCTACCGGATACCCCCATTGGGCCATAGTACGCATGGGCTTCACTATTATGTTCTTAGCATTGAGGCGTATGGAGGCCTAGGTGAAGTAGTGTGGATACCCGCCTAGTAGTAGAGATGCCCACTCTACTGTCACCGCCTGGCCATGGCGGTTGATGCCTGAGAGGTTAGCTACCTGCTCGAATAGTGGGAACTACTAGTCTATATCGGCATAGCGGTTGCATGTGTGTGATCATGGGTGAGTCATTTCATAGAATACAAACCATTTCATAACATTGCACAACAAGATCCTCATCGTATAAGTTTGTATGGGCACTCTTATACGATGAGTTACTTTATGTAAACTGATCCTTAACTTATAAGCTTGTATGAGCATCCTTATAAGTTAAGTTACTTTCCTGCCGTAGTTACTTGCACTTGATGATTGATATATCTCTTGTAGAACTGCTAGATTATACTGCTGTTAATCTTATTTTACTATTACCACCTGCTTGTACCTGCTTATACTATTTATTATACTTTGTACCCTTGCTCTTTTCTCCGCCCCGTGCCGAGGAGTCGCCGGGGGAGCGAATGTGAAGCCACTTAGTCTTTTCAACTAACGGTTGCTACGTCTTCCTTTTCATGAGATCACCCCGCATGTGGAGCAGCTGCAGACTACGCAGCAGGACAGCTAGGCCAGGATGACAGGGCCTGAAGTGACCGTGTCGTCGCTACCGTATGTTATTGATGTGAGTGTTGAGCGACTCTGATGTAGCCCCGTTGGGTGTTTATTTGGTGTACACTGATTTTGTAGAAGCATGTTTTAGCTTCTCTATTTTGATGTACTTTGGACATATATGCTTGGTGTGGATTTGACTTCTTGTTTATATTTTGGTTAGGTTGGCATGTATATCTTGATATTGGTTGTAGCCGGCAGAATAGGCGTCTTGGGGTACAGGTTAGCCCGTATGCTAATGGTACCGCAAGGCGCCTATTTTGGGCATAAGACCCCCCCCCCCTTCGTACCATGTTTTGTGATCCGGGATGGGGATCTTACAAATGGTATCAGTTTTTCACAATCCTCAACTAAAGAAGTCATTCAACAATGGCACCCCCCCCATTCGATTAGTCAGTTTGGGGACAAACTGACTTAGCGGAAGCAGTGGTGTGCTCATATGTAATTCACACTAAGTTTGTCCAACATTGACCTTAAGATTATCCAACCTGACCATATGTTTGTGTTTTACTTGTAGATTCCAGTGCACGTTAAGCCGATGGGGGGCACTCCTGCCCCTTCCATTCTCACTTAGTTCCACTAATCCGAGTTAGGGCAGATGCTCACCGCCATCCTGGATGCCTTTAGGGCGCAGCAGACTCCGGTGCAACAACAGGCTCCGGGATCTAACTGGTTGAGCACCTTTCGGGCCCTCTCCCCTCCCGCCTACCTCGGGACAGAGTCGGCCGTATGCACGGAGGAATGGCTTGACACAGTGTAGGAGTTTTTGGCAGGGATCCATTGCCCAGCCAACATGGCTGTAACGTTGGTGGTGTCCGTCTTGGAACTACATGCTCAGAGGTGGTGGAAGTCCCTCATGGGCTCCACCTTCCAAGGGAGAGTTTATATAGAGACAAGCAGTCGTGCACGGGGGACCCCGTGTGGGCAACATTTGTCCTGGGGGCGACATTTATCATGGGGGCAACAATTGTCGTGGGGGCGACATTTGTCGTGGGGGCGAAATTTTTCCGGCAGACGACTTTTGTAGGGAGGCGGGACATTTATTGTGGGGTGACATTTGTCATAGGGGCGTCATTTGTCGTGATGACAACATTTGTCGTAGGAGTTACATTTATCGTGTGAGAGACATTTATCGTAGGGAGCGGCATTGGTCATAGTATGAGACATCGGTTGGGGGCGACGACATCGGTCATGGGCGGCGACGTCTATCG
This sequence comes from Platanthera guangdongensis, assembly GCA_039583875.1. NCBI lineage: Eukaryota > Viridiplantae > Streptophyta > Magnoliopsida > Asparagales > Orchidaceae > Platanthera > Platanthera guangdongensis. The sequence continues at coordinate 131,360,666 of CM077151.1, read as the reverse complement.
TGGGGACAATATTGGTTGAAGGTGCCGACATCGGTCGTGGGGGAGACATCAGTAGCGAGGGAGACATTAGTCATGGTGCGCGACATTGGTCGTGGGTGGAGACTTTAGTCGTGGGCGGCAACATTGGTCATGGGCGGTAACATTGGTACATTGATCGTGAGCAGCAACATTGGTCGTAGGTGGTGATATTGGTCGTGTGTGACGACCTTGGTCCTACATGACGACCTTGGTCGCGGGCGGCGACATGGTCGCGGGCGGCGACATGGTAGCGGGCGGCGACACTGGACGCGAGCGGCAAATTTGGTCACGGGCACCGACAATGGTCGCGGACAACATTGTTCGCGGGTGGCGACAATGGTCGAGGGCTGCGACATTGGTCAAGTGCGGCAACATTGGTCACGGCCTCCGACATTAGTCGCGGGCGGCGATATTGTTTGCCAGCAGAGATCAATAGGGCGGCGACATTGGTCGTGGTCAGTGACATTGGTCATGGGCGATGTTAGTGGTCGTGGGCGGCGTCAATGGTCGTGAGCGGCGTCATTGGTCGTAGACGATGTCATTGGTCGTGGGTGGTCAATGGAAAAATTGAAATGAAAGAGCTATAGAATCAGAGAGGGAGAAGGATCTCATGGCTGCAAACCATTGTAGAGGGCATCAGTTGCAAACAAACACCCAAAAGAAATTCTCCTTTTCACTCAAAAAATCAAAATACAATGAATTTCAACAAAAACTCATCTATTTTAGGAATCAATCAAAACATACAACATCAAAAACCATATTAAATCAAACAGTATAACCTTGTAAAGAGTTTTTTTTATAAACAACAACAATAGCACTCAAGCCTTTCTCTTCACTGCAAGATTCGCATAATATATCAAATGTAATATGACATCAACATATTGAAGTAAGAAACCAATTCTTGATGAAATGGTTGGGGAAATTGATGAAGAAAATTTTTAGAAAATAATATCACCAAATGTAAAGGAACGTTCAAAAAATTTAGTAGAAGTTGTTTAATTTATGAAGGCCATTTTAGAAAACAATATCATCAAATAATATATCAAATTTAAATAATGATGAGATATGAAGTTGGAGGTCACCTCAAATTGCTTTGAAGACTGTCCTTATATGAAATTTCTCTAAAGCATTATACTGGAGGAGTATATTCTCTAAAATTTCACTAACTATCTGCAACATTATATTGAGGTAAGCAAATAATAAAAACTATGACTCAGAGGTAGCAAAACAATTAGTAGAGGAGGGAAGATGCAATTGGGCTAAGCAATAGCATGGGGAAAAATTGGTAGAGAAAGAAAAATGCACTGGGGCTAAATCAGTATATGAAAATCAGTTACAAAAAATCAAATTACGTCAAAGGATATGGAACATCTCTAGGAAGCATACAACCTGGTGTGGATGTTGCGGGTATTCATATAAGTACGTTTCTAAAGCGTCATTTGGAACATGTATACTTGAACTTTGGCCAATAATGCTCCGCTGACCATGCAGAGTGTTTTATCGTCCAGATTCATGTTGACTGGTAGAATTCACATTTTCAATTAATGTAAGATCATAATGAACATGATTCAATAATATCCAAGCTGACTTGAACTATTTTCCAAGAGTGAAATCAAATCTTCACTAATTTGAATTGGTTGGTACTAAATAATGATGTAGAGAAGAAGTCACTGTAAAAACATGCTGAATTTAATGATATTGTTGTATTTGACAAAGCTATAGAAAACATGCACCCAGATAACATGTTAGACATACTGGAATTAGAATATAGATTAATAAGGCTACAAAATAATGAAACAACCTGAGCAACATTAAAGTAAATCCATTCTATGCATACCAATTAAGAAAAAAAATGAGTGCAAGTTGAATTCATTGAAAATATGCAAACATATTAGCTTTTTTTTAATCTGATGCAGGGCGTGTATTTATTTAGAGTAGAAGTTAGGAATTAATTGGATACTCTCCAAACTCTAGATAATGAAGAAATAGATGGGGGTAATAAAGTAATTAAAGAGGGGTACCTGCTCAACATATCTTCCAAAGTCTCCTGCAAAGTTTTTAGAAGATATAGATTACGGCGTGTATTTATTTAGAGTAGAAGTTAGGAATTTATTGGATACTCTCCAAACTCTAGATACTGAAGAAATAGATGGGGGTAATAAAGTAATTAAAGAGGGTTACCTGCTCAACATATCTTCCAAAGTCTCCTGCCAAGATTTTAGAAGATATAGATTACGGCATGTATTTATTTAGAGTAGAAGTTAAGAATTTATTGGATACTCTCCAAACTCTAGATACTGAAGAAATAGATGGGGGTAATGAAGTAATTAAAGAGGGGTACCTGCTCAACATATCTTCTAAAGTCTCCTTCCAATCCACCATAAGCCCTCAACGTCTCTTCCAAACTCTAAAAAACTCTGAAATCATCATACTCAACTTTCAAAGCTTCAAACTCAGAAAAATGAAGAAATAGAGATGGGGTAATGAAGTAATCGACTTTCCTTGCGCAAATTGCCTGATGATTTTTACATAAGATCGTGAATACTTTAGTACAAAATTGCCTGATGATTTTTACAATTATAATCTTGATTAGGTTCAACATTTTTTGAGGGGGGTTATGTGACTGCAAATTCCAATTTTTATTTACATTTACAATTGTGTTCTTTGATTTTTAGAATGTGTTCTATGTTGTTGATGGCTGTTTCTTTATTATACAGTTTCGGTTATCTAGTTCCGTTTTTGTAATAGTTTTTACAATTGATTAACTTTTGTGGTAAAACAATCTGGATATAGGCCATCTCCGAACTATCATGCTTTCCTTATCGAAAAAATGAGCCTAATTACCTAAACTAAATAGACATTCATATGGAATTAGTTTAATAAAAATGTTGCTAATCAAATATACAATTAAAAGTACTTAAAGACTGTTATATTTAAGCTAAACCCTTAAATGGATGCCATCAAAGGGGCTGACCCCATTGGAGCTCTTCTCCGGGAAGAGTAAATTGCATAGACATTCAAATGGAATTAAGCTGAAATAAATGTTCTCATCCGGAGTGGCAGAGGAGTGAATATTTCTTCCATGTAGGATAAATTTGTTGAGTGCGTTTGGCGGCGGTCAACCATGTGAGGAGTCATGAATGTCAGTAAGAGGTCCCTCCAATGTTTTGCCATTGATCTTCAAAAGACCCAAACAAAGAAATATGATTTCTCTAGATCTGAAAAGAAAACAGTTACTGTGAGGAGAGGAATGAATCAGTAGTTGTTTCCTTGATCAATATTGCTGACACTATCTATAAAACCAAATGGAAGAAGATATAACCCTAGATCTGTTGTCTAGCGAATCACACTTTATCTTAAGCCAGCCGGTTTTCCCAAATGTAAAAAAAACATTGAGGCTTTCTTCACCTCCAAGAAAGGGGGGTCGCTTTCAGGCAAGCCATGTTTAGAGGCGAAGCATATGACGTTTTGGATCAGAAAGCTGAATAGTTGAAGCATTACGATGAAACCATAAAGCAATCAAACTATCTCATTTAAGCGTAAGAGAGAGAGGGAAAAAATTTGGTGGTTGAACATCGAACGATGCAGGAGCGACGAATCCCTAAAATGGCGAGGAGAGAATGTGCGAAGCAACGAAGTGGAAGAGGATTCGGGGCTATCCACAGTCGCCTTCCCAGCGGAAGCCAAACAGCTCCTTCCTCTCCGACAGTCCCCAGGAGCAACCATGCCTATGGAGGATAAGGAGGCGGAAATGAGGTATTTAAATATGTAGAGTCCACGGTCTCCTTCCCAGCGGAAGCCAAACTGCTCCTTCCTCTCCTACAGTCCCCAGGAGCAACCATGCATATGGAGGATGAGGAGGAAGAAATGAGGTATTTGAAGATGTATAGTTTTTTACCACTTAATGTGCTCCAGATAATGCGAGTCGACAAAGATGGCGATGCTTGAGATGGGCTGCGATGGGCTTGTGGAAGCAGAAACAGAAGGAGATGAAGATGTAGGCGCTGCGACGGGCTGCGACGGGCTGCCCTACCTGCGCAGAATAAGCAACGAAAAGTCGGGTATCGGGATTTTATGGCGGATGAACAGTGCAACTCTATTTTAATTAATCGCTAATCCAGCCGAAAGACCAAAATAACCAAATGATAAATCAAAAAACTATTTTTAGAGGGAATTTCAGGATTAAAATGTTACACCATGGGCTGATTAGGTTCTTGCTTATAGTATAAAGATAATTTGGAGCGAGTTCTCGGGTGTCTTCTTGGAGCACTTCATTCCGACATCCGCTTGAAACGAACTCGAAGAGAGGTTTCTTCTGCTGAAACAATGATCAAAATCAGTTACAGAATATCAGCGGGAGTTCCAACATCTCGCGAGATTCGTGAACTCATATGATTTGGATGATAGAGGATATGCCAAGCGCTTCTACAAAGGGCTGCGGTATCCCCTGAGGCAGGCCCTTTTATCTATAGTGGACTCTAGCTTGGCGGAGATAATCGATATGGAGAAGAGATTGGAGGCGGACCACTTGAGTAGTGGTGAGAGACCCGCGAAGGGCATGATGGAAGCCGGCCCAAGCAATAGGAGGAGACAGGACTATAGAGGAGGAAGAGGACATCAAAGAGGTGGAGGGCGTTTCCACCGAAATTTATAGTGGAGCATCCGATTCCGCAGCTGCCCGCGTTGCCTCCACTGCCACAGCCTAAAACATTTCAGCAACCTGAGGGGCGTTATGGGAGGGTGTGCTTCGAATGCAACCAGCTAGTCCACATTCGACATTTCTGCCCGCAGTTGTTTAGGAACGTCCCTCCTGCTCTCCCTCCGGCAGCTCCTCGAGGAAGGGGTTACATGCGCGGTCGAGGATGAGGACCGCGAGGAGGAAACCCCGGTCCTGCCCGGGATCAAGTGTACGCGCTGGACATGACGCAAGAACGAAATCCCCAGGATGTGATTGCAGGTATGTTACTGTTAGCTTTCACATTTTCATTGTTTAACTTAACTTGCTTATGACATACTAGACACCTAGTGTTGAGTTTTGGTTATTGGTACTTAGGCACCATGGTAGTAAGCGGGAAGAGTGCCTATGCATTGTTCGATACCGGTGCCTCACACTCTTTTTGTCCGAGGATTTCATCAAAGAAAAGGAGGGTAAACAATACTTTACTGATGATCGCAACTGCCAAGTGCAAATTGGAGATACTTATTGAGGGAAAGCCATTGATACGCCTGCCACGGTATTAAGAATGCCGGAATTCGACATCATTCTGGGCATGGCGTGGTTGGACTGGCTGTTCGCAAGGATTGATTGTGCGGAGAAACGAATTTATTTGAGACATGGTGACTCCGATGTTATCTTCCAAGGTATTAGCTTCGCACCACGTATGTTGTTATCTTCAGTTCAGACTATAAAAGACCATATGAAGGGGGATGAAGTCTTCATGATCTTTTTCAAGTTGAAGGAGATGACGTTGGATATGAAAGGTGTACGGGTAGTGCACACTTCCCCGAGGTATTTCCTGAGAAACTGCTAGGATTACCCCCGCATAGAGAAGTTGATTTTAAAATTAATCTAGTACAGGGTGCCAAGCCTATATCTAGGGCCCCTTACCGAATGGCCCCGAAGGAGTTCGCGGAGTTTAGAGTTCAACTGCAAGAACTGGTGGAGTCCGGGTTCATTCGCCCCAGCTCGTCACCTTGGGGAGCCCCTATATTGTTCGTCAAGAAGAAGGATGGAACCTTGCGGTTATGCATAGGATATTGGGAGCTCAATCGACTGACGGTGCGGAACACTTATCCGCTACCCCAGATCGACGAGCTATTCGATCAACTGGTAGGAGCACATTGGTTTTCGAAGTTGGATCTGCGCTCGGGATATTATCAGTTGAGTATACAAGAAGAGGATATTCAGAAAACGGCCTTTAGTTCGAGATATGTACTATACGAGTTCACTGTAATGTCGTTTGGGCTCACAAATGCCCCTTCAGCCATCATGAGCCTGATGAACAAGGTGTTTGGACCTTATTTGGATATCTTCGTCATTGTTTTCATCGATGACATCCTGGTCTACTCAAAGATGGAGGAGGAGAATATTGAGCACTTGACCTTGGTATTGAAGAAATTAAAAGTGCACGCCTTGTTTGCCAAGTTCAGTAAGTGCGAATTCTGGCTTAAAGAGGTTGCTTCCTTGGGGCATGTGATCAGTGGAGCTGGATTAGCGGTGGATTCGGACAAGGTGCGTGACGTGAAGGAGTGGTCTCCCTTGAAGTCGGCGGCCGATGTGCGGAGCTTCCTTGGACTTGCCGGGTTTTACCGCAAGTTCGTAAAAGGATTCTCCAAGATTGCCCTTCCTCTTACTTCGTTGACAAAGAAAGGTGTGCCATTTGAGTGGACATCCCAATGTGAAGTGGCATTCCAAGAGTTGAAGGATAGACTTACCTCCACCCCCATCCTAGCCCTCTTGTCTGGAAAGGAGGGATTTCAAGTTTACACTGACGCGTCATATCAAGGGAAGGGAGCGGTGTTGATGCAGCACGGATACGTGATTTCTTATGCTTTAAGACAGCTAAAGAAGCATGAAATTAATTACCCGGTTCATGATTTGGAATTGGGAGCAGTGGTGTTCGCCTTGAAGGTTTGGAGGAACTATCTATACGGCGTTCACTGTGAGATTTTCTTAGACCATAAAACTTAAAGTACGTTCATACACAGAAGGAGTTGAACTTGAGACAACGGCGGTGGTTATAGTTCCTGTGTGATTATGAGTTCACCTTGAACTACCACCCCAGAAAAGCGAACTCGGTAGCCGTTGAGTTGAGCAGAAAGGTACCAGACTCGAACCCAGAGTCTCGGTTGATGAGTATGGAGTTGGCTCGGATGATCGAAGAGATGGATATTACTTTGGTATACAAGGCTTCTCCGACAGAGTATACAGAGTACTTTGCAACCATGAGCATAGTTTATGATATCCGGGACCGAATCCGGGCGAGCAAGGAAGTGATGCAGCTTCTGCCCCTGCGATCAAGTCAAATGAAGATGGGACGTCTGATGAGTATACACTAAAAGACGACCTCGTTTATTTCCGCGGCCGGCTCTTCATTCCTGTGAGATATCTTGAGAGAGGAACATTTCTCTCAGTATTCAGTGCACCCGGGTATTGCCAAGATGTACGCCGGCTTATGGAATAACATGTGTTGGCCAGGAATGAAAAAGGATGACAGATATTTTGTTATACATTGCGAAGCTTGTCAAAGAGTGAAGCAGAGTGCAAGAGTCCCGGTGGTTTGCTACAGTCGTTGCCCATCCCCGAGTAGAAGTTCGAGGATATCTCCATGGACTTCATCCATGGGTTACCTCGCTCACGCTCAGGGAATGATTCGGTGTGGTTGATTGTTCATCGACTGACGAAGGTAGCCCGGTTCATCCCTATGAAGAAAGAGGCTCACGTGGATGTCTTGGTACGCCACTTTGTGGAGCAGTTCGTAAGGTACCGTGGCATGCCTAAGACAATTGTTTCTGACCGTGATGGTCACTTTACCTCCAAGGAGTGGAAGGCGGTACAGGCGTATTTGGGTTTGCGCCAAAACTTTAGCACCGCGTTTCATCCTCAGACGGACGGGCAGTCTGAGAGGACCATCAGGACATTGGAGGATCTATTGAGATTATGTGTATTGAATAGAGGAGAGATGTGGGAAAGGCTCTTACCACTGGTGGAATTCTCCTATAACAACAGCCACCAGGCGAGCATCGGCATGACGCCCCATGAAGTCCTTTACGGAAAGAGGTGCAGAACCCCCTTGTCTTGGGTGCAAGATGAAGACCCGAAGGCTTTGGGAATTGAGTATATTGATGATACCGATGTAGTGGTTGGACTAATACGGGATCGCATGTTGGAGGCTCAGAGTCGGCAGGTGAAGTTGAAAGTCCAACTAGTGTCAACTACCTTCACCTAGGGGGGGAATAGGTGACTTGCGGTATTTTTGGCGGAATTAAAATTGTACCTGCACAAGAAAATAAAACTCCACAGCACAGAAAGGACACAAGCTATTTATAGTGGTTCCCTGATTTGGGTACATCCACTTTCCCCCTTCGACCTATCTCCCAACCAGGGACGACTCGGTCACTTCACCAACAGGATTGAAATCCAATCCTTGCACTAACGGAAGGAACCCTTCCACACGTAGGAGTCTCCACTCCCACAACATGGATTGCACCCAACCCTTACAACTAGGAACCAACGTTCCTTTACAACAAAATTGAAAATAGAATGTACAAGAAATACAAACAACATTTGGAGACTAAGGTGTCCCTCTTCGTTCGATGACGTGTTCTTGAAGTCAACGAAGAGTCCACAACCCTAGATCTCACTTGGAGAGAATCTCCTCGAAACCGGCAGCGGCAAGATGGGCGGCGGCTTGGTTCTCGGGATTGGCGGCGACAACGGTGTGCGGGTGCTGTACTTTGGAGATTCAATCTTCGTAGCAAAGCTAGCAAGGTCTTCCAACGGTCACACTAGGATCGATCGTCTCGATCGATTCGGAAGGGGAAGGTTTTCCCGATCAACGAATCAAGAGACAAGGGATCTCTGGTTAGACACGTGAGACGTTGTGCTTGGCTGAGCTTCTGTAGCCGGGAGATCTGGAAGCAACCATGATCAAAGCCGGCGATTTTCTTGCACGAGCGGCGACGGCGGCGGAGCTGGTTTCGCGATCTAGGTCAAGGTCGGCGGCTCGGCTTGGTTTTTCTGTCTGACTTTACTGTTCAAAATACGCGTGTATTTATACGGTAGAATACTCTATTATGACCGTTATGGGTCCCACCTGAAGAAACCCTAAGCCCGGTTCAAAACAGCGCCAGCGGCTGAGTCCGGTCCAGCGGGTTCCAGAATTCGCCCAAGGCAAAATCGGCGAGAATCGAAGGTGATTCTCGTCGAATCGGCGAGAATCAAAGGTGATTCTCGACGATTCGGCGAGAATCAAGGGTGATTCTCGACGATTCGGCGAGAATCAGGGGTGATTCTCGTCGAAGTTGACTTGATGATTCTCGACGATTACGACTTGGCGTCAGATTTGCACTCTTAGATGTAGTCGGATAGAGGCGGCGAGGATCAACCAGTGATTCTCGATGATTCGGCGAGAATCACTAGTGATTCTCGCCGAATCGACGAGAATCACTTGGTGATTCTCGTCGATTATCACTTAGACGATTTTTCGTCTTTCCACCCATGAGCTGCTCTTTGACCCATCCTTGCTCCTTGTCTGCTCTTGCATTATCACAGCCCTGTACTTGAAAATAAGTACACTCCAATAGAGAGAGTACACGTAGGCCAACACACTGATCTGCTCAACGAGGGATTACGTCGCGCAGACCCGTGTATATTGACCTACTGCACCCTGATATTGGTGTGTACTTAGCGTGGAATAACTGCAAGCACAACTTAAAAGGTTTCATCAAATACATTGTCTATTTACCTTAGCTTGTACAGGGGCTTCTTCAAATCAGGTACGTTGTGGATACAATACCCAACAATCTCCCCCTATTTGAAGAAGCCTAAACCCTACAAGCTAAGGTGAATAGAGCGTATGGGAATGGAAATCATAACTGAAAAGCGTATGGGAATGGAAATCATAACTGAAAATTGAGAGAGATATTCATTACCAATACCAAGTGCTTGAGAGCAAACTTGGAGCCTTGGAGCCACCTTAGCCTGAGCCGAGAGGGTAATCTCCCCCTTTTCGGCTTCTGCAAATCTGGGCTGTTGCATTTAACCCCTTGCTCCCCCTCAGTTCTTGCACCTGTGCTCATACTTGAGTTCCTGGCAGAGGCTCCCCCTAGATGCACGAGCCTGAAGCTTCTGTAGTCTTCATTCCTCATAGTTTAGCATCCCCAATTCAGTTTTGAAAAGACTGAACTTGGCTTCGTCTAAGGGCTTTGTGAAAATATCTGCAATCTGCTTGTCCATGGGGACATAACAGAGAGAGATGTCTTTGTTTTCCACGTGCTCCCGAATGAAGTGGTAGCGCACTTCAATATGCTTCGTTCTGCTGTATGAAACCGGATTGTTTGCAATTGCAATTGCACTGGAGGAGTCGCATTACATTGGTACTTCCTTGAAATGAAGGTCGTAGTCGGCTAACTGGTTTCTGATCCATAGGAGTTGTGCACAACAGCTGCCTGCCGAGATGTACTCAGACTCTGCTGTGGAGGTTACTACACAATTCTGCTTCTTGCTGTTCCATGAGATAAGCCTTCTTCTGAGGAATTGACACGTCCCGGAAGTGTTTTTCCTGTCATCCATACTCCCTGCAAAATCAGCATCTAAAAAACCTATTAGCTCGACATCATTGTTTCTCGGGTACCACAAGCCAAGATTGGGAGTACCTTTAAGGTATCTTAGAATTCGCTTAACAGCGACATAGTGAGATTCCTTAGTGTTCATCTGATATCTGGCACAGACACATGTGGAGAACATGATATCCAGTCTACTGGCAGTAAGGTAGAGCAGGGATCCAATGATGCTTCTGTATTTGGTTGCATCGAAAGGTTTACCTTTCTCATACTTATCCAGAGACATAGTGGATCCCATTGGAGTCCTCATAGATGTTGCAGTCTCCATACCGAATTTCTTGAGGAGTTCATGTGTGAACTTCGTCTGAGAGATGAAGATTCCATCCGCAGACTGTTTCACTTGAAGTCCCAAGAAATACTTTAGCTCTCCCATACTGCTCATTTCAAACTTTACTTGCATAAGTTTAGAAAACTTTTTGCAAAGATTGTTGTCCGTTGAGCCGAATATAATGTCATCGACATAGATTTGCACCAGCAAAATCTTGCCTTTGACTTCCCTGAGAAACAATGTCTTATCTATTTTACCTCTAGAGAACTTGTTCTCAAGAAGAAAACTAGATAAAGTCTCATGCCAAGCTCGTGGAGCTTGTTTTAAACCATATAGAGCTTTATTAAGAAAATATACATGATTCGAATAAGTAGGATTGAAAAAACCTGTGGGTTGAGCGACGTATACTTCCTCTTTCAGGTCTCCGTTCAAGAATGCAGATTTCACATCCATTTGATAGACTGTGAAACCTTTGTGCGAAGCATACGCCGGGAACAATCTGATTGCCTCGAGCCTTGCCACTGGTGCAAAGGTCTGGTCGAAGTCAATCCCCTCCTCCTGTCTGTAACCTTGAGCCACCAGCCTGGCCTTGTTCTTTATGATGACACCATGTTCATCCAGCTTATTTCTGAAGATCCACTTGGTGCCAATCACATTCTGCTTTTGTGGTCTGGGAACCAGCATCCAAACGTTGCATCGTTCGAATTGATGTAGTTCATCTTGCATGGCCAAAATCCATGCCGCATCTTTGTTCGCCTCATCAAACTTCTTTGGCTCAACCTGTGACAGGAAGCTAAGATGCAAAATCTCGTTAATAGTACCTCTTCGAGTTCTGACACCGGCATGAGGATCTCCGATGATCTGATCTCTAGGATGATCCCTCACGTGCCGGAGCTCTAGAGGTCTGGCGTCTGGAGCTTCGACTATATCTTGGGCTTCTCCTTCTTCTAAGAGATTTGCTCCATTTTGATCGTCAACATTCCCAGTTGACGTTGAGGTGGAAACTTTGACGTACTTAGGAGTTTCATCTTTAGCGGTCTCATCGAGACTCAGCTGTTCAAGTCGTGCACCTGCATCTTCAAGGATACCGCTGGAAGAATTGCTGTTAAGCAAGCTTCCTTCACCAAATACAACATTGATTGATTCTTCTACCACTAGGGTTTTCTTATTGAAGACCCTATATGCCCGACTGTGGGTACTATAGCCCATGAATATGCCTTCGAAGCATTTTTCACCAAATTTAGTACGCGGGTACTTCCCATTATTCAGTACATAGCATCTGCAACCAAAGATCCTCAAGTAGGACATGGTTGGTTTCCTGCCTCTCAGTAGCTCATAAGGCGTCTTACGATGATTCTTGTTGATCAATGCTCGGTTTTGTACATGACAAGCCGTATTGACCGCCTCTGCCCAGAAGTATTCTGGGAGAGAAGCGTCTTTCAACATTGTCGTGCAAGCTTCAATGAGAGTTTTATTTCTCCTCTCCGCAACTCCATTTTGCTGAGGAGTGCGCGGGGAGGAAAACTCATGGAAGATACCTTGTTCTTCACAAAACTCTGTCATAGCACCAGATTTGAATTCTGTTCCATGGTCACTTCTGATTTTGACCACTGAGTAGTTAAATTCGTTCTGAACCTGCTTGACAAAACTAGTGAAGATGTCAAACGTATCTGACTTTCGTTTTAAGAAGAACAACCATGTAAACCGAGAGTGATCATCAACTATCACTAGCGTATAGGACTTGCCTCCCAAGCTATGAACTTGCATTGGACCAAACAAGTCCATATGCAGAAGATAAAGACATCGGGAAGAGTGTTTGTCTGCAATGCTCTTAAAGGTAGCCCGAGTCTGTTTGCCCATCTGGCATGCAGGACATGGGGCTATCTTTGATGCACTTGATAACGGGAGCATCCCTTACTAAGTTTTTAGAAAACAGCATACTAATTGTTTTGAAATTAATATGTGTCAATCTCTTGTGCCATTGTTCACAAAGAGATGCACTGCCTGTTGCCACTAGGCATACGGGGGTAGATGAATCTAAACTAAGAAAATTTAAACAGAAGATATTTCTGCTCCTAATGCCTGTTAATACCGTCTCAGAAGAGGCACATGATATTATCAGACATTTATCCTTGCAAAACTTAACGTCATAACCTTTATCACATAACTGACTTACACTGATCAGGTTATGGTTTAACCCTTCAACATAAGCCACGTCGGTGATAGAGATTATATCGTTGTAAATCATACCGTAATCTCTGGTAACTTCTCGATCTGACCCCCCAAAGATGACTTTGGGTCCATTCTCGACTGGAGTGTAATCACGCAGCAGGCTTCTTATCCCAGTCATATGCCGGGAGCATCCACTGTCCAAGTACCATATTGGAGTTTTGGTGGCCTTTGGACATTCCTGCAAAACAAAATTAATTTCCCTTAGGAACCCAATCGAACTTGGGTCCTAGATTCTTGGTTAGCATACTCCCCCTCGGGTGGTTAACCCTACGAGTGGTCAGCCTCGCATTGCTAACATAAGGAGTCTCGTTATACCTCAGATTAAACCAACAATCCACGGTAAAGTGACCAACTATGCAACAACACCAACAGTCAAATCTGTTGTACCTCTTCCGAGGCTCCTGCCTTACCCTGGGAATGGTGGGTACAGCCGGGGCCATGGATCTGGAGGAGGAGGCATCATAGTGATTGCAGTCACATGACTTCTTCACTTTCTGTTCCTTCAATATAATAGGTTTGGCTTTTGGTGCCTGCTTTCTATTATGGCCGCTAGAGAATTGACCATAATTTCCCATGTGGATTTCCTCATAAGGTGCCTTGAGGACACTCTCACCGAAGTTGTGGGAAAAAGTCCAACCATCATATCGGCTCTTTGGCTTTGCAACCGAGGGCCGGAAATGATGACCAAAGGTTGACTCAAAGTCATGTTGGTTGCAAGGAAAGCTAGGATTTCTGAACGCAACAGGACTGAGGGGAGCCTTTCCCTTTTCAGCAGCAGAGGCCTTCTTGGCGGACTTATTCATTCTCTGGTTCCTGTTTCTCCTGGATGAGGAACCAGATACCCCTACATGTCCCAAGCCAGCTCCTTTGGCCTGAGCAGAGAAGGTATCAACTACTGGAAGAACTGTTTTTGGCATAGAGAAGCTCTTGACGATCTTCCTTTCTGCCGCAAGTTGTTCTTCAAACTTGTTGACTTCCTCCTGCTTAAGATCAAGGAGCTTAAGAGACTCTGAATGCTTTGAAGTCAGGTCTAGGTGCTCCTGTCGGAGAGAGATCAAACTGGTGATCTCTTCCCTTAGGGAGACACACTCACCCTTAAGGAATTTCACTTCCTTTTTCTTAGCCTTCAATCTCTTACGGCACTCCTCGAAAGTGTTGAGCAGAAGCTCATACTTCTTGAGGAGCTCCTCTTCACGGGCCGAAGGGCTATCCTCAGGGTCATCATCCTGAGACTCAGGATCAGATTCAGAGTCGGAGAGAGGGGTGTGAGCTTTTACCTTCCCAGTAAATGGGGGGCATTCTCCTTCTGAGTCGGAGCGACCCACCAACCCGAAGTAGGCTTCCTCATCATCACTGGAGTCTGAGGAATCAGACTCACTCAGTGTTTTTGGCTTTTTGGCGATGTAGCTCCTCTCTTTCTTCTTATCTCTAGAGGACTTGTGCTCCTCTCCCTTCCCCTTTTCTCTCTTGCCTTGGTGGCAGTCGTCCACGACGTGTCCTGGCTTATTGCATCCAAAACAAATAATGTCAGAGGAGCGATGTTTGTTCGGTTTAGAAGAATACCTGTCAGAAGAATAATTTTTCTTCTGATGCCTGGAGGAGGAGCCATCTCTCTTTCTTTGATTCCTCATCTTGAGGAACTTCTTGAATTCTCGGGTGATGAGGGAGAAATCTTCCTCAGACAACTCTGAGCTGGAGCAGCATGGCTCGGAGTCCTCCTCCTCATCCTTTTTCCTGGCACGGTATGAAACCGCACCCTTGCCCTTCCTGGAGTGAATGGCTTTTAGGGCCACAATCTTCTCCTTGGCTGCAGCCTTCTCTGCTTCTTCTTCTGCTTTCCTGGTGTTCAGTTGAAGCTCATAGGACATCAGCTTCCCAAACAGAATTTGCGGGTCTGTTTCAGCTAGTCTGCCAAACTCTCGGATGGCGCAGATCTTTTTGTCCCATTCCTTAGTAAGGGACCTAAGGAATTTATCATTAAGTTCACCATCAGTGAACACTCTTCAATATCCTTTAAGGGAATTGACAATCTTGAGGAAGTTCTCGAAGGTGACTCCGATCTCTTCCTTAGGCCCTTGTCTAAAGGCCTCATATTTCTGGTTCAGGAGGGATCTCCGATCATCTCTCACTTCATCAGTGCCCTCCATTAGGATAATCAGGCAGTGCCAGATCTCCTTTGCTGTCCTGCAGTTGCAGAAGTTCTGCATCATTGAGTCATCGACCGCGCTGACTAGAATGTTCTGCGCCTTCTTGTCAAGTCCCACCAGTACCATCTCGTCCTTGTCCATTTCAGAAATTTTCTTTGGCACTTTCTTGGTAGGATTAATGGTGGAGACCTTAGTGGGGACATAATGTCCCTCCTCCACAATCATGAAGAGTCGCGGATCGACCGCTTCCATGTAGAACCTGATCCTTTCCTTCCAGATAGGAAAGTTGAGCCTGGTGCACACTGGGATCTTGCCTGTGTACTTGAGTCCGTCCATAGTAAATGTTTTGCCTTCTTCTTGACACTAGTGGCAGGATTCTACTCAAGGTGTGAACCTTTTTGATGAGTAACCTCGCTCTGATACCACTTGAAAGTCCACCTAGTGTCAACTACCTTCACCTAGGGGGGGGGGGGGGGAATAGGTGACTTGCGGTATTTTTGGCGGAATTAGAATTGTACCTGCACAAGAAAATAAAACACCACAACACAGAAAGGACACAAGCTATTTATAGTGGTTCCCCGATTTGGGTACATCCACTTTCCCCCTTCGACCTATCTCCCAACCAGGGACGACTCGGTCACTTCACCAACAGGATTGAAATCCAATCCTTGCACTAACGGAAGGAACCCTTCCACACGTAGGAGTCTCCACTCCCACAACATGGATTGCACCCAACCCTTACAACTAGGAACCAACGTTCCTTTACAACAAAATTGAAAATAGAATGTACAAGAAATACAAACAACTTTTGGAGACTAAGGTGTCCCTCTTCATTCGATGACGTGTTCTTGAAGTCAACGAAGAGTCCACAACCCTAGATCTCACTTGGAGAGAATCTCCCCGAAACCGGCGGCGACAAGATGGGCGGCGGCTTGGTTCTCGGGATTGGCGGCGACAACAGTGTGCGGCTGCTGTACTTTGGAGATTCAATCTTCGTAGCAAAGCTAGCAAGGTCTTCCAATGGTCACACTAGGATCGATCGTCTCGATCGATTCGGAAGGGGAAGGTTTTCCCGATCAACGAATCAAGAGACAAGGGATCTCTGGTTAGACGCGTGAGACGCTGTGCTTGGCTGAGCTTCTGTCGCCGGGAGATATGGAAGCAACCACGATCAAAGCCGGCGATTTACTTGCACGAGCGGCGATGGCGGCGGAGCTGGTTTCGCGATCTAGGTCAAGGTCGGCGGCTCGGCTTGGTTTTTCTGTCTGACTTTACTGTTCAAAATACGCGTGTATTTATACGGTAGAATACTCCAATATGACCGTTATGGGTCCCACCTCAAGAAACCCTAAGCCCGGTTCAAAATAGCGCCAGCGGCTGAGTCCGTTCTAGCGGGTTCCAGAATTCGCCCAAGGCAAAATCGGCGAGAATCGAAGGTGATTCTCGTCGAATCGGCGAGAATCAAAGGTGATCCTCGACGATTCGGCGAGAATCAAGGGTGATTCTCGTTGAAGTTGACTTGATGATTCTCGACGATTACGACTTGGCGTCAGATTTGCACGCTTAGATGTAGTCGGATAGAGTTGGCGAGAATCAGCCAGTGATTCTCGACGATTCGGCGAGAATCACTAGTGATTCTCGCCGAATCGGCGAGAATCACTTGGTGATTCTCGTCGATTATCACTTAGACGATTTTTCATCATTCCACCCATGAGCTGCTGCTTGACCCATCCTTGCTCCTTGTCTGCTCTTGCATTATCACAGTCTTGTACTTGAAAATAAGTACACTCCAATAGAGAGAGTACACGTAGGCCAACACACTGATCTGCTCAACGAGGGATTACGTCGCGCAGACCCGTGTATATTGACCTACTGCACCCTGACATTGGTGTGTACTTAGCGTGGAATAACTGCAAGCACAACTTAAAAGGTTTCATCAAATACATTGTCTATTTACCTTAGCTTGTACAGGGGCTTCTTCAAATCAGGTACGTTGTGGATACAATACCCAACAGAAGTATTATAATTCAAAACACCTGATGGTGTAGTTTCAAGCGGGTGATAAGGCGTTTCTGAATATTCAGCCGATGCATGGAGTGTCATGGGTGCGTGGTGTGAAAAAGCTCAGCCCAAGGTACATTGGGCCTTACACTATATTGGAAAGGATTGGCCCTTTGGCCTATCGGTTGGAGTTACCGCCAGAGCTAGAGAATCTCTATGGCATGTTCCATGTGTCGTCGCTTCGAATGGCGCTGTTGCCACCTGATCATTATATCCCCACCCAGGATGGTGCAGTGGTGACTGTTAGGTCTGTGCGACTAGAGCCGGGGCGGATCATAGACAACGAGACGAGAATAATGTGCCGCAAAAGTGTTCCCTTGGTGAAGGTGTTATGGTCGAATTATGGGAAGGAGGAGTATACATGGGAGCAGGTGGACTTGATGCAAAAACGCTATCCAGAATTATTTCCTCAAGGTAATTATTAAAGCATATTTTAATTTTTGTTATGCTTTCTCTCCCCATTGCCTCAGCCTGATTTCGGGGACGAAATCTTTTATTTTGTTTATAGGATTTGTAACGTCCCGATTCTCACTAGACCCCTCGTGCGCAGTTTTAGAGTCAAGAGATCTGGCTTGGGTTCAGGGGAGTGCTGGCATTTGGGCTGCTCTTGTAAATGGGGGAAGAAATCAGTCTAGTATATGACACTAGTAGAGACACGGGCGTGTCACTACCCGTATGGGGGACCCCAGTTATCGAGTCGATGACTCGAGTATGTCCAGAGAAGGACACAGGTAGTGACACAGGCGTGTCACTACCCGTGTCATGTGGACACGATAGGGACATAGCGTGTCCCTACCCGTGTGTGTCGACTAGAGCTCGATGGGTTGTGACCCAAGGAGTACACGGGTAGAGACACGGGCGTGTACCTACCCGTGTGCATCGAGTTGAGATTGACGAAGAGTGCCCGAGAAGGACACATGTAGGGACACGGCTGTATCCCTACCAGTGTGTGTGTAGAGTTGAGTTCAACGAAGCGTGTCTAGAGAAGGACACGACCAGAGAACATGGTCGTGTCATGTGGACACCGGTCAGGACACGGGCGTGTCCGTACCCGTGTAGAGTATTGAACCGACACTAAAACTATCGTCCATGTTTCGCCCGAGCAGGACACGGGTAAGGACACGGGCGTGTCCCTACCCGTGTCACTTATTATTTATAAGGGTTGTGAAAACCCTAGCCATTTTCACTCCTCATTCCATCCATTTTTTTGAGAGCACTTTTGTAGAGAGGGAAAACTGCTGGAGCAAGTCCAAGAGGAGGAGAACTGCCGCTGTCATGAAGAAGAAGATGCCGCCGCGAAGAGTTACTAGGTCCATGATCGGAAATGGTGGAACCTCCGAAAATGAGGTGATCTTCCTCCCCTCTCCCTTGGTTCTAGATCTATAGATATCTAGGTAAGATGTTGACTCAAAAGACTCTAGACTAGCGAGATGGTGATTTCTCTAGGAAGAGGCCATTCTAGGGCTTGTGCTCTAAGGATTATGGTGTCTTCAACCTCTCCAACCTTCTATGAGAATATGGGGGACGGTTTCGTGAAGCGTAATGGTCTCATGAGGGTGAATAAGGGAGGAGGAATTTCTGGAGGTGATTTTAGAAGATCGACTTGAGTTGGAAGATGAACCGATGCCGTTCATTCCGCTTTAAGATGAGCACAGGATTTGTGTTCTGCGCGCAACGATCTTCTTGGCCATTTTCAGGTATGATATATCCAGATCTAGGTTTTTGACTAAACACGAAAGTTGAAGTCCTTGTCAATACCTTTCCAACGAGTGGTTGCACGACTTCAGGCGAAGTATGTAGCCACAATAAAGTCTGAACGAATTTATCATCCGACAAACCCTGCATGCAGAAATTATGTTCTGTACGTAGCGGATTTGAAGCCGAATTTCAAGTATGACACTATTAAATCCGGGTTGTGGTCTGAACATGAAAGTTGTAACCCATGGAAATACCTTTCCATCGAGGGCTTACATTCCTTCACCGGATTCCTATAGCTTCGGGAATCGCCGGTCGAAGTTTCTCTCCAGATTTATTCTGCACTTAAATTCTGGGTTTGGTATAACATGGATTTGGATTCGGTGGATTCAATGTTGCAATTAACTTGAGGTTTTTGTGAACTCTTTTATGTTATTCATCTTAGTTATATAATTGATGAAGTTTATTAATTGGATTCCATGTAATCAAAATGTGAAGCGAAGCATACTTAAACTAAATGATTTGATAGAAATTGGTAGACTAGTATAAATGCGCATCAAGTTTATAATGTGTTGAAATCATTTGGAATGACATGTAGGAGGATAGTCTATGGCCATGTGAATAAATGTTTAACAGATTGAATTTAGTAATCCAATGCTTAAAGTGTCATCTCCCTACTGGTAGCATTGTGGAAGGGTGTAAATGCGGTGTTGACCGTCACAAGTTGGGATTGCGTTGAGATGAGTCAAAGTCGGTCGGTTGGGCTTGATCCTCGGTGCTCTTTTCCCGGGGCTCCTTTTGTGGCGAGTGGATGGTTGGGCTTGGTCCCCGTGCTTCCTCTAAGGCTCCTTCCATGCCACGATGATGTGGAATTGCATGTGGTGTCAGTCGACACACGGTGTCGTAATCCTGGGTTAGGGATAGTGTGGCAGGTCTACGGGCTCACCGATCATCACACCGACGGGAGTTGACAGTTAGACTTTGGGCGGTTGGGCCTTGTCCTCGGTGTTCACGTCTCGGGGCTCCTTCTGTGCCAAGTGAACGGTTGGGCTGTGTCCTCGTGCTTACTTCTGAGGCCCCTTCCGGGTCACACAAGGCAAGTTTGGGGCTGTGTTCTCGGTGCACATCTACCCGAGACCCCCGATGGGCCGTAGTACGCATGGGCTCCGCTGTTGTGTTCTTAGAGTTGAGGCGTACGGAGGCCTAGGTGAAGTAGTCTGGATACCCGCCTAGTAGTAGAGATGCCTGCTCTACTGTCACCACCTGGACACGGCGGTTGATGCCTGAGAGGTTAGCTACCTGCTCGAATAATGGGAATTACTAGTCTATGTCGGCATAGCGGTTGCATGTGTGTGATCATGGGTGAGTCATTTCATAGCATACATACCATTTCATAACATTGCACAATAAGATCGTCATCGTATAAGTTTGTATGGGTACTTTTATACGATGAGTAACTTTATGTAAACTGATCCTTAACTTTTAAGCTTGTATGGGCATCCTTATAAGTTAAGTTACTTTCCTGTTGTAGTTACTTGCACTTGATGATTGATATATCTCTTGTAGAACTGCTAGATTTTACTGCTGTTAATCTTATTGTACTATTACCACCTGCTTGTACCTGCTTATACTATTTATTATACTTTGTACCCTTGCTCTTTTCTTCGCCCGATGCCGAGGAGTCGCCGGGGGAGCGGATGTGAAGCCACTAAGTCTTTTCGGCTAACGGTTGATATGTATTCCTTTTTAGGAGATCACCCCGTAGGTAGAGCAGCCGCAGACTAAGCAGCAGGACAGCCAGGCTAGGACAATAGGGCCTGAAGTGATGGTGTCGTCGCTACCATCTGTTACTGATGTGAGTGTTGAGCGACTCTGATGTAGCCCCGTTGGGCGTTTATTTGTTGTACTCTGATTTTGTAAAAGCATGTTTTAGCTTCTCTATTTTGATGTACTTTGGACATATATGCTTGGTGTGGATTTGACTTCTTGTTTATATTTTGGTTGGGTTGGAATGTATATATTGATATTGGTTGTAGCCCGCAGAATAGGCGTCTTGTGATACAGGTTGTCCCGTGTGCTAATGCTACCGTAATGCGGCTGTTTTGGGCATAAGAACCCCCCTTCGTATTGTGTTTTGGGATCCGGGAGGGGGGTCTTACAAAGGAGAACTCAAAAGCTAGTAAATTTAGAATATATTGCGAGTACCAGGAGTGATCTCGCGAACACCTGCTATTCTCTACAAAAGGGTGATCAGAAACAGGAAAATTTTAAATATAATACTAGTACCTGAAGTGAACTCGTGAACACCTGCTAATCTCTACAAAGGAAATTTCAAAAGTACGTAATTTGAAATATAATGCGATTATCTGAAGTGAACTCACAAACACCTGAAAATCTCGACAAAAAATAAGTCAAAAACAGGTAAATTTAAGATATAATGCGAGTACCTAAACAGAATTCGTGAACACCTGCTAATATCTATAACTGAGGAGTCAAAAACATGTCAATTTAAAATATAACGCGAGTAAGTAAAGGCAACACACAAAAAACTTTTAATCTAACCAAATGAGAAGTCAAAAGCAGGTAAATTTAATATACAATGCTAGTACCTTAAGTGAACATGCGAACACCTGCTAATCTCTGCAAAAAATAAATCAAAAGCAGGTAAATTCAAAATATAATGCGAGTACCTGAAGTAAACTCGTGAAATCATGCTAATCTCTGCAAAAGAGAACCCAAAAGCATGTATATTTGAAAAAAAATAATGCGAGTACCTGAAGTGAACTTATGAATATCTGGAAATCTCTCCAAAAGAGATATCTAAAGCAAACAAAATTAAAATATAATGCGAGTACTTGAAGTGAACTCGCGATCACCTGCTAATCTCTCCAAAAGTGAAGTAAAAACAAGTAAATTTAAAATATAATGTGAGTAGCTGAAGTGAATTCACAAACACCTGCTAATCTATGCTAAATATAAGTCAAAAGCAGGTAAATTTAAAATATAACTCGAGTACTTAAAGTGAACTCGTGAACACCTGCTAATCTCTACAAAGGAGAAGTCAAAATTAGTTAAATTTAAAATATAACCCGAGTACCTGAAGTTAACTCATGAACACCTGCTAATCTCTATAAAAGAGAAGTCAAAATCAGATAAATTTAAAATATAACGCAATTACCTGAACTGAAGTGGCGAACACCTGCTAGTTTCTGAAAAAAGAGAATTCAAAAAGTAGGTAAATTTAAAATATAATGCGAGTAACTGATGTGAACTCATAAACACTTGTTGATCTCTATAAAAGAGAAGTCAAAAGCAGTTAAATTTAAAATATAACGCAAGTACCTGTGGTGAAGTCACGAAAATCTGTTATTCTCTACAAAGGAGAAGTCAAAAGTTGGTAAATTTAAAAAATAACACAAGTACCTAAAGTTAACTCATGAATAGATGCTTATCTCGATAAAAGAGAAGTCAAAAGCATGTAAATTTAAAATTTAACACGAGTACCTGATGTAAACCCGCAAACACCTGCTATTCTTTACAAAATTTAGGTCAAAACAGGTAAATTTAAAATATAACACGAGTACTAGAAGTGATCTCATGAACACCTACTAATCTCTGTAAACGAGAAGTCAAAAGCAAGTAAATTTAAAATATAACATGAGTACTTGAAGTTAACTCGCGAACACCTGCTAATCACTATAAAAGAGAAGTAATAAGCAGGCAAATTTAAAATATAACTTGAGTACCTGATCTGAACCCTCGAATACCCGCTATTCTTTACACAAGAGAGATCAAAAGTAGGTAAATTAAAAAAAATAATTTAAGTACCTGAGGTGAACTCGCGAACTCCTGCTAATTTCTACAAAAGAGAAGTCAAATGATGGTAAATTTAAAATATAACGAGTGTACCTGAAAAGAATTCGTGAATACAAGCTAACCTCTACAAAAGAGAGGTCAAAAGCAGGTAAATGTAAAATAAAATGCGAGTACCTGAAGTGAACTCATGAACACCTTCTAATCTCTACAAAAAGAAGTCAAACGTAGTTAAATTAAAAATATAATGCGAGTACATGAAGTGAACTCGCGAACACCTGCTAATCTCTGCAAAGGAGATGTGAAAAACAGGTAAATTTTAAATATAACATGAGTACCTGAAGTTAACTCATGAAAACCTGTTAATCTCTAAAAAAGAGAAGTCAAATGCGTGTAAATTTATAATATAACAGGAGTACTTGAAGTGAACTCGTGAACACCTACTTAGCTCTGCAACAGAGGAGTCAAAATAGGTAAATTTAAAATTAAACATGAGTACCAGAAGTTAACTCGCTAATACCTGCTAATCTCTACAAATGAGAAGTCAAATGCAGGTAAATTTAAAATATAATACGAATACCGGAAGGGAACTCGTGAAAACCTTCTAATCTCTCCAAAAGAGAAGACAAGAGCAGGTAAATTGAAAATAAAATGCGAGTACCTTAAGTGAACTCGCGAACTCCTGCTAATCTCTGCAAAATAGAAGTCAAATGCAGGTAAATTCAAAATATAATTCGAGTACCTGAAGTGTACTAGTGAAATCCTGCTAATATATGCAAAGGAGAACTCAAAAGAATGTAATTTTAAAATATAATGCGATTACCTGAAGTTAACTCGACAATAACTGCTAATATCTCCAAAAGAGATGTTAAAAGCTGGTAAATTCAAAATATTATGCAAGTACCTGAAGTGAACTCACGAACACCAACTAATCTCTTGAAAAGAGAAGTCAAAAGAAAGAAAATTAAAAATCTAACTTGAGTTGCAGAAGTTAACTCCCGAATACTTTCTAATCTCTGCAAAAGATAAGTCAAAAGCAGGTAAATTTAAAATTTAACGTGAGTACCTGAAGTTAACTCGCGAACACCTGCTAATCTCTACAAAGGAGAATTCAAAAGTATGTTAATTTAAAATATAACCCGAGTACCTGAAGTTACCTCGTGAAAACCTGCTAATCTCTATGAAAGTGAAGTCATAAGCATGTAAATTTAAAATATAATGCGAGCACATGAACTGAACATGCGAAGAACTACTAATCTCTGATAAAAAGAAGTGAAAAGCAGGTAAATTTAAAATATAACGCGAGTAACTGAAGTGAACTCGTGAATACCTGCTGATCTCTATAAAGTGAAGTCAAAAGAAGGTAAATTTAAAATATAATGCGAGTACCTGAAGTGAACTCACGAATATCTGCTAATCTCTACAAAGGATAAGTCAAAAGCATGTAAATTTAAAATATAACACGTGTACCCAAAGTTAACTCATCAATAACTGCTAATATCTACAAAAGAGAATTCAAAAGCACGTAAATTTAAATTATAATGTGAGTACCAAATGTGAACTCACGAACACCTGCTTTTCTCCGCAAAAGAAAGATTAAAAACATGTAAATTTAAAATATATTGCGAGTAGCTGAAGTGAACTCGTGAATGGTGCCTAATCTCTACAAAAGAGAATTCAAATGCAAGTAAATTTAAAATATAATGCGTGTACCTGAAGAGAATTCACGAATACTTGCTAATCTCTACAAAAGAGAAGTCAAAAAATATGTAAATGTAAAATATAATTCGAGTACCTATAGTGAACTCGTGAACACCTGTTTATCTCTACAAAGGAGAAGACAAATGTAGGTAAATATAAAATATAATGTGAGAACCTGAAGTGAACTCGCAAACACCTGTTGATCTCTAAAATGAGAAGTTAAAAGCTGGTAAATTTAAAATATAATGCGAGTACCTGAAGTGATCTCGCGAACACCCACTAATCATTGCAAATAAGAAGTCAAAGCAGGTAAATTTTAAATATAACACGAGTACCTGAAGTTAACTTGTGAACACCTGCTAATCTATATAAAAGAGAAGTCAAAAACAGGTAAATTTAAAATATAATGTGAGTACCTGAAATGAACTCGCGAATACCTGCTATTCTCTGCAAAAGAGTGATTAGAAATAGGCAAATTTAAAATATAATGCTACTACCTGAAGTGAACTCGCAAACACCTGCTAATCTCTACAAAAGAAATTTCAAAAATACAAAATTTGAAATATAATGCAAGTACCTGAAGTGAACTCGCAAACACCTGGAAATCTCTACAAAATATAAGTCAAAACAGGTAAATTTAAAATATAATGCGAGTACCGGAACAGAATTCATGAACACTTGCTAATCTCTATAACAAAGAAGTCAAAAGCAGGTAAATTTAAAATATAACGCGAGTAAGTGAAGGCAACAAACAAAAACCTTTTAACTAACCAAATGAGAAGTCTAAAGCAGGTAAATTTAATATACATTACTTGTACTTGAAGTGAACACGCGAACACATGCTAATCTCTGCAAAAAATAAGTCAAAAGAAGGTAAATTAAAAATATAATGCGAGTACCTGAAGTAAACTTGTGAAATCATGTTAATCTATGCGAAAGAGAACTCAAAAGCATGTATATTTAAAAAAATAATGTGTGTACCTGAAGTGAACTTACAAATATCTGTAAATCTGACCAGAAGAGATATCAAAAGCAAATAAATTTAAATTATAATGTGTGTATCTGAAGTGAACTCGCGAACACCTGCTAATATCTCCAAAAGAGAAGTGAAAAACAAGTAAATTTAAAATATAATGCGAGTAGCTGAAGTGAATTCACAAACACCTGCTATTCTCTGCAAAAGGTAAGTCAAAAGCAGGTAAATTTATAATATAACTCGAGTACCTGAAGTGAACTCGTGAACACCTACTAATCTATACAAAGGAGAAGTCAAAATTAGTTAAATTTAAAATATAACACGAGTACCTGAAGTTAACTCATGAACGCCTGCTAATCTCTATAAAAGAGAAGTCAAAAGCAGATAAATTTAAAATATAATGCAATTACCTGAACTGAAGTAGCGAACACCTGCTAGTTTATGAAAAAAGAGAAGCAGGTAAATTTAAAATATAACGCGAGTAATTGATGTGAACTCATAAAAAACTATTGATATCTATAAAAAGGAAGTCAAAAGTAGGTAAATTTAAAATATAATGCGAGTACCTGTGGTGAAGTCGCGAAAATCTATTATTCTCTGCAAAGGAGTAGTCAAAACCAGGTAAATTTCAAAAATAACACAAGTACCTAAAGTTAACTCATGAACAGCTGCTTATCTCGATAAAAGAGAAGTAAAAAGCATGTAAATTTAAAATTTAACGCGAGTACTAGATATAAACCCGCGAACACCTGCTATTCTCTACAAAATTAAGGTCAAAGCAGGTAAATTTGAAATATAACGCGAGTACCAGAAGTGATCTCATGAACAACTGCTAATCTTTGCAAACGAGAAGTCAAATGCAGGTAAATTTAAAATATAACACGAGTTCCTGATGTTAACTCGTGACACCCGCTAATCTATATAAAAGAGAAGTAAAAAGAAGGCAATTTTAAAATATAACTTGAGTACCTAATCTGAAGCCGCGAATACGAGCTATTCTTTACAAAAAAGAGATCAAAAGTAGGTAAATTAAAAAAAATAATTTAAGTACCTGAGGTGAACTCGTAAACTCATGCTAATAGCTACAAAAGAGAAGTCAAATGCTGGTAAATTTAAAATATAATGCATGTACCTGAAGACAATTCGTGAATACAAGCTAATCACTACAAAAGAGAAGTCAAAAGTAGGTAAATGTAAAATATAATGCGAGTACCTGAAGTGAACCCGTGAACACCTTCTAATCTCTACAAAAAAAAGTCAAATGCAGGTAAATTAAAAATATAATGTGAGTATATGAAGTGAACTCGCGAACACCTGCTAATCTCTACAAAGGAGGCGTGAAAAGCAGGTAAAGTTTAAATATAACATGAGTACCTGAAGTTAACTCATGAACACCTATTAATCTCTAGAAAATAGAGGTCAAATGCGAGTAAATTTAAAATATAATAGGAGTACTTGAAGTGAACTCGCGAACACATGCTTAGCTCTGCAATGGAGGAGTCAAAACAGGTAAATTTAAAATTTAACACTAGTAGCAGAAGTTAACTCGCGAACACCAGCTAATCTAAACAAATGAGAAGTCAAATGCAGGTAAAATTAAAATATAATACGAGTATCTGAAGGGAATCGTGAAAACCTTCTAATCTCTCCAAAAGAGAAGTCAAAAGCAGGTAAATTGAAAATAAATTGCGAGTACCTTAAGTGAACTCGCGAACTCCTGCTAATCTCAAAAAAACAAATGTCAAATGCAGGTAAATTAAAAATATAATTCGAGTACCTGAAGTAAACTTGTGAACTCCTGCTAATATATGCAAAGGAGAACTCGAAAGCATGTAATTTTAAAATATAATGTGATTACCTGAAGTGAACTCGATAATAACTGTTAATCTCTCTAAAAGAGATGTCAAAAGCTGGTAAATTCAAAACATAATGCAAGTACCTGAAGTGAACTCGTAAACACTGCTAATCTCTGGAAAAGAGAAGTAAAAAGCAAGTAAATTTAAAATCTAACGTGAGTTGCAGAAGTTAACTCCCGAATACTTTCTAATCTCTGCAAAAGATAAGTCAAAAGTAGGTAAATTTAAAATATAACACGAGTACCAGAAGTGAACTCGCAAACACCTGGTAATCTCTATAAAGGTGAAGTCAAAAGTATGTTAATTTAAAATATAACCCAAGTAACTGAAGTTAACTCATGAACACTTGCAAATATCTATGAAAGAGAAGTCATAAGCATGTAAATTTAAAATTTAACGCGAGCACCTGAACTGAACACACTAACAACTACTAATCTCTGAAAAAGAGAAATGAAAAGCAGGTACATTTAAAATATAACGCGAGTAACTGAAGTGAACTCGTGAACACCTGCTGATCTCTATAAAGTGAAGTCAAAAGAAGGTAAATTTAAAATATAATGTGAGTAACTGAAGTGAACTCGCGAATACATGCTAATCTCAACAAAGGATAAGTCAAAAGTAGATAAATTTAAAATATAACACGTGTACCTAAAGTTAACTCATGAACAACTGCTAATATCTATAAAAGAGAAGTCAAAAGCAAGTAAATTTAAATTATAATGTGAGTACCAAATGTGAACTCACGAACACCTGCTATTCCCCACAAAACAAAGATCAAAAACATGTAAATTTAAAATATATTGCGAGTAGCTGAAGTGAACTCGCAAATGCTGCCTAATCTCTACAAAAGAGAAGTCAAATTCAATTAAAGTTAAAATATAATTCGTGTACCTGAAGAGAATTAACGAATACCTCTTAATCTCTACAAAAGAGAAGTCAAAAATATGTAAATGTAAAAATATAATTTGAATACCTACAGTGAACTCGCGAACACATGTTAACCTCTACAAAGGAGAAGACAAATGGAGGTAAATTTAAAATATAACGCGAGTACCTGAAGTGAACTCGCGAACACCTACTGATCACTACAAAGGAGAAGTCAAAAGGTGGTAAATTTAAAATATAATGCGAGTACCTGAAGTGATTTCGCGAACACCCACTAATCAATAAAAACGAGAAGTCAAAAGAATGTAAATTTAAAATATAACACGAGTACCTGAAGGTAACTTGCGAATACCTGCTAATCTATATAAAAGAGAAGTCAAAAACACGTAAATTTAAAATATAACGTGAGTACCTGAAATGAACTCGTGAACACCTGCTATTCTTTACAAAATAGTGATTAGAAACAGGTAAATTTAAAATATAATGCTAGTACCTGAAGTGAATTCGTGAACACCTGCTAATCTCTGCAAAAGAAATTTCAAAAGTACATAATTTAAAATGTAATGCGAGTACCTGATGTGAACTCGCAAACACCTGGAAATCTCTACAAAATATAAGTCAAAATAGGTAAATTTAAAATATATTACGAGTACCTGAATAAAATTCGCGAATACCTACTAATCTCTATAACAGAGAAGTCAAAAACAGGTAAATTTAAAATATAACGTGAGTACCTGTAGGCAACACATAAAAACCTTTTAATCTCACCAAATGAGAAGTCTAAAGCAGGTAAATTTAATATACAATGCTAGTACCTTAAGTGAACAAGCTAACACCTGCTAATCTCTGCAAAAAATAAGTCAAAAGCAGGTAAATTCAAAATATAATTCGAATACCTGAAATAAACTCATGAAATCATGCTAATCTATGCAAAGGAGAACTCAAAAGCATGTATATTTATAAAAATAATGCGAGTATGTAAGGTGAAGTTGTAAAAGAGAAGTCAAGAGTAGGTAAATTTAAAATATAACACGAGTAACTTAAGTGAACTCGTAAACAAATGCAGATCTCTATAAAAGAGAAGACAAAAAAAGGTTAATTCAAAATATAACGCTAGTACCTGAGATAAAGTCGCGGACATCTGCTAATCTCTACGAAGGAGAAGTCAAAAACAGGTAAATTTAAAAAATAGCACAAGTACCTAAAGTTAACTCGTGAACACCTGCTTATCTCGATAAAAGAGAAGTCAAAAACATGTAAATTTAAAATTTAATGCGAGTACCTGAGGTGAACTTGCGAACACCTGCTATTCTCTACAAAATTAATGTCAAAGCAGGTAAATTTAAAATATAACGCGAGTACCAGAAGTGACCTAATGAACACCTGCTAATCTCTGCATACGAGAAGTCAAAAGCAGGTAAATTTAAAATATAACACGAGTACATGAAGTTAACTCGCGAATATCTGATAATCTCTATAAAAGAGAAGTAAAAAGGAAGTAAATTTAAAATATAACTGGACTACCAATTCTGAACTCGCGAATACCGGCTATTCTTTACAAAAGTGATATCAAAAGTAGGTAAATTAAAAAAATAATTTATGTACCTAAAGTGAACTCGCGAACACCTACTAATATCTACAAAAGAGAATTCAAATGCAAGTAAATTTAAAATATAACGCGTGTACCTGAAGAGAATTCTTTAATACAAGATAATCTCTACAAAAGAGAAGTCAAAAGCGGGTAAATGTTTAATATAATGCAAGTACCTAAAGTGAACTCATGAACACCTGCTAATCTCTACAAAAAGATGTCAAATGAAGGTAAATTAAAAATATAATGCGAGTACATGAAGTGAAATGCGAACACCTGCTAATCTTTGCAAAGGAGACGTGAAAAGCAGGTAAATTTTAAATATAACAGGAGTACCTGAAGTTAACTTTTGAGCACCTACTAATCTCTACAAAAGAGAAGTCAAATGCGAGTAAATTTAAAATATTACGGAGTACTTGAAGTGTACTCGTGAACACCTGCTTAGCTGTGCAATGGAGGAGTCAAAAAAGGTAAATTTAAAATTTAACACTAGTATCAGAAGTTAACTCGCGAACCCCTTCTAATCTCTACAAATGAGAAGTCAAAAATAGGTAAATTTGAAATATAGCATGCGTACCGAAGGGAACACATGAAAACCTTCTAATCTCTTCAAAAGAGAAGTCAAGAGCAGGTAAATTGAAAATAAAATGTGAGTACCTTAAGTGAACTCGCGAACTCCTGCTAATCTTTGCAAAAGAGAAGTCAAAAGCAGGTAAATTTAAAATATAATTCGAGTACCTGAAGTGAACTCGTGAACACCTGCAAATCTATGCAAATGAGAACTCAAAAGCATGTAATTTTAAAATATAATGCGAGTACCTGAAGTGAACTCAAGAATATCTACTATTCTCTCCAAAAGAGATGTCAAAAGCAGGTAAATTTAAAATATAACGCAAGTACCTGAACTGAAGTGGCGAACACCTGCTAGTTTCTGAAAAAGAGAAGTCAAAAGCAGGTAAATTTAAAATATAATTCGAGTAACTGAAGTGAACTCGTAAACACATGCTGATCTCTATAAAAGAGAAGTCAAAAGAAGGTAAATTCAAAACATAACTCTAGTACTTGAGGTGAAGTCGCGAACATCTGCTAATCACTGCAAAGGAGATGTCAAAAGCAGGTAAATTTAAAAAAACATAAGTAACTAAAGTTAACTCGTGAACCCCTACTTATATCGATAAAAGAGAAGTCAAAAGTATGTAAATTTAAAATTTAATACGAGTACATGATGTGAACTCGCAAACACCTGCTATTATCTACAAAATTGAGGTCAAAGCATGTAAATTTAAAATGTAACGCGAGTACTAGAAGTGATCTCTTGAACACCTGCTAATCTCTCCAAAAAGAAGTCAAAAGCAGGTAAATTTAAAATATAACACTAATACTCGAAGTTAATTCACAAACACCTGCTAATCTCTATAAAAGAGAAGTAAAAACCAGGTTAATTTAAAATATAACTTGAGTACCTGATCTGAACTCATGAATACATGCTATTCTTTATAAAAGAGAGATCAAAAGTAGGTAAATTTAAAATATAATTTGAGTACCTGAAGTGAACTCGCGAACACCTGCCAATATCTACAAAAGAGAAGTCAAATGCAGGTAAATTTAAAGTATAAAGCATGTACCTGAGGAGAATTCTTGAATACAAGCTAATCTCTATAAAAGAGAAGTAAAATGCAGGTAAATGTAAAATATAATGCGTGTACCTGAAGTGAAATCGTTAACAGCTGCTAATCTCTACAAAAGAGTAGTCAAATGTTGGTAATTTAAAAATATAACGCGAGTACATGATGTTAACTCACGAAGACCTGCTAATCTCTGCAAAGTAGAAGTGAAAATCAGGTAAATTTTAAATATAACAAGAGTACCGGAAGTTAACTCGTGAACACCTGCTAATCTGTACAAAAGAGAAGTCAAATGCAGTAAATTTAAAATATAACAGGAGTAGTTGAAGTGAACTCGCAAACACCTGCTTAGCTCTACAATGCAGGAGTCAAAACAGATAAATTTTAAATTTAACAGGAGTACCAGAAGTTAACTAGAGAATACCTGCTCTACAAATGAGAAGTCAAAAGCAGGTAAATTTAAAATATAACGTGAGTACCTGAAGGGAACTAATGAAAACCTTCTAATCTCTCTAAAAGAGAAGTTAAAAGCATGTAAATTGAAAATAAAATACGAGTACCTTAAGTGAACTCGTGAAAACCTGCTAATCTGTGCAAAAGAGAAGTCAGAAGTAGGTAAATTCAAAATATAATTCGAGTACCTGAAGTAAACTCATTAACTCCTGCTAATCTATGCAAAAGAGAACTCAAAACCATGTAATTTTAAAATATAATGTGATTACCTGAAGTGAACTAGCGAATATCTGCCAATCTCTCCAAAAGAGATGTCAAAAGCAGGTAAATTCAAAATATAATGTGAGTAATTGAAGTGAAGTCGCGAACACCTGCTAATCTCTCCGAAGGAGAAGTTAAAAACAATTAAATTTAAAATAAAATGCGAGTACCTGAAGGGAATTCGCAAACACCTGCTAATCTCTGCAAAAGATAAGTCAAAAGCAAGTAAATTTAAAATATAACTCGAGTTCCTGAAGTAAACTCGTGAACACTTGCTAATCTATACAAAGCAGAAGTCAAAATTTGGTAAATTTAAAATATAACCTGAGTACCTGAAGTTAACTCACAAACACTTGCTAATATACATAAAAGAGAAGTTAAAAGCAGGTAAATTTAAAATATAATGCAAGTACCTGAATTGAAGTCACGAACACCTGCTAGGCTCTGAAAAAGAGAAGTCAAAAGTAGGTAAATTTAAAATATAATGCGAGTAACTGAAGTGAACTCGTGAACACCTGTTGATCTCTATAAAATAGAAGTCAAAAGAAGGTAAATTTAAAATATAATGAGAGTAACAGAGGTGATGTCGCGAACACCTGCTAATCTCTGCAAAGGAGAAGTCAAAAGCAGGTAAATTTAAAATATAACAAGATTACCTAAAGTTAACTGGTGAACACCTACTTATCTCTATAAAAGAGAAGTCAAAGAATTTAAATCTAAAATTTAACGCGAGTACTTGATGTGAACTCTCGAACACATGTTATACTCTCAAAATTGAGGACAAAGCAGGTAAATTTAAAATATAACACTAGTACCTCGAGTGATCTCATGAACACCTGCTAATCTCTGCAAATGAGAAGTCAAAAGCATATAAATTTAAAATATAACACGAGTACCTGAAGTTAACTAGTGAACGCCTGCTAATCACTATAAAAGAGAAGTAAAAATAGGTAAATTTAAAATATAACGTGAGTACCTGATGTGAACTCGTGAACACATGCTATTCTTTACAAAAGAGACATCAAAAGTAGGTAAATTTAAAATATAATTTGAGTACCTGAAGTGAACTCGCGAACACCTGCTAATCCCTACAAAAGAGAGTCAAGTGCAGCTAAAATTAAAATATAATGTGTTTACCTGGAGAGAACTCATGAATACATGCTAAATGTTGTGTATAATGGTGAGAGAAATATTCTCAAAGAAAATAAAAACCGAACTAGCAATCCAACGAGGCAAGTATACCTATCGAAATGTAGCTAGGGGACATAAGTGTCGTATTTAAATCTTGGAACTATTGAGTAATCTTACTCACACGAAAACTATTATCTTATCGAAGATACTTTCAGGGTTGTTAACTAAATTAAAAGAAGTGACTACTAGCATAAAGAAAAACACACTTGCACCTGAATAGAAAGGCCACAACTAGCGAGTAAAACGAGGGGTTGAACTATGATAAAGAAAAGCACTCGATCGAGAAACACGTCGGCTAAAGTAGATCAAAAACATGCAATAATAAACTCTAACTTATTAAGGCAAAGGAACTTGACCATGGAGGTTCCATAAGCATCAACACGCTTCTCTCGAAGTCATGCCCACATGAGTTTAGGAAGGTCCGAGCGAACTCTCGTCCAAAACAGAGGTCTAAAGCTCGCTTTACGCTGTGAACCCCGCTATTGGATTTCACTCCAATCCAGGAGATTTAATGCCTGCCTCTGTTGAGGTGTAACACCCCATGTCCGTCGCATAGCATATAGTGGTAGGTCCGACCGGGGACGATGTCATATACCACAGACAGACCGGGTGGTTACTCAATGGAAACCATCCAACCAATCACAACGTCCTACGCAGAGCATTCTAGCGGAAGCAGTTTTAAATAGTTGCAATTAAAAGAACCCAACAACAAACATGAATGTCCACTAACAAGCCAAAAAGGAATGAAGTACATACACAAGTACTGGCCTTAAGGCCTTAAAAATGGTTTACTCAAATTACATGTTTTCCATACCACGACACGCAGGCCGGTCATACATGAACAAAAGTAAGTAAAACACTCCAATTTAGGCCTTCGAGCACCGGCTTCGCAATTTGGGCATTAGCCAGCTATTGATCGCGTGGTCCAGCAGCACCTGCAAGCACAAACCACCACACGATGGCAAACAAAAGCAACGGTCAGCAATGCTGACCAAATTATAACGATCCCGCCCCCAACTCGGGGCGGCGATGCTCCTTCCCTGCATTTTATTAGCACAACCATGCAGTAAATAAATACATTGCATCATAGGCGTTGGCACGCACAGCCACACACCCCGTTCTCTCAGGGCACATTCTCGGTGAACACGGTCTAAGTCCGCCGACTCACCACCGTCCCCGGGACGGCAATCTCTCGTGAGCATTTGGTCTTCCTGGCCACCGCCTAAGACCCTCAATCTATGCCAACGGTAAGTGCCAAGTAACTTTAGGTCTCTTTAATAGAACAACATAGAGCGGGTACGGTTTCGCCTGACCCGTTGCTCACATCACAACGTTAATTTAAAATCATATGCGCGGTTCAAACTTTCCCGAGTCCCAAATCGTTTACACACAACACAACCCAATTATGTTCAAGTTGGCTCTCAGGCCCACATGTTTGGCAGAATCACGCATCTGCCCAGTTTTCCGGGTGAACCTTTGGGTTAATCCCCAAGGCTCCCTGTTGTAATCTACCACGTAGAAAAACCCGAAAACAAACATTCGCACGGAGTCTTCTCCGGCCATTTATGCAATGCAACATCACCGATCCAGACCAACATGTCCGGATAGGCTTCACACATCATGCCTATATACGTTCTCGATTACGGACTCTAAACAATGGGGACTTCACATATTTACCCGAAGGAACGCCTCAAACTCACCGCAAACTCACGAGAGCGGGCTTCCAATGTAAAAGAAGTAGAGCTTCATATGCTGAAGTAGAGAATCGTTACCCTAGCATTCTTTCTTGGCGCCATGGAAATGTAAGCGGATGAAAAGCACCGCAATCTCCTTGCCTTCGTAGATCCGAACTCAGCTCGCGATTTGGAGCTCTAAAACTCCTCCAAAGACTGGATCTAGACTTCTTCTTCCTCCTTTGATCTGCCCTCTCTCTAGGATTTAGACAGAGAACACGGCAGGAAAAATAAGGGTTCTAAAACCCTTCTCTCGGGTATAACCATTTCGGGAATAACCACAACCGTCGGATCCCACTAAAAGGGATGCACGGACACGATCCATGTCTGACCTTGACAAATGGGGTTAAACACCGCATGGTTCACCACTCCGGATCAAGACACGTCCGCGGTCAATTAAATTGTGTCAGGACTTTTAGTCAACTCCCGCCAAAACCCCAGCATCAACACTGCGCGTCGATAGAATCAAACACGCCACAATCAGCCCCGCGCTCGACGATTGTCGAACCAAGATCGTCGACCGCTGCCAGATCGTTGAACGGAGATCTATAGCCCGATCATCGAACGTAAAACTCTGGCCAAATCGTCGAATGCACGGCCCGATCATCGAACCCACGGCCCGATCGTCAAACTCAGATAGCTGGCCCGATCGTCGAACACAGATAGCTGGCCAGATCGTCGAACACAGAATAGCAGGCCCGATCATCGAACACAGATAGCTGGCCCGATCGTCGACCACAGCATTGTGACCAAATTATCGACCGCTGCTCGACGATCGTCGAACCCAAATTTCTGCCTGATCATTGCTAGATCTTTGAACGACCCCGACACGCCCTGGGACACGCCCGTGTCCAGGGCCGTGTTTGCTGCTAGACGATTGTCGAACCCAATTTCGTCGACCTCTCGGCCGAATTGTCGAACCCAACACGACATGCCCTGGGACACGCCCGTGTCCCAGGCCGTGTACCTCCTGCCAAATTCCAAATTTGGCCTGGAACGCCTCCAGTCGCTCATTTGAGTTTCGGGGTGTTACAAATCTCTCCCTCTTAAAAGAATTTCGACCACGAAATTTCATATAGAAAAGATAAGCACAAAACTAAAATTGTACCTGAGCGGCACAACTCCGGGTACTCGTCAAACATAGTCTGCTTCTATTCCCAAGAGAGCTCTTCGCGACCGCAATTGTCCCAACGGACCTTGACCATCCTGATCTCTTTATTGCGTAGTCGCTTGACCTCCGAATCTTCAATACGCACGGGCTTGACCTTTGTCGTCAAGCCACTATCAATGGGCACTTGATCGACCGCGATCACTTGCGTATTCTCTTGCACCGCCTTCCGCAGCACCGATATATGGAATACATCATGTAGAACACTGAGCTCCACTGATAGTTTCAACCGATAGGCTGCTTCACCAACCCGCTCCTGAACCTCAAACGGCCCAAGGTACCTCGGGCTTAGCTTTTTCAATCGCCGCACCCGCGAGACACCCTTGAACGGCTTGCTCTTTAAGTACACCCAGTCGCCCACAGCGAAGTCCACGTTCCTGTGCTTGGCATTATAGTAATTCACTTGCCGATCCTGAGCGATAAGAAAACTTGATGGTCCCGCAAACAGACTCTTACTGTGGTTGGTTCGGTGAGTCGATCGCCGCGGGCTTGCTCGGGTAGGCAAGTGCACCTATCGCAAGTAGTACCCGATATTCGGGGGAATACCGAAGTCGTATTGTTCTCGGGGTCGTGTTGACTATTCTTACTCCTCCGGGAGGACTATTATTTTACTGAAAGTAAGGTGGATTTTTTTTAGTAAAGTAAAGACGGAAAAAGTAAATGAGCGAAAAAAAAACGTTTTAGAAAATATTAGATGAAGGGTTAACGCTCGGCATCGAATCGGATTAAGACTAAAACAATTTTTAATAATTATAGGACTTAGTTTTCAAATTAATAATAAGGCAACTTGGTCGTGGAGGTTCCACAAATGTGAGCTCACCTAGCTATAGGGATATCGCTCACCTAAACGTTAAGACTATTCGACCGAACGTTAGTCCGACGAAGGATTCCTCTTAACGCCCGCTTTACGCTAAGAACCCCGCTATTGGGTGGGGAACCCAATCCGGTAGAATTACGCTTGTCCTCTCTCGAGGGTATACACGCAACTCTATTTACCCAGGGGTGATTGGTCCATATGCACGGCCTCTCGGCTAGCTAGCATATGGACTACGAAAATAGGGCCCACACATCGATATGTGGTCATACGCGTCGTAAACCCGGGGTAAACCTTAAGTCCATAAATTAAAATGAAAATAAAGAGCTTCAATTATTAGAAATCATTTTAAATGTCCCAAAGCTCTTCGATGCCGAGGCTAATAGCGATTAGCCACACATCGGTATGGGGACGACTTATAATTTAGTGACGCGCAAGTTCAAAATTAAACGCTAATGATTATAAGAAGGGGACATAAAAATAAAACAAACATTTAGAAAACTAAAAAGTTAACTAAAACAAGAACTCACGCACACTCCAAATTATAAATTAAACAGAAACTAAGTTACACATAAAAGAAATTTGCATATTTAAAATTTGCGAGTCCCACTCAAACGAGTGGGGGCGGGAAATAAAAGCTTAAAATTGCAAGTCCTACTCAAACGAGTAGGACTAAAATGAAAGCGAGTCCTACTCAAATGAGTAGGAGAAAATAAATGCGATTACATGGCTTTCTCAAAAATTTACAGGGAAATAAAGGTCCGTCCATTTAACTCAAGTAAGTAGGCGGAAAAATAAAGAAAGAAAATTACAAGTCCTACTCAAACGAGTAGGCGGGAAATAAAGTTCGGCCATTTGACTCAAGTGAGTAGGCGGAAAAATAAAGAAAGAAAATAACAAGTCCTACTCAAACGAGTAGGACTGAAAATGAAAACGATGCGCCATTTAACTCTTAATGAGTAGGCGGAAATAAATACACACAAACACACACACTCCATATGAATTTCAAGAAAGCAATAAAGCTAACACCTACACTCACACACTCTATAAAATTTGAACAAAGCATTAAAAGAAAGCATTAAAATTTAACACCTACACTCACACACTCTACAAAATTGAGGGAAGCAATAAAAAGTTATACTCATACACTCACACACACAACATGAAAATTAAGAAGAACAAAAGAAAATTTATGCTCATACACTCACACACACTAATAACGAAGAAAAATCAAAGTTGCTTATAAATTAAAATAACAAGATTTCTACTCCTAAAACTTACCCAAAACACATAAAAAGAACAAATAAAAAGAGAATGAGCAAAAAGTTTTATCATCATTTAGTCAAAAATCAAAGGTGCTCAAAAATTAAAATTATAACTTTTTCATTCTTAAGAATTTATAAAAGTGATAAAAAAGGTGAAGAGAAAATGAAAAGAACAAAAGATGTTTTACAATCCTAAAAGAAAAACTAAGTAAAAAAGAACAAAATCACTTTTCAAATCTCATTTATAAATTCATAAGAATGAAATCCTAATTCTTTCAAGAAAAAGACATGGTGAAAAAGAGGAAAACCTATCATACCTAAGCATGAAGACAAGTTAAAAACATGTAAAGTACATAAAATACACTCATACACACACACACACACATTTCATAAATGAAGAACAAAGATGAAACCAAGGATAAAAAGGAGAAGGAAAGTGGGCACAAGTGTTCATTCCAAAGCCAAATAAGAAGAGAAAATCTAACATTTTTATTACTTAAAGGAAACTATTACAAGCTATTACAAGAGCTAAAGCTAAAGCAAAAATAAACATGAAAGAAAGGAGGGGGAAATCTCCTTACATAGCTCTAGAAATCACGGATGCAGCCCACAAAAAGACACTAAAATGGCCCAAAAATCTGAACCCTTGGACCTTACAGAAATGAGCAATTTATAGGCGAAAAATTCTAAGTACACGCCCTAGGTCACGGGCGTGTAGGGGGGGCGTGTCAGTACTATTCATGAAGGCGGCCGACGATTGGACATGAAAGTTGACTTCGGGCTGAGTTCGCGGCATTCACGCCCGAGGTCACGGGCGTGACTCTGGGCGTGTCGGGGAGGTAGAACCGGGAGCGGGTTGCGCCGAAAGTCTTCGGCAGCATCTTGTCGGGCTAGCTGGAAAGGTCACGCCCCAGGTCACGGGCGTTACTCTGGGCGTGTAAGTTGGTGTTGACACTCGACGAATGTCGAGCGGAAAGTGTCGAGA
This sequence comes from Platanthera guangdongensis, assembly GCA_039583875.1. Taxonomy (NCBI): domain Eukaryota; kingdom Viridiplantae; phylum Streptophyta; class Magnoliopsida; order Asparagales; family Orchidaceae; genus Platanthera; species Platanthera guangdongensis. The sequence goes on along the minus strand of CM077151.1, from coordinate 131,321,584 downwards.
TGAAATCGTTGAGCTGAGATTGAGTCACGCCCTAGGTCACGGGCATGACGCTGGGCGTGACTATTGGTGTCGACACTCGACGATCGTCGAGCGGAAAGTGTCGAGAGGAGAGGACACGGGCTTGGGTCACGCCCCGTGTCGGGTGACACGGGCGTGACACTAGGCGTGTCGAGCTTTTTACTTCAGAAATCATCCGATTTCACGGGAAATGCAATGTCACGGCCCGGTCACGGGCGTGACCAATTTGTCACGGGCGTGTACTGCCCAATTTTGGCAGATTTGGAAATTTTTCTGCAAAATAAAATAAAACAAGTTAGTAATAAATTTACAAGAATAGGAACATTTTATTGAACAAAAATAAGTAAAAATGACGAAAATAAATGAAAATGACTAAATTAATGTGCACAAAAATACGTATATTTACAATTCATCAAATACCCCCATACTTAGGCTTTTGCTATTCCAGAGCAAAAGTTTGAGGTGAATCTATAAGGAATAAAAAAAACTCTAAGTTTAGCTATCGCTTAATCAATTATAAGAGAGATCGAAATAAATATGCGGGGTGTAAGAGTTAAGTCCTAAAACTATGTAGATGATTTAAATAGCGCAAAAGTTTTGGCCAAAAGACTTCTTGATGTAATCAAATAGAAGGCAACATTTGTAATGGTTAGATTAACGAAAATAGTTTGGAATTATAAGAACTCTAGCTTATACGAGTGCTACTGGAAATAATACAATTTACTAATTATGCTCTCAAAAAGATTTTTGAATTAATTCTAGAATCGTGAAATTGGCTAAGGGGGTAGTGGGTTTATGAAGAGGGTTTTGATTTTTGAGGTGAGGTAATTTTTTCTCGAACCTCCATTTTTTTTTGGATTATTAGGAAAACGAAATCTTATTTTCCTAATATAATTTTTGTTTTTCAACTTCATAAGAATAAAATTAACCCAATGTATATTTGTAGGAGTAATGAATTTTATCCTCTTACTCCATATATAATCTTTTTAAAATTATTGGGTGCCTATGTTTACGGAACGAAATCTTATTCCCATTGACATAGGATCTTTTAAGGATAAAATTTTTCATGCCAAGTAGGTCATGAAAAGTAAGGGGAGAAAGGAAAACTAGATTTTAATCCTAAAAATTTTTGAGAGCAACCTTAATAATTTGTACTTTCCAATTTTTTTCAGAAAGCTAAAATTAAGTATAATTGAATTCTATAGTCGTTATTTCCTAACATAATATACGTGCTCCTATCAATGAAAAAATAGAAGTAGTGCCTAAAACGTGTTCGCTATTTTTAACAAAGCATAAAGAATTCTATAAAACTTAACCCCGTCTATTTAATTATTTCAATCAATAATTAACAAACGGGTAGTGAACAAAGAATTAATCAAATTCGCATATAAATAAACTCAAAACGGAATTTTTTGGATAGCAGGAAAGTTAAGGATGGAATATTTTATTTATTTATTGCAAAACATTTTTTTTTTATAGTTTTTATCATCATTTTTTTTGTGTTTTTTAGTTATTATCTTTTTTTGTATTTTTGGTTTTCTCAATTTTTTTTGAAATTATTTTTTTTCTTTTTTGAACTATTATCTATTTTTTTTGTATTTTTTAATTTGTTTTTGAGTTTTTTAGAAAAAAGAAAGAAAGAAAATTTTTTTTTGGATTTTTATTTTAATTTTTTTTTTCATTTTAAGATGTTTTTTAATAATTTTTTTTTGTTTTTGTTGTTATATGTATTTTTTTGTATTTTTGAAATGCAGAAAAAATTGAAGTGCAGAAAGTAAAGTACGAAAATACCCCCATACTTAAGTCCAACATTGTCCCCAATGTTGTAACGTAAGTATGCGGAACAAAAATGCGATATGTACAAAAGTAAAGAGAGGGGGGTAGAAACGTCCCTGAAACGCGTTCGGGGAAGTCCAATCAGAAACCCTGCGTTTATTAGAAAAAAAACAGTAAAGGTAATAAGTAAAGAGCGAAAAAGATAAGCGAGGGGTGCCTCGCAGGAGCGCTTTGTTTATAGTCATGTAGCTTGACTATTTTGGCGGGTTTATAATGTGGAGGAAAGTTATGGTTTCGCTAAAACCGATCACTGGGTCGCCTGCTATATAAGACTTTAACTGATGACCGTTTACCTTAAATGAACCTTTGTCCGGGTGGGAGACGAGTACGGTTCCATATGGAAAAACTTCTTCAACTAGGAAGGGACCGGACCATCTAGATTTTAATTTACCTGGAAAAAGCCTAAGACGTGAATTGTAAAGAAGGACAAGATCGCCCGGAGAAAATAATTTTTGGGACTTGATTTTTCGATCGTGATATAACTTAGAGCGCTCCTTATAGAATTTATTGCTCTCGTAAGTGTTCGCACGCCATTCATCGAGCTCGTTTAGTTGCAGTTTTCTATTCTGAGCGGCTAAGTTGGAGTCAAGGTTTAAGAGTTTTAAAGCCCAAAGAGCGCGATGCTCTAATTCTACGGGTAAATGGCACGCTTTGCCGTAGACTAACCGGAACGGCGTACAGCCAATTGCGGTTTTGTATGCCGTCCGATACGCCCACAACGCATCGTCGAGTTTAACGGACCAATCTTTCCTATTTAGCGAAACGGTTTTTTCTAAAATTCGCTTAATCTCTCGATTTACTACCTCAACTTGGCCACTTGTTTGCGGGTGGTAGGGGGTGGCAAGCTTGTGCGTGACTCCGTATTTAGCTAACGTCTTAGCCATAAGAGCGTTACAGAAATGCATTCCCCTATCACTAACAATTGCGCGAGGCGTGCCGAAGCGAGAAAATAGTTTTTTAAGAAATGTAACGACGACTCGCGCATCGTTGGTGGGGAGAGCTTGCGCTTCCGCCCACCTCGATACGTAGTCCACCGCCACTAAAATATACATATTTTTTAAAGATGGAGGTAGGGGGCCAACAAAATCTATGCCCCACAAATCGAAGACTTCTCACTCTAAAAACATGTTTGGGGGCATCTCGTCGCGACGAGAGATGTAACCCGACCGCTGACAGCTATCGCATGCGCGCACAAAATTATGCGCGTTTTTGAAGAGAGTGGGCCAAAAGTAGCCCGCCTCTAGCGCCTTCCGAGCGGTCCGGTTGGCTTGATAATGCCCACCGGCTGGACCCTCGTGGCAGTGCTTAAGAATTTGCAAGCACTCCACACTCGCAACGCATCTTCGGACCGCTTGCTCCGCGCAGATACGAAAAAGAAATGGGTCCTCCCAAAAGAAATTTTTCAAGTCAGAAAAGAATTTCTTCTTTTGGTGACTTGAAAACTCTTTTGGAAGCACCCGCGCTACTAAGAAATTTGCAAAATCTGCGCACCAAGGCGAAGATGACGAAGATTTATTAATGGAAAGAAGGCGTTCCTCGGGGAATCTGTCATTTATTTCAGATTCGACGAGCGCTTCCGCACCCGGATTTTCTAAACGGGAGAGGTGGTCTGCCGCTAGATTTTCCGCTCCCCGCTTATCTCGGATCTCCAAATCAAACTCTTGTAGGAGGAGAATCCATCGAAGAAGGCGGGGCTTCGCATCATTTTTAGCTAATAAATATTTAAGCGCGTAGTGATCGGTAAAAACGATAACTTTAGATAGCGTTATATACGAGCGAAACTTATCGAAAGCGAAAACGACGGCGAAGAGTTCCTTTTCCGTTGTCGTGTAATTTACTTGTGCGGAAGTGAGCGTCTTGCTAGCGTAATAAATAGGATGAAAATGTTTTTCTACGCGTTGGCCAAGAACGGCACCTAAGGCAATATCACTAGCGTCGCACATATTTTCGAACGGTAGGGACCAATTAGGGGCCACTAAAATTGGTGAAGTGATAAGTTTTTGTTTTATTAAATTAAAGGCGGACTCGAATTCGCTACTAAAGATGAAACGTGATTCCTTTTCCAAGAGGTGAGTAAGCGGCTTTGTTATTTTTGAAAAGTCTTGAATGAAGCGTCGATAAAAGCCCGCATGGCCTAAGAAACTCCTAATAGATTTTACGTTTGTTGGATGCGGAAGTTTTTCTATAATTTCTATCTTAGCCTTATCCACCTCTATCCCCTTAGACGAAATCATATGGCCGAGGACCAAACCTCCTCGAACCATAAAGTTACATTTTTCCCAATTTAAAACAAGGCTTGTGTCCTCGCACCGTTGAAGGACACGATCTAAATTGTGAAGGCAATCGGGAAAAGAGCGTCCGAAAACAGAGAAGTCATCCATAAAGACTTCCATAATGTCTTCTACTAGCTCGCCAAAGATCGCTAGCATACATCTTTGGAATGTAGCTGGCGCGTTGCAGAGTCCAAATGGCATTCTTCGATATGCGAAGGTGCCAAACGGGCAAGTAAAAGTTGTTTTATCTTGATCATCGGGGGAAATGGGGATTTGGAAAAACCCCGATAAACCATCAAGAAAACAATAATACGGATGATCGGATAAACGCTCTAAAATCTGGTCCAAAAATGGCAGAGGGAAATGGTCCTTGCGGGTGGCATCATTAAGTTTTCGATAATCGATGCACACTCGCCAACCCGTAACAGTACGAGTTGGGACGAGCTCGTTATGCTCATTCGCCACTACGGTAAGGCCGCCCTTCTTGGGCACGACATGCACGGGACTAACCCATGCACTGTCCAAAATAGGGTAGATAATCCCCGAATCTAATAACTTAATAATTTCGGCTTTAACGACGTCTTTCATGTTTGGGTTAAGACGACGTTGCGGGTGAATCGTTTTGCGGCAATTATCGTTAAGAAACATCTTCTGGGTGCAAAAGGAGGGGCTAATCCCCTTTAAGTCAGAGATTTGCCACGCAATTGCGTGGCGATGTTTAAATAAAACTTCCAATAAATCGGAAGTCTCTGAATCACTCAAGTCCGAAGAAATGATAACGGGAAGCGTATCGCCTTTTCCCAAAAAAGCCTATTTGAGCGATGCGGGTAAGGGTTTGAGGTCTAGGATGGGCGGTTCTTATAGGGAGGTTTTAATGCCTATGTCTTTCTTACCAATTAGTTCGAAAGGCAAGTCTAAAGAAGTATCCTCATCGCATTTAAAATTTTCGAGCGCATAAATATCGTCGTTTAAAAATACGGACTCGAAAACGGGAGAAGAACGATCTCCAAAAAAGGTATCTAAAGAGTAGCAGAAATCATCGCTCGATGACAAATTGTCCATCGAGGGATTAATAGAGAAAGTAACCTGATCATCGCCTACTCGGAGGAGAAGGCTACCATTACTAACATCTATTAGTGCGCGGGAGGTGGCGAGAAAAGGGCGACCGAGTATTATTGGTACCTCGGCGTCCTCCTCGATATCTAAGATGACGAAGTCTACCGGGAAGGTAAACTTGTCGACTCGGACAAGGACGTCCTCCACTACCCCGATAGGGAACTTAACCGAGCGATCCGCTAATTGGATGCGCATATTCGTAGGACTAGGAGTACCCAAACCTAAACGCGAAAAGAGCGAGAACGACATTAGATTAATACTAGCCCCTAAATCAGCTAAGGCGAACTTTACTAATATATCGCCAAAAAGGCACGGGATGGAAAACCGTCCCGGGTCGTTTTGTTTTGTGGGCAATTTATTAGTAAGGGCCGCCGAGCAGACAGCGTAGAGAGATACATGCGAAATATCCTCTAATTTGCGTTTATTAGAAAGTAGATCTTTTAAAAATTTCGCATATTTGGGCATTTGCGAGATAGCCTCGCAAAAAGGAACATTAATGTGAATCTGTTTTAATAATAAAAACAATTTTGCATATTGCGAGTCCTTACGCTCGTTATCTAACTTATGTGGATATGGAAGAGCCTTGTTTAAAATAATTTTTTCTTTTATAATTGGTAAAGGCGGCGTAAGCGAAGAAAGGGGAAGAGGGGTCGGAGGTGAAATATGTACCTGAGGGTCTGTCCGTTTTGGATCGACGACCTCCTTTCTGCTACGGAGGGTTATAGCGTTGGCGTTCTCCCGCGGATTGGGCTCCGTGTTTCCCGGCAGTGCCCCGAGCGCGCGCTCGGACATCATCCTCGCCAGCTGTCCAACCTGTTGTTCGAGTGTTTTTAGCGATCCGGTAATGTTCCGGATATTTGACTCGTTGGACGCAATATACTTCGAAAAATTTTCCTCCATCGGGGAGGGTTTTGGAAGAGGAGGAGGACGAAGAAATCCGGGCACATAAGAAATAGGGGGACGCTGAGCATTTTTCGGGTTGCTCCATGAGAAGTTGGGGTGATTCCTCCAACCCGGATTATAGTTATTACTATAAGGGTTGTTGTTGGGGTTGAAGGGAGGACGACCCGAATTTCCCATGAAGTCCACGAACTCTTCAGCTACGCAGACGTTAGGGGGAATAAAATAAGGCGGAGTAGAGGAGGCAGCAGACATCTCCGCCACCTGCTTTGTTAACCTTTCAACTTGAAGGGTCAAGAGAGCAGTGGCATCCACTTCAAAAAGACCAGCCGTCGGCTTTGGGCGTCCCCGCGGGACGTTCCATTGATAGGCGTTCATAGCCATCTCTTTGAATAAAGCCTGAGCGGCCTCGGGGGTTTTGTTGTTAAGCGTACCCCCGGCAGCCGCGTCAATCATTTGACGCGTCTGAAAATTCAGCCCATTATAAAAAATTTGAACTTGCAACCACGTTGGCAATGCGTGGTGCGGGCAACGGCGGAGGAATTCCTTAAACCGTTCCCAAGTCTCGTATAGAGACTCAGGATCATTTTGCACAAACGAAGAAATGTCCGCCCGCAACTTTGCAGTTTTTGCGGGCGGAAAGTACTTCGTTAGGAACCGTTCCGTCAACTCAGCCCACGTGGTGATACATCCTCGCGGGTGGGCATTCAACCACGCCTTGGCTTTGGACTTATGGGAAAAAGGAAATAAGCGAAAACGAATGGCGTCATCAGTGACGCCATTAATCTTGAAGGTGTCGCATATCTCCAAGAAATTGGACAAGTGGACATTCGGGTCCTCATCCGGCATTCCATCGAACTGCACGGCGTTTTGGACCATTTGAATGACACTTGACTTTATTTCGAAATTATTATTTGCCACCGCAGGGCGAACAATACCCGACCCAGAATCATCCAGGTTAGGCCAGGCGTAATAAGACATAGTACGCTCGGCCGCCGGGGGAAGGTTAGGCGCGGCCATAACTACAACAGTGGGTTCTCCGATAGATTCCTCGGGATCTAAAGAAGGATTTCGGCGTTGAGATCGGATACGCGCAAGAGAGCGTTCGATCTCAAGGTCGAAGTCAAAATCTTTAGACTCGGAGGGTTGTCCATGGGTCATACACCCAAACAAAAATAAAACAAAATAAACTTCTTTTTTTTGTTTTAAAATAAAGTTTTTAGTTTTTTTTTTATAGAAAATAAGTAAAAGTAATAGACTCCGAAATTCGAAATAGCAACTCGAAAAGAGATTCCCCGGCAACGGCGCCAAAAACTTGATGGGCCCGCGAACAGACTCTTACTGTGGTTGGTTCGGTGAGTCGATCGTCGCGGGCTTGCTCGGGTAGGCAAGTGCACCTATCGCAAGTAGTACTCGATATTCGGGGGAATACCGAGGTCGTATTGTTCTCGGGGTCGTGTTGACTATTCTTACTCCTCCGTGAGGACTATTATTTTACTGAAAGTGAGGTGGATTTTTTTTAGTAAAGTAAAGACGGAAAAAGTAAAGGAGCGAAAAAAAAACGTTTTAGAAAATATTCGATGAAGGGTTAACGCTCGGCATCGAATCAGATTAAGACTAAAACAATTTTTAATAATTATAGGACTTAGTTTTCAAATTAATAATAAGGCAACTTGGTCGTGGAGGTTCCACAAATGTGAGCTCACCTAGCTATAGGGATATCGCTCACCTAAACGTTAAGACTATTCGACCGAACGTTAGTCCGACGAAGGATTTCTCTTAACGCCCGCTTTATGCTAAAAACCCCGCTATTGGGTGGGGAACCCAATCCGGTAGAATTATGCTTGTCCTCTCTCGAGGGTATGCACGCTACTCTATTTACCCAGGGGTGATCGGTCCATATGCACGGCCTCTCGGCTAGCTAGCATATGGACTACGGAAATATGGCCCACACATCGATATGTGGTCCTACGCGTCGTAAACCCGGGGTAAACCTTAAGTCCTTAAATTAAAATGAAAATAAAGAGCTTCAATTATTAGAAATCATTTTAAATGTCCCCAAGCTCTTCGATGCCGAGGCTAATAGCGATTAGCCACACATCGGTATGGGGACGGCTTATAATTTAGTGACGCGCAAGTTCGAAATTAAACGCTAATGATTATAAGAAGGGGACATAAAAACAAAACAAACATTTAGAAAGCTAAAAAGTTAACTAAAACGAGAACTCACGCACACTCCAAATTATAAATTAAACAGAAACTAAGTTACACATAAAAGAAATTTGCATATTTAAAATTTGCGAGTCCCACTCAAACGAGTGGGGGCGGGAAATAAAAGCTTAAAATTGCAAGTCCTACTCAAACGAGTAGGACTAAAATGAAAGCGAGTCCTACTCAAATGAGTAGGAGAAAATAAATGCGATTACATGGCTTTCTCAAAAATTTACAGGGAAATAAAGGTCCGTCCATTTAACTCAAGTGAGTAGGCGGAAAAATAAAGAAAGAAAATTACAAGTCCTACTCAAACGAGTAGGCGGGAAATAAAGTCCGGCCATTTGACTCAAGTGAGTAGGCGGAAAAATAAAGAAAGAAAATAACAAGTCCTACTCAAACGAGTAGGACTGAAAATGAAAACGATGCGCCATTTAACTCTTAACGAGTAGGCGGAAATAAATACACACAAACACACACACTCCATATGAATTTCAAGAAAGCAATAAAGCTAACTCCTACACTCACACACTCTACAAAATTTGAACAAAGCATTAAAAGAAAGCATTAAAATTTAACACCTACACTCACACACTCTACAAAATTGAGGGAAGCAATAAAAAGTTATACTCATACACTCACACACACAACATGAAAATTAAGAAGAACAAAAGAAACTTTATGCTCATACACTCACACACACTAATAACGAAGAAAAATCAAAGTTGCTTATAAATTAAAATAACAAGATTTCTACTCCTAAAACTTACCCAAAACACATAAAAAGAACAAATAAAAAGAGAATGAGCAAAAAGTTTTATCATCATTTAGTCAAAAATCAAAGGTGCTCAAAAATTAAAATTATAACTTTTTCATTCTTAAGAATTTATAAAAGTGATAAAAAAGGTGAAGAGAAAATGAAAAGAACAAAAGATGTTTTACAATCCTAAAAGAAAAACTAAGTAAAAAAGAACAAAATCACTTTTCAAATCTCATTTATAAATTCATAAGAATGAAATCCTAATTCTTTCAAGAAAAAGACATGGTGAAAAAGAGGAAAACCTATCATACCTAAGCATGAAGACAAGTTAAAAACATGTAAAGTACATAAAATACACTCATACACACACACACATTTCATAAATGAAGAACAAAGATGAAACCAAGGATAAAAAGGAGAAGGAAAGTGGGCACAAGTGTTCATTCCAAAGCCAAATAAGAAGAGAAAATCTAACATTTTTATTACTTAAAGGAAACTATTACAAGCTATTACAAGAGCTAAAGCTAAAGCAAAAACAAACATGAAAGAAAGGAGGGAGAAATCTCCTTACATAACTCTAGAAATCACGGATGCAGCCCACAAAAAGACACTAAAATGGCCCAAAAATCTGAACCCTTGGACCTTACAGAAATGGGCAATTTATAGGCGAAAAATTCTAAGTACACGCCCTAGGTCACGGGCGTGTAGGGGGGCGTGTCAGTATTATTCATGAAGGCGGCCGGCGATTGGACAGGAAAGTTGACTTCGGGCTGAGTTCGCGGCAGTCACGCCCCAGGTCACGGGCTTGACTCTGGGCGTGTCGGGGAGGTAGAACCGGGCACGGGTTGCGCCGAAAGTCTTCGGTAGCATCTTGTCGGGCTAGCAGGAAAGGTCACGCCCCAGGTCACGGGCATGACTCTGGGCGTGTCAGTTGGTGTCGACACTCGACGAATGTCGAGCGGAAAGTGTCGAGATGAAATCGTTGAGCTGAGATTGAGTCACGCCCTAGGTCACGGGTGTGACGCTGGGCGTGACTGTTGGTGTCGACACTCGATGATCGTCGAGCGGAAAGTGTCGAGAGGAGAGGACACGGGCTTGGGTCATGCCCCGTGTCGGGTGACACGGGCGTGACACTAGGCGTGTCGAGCTTTTTACTTCAGAAATCATCCGATTTCACGGGAAATGCAATGTCACGGCCCGGTCACGGGCGTGACCAATTTGTCACGGGCGTGTACTGCCCAATTTTGGCAGATTTGGAAATTTTTCTGCAAAATAAAATAAAACAAGTTAGTAATAAATTTACAAGAATAGGAGCATTTTATTGAACAAAAATTAGTAAAAACGACGAAAATAAATGAAAATGACTAAATTAATGTGCACAAAAATACGTATATTTACAATTCATCAAATCTCTCCCGAATGGTTCGCACCAATGAAGTAGAACCCTCCACCTCTTAACGCTTGTATAACTTTGGCTCACCCGTTTCCAACCAGAACAATGGCGCGCGACATCTTCTACCATAAAGGGCCTCGAAGGGCGCCATTTGAATACTCGCCTGGTAGCTATTGTTGTACACAAATTCCACCAAATAAAGTTGGTCTTCCCATTGCTTTCCAAAGTCCAAGACACACATGCGGAGCATGTCTTCCATAGTTCTGTTGACCCTCTCAGTCTGCCCATCCGTCCTCAGATGGAAGGCTGTACTAAAACTCAGCTTTGTTCCTAACATTTGTTGCACAAGCCTCCAATCATTGCACGTGAACCGAAAATCTCGGTCACTCACGATGCTGCGGGGCACACCGTGGAGCCGCACTATGTTATCCACATACAACTTTGCCAACTTTTCCACCGGATCATCCTTCCTATGCGGAATGAAATGCGACACCTTCATTAGCCGATCTACGACCACCCAGATGGCGTCGTTCCCCTTTTGCAACCTTGGCAACCCGGCCACAAAGTCCATCGTAATGTCGTCGAATTTACACTCCGGAATAGGCAAGGACTTCAGAAATCCTCCTGGCTTTTGGCACTCCTCCTTCACCAAGGCGCAAGTTTGGCACTTCTCCACATAGAGCGCCACATCCTTCTTCAAACCCGGCCACCAAAACAGTTTCTTAACATCGCGGTTCATCTTTGTGCTTCCCAGGTGAATCGAGTACTTGCTATGGTGCGCCTCGTACATCAAATCCACCCGCAAATTGCCCGCGCTTGGGACGCAAAGTTGACCGTCTTTCCAAAGCAATCCATCCACAACTACATATTGGGAATGTGACCCATCCAGAGCCTCTATCATGAGTTGCTTCATGTGGCCATCCAAATACAAAGCATGCCGAATCCGATAAGCCAGGTCATATTGAACTTTAGTCCAATTCAAGAGTGCATCAGCACTTGACTGCTTGTCTACGCAAGAAATCTCCAACGCCTCCAACTCCCGAACCAACCGCTCGTCATGGATCGACAGCCAATTGGCTTGAGCTGGGGCCCGACGACTCAACGCGTCCGCAACCGCATTGCCCTTACCAGGCATGTAGTGGATCTTAAATATATAGTCCCCCAAGAACTCCATCCATCTACGCTGCCGCATAGTCAGATCTTTCTGATCAATCAAATACTTCAGGCTCTTGTGATCGGTGTAGAAATCAATCTTCATACCGTACAAATAATGCCTCCATAGCTTCAACGCAAAAATCACGGCCGCTAACTCCAAGTCATGGACCGTATAGTTCCTCTCGTGCACCTTCAGCTATCTCGAGCCATATGCTATAATGCTTCCATGCTGTAACAGCGCACAACCCAAACCACTGCCCGAAGCGTCGCTATAAATCTCATAACCTTCGGTCCCACTCGGCAAACACAGTACAGGCGTCGTGGTCAACCGACATTTCAACTCCTCAAAAGCTCGCGCACACTCCGGCGTCCAAACGAACTTCTGATCCTTCCTCGTCAAAGTAGTGAGAGGTAACGCTATCCGCGAGAAGTTCTCTACGAAGCGCCTATAGTAGCCGGCAAGCCCCAGAATGCTCCAGACTTCCGCTACCGTAGAAAGCTCAGGCCACTCCCGTATCGCAACAATCTTTTCCGGATCCACTGCAATACGTTCCCCACTCACTATATGACCGAGGAACGCCACTGAGGACAACCAAAACTCGCACTTCGAGATCTTGGCATACAATTGATTCCTCCTTAGCATCTCCAAAACCAAATGAAGATGCCTGAAGTGATCTTCCTCACTCTACGAGTACACCAAAATATCGTCGATGAAGACGATCACAAAATGGTCCAAGTACTCCCTGAAGGTCCTGTTCATCAAATCCATGAACACTGGCGGCGCATTAGTCAGCCCAAGCGGCATGACCATAAACACGTAATGCCTGTATCTCGTACTGAACGCTGTCTTAGGGATATCAGTCTCCCTTATCCTCAGCTGATAATAACCAGACTTGAGATCCAACTTAGAGTACACCGTCGACCCGACCAACTGATCAAAAAGATCATCGATCCTTGGGATTGGGTACTTGTTCTTTTCCGTTAGTTTGTTTAACTCCTGATAATCAATACAGAGTCTCAAGCTCCTGTCCTTCTTCTTAACAAAGAGTACCGGTGCGCTCCAAGGCGAGGAACTTGGACGCACATACCCTTACTCCAACAACTCTTGCAGTTGCACCTTTAGCTCAGCCATTTCCTTAGGCGCTAGCCGATTCGGAGATCGTGACACAGGCTTTGCACCTGTCACTAGCTCAATCTATCTTCCATTGAGGCGGGGCTCCAGGAAGATCTGCGGGGAACACATTAGGGTACTCAGCTAGCACTGATATACTATCCAACGTAGGCTTTGACTTTGCAACCTCCACTAGTGTAAAGAACAGCTCTACACCAGCACGAACCGTCTTCACCACCAGAAGAGTAGACATCAACGTCTTGCTCGACCCTTTTAAGACCGTAAAAGTCATCTCACGACTTGCTCCCAACTTGACTTCCTTGCGACCGCGATCAATATAGGCTTGCTGCTCCGAGAGCCAGTCCATGCCAAATATCACGTCGAGCTCCCATAGCGGAAGTAACGACACTTGTAAGTCAAAGTCTTGGTTCCCTGACCACACCTAAGCGCAACAAATTCTACCCACACGCATTGAGCACCATTGGACCATAGCGCATCCAATTTGTCTCTTACCATCGAAGGAGGTACTCCGACGCGTAATATAATTCCTAAATAAAGGAATGTAAAGCTTCGTTTACACGAAGGTTCTCTCACCGGATAAACGAAAATCAGAACAAAGCTTAGCACAAGTAGTTCTAAGCTAACATGCACAAGGGTGACAAGTGTTTAAGGCTAAACCATACCTGTTCTCATGGCAGCGTGCTTTCTCTCGGACTTTAGGCACCCACGGGCATAATGCCCCGACTCCCCACAGTTGTAACATGCGCCCAGGGTTTGGCCTGTAGATGCTCCCGAAGTACCGAAAGGAGGCACTAGACCCAAAGTCCTGGCCTTCTTATACCACCTACGATAACCAGACTTTGAGGTGTTTGGCATTTTGAACGCCGTTTCTTTTGCACTAAAGTCCTCAACTGCTCCTGACATAGCTTTCTTAGTCTTCTGAGCACCATTCCAACACCTTCGGGCAAAGTGCCCTTTCTTTCCACAAGTATGACAAGTGTTAGTAGCTTTGCTAGTCGATGTCGTAGCCCCCTTCTCCAGCATTCGGCCAGATGCATCTCTTATGGGGCTTGCATAGTTCGATACCATGGTCGCTAGCATCGAGTGAGTCTTCCTCAAGTCTGCCTCCAAAGATCTAGCTGATTCCACCAAGTCTCGGAATCCCAATAACTTTGGTCCTAGTAGTAGAACTCGTAACTCGGCGCGCAGGCCATTTTAAAATCTATCGACTATAGCTTGCTCATTATCCAACTCGAAGCATGGGTAGCGGCTTATCATAAGAAATGCTTGCAAATATTCATCAACTGAGTGCGCTCCCTGCACTAAACGCATATTCAGTTACTGCCCTGATGGTCCACCAAAAGTCATCTGCTCCATCACGCCACCCGGCGTTGAAGCCACAACTGGGGCACAGGGTTTTACATTTCCTCCATGCTGTGCACTCGTCACAGCGAACACCGCTTCAACGATCCTTCTTACGGTTTCATATGAAGTAGGGGTCTCAAACACCTCACCGGGCGCACTATACTCCTCAGAAACCGGACATTCTGGCGGCCCAGCACCGCCTCTGGTCACATATAGTTGCACAAAACACTGTTAATCGACCAAATAAAATTGCAAACAACAATTATAGGAACACGCAGGTTCCCCAAACACGTGTATTTTCATTCATAAGTGCACATTCATGGGTTCTTTTGTTGTTATAACGATGACGCACACACATGTGCTCACCACCCCTTAAAAAGAATTCGTCCATGAATTTATTTTAAGCCTAACCGAAACTAGTAGTCTGATACCAAATTGTAACACACCCTGTCCGTCACATAGCATATAGCAGTAGGTCCGGCCGGGGCCCGACGCCATATACCACAGAAAGACCGGGTGGTTACTCAATGGAAACCATCCAACCAATCACAACGTCCTACGCAGAGCATTCTAGCGGAAGCAGTTTTAAATAGTTGCAATTAAAAGAACCAAGCAACAAGCATGAATGTCCACTAACAAGCTAAAAAGGAATGAAGTACATACACAAGTACTGGCCTTAAGGCCTTACAAATGGTTTACTCAAATTACATGTTTTCCATACCACGACACGCAGGCCGGTCATACATGAACAAAAGCACGTAAAACACTCCAATTTAGGCCTTCGAGGGCCGGCTTCGCAATTTCAGCTTTAGCCCGCCATTGACTGCTTGGTCCAGCAGCACCTGCAAGCACAAACCACCGCACGTTGGCAAACAAAAGCAACGGTCAATCATGCACTTTGCTCCGAGGGCCAATCAATACCGATGATTACGTCGAACTCCACTAATGGTAGAATCAACGCCCGCAAATCAAACTCCCGGTCTCTAATCTGAATCTTCACAACACAAATCCTATCCGCACGCATGGAGCACCCATTAGGCAACAACACATTCAACTTGTTTTCTGCCATCGAGAATGGAACTCCGATGCGCGATATAAACTTTTCAGACAAGAAGGAATGTGATGCTCCCGTATCAAAAAGGGCTCTCGCCGGAAATCCAAAGATTAACACAAAGCCTAGCACTAACAAACGTAAGCTAACAAATACAAAGGTAACAACTATAAAAGTTAAACCACTGTAATTTAACTCATACCTGTCACCACGTCCGCTTGCTTTATGGCCTCCTGCAGACCAAGGTTGTAGACTCTAGGCTGGGCTGGAGCATGATGGGACGCAGTTGACTCCACCGCCTTCCCTTTCTCCTCATAAGTCGCTCCAGGTCTCCTCTCGGACTTTGAACGTCCGCTCCAACACTCCCGAGCAAAATGCCCCGTCTTCCCGCAGTTGTAGCAAGCTCCGGGGACTCGACTTGTAGTTGCCCCCGATGCATCAGCCGAAGGGGCTGAGTTCGAAGTCCTCCGCTTCTTGTTCCATCTGCGGAAACCTGTCTTGTTACTTGGCACCTTGAACTCAGTCTTCCTTTCTCCTAGGTCCTTCTTCTCTTGAACTTTCTTCGCAACCTTTTCCAACGATCGGGCCGAATTGACCAAGGCTAGGAAGCCCTGCGCCTTAGGCCCAGCAAGGAGTAACTGTAAATCGCCGCGAAGACCCTCATAGAATCGGTTGGTCTTCCTCTCTTCTTCTGAAAACATAGCACCAGCATAACGACCCAACCGTGTGAACTCATGCAGATATTCGTCCACGTTTCTGGATCCCTGAGTCAACCCAAGAAATTGATTCTCCATCTCCAACTTCTGAGCAGAAGGTACAAATCTGGCTAGGAACAATCTTGAAAATTCTTCCATCGGCACATCCGCAAGTTGCCTTCCCACTAGAAGATGAATCTCCATCTCGTCCCACCACAGCCTCGCTTCACCTTCCAAAATAAAAGTCGCTATGGTGGTCTTCTGCCACTCCTCAGTCATTGTGGCCGTCAAGACCCTCTTTATGAAAGAGAGCCAGTCCTCAGCTTGAGTTGGCGTTCCAACCCCATTAAACCTCGGAGGATTAAAGCCCATCACATACTTCAGCTGTCTTTCCGTAGTTCTCCTCGGCTCTACTAACTCAACTGCTGCGTGTTCCACCACTCTCGGCTCTGCCGCCCTAACCGGTTCTTGCGCATTCGCAGGAGGTGCGCGATGCATTTGCCCTGCAGGTTGGGCATTTATCATTGCAAACACTGCCTCAGCCACCATCATGATGGTTTCCGCTGAAGGAGGTGTAGCAGGCACGTCCCTTGGTGCACTACTTTCCGCTGATTGCGGACGCTCTGACTGACCAGCACCGCTCCTAGCTGCCTAAATTAGTAAAGACACACGATTAGACAACATACAAATTGATAAAAGCAATCATTGGAACACTCAGGTTCCACAAAACAAGTGTATTTTCCATTCCTAAGTGAACATTCATGGGTTCTTTTGATGTTATAACGATGAAGCACACATGTGCTCACCACCCCTTAAAAGAATTCGCCCACGAATTCATTTAAGCCTGACCGTAACCAGAAGTCTGATACCAAATTGTAACACCCCCATCTGTCGCATGGCATATAACAGAAGGTCTAGCTGGAACCCGACGCCATATACCACAGATAGTCGGAAGGGATACTAAATGAATAATCAAACCAACCAATTAAGACTACTCATCCTAATCACAGAGCATTCTAGCGGAAGATTTTAAAGTTGAAAGAACCCAAACGTAAATCCATCAAATATGAATGTCCACAGCTACAACAACAGGAATGAAACCCCAAATACACAGAAACGGGTACATGGCCTTATGACCTTACAAATGTTCACTTAATAAAGAGTGTTTTACATACATCGACTCACAGGCCGGCCACACATGATAAATATAAAAACAGCTATTCTACGGCCTTCTAGGGCCAGCACAGCAATATGGGCTCCAGCCCGCTATTTGGCGCTCGGATCCGCAGCACCTGCATGCACATACCACCGCACGGTGGCAAATAAAGCAACGGTCAGCTAAAAGCCGACCAAATTATAACGACGCCGCCCCTTACTCGGGACGGCGGTGCTCTTTCCCTGCATAACATTAGCCCAACAATATATATAACGCAATTTTATTTCGCCACAGGAGTAGGCTCGCATGGCCAAATACCCGTGCACTCAGGGCACATTCATGGTGAACCCTGACCCATCAGTGCATTCACCACCACCCCCAGGATGGCAACAACATGTGAGCATTTAGCCTTTCTGACCACCGTTTAAGGCTCCGACTATGCCAACGGCCAGTCCCCGTCTTCGGGTCTCTCGCACCGAACCACATAGCGTAGGTCCAATTCCACTTGGCCGTTGCTCACGCCGCATGTCCAATTTAAGTCCTATGCGCGGGCCAAGCTTCTCTCGTATCCCAAATTTTCGAAAACAATCTCATAACCCAGTTATGATCAAGGCCGGTTCCCAGACCGCCAAGTTAGCAGAACACGTTTCCGCTCAATTTTCCGGTTGCGCCTTGAAGCTAACCTCCAAGGATCCCTGCTGCAATCTACCGCGTAGAAACCCGAAAAACCCAAAGCACGGAGTCTTCTCCGGCAAAACCACATCAAATGCAACATCACTGATCCAGATGGTACACGTCCGGGTAGGCTTCACACACAATTCCTATGCCCGTACTTACGATTCCGGGCTCTATATGCAACACAAGGGGGACTATTCACATCAACCCCAAGGAACACCACGCACTCACCGCACACTCGCGGGAGTGGGATTCCCTATGCAGAAAGAAAGAGCTTCAAACGCTCAAGTTGAGAATCGTTACCCTTGTAGTTCGTTTTGGCGCCATGGAAAAACTACGCGGTTAGAACTCTTTGCAATGACCTTCCCTCCACGGATCCGCTCTTAGACTTCGAAATGGTGCTCCGATGCTCCGCCGGCATCCGGAAACCTCCTTCTTCTTCCTCTTCTCTCTCACTTTGGAAGGAGAAAGCTTTGGAGAGAAAATGAGGATATACCCCCTATTCCCGGCCTTATTAGAGCAGGATTTCATCTGGGCCGTCAGATCCTATTTAAAGAAAACGAACGGCTCAGATCTGCACAAAATTCTCCAGACCTAGGCCGAACACGGCTCGGCACACGGCCGTGTCCCAGGCCGTGTGCCTCGATCCAGGCACGATCGTCGAACTGAGAAACGACACACGGGCTACGACACGCACGTGTCTCACCTGACACGCCTGTGTTGGGTTCCTCGACACGCCCGTGTTCGTGGGCGTGTCATGCATAACCGCCACGGTAACGGACACGACCCAACTGCACACGGGTTGGGACACGGGTAGGCACACGCCCGTGTCGGAGGACACGCCCGTGTCATCCGGCCGTGTTCCTGGCCGTGTCCTTCTCGGGTTGAAAACGGCCGTGTCCTAGGCCGTGTACCCCTACAAGTACCAAAAACCTTTTTTCCGCGACCGACTCGCACACAATATTAGGGGCGTTACATTTTGGTCCGGGTTGTGGGCAGTGTAGACCCACTCCTTAATCTCATCAGCAGCCAACTTGATTCTTGTCGACATGATGGTAACAAGCTTCTGCTCCTTGAACAGTTCCAGAATATCTTGAAAAACCTGATCTGTGGTGCTGAAGGACTCCATGTCTATATCAAATCCATCATCGAATTTCATTGCGGCTAGAACGGCAACAGAGACGGCCATGGTTACTTGCAAAAATCAACAAACAAAACGACCAAGTGTAGAGATGTTTGGAGGGAAAAGAGAATTTTTGCAGAGAGGTTGAAAGCGTAAAAGGAGAACGACGACCGAAAAATGAATTTTATATTAGGGTTCGACGGAGAAAAGGAAAGATCGTTGAACTCAGTTCGACGATCGGGGCTTCTAAAGGAATCTGAAAGGTCTGCAATATCGTCGATCTCCGTTCGACAATATTAGAGAGCGTCGAACTCCGTTCGACGATACTGCAGAAAGCACAATCATCGAGAGCCGTTCGACGATTGTTGACCGGAAGAGATAGTTCAGACTATCTGAGAAGCGCTGAACTCAGGTCGATGATTTCAGAAATCGTCGATCTCCGTTCGACGATCTGGGGGAAAATCGTCGAGCGCAGTTTAGAGACCAGAAATACACTCTAGACACTTAGAAAAATCAAGATGTTTGTCTAGTCTTGGTCAATTTTTAAAGTTTTAAAATTTTGGATATCATTTTAGACTTCCTCCATCTAACATTCCTAACTGATTTAAGAAGAAGGTGTGTTTCTGTTCATCCAAGGGCTTGGTGAAAATATCTCCCCTTTGCAAATCAGTTGTGATATATTGAAGTTCAATTTTATTCTTCTCAACATTATCCCTTAAAAAGTGATGCCTAATTTCTATGTGTTTTGTCCTACTATGGAGGACTGGATTTTGAGCTATAGAAATAGCACTGGTGTTATCACAAAATATTTTAGACTTCTCTAAGTTGTAGCCATAGTTTAGGAGTTGGTTTTGAATCCACAATATTTGTGAACAACAACTGCCTGCAGCCATATATTCAGCTTCACCAGTTGAAGTTGACACAGATGTTTGTTTCTTGCAAAACCAGGAGACAAGTCTATCACCAAGAAACTGACAAGTTCCACTGGTGCTTTTCCTGTCAATTCTGCATCCAGCATAATCAGCATCAGAAAATCCAGTTAAGTCAAATGCTGAATCTTTTGCATAACAGAGACCTAGATTTGGACAACTTTTAACATACCTGAGAATCCTTTTAACTAATGTTAGGTGTGACTCTCTAGGGCTTACTTGGAATCTAGCACATATGCATGTAGCAAACATTATATCAGGTCTACTAGCTATAAGGTACAGTAAAGAGACAATCATTGCTCTATATGTTGTCTGATCAACAGGTTTCCCATGTTCATCAGCATCCAATACAGCATTAGTAGGCATGGGTGTTTTCATGCAAGATGCTTCAGACATACCAAATTTCTTAACCAATTCATTTGCATACTTGGTTTGAGAAATAAAGATGCCTTCAGTATGTTGTTTGACTTGCAATCCTAGGAACAAGGATAGCTCACCCATGCTACTCATTTCAAATTTAGAATGCATTAGGTTGGAGAACCTTCTGCACAATTTTGAATCAGTAGAGCCAAAAATAATATCATCTACATAAATCTGCACTAGTAGGGTATAGGACTTATGGGTTCTAATGAAAAGAGTTTGGTCTACTCTACCCCTTTTAAATCCATTTTCCAGAAGGAAGCATGCTAGGGTCTCATACCATGCTCTACGAGCTTGCTTGAGACCATATAATGCTTTGTTCCACTTAAAAACATAATCAGGATAAGTTGGAGAGATAAAACCTGGAGGTTGTCTGACATAGACTTCTTCTTTGATGTCTCTATTGAGAAATACACTTTTTACATCCATCTGATATACCTTGAAGTCTTTGTGTGCTGCATAAGCTAAGAAGATTCTGATGGCTTCCAATCTTGCAACTGGTGCAAAAGTCTGGTCATAGTCTATTCCTTCTTCTTGAGAGTATCCTTGAGCAACTAGTCTTACCTTATTCCTTACAATTACTCCTTGATCATCCAATTGGTTTCTGAACACCCACTTTGTTCCAATAATGGAGTGATCCTTAGGCTTTGGTACTAGTTCCCAAACATTATTCCTTTCAAATTGATGCAACTCTTCTTGCATTGCAATGATCCAGTGTGGATCTTGCTCTGCATCTTGAATGGACTGAGGTTCAATTTGAGATAGGAAGCAAGTGTGCAACAGGTTTTGGTTGTCCTGATTTCTGGTTTGCACACCAGCTGAGATGTCTCCAATTATTTGGGAAATTGGATGGTCTCTTGATGTTATTAAATCAACAGGGGGTGTTGATTGTTCACCAACCTGTGTTGTTATTTCCTCTTGTGGTACAACAACTGGCTCTTCAAGTTGTTTCTCTTCAATATGTTGAATGCTTTCTACATCTTCACTACTTTCCTCTTTTTGAGTAACCTGTAACTTGTTCAAGTCTTCAACAAGAGAATGTTCTTGCAAAGGTTCTATGGTAGAAGTGTTCTTCTCCTTGAAAGACATGTTAGATTCATCAAATGATATGTGAACAAATTCTTCAATTTTAAGAGATTACTTATTATAAACCCTATAAGCCTTACTGATCATGGAGTATCCTAGAAACACTCCTTCATCAGCTTTAGCTTGAAATTTTGCTAAATATCTCTTGTCATTATTGTGTATATAACAAATACAGCCAAAAATCCTAAAATAATCAACTTTAGGTTTCTTCCCTTTGAGTAATTCATAGGGAGTCTTGCCCTTTAGTTTATGTATTAAACTTCTGTTCAGCACATAGTTGGAGGTGTTCATTGCCTCTGCCCAAAAGGATAGAGGAAGGTGAGCATCTGACAGCAATGTAGTGGCATATTCAATAAGGGTTCTATTTTTTCTTTCAGCTACCCCATTTTGTTGAGGAGTTCTAGGAGCTGAGAAAATATGCCTGATCCCTTCACTCTGACAGAACTCTTGCATAAGAAGAGAATCAAACTCTGTCCCATGATCACTTCTGATCAGGGCAATGTGAGTATTGAACTCAATCTGTATACATTTGAGAAACTCTGTCAAACACTTAAAGTTATCAGACTTCTTTCTCAGAAAGAACACCCATGTGAATCTAGAGAAGTCATCTACAACTACTAAGGTGTAAGATTTCCCTCCTAGGCTTTGTACTGTAATGGGTCCAAAAAGATCCATGTGTAACAGATACAAGATCCTAGGTGAATCACTCTTATTAAGTGACTTGAAACTATTTTTAGTTTGCTTGCCTAACTGACAAGCCTTGCAGAGTCCTTCCTTCTTGTAGGGGCCAGAAGGTAGTCCTCTAACAAGGTTGTCCTTGGATAGCCTAGCAATGGTTCTAAGGTTTAAATGTCCTAGTCTCTTATGCCATAAAACATTTGTCTACAAACAGAATTGAACAGACAAATATCTACATCTGTTGAAAGAAAATCTACTAGATAGATGTTACCTTTCCTTTTACCTGTCAACACAGTTGTGTTGTCCTCTGACTTGATCTTACATAATGCTTAGCTGAAAGTCACCTGGTAGCCTTCATCACATAGCTGACTGATGCTTTTCAAATTGTGCTTCAGTCCTTCCACATAAGCTACCTTCTTGAATGTTACTGTCCCAATCTGGACTGCACCATATCCTTTAGTTTGTCCAAAGTTTGAATCACCAAATATGACTTTGGGTCCAAGCTTGGCTTTAAAGGATGTGAGGTTGTCCTTGTTTCCTATCATGTGATTTGAGCACCCACTATCCAAGTACCATTGTTGGTTAGATGTTGGATAGGTCTTCACCTGCACATAAAAAATTCACTTGTTTTTTACCCAGTTTACCTTGGGCCTAGGTTGATAACCTTTAAACTCAGAAATAAAAGACATCCCAGGTTGACTCTTATAACCTTCAGGATGATATCTCCTTGGAGGTATTATCCATTCAGTATAAGAGTTAAAGCTTTGGGATGAAGGACCCCTAGGATTGGATTTTGATTTGCCCTTGAAGGAATTTCCAAAGCTCTGATCTCTATTCGACGATCGTGGAGCTGCGCTCGACGATCTTGGGTCAGATCGTCGAGCTCCGTTCGACGGTCGACTGTGGCAGAGTTCAGGAATTAGAGATCGTCGACCAGAGTTCGACGATTTTGCCTGAGATCGTCGATCTGCATTCGGCGATCGTTGAGCTCCGTTCGACGATTTCTGCTGGAACTTAGTTTTCTTAGGCAGATTAGAATTCTTCCTAGCTACCTCTACAACTCCCTTCCCTTTATCAGAAATGAACTTGATTGGGGTTGTTAGAACTATAGGTTGGCTGGATGAAGTACCAAAGCCTAGTGTACTATTGAATCTGGAGTTCACTGTGCTTGTGATGTCCATCAGCTTGATACTTCTCCCATTAAGGGATTCTTCAAGATTCTTGGCCTCAAATAGCTCACCTTTCAAAGAAGCTATCTGTTCCCTACAGCACTCCAACTCCTCAGAGAGTTTGAGGTTTTCTGATTTTAAGGAACTATGTTCAGACACTTGATTTCTGAGAGAGATAATTTCCTTCTCAGATTTTAGTAGGTCTAAACATAATGATTTAAACTTAGACTTAAAGTTCTCAGAATTGAAATCAAAAGAACTAATTACCTGGTCCTCTTCAAGTTCAGTCTCTGAGTCTGACTCTGAGTCTTCTGCATCTGAATTATGTTGAGAGGCATTGATTGCCATCATGCAGAACTCCTTCTCTTCAGCATCATCTTCATCATCACTGGAGTTAGATGAAGCTTCTGATTCCTCTTCAGTCTCACTCCAGGATTCAGCAACAAATCCCTTCCTTGTGTGTTTGTTCTTGCTGGAAGAGGGTTTGCCATTGTCATTATTCTTTAAGTCTTTATCTCTTCTTCTTTCTTTCTTATCCTTTCTGTCCTTGTTTTTGTTCTCTGGACAGTGAGGTACAATGTGCACTGGTTTCCTACAACCAAAGCAAACAATTTCTTTATTATTTGACTTATCATACCTTGGCTTATCATGCTCCTTGTATGATCTCTTTCTGATGTCCTTTCTGGCCATCTTGTAAAATCTTTTGGCCAATAGACTGAGCAGCTCATCATTGCATGTGACTTTGTCTTCAGGCTGATCTTCAGTTGCTTTGAAGGCTATTGTCTTTTCTTTTCTTGTGGCTGGTGAGGTAGCCTTCTGCTCTTCTTCTCTGTTCTTAATGAGCAGCTCATAAGATTTGAGCTTACCCAAAAGAGCTTCTGTGGTGATCTCATTCAGACTTCTGGCATCCTTGATTGGCCAGATTCTTGAATCCCAAGTGCTTGGAAAGCACATTAGGATTTTGTCATTAAGTTTAGTCAGTGAGATCTCCTTATCTAAAGTCTTGAGTTCATTGACTATTAGACTGAGTCTATTATACTTATCTCCAACTGACTCAGCTTCTCCCTTCTTGAAGTTCTCATATTGGGATATGAGGTGGGATCTCTTGTCCTTTCTCTCATCAGCTGAGCCTGAGACTATTTCAGAGAGTTTATCCTAGATTTCCTTTGCTGAATTACATTCAGCCACCTTTTGAAAGATGTCATCAGACATGGTCTGGGCTAAGATATTCATAGCCTTTACATCAGCTACCTTCCACTTCTTGATATCAGCATCTGTTCCTGATGGAGGTGGAACAGCATTTGTGCTTGTGTTCTCTGGAGGTCTTGGACAAACTGTCAAAACAGAATTAAAAATATCCTCGTCGATAGAATTCATGTATAATCTAATCCTTGCTTTCCAAAGTGCAAACTTAGACAGATTGCACACTGGAGGTCTGGTGCTAGCATAATCTTTATTTTGGGCCATGATTTGTGAAGAAATAATCTAACAATAAAATCAAAAGAAAACAGATCTAACTAGGAATCTTTGGGTTCATGTGTTAGCCTGTGCAACCACCAAGGTGTGGTATATTTAACCAACCTCCCTCTGATACCAATTGAAAGTGCGAGTTAGATCTGATATACTCTAGAGGGGGGGTGAATAGAGTATGGTGCTTAAATACTTTTTACAACAATTGTTGTAATCTGAGTGAATAGGGAAGTAAATAGTACATAACCTATCCAATCACAAACTACAAAAGAAACTAATCACAGATCAATCATAGCCAGAAAAAAATAAAGACAAGCAGGCCAGAAGACACAAGGAGCTATAGTGGTTCCCCTAAACTTGGGTACATCCACTCTTCTACCACTCTAGGTAGGAATCCACAGCAGGATGAGTTGATCAGGTGTCCTGGGCACCAATGAGCTTTTGATAAGGTGCTCAAAAACCAAATCAGATTTTTTGATCAAGTGTCTTGCCATCAATGAGCTTTTGATAAGGTGCTCAAAAACCAATCACAAACTTTTGAAGGGAGTTTGAAAAACCCTTTACAGAGATGGGGATGAGAGAGTGATGGAAGTCTTCTCTTTCTCAAAGCAGCTGAGAAGACTATGTGGATTTTGATGTTGTCAAAGCTCCCCCTGAGTTCTTGAGATGTTCAGGAAATGAAGCTTTGCTGTAGGGTGATAGGCCTTCAGAAGTTGATCTCCAGCAAATGATGATTTCAGCAACAGCTAAAATGTCAGGTGTCTTGAGTCTTGAATGATGTTGGCCTTAAACACTTGAATCAAAAGAGATCAGAAGATTTCAGATGGTTGATCTCCTTGGTTGTGTGTTCTTGTATGAATTCTTTTAGACAGAGAATGTCTATTGCTCTTTCTCTTTTTCCCTTGTGAATAGTTGGTGTTGAGAAAGATGTTGTTCAGAGAATGTTTTCTTCTTGTTCTACTTGTTCTGCTTATCTGTGTTGTGAGAGAGATTCAAAAATCTTGTGTTTTATTCCCTGGTTCTGAACAGAAAATGATCCTCTGTCAAGAATAGCCTTTGGCCTGTCATTAATTGACTCCTTAATTGCAATTGTCTTCTAGGGGAAAGTCCAAAGAAACATTCCTTGATAATCCCTTGAAACTTGGTCCAGAATAAATGAAAACGGCTACAAAATCTTCTGAATTAATTGCTGAGAATAACTCCTTAACTGTTCTGAATTTGAATCTTGAAAATCTTTTAGCTCTTCCGAAAAATGTCGAACTGAGCTCTACTATCGTCAAACTGAGCTCAGCAATTTGGATTTAGACAGCAACAGAGATCGTCGATTTGAGCTCAACTATCGTCGAACTGAGCTCAGAGATAGAGAATCAATACTGGAGTCAAGATCGTCGAACTGAGCTCGAAGATCGTCGAATGGAGTTCGACGATTTGTTGAAGTTGATCTCAGCGATCGTCGAATGGAGTTCGACGATCCGTCGAAGTTGAGCTCAGCGATCGTCGAATGGAGTTCGACGATCCGTCGAAGTTGAGCTAGACGATCGTCGATTGGAGTTCGACGATTCGTCGTAATGAGCTCGACGAAATGACTTAGTCTCCAAACTGAAAAACCTTGGTCTTGAGGGAAGCTTCCAAACCTAACTACTAACCCTTAGACTCAATCCTAATTGACCTTTAGATCTATACAATGAGGTCAAAAACAGGTTTCCTAGAGACATAGTGATCCTGACCCAAATTAGTAATAGGGTGTTCCAACAGACTTGATATGGAAGCGCTACCCGGAGTTGTTTCCCCAAGGTAAACTTAAACGCATACCTTGTATTCTTCATACTTTATTTTCCCCTAGAGGCCTAGCCTAATTTTTGGGACGAAATCTTTGATTTTGTTTATAGGATTTGTAACGTCCTGATACGTGCTAGCCCCTCGCATGTAGTTTTGATTCAAGAGAGTTGACTCGGGCTCGGGGTGTAACATCTCATTTCCGACTAGACCCCCAAGAGTGGTTTTGGTCATGTCAAAACCCTAGGAAGCCCATGGGGCCAAGTGAAGAAGGCCAAGGTGAAAATCACCTTGGTCTGCCTATAGCTCAGCCTTATATCAGCAAGGGGAGATCTGAACTGTCAGATCCTCTAGGAAGAAATAAACAGCCACACAAATTCCCTAAAAATAACTCTTTCGGGTCTGACATGCCCGTGTCGGCCCAGACACGCCCTTGTCGCCAGGCGTGTCGTCGGCCCGACGATCGTCGAGCTCATTTCGTCGAGCTCAGATCGACGATCGTCGAGTTTATTTCGTAGAATAGGGGGGGGGGGACATGCCCCCGACATGCCCGTGTCGCCAGGCGTGTCGTCAGCCCGACGATAGTCGAGCTCATTTCGTCGAGCTCAGCTCGACGATCGTCGATTTCATTTCGTAGATCAGGGGGGAACACGGCCCCGACACGCCCGTGTCGCTAGGCGTGTCGTCGGCCCGACGATCGTCAAGCTCATTTCGTCGAGCTCATATCGACGATCGTCGAGTTCATTTCGCAGAACAGGGGGGAACACGCCCCCGACACGCCCGTGTCGCCAGGCATGTCGTCAACCCGACGATCATCGAGCTCATTTTGTCGAGCTCAGCTCGACGATCGTCGATTTCATTTCATAGATCAGGGGGGAACACGCACCCGACACGCCCGTGTTGCCAGACGTGTCGTCAGCCCGATGATCGCCGAGCTCATTTCATCGAGCTCAGCTCATTTCGTCGAACAGAAGGGAACACGCCCACCCGACACGCCCGTGTCGGATGATACACATACGTGTCACAGCCGTGTCACCAGGCGTGACCCGGCGGTTCTGAGCAGAATCGCCGTGAGTAGGAGAGAGAAATCTTTATTTTTCCCCGATAATGGAGGAGAGAGAAATGAGAAAGGAGAGGGAAGGAAACGGTTTGCCAAAAGCCACATTTAATGGCTGAATTCAATTTTCTAGGGAAGGGGAGAAGTTTCCAGCCGTTTCCCCTGGCCGTCAGACTTGGTTCAGCCCCTCCCCTCCTCCATGGCTGAGCCTAGCCATTAATGGATTTGAATGACATTAATGATCCAGCCCCTCCTCTCCCCATCTGAATCTTTAAACACCACCAGTGAGTTGAGAGGACGCTTTCCCAATCCTTACCTGAAGAAACCGAGCCTCCCCACCTTGCTGTTGCAGAAGCCGAGTGACACAACTTTTAGAAATGGCTTCCCGGCGATCTTCCCGACTTCAGGCCGCCGGCAAGGTCCAATCCTTCTCCTCTCTATGCATGCTAGATCTAGACTTGTTTAGGTTGAGAAATCGGGCTCAGTTGAGCCTGATAGGGAGCTTGCAATTTCGGATTTTCATGGAAAATGGTGGTGTTGAGTTCGCCGGAAACCGCCGCCTCCGGCGGTATGGTCACCGCCAAACGCTAGCCACCACCTCAATGGAGGTGGTGGTGGTGGTGGCCCGCCAGGGAGGTGGTCGGGGTGGCCGGAAAGTCGGCTGGAAGAGGCTCCAGGACGTGCCATGTTACACCACCTATCCGTCGCATAGCATATAGCAATAGGTCCGGCCGGGGCCCGACGCCATATACTACAGACAGACCGGGTGGTTACTCAATGGAAACCATCCGACCAATCCAACGTCCTACACATAGCATTCTAGCGGAAGCAGTTTTATAAGTTGTAATAAAGAAACCAGCACAAAGAGCACGAATGTCCACTAATAAACAAAATTAGGAATGTAGTACATACACCAGTACTGGCGTTAAGGCCTTACAGACGGTTTACTTCAAATTACATGATTTACAAACCACGGCACGCAGGCCGGTCATACATGAGTGAAAGAAAGTAAACACTCCAATTAGGCCTTCGAGGGCCGGCTTCGCAATTTGGGCTTTAGCCCGCTATTGACCGCTTGGTCCAGCAGCACCTGCAAGCAACAAAACCACCGCACGGTGGCAAACAAAAGGCAACGATCAGCAATGCTGACCAAATTATAACAATCCCGCCCCCAACTCGGGGCGGCGATGCTCCTTCCCTGCACTTATTAGCATAACCAAGCAGTATATAAATATACATTGCATCACAGACATTGATGCGCACGGCCACACGCCCCGTGCTCTCAGGGCACATTCTCGGTGATCACAGTCTAAGTCTGCCGACTCACCACCATCCCTTTGGACGGCCAAACAATGAGCAATGTTTCTTCCCGCCATGGGTCACGGTAATTAAAACCATAGACCGTCGAAGACCCTCATCTATGCCAACGACAAGTGACACGTAACCTTAGGTCTCTTTAACCCGAACGACATAGAACGGGTACAGTTCCATCTAACCCGTGCTCACGTCGCAGTAGTAATTTAAACCATATGCGCAGGTCAAACTTTTCCCGAGTCCCGTTTCCATCACAATTCAAATAACCTGGTAATGTTCAAGTTGGCTCTAAGGCCACCAAGTTGGCAAGATCACGCACCCGCCCAGTTTTCCGAGTGCACCTTTGGGTTAATCCCCAAGGCTCCCTGTTGCAATCTGCCACGCAGAAAACCAGAAAAACAAACAATCGCACGGAGTCTTCTCCGACATTTATGCAATGCAACATCACCGATCCGGACCAACATGTCTGGGTAGGCTTCACACATCATGCCTATGTCCGTTCTCGAATACAGACTCTAAACAATGGGGACTTTACATATCTACCTGAAGGAACGCCTCCAACTCACCGCAAACTCGCGAGAGCGGGCTTCCTATGCAAAGAAGGAGAGCTTCACATGCTCAAGAAGAGAATCGTTACCCTAGCGTTCTTCCTTGGCGCCATGGGAATGTAAGCGGATGAAAAGCACCGCACTCTCTTTGCCTCCGTATATCCGAAGTCGGCTCGCGATTTGGAGCTTCGAAGCTCCTCCAATGGCCGGATCCAATGGCCTTGATTCGGGCCTGAAATGTACAATCTGGACCGAACACGGCCTGGCACACGCCCGTATCGAGGGCCGTGTCCCTCATTCGCCGTCAAAATCGACGAGCCTGGAATAACACACGGGCATCTGACATGCCCGTGTTCGACATGACACGCCCGTGTTCCAACTGACACGGCCGTGTGGTCGGTCGTGTGCCCCCATCGATACAGCCCGAAAACTACCCGAGACTCACACTGGTTCTTGGACACGCCCGTGTCCTAACCCGTGTCCACTCGAACACGCCTGGGCTCCAGGCCGTGTTCACGGTCTCGACACTTCGTCGAGTGAAGTTCGTCGACCACCCGACACGGACTTGGACACTCCCGTGTCCTAGGCCGTGTACCTTGTCTCGACACTTCGTCGAGCGAAAATCGTTGACTCCCCGGGCCGATCGTCGACACGGGCTCGACATGCCCTGAGCATGCCCGTGTCTCAGGCCGTGTGCCCTGTCTCGACACATTGTCGAGCGAAATTCATCGACTTCGCGGCAATGTCGTCAACTCAAGCCTAACACGCCTTGGGACATGCCCGTGTCCCAGGCCGTGTGCCTCCTGCCAGATTCCAACTCTGGCCCAAAACGTCTCCCGTCGCTCTTTTGAGTTTCGGGGCGTTACAACTCTCCCCCTCTTAAAATAATTTCGTCCACGAAATTATATAAAGGAAAGACAAGTACCAAAATTAAATTGTACCTGAGCGGAACAACTCCGGATACTCGTCAAGCATAGTCTGCTCTCGTTCCAAAGAGAGCTCCACTCGACCGCAATTGTCCCATCAGACCTTGACCATCCTGATCTCTTTATTGCGTAGCCGCTTGACCTCTGAGTCCTCAATCCGCATGGGCTTGACTCTTGTCGTCAACCCACTATCCACCGGCACTTGATCAACTGCGATCACTTGCGAAGGCTCTTGCACCGCCTTCCGTAGCACCGAAATATGGAATACATCATGTAAACCACTAAGCTCCACTGAGAGCTTCAACCGATAGGCTGCTTCACCAACCCGCTCCAAAACCTCAAACAGCCCAAGGTACCTCGGGCTTAGCTTTTTCAATCGCCGCACCCGCGAGACACCCTTGAACGGCTTGAACTTTAAGTACACATAGTCGCCCACAGCGAACTCCACATTCCTATGCTTGGCAATATAGTACTTCGCTTGCCGGTCCTGAGCGATAAGCAACCTCTCTCGAATGGTACGAACCAAAGACGTAGCATCTTCCACCTCTTGGCGCTTGTACAACTTTGACTCACCCGTTTCTAATGAAGACAACGGCGTGGGACATTTTCTACCGTATAGGGCCTCGAAGGGCGCCATTTGAATACTCACTTGGTAGTTATTGTTGCACGCAAACTCCACCAAATAAAGATGGTCTTCCCATTGCTTTCTAAAGTCCAAGACACACATGCGGAGCATGTCTTCCATAGTTCTATTGACCCTCTCGGTCTGCCCATCTGTTTGCGGATGGAAGGCTGTGCTGAATTTCAACTTTGTTCCCAACATTTGCTGCACTAGCCTCCAATCATTGGACGTGAACCACCCATCTCGGTCACTCACGATGCTGCGGGGCACACCGTGAAGCCGTTATATATTATCCACATATAGTTTTGCCAACTTCTCCATCGGATCATCCTTCCTATGCGGAATGAAATGCGACACCTTCGTTAGCCGATCTACGACCACCCAAATGGCGTCATTCCCATTTTGCAACCTTGGAAAACCGTGCACAAAGTCCATAGAGATGTCGTCGAATTTCCACTCCGGAATAGGCAAGGACTTCAGAAATCCTCCCGGCTTTTGGCATTCCGCCTTCACCAAGGCGCAAGTTTGGCACTTCGCCTCGTAGAGCGCCACATCTTTCTTCAAACCCGGCCACCAAAACAGTTTCTTTACATCGTGGTACATCTTCGTGCTCCCCGGGTGAATCGAGTACTTGGTATGGTGTGCCACATACAACAATTCCACCCGCAAATTGCCCACACTTGGGACGCACAGACGACCGTCTTTCCAAAGCAATCCGTCATCCACAATGAATTGGGAATTTGACCCATCCAGAGCCTCTACCATGAACTGCTTCATATGGACATCCATATCCAAATCCTGCCGAATCCGATCAGCCAGGTCATATTGGACTTCAGTCCAATTTAGTACTGCTTCAACACTTGATTACTTATCCACACAAACAATCTCCAACGCCTCCAACTCCCGAACCAACCGCTCGTCATGGATCGACAGCCAATTGGCTTGATCAGGGGCCCGGCGACTCAATGTGTCTGCAACTGCATTACCCTTACCAGGCACGTAGTGGATCTTGAATGTATAGTCCCCCAGGAACTCCATCCATCTACGATGCCGCATATTCAGATCCTTCTGATCAATCAGATACTTCAGGATCTTGTGATCGGTGTAGATATCAATCTTCACACCGTACAAATAATGCCTCCACAGCTTCAAGGCAAAAATCACGGCCGCTAACTCCAAGTCATGGACCGGATAGTTCCTCTCATGCACTTTTAGATGTCTCGAGCTATAAGCTATCACACTTCCATGTTGCAGTCGCACGCAACCCAAATCGCTGCCCGAAGCATCGCTATAAATCTCATAACCTTCGGTCCCACATGGCGAACTCAGCACAGGCGCCGTGGTCAACCGACATTTCAAATCTTCAAATGCTCGCGTGCACTCCGCCGTCCAAATGAACTTCTGCTCCTTCCTCGTCAAAGTA
The DNA here is from genome assembly GCA_039583875.1 of Platanthera guangdongensis. Taxonomy (NCBI): domain Eukaryota; kingdom Viridiplantae; phylum Streptophyta; class Magnoliopsida; order Asparagales; family Orchidaceae; genus Platanthera; species Platanthera guangdongensis. The sequence continues at coordinate 131,289,328 of CM077151.1, read as the reverse complement.
GTGAGAGGTAACGCTATCCGCGAGAAGTTCTCTATGAAGCGCCTATAATAGCCGACAAGCCACAGAAAGCTCCGGACTTCCGCTACCGTAGAGAGCTCAGGCCACTCCCGTATCGCAACAATCTTCGCCGGATCCACAGGAATACCATCTCCACTCACTATGTGACCGAGGAACGCCACTGAGGATAACCAAAACTCGCACTTCGAGAACTTGGCATACAATTGATTCCTCCTTAGCGTCTCCAAAACCAAATGAAGATGCTTGAAGTGATCTTCCTCACTCTGCGAGTACACCAAAATATCGTCGATAAAGACGATCACAAAATGGTCAAAGTACTCCCTGAAGCTCCTGTTCATCAAATCCATGAACACTGACGGCGCATTGGTCAGCCCAAACGGCATGACCGTAAACTCGTAATGCCCGTATCTCGTACTGAACGCTGTCTTTGGGATATCAATCTTCCTTATTCGCAGCTGATAGTACCCGGACTTGAGATCCAACTTTGAGTACACCGTCGACCCGACCAACTGATCAAAAAGTTCATCGATCCGGGAAATCGGGTACTTGTTCTTTTCCGTCAACTTGTTGAGCTCCCGATAATCAATACATAGCCTCAGGCTTCCGTCCTTCTTCTTAACAAAGAGGACTGGCGCGCTCCAAGGCGAAGAACTTGGGCGCACATACCCTTGCTCCAACAACTCTTACAGTTGAACTTTCAGCTCCGCCATTTCCTTAGGCGCTAGCCGATAAGGAGATCGTGACATAGGCTTTGCACCTGGCACTAGCTTAATCGTGAAATATATCTCCCGCTGCAGCAGGGCTCCATAAAGAACTCTAGGGAACACATCAGGGTACTCCGATACCATTGAAATAAAATCCAACGCGGGCTTCGGCTTCGCAACCTCCACTAGTGTAAAGAACAGTTCTGCACCGGCACGAACCGCCTTCACCACCTGAAGAGCAGACATCAATGTCTTGCTCGACCCCTTTAAGCCCGTAAAAGTCATCTCACGACTTGCTCCCAACTTGACTTCCTTGCGACCGCAATAGATATAGGCTTGCTGCTCCGAGAGCCAGTCCATGCCAAATATAACGTCGAACTCCACCAACGATAGTAACGATGCTTGCACATCGAACTCCTGATTCCCAGTACGAATCTTAACACCGCAGATTCTATCCGCGTGCATCGAACACCCATTGGGAAGCAACACATCCAACTTATCCTTCGCCATCGAAGAAGGGACTCCGATGCGTGATATAAATCCTTCAGACAAGGAGTGTGAATCTCCCGTATCGAAGAGTGCTCTTGCCGGATTTTCACAAATCAACACAAATCCTAAACAAGCAGTGTTAAGGTAACATGTGCATAACAAGTATTTAAAGAAATTAACTTGCTATAAATTAAACCATACCTGTCACCATAACCGCCTATTTGATGGCCTCCTGTTGGCCAAGATTGTACACCCTTGGTTGGGCCGGAGCATAATGGCACGCGATTGACTCCACCACCTTGCCCATCTCTTCATAAGTCGCTCCCAGCTTTCTTTCGGACTTGGGACGTCCGCTCCAACAATCACGGGCAAAGTGCCCCGGCTTTCCACAAGTAAAACACGCGCCCGGGGTCCGACTTGTAGTCGCCCCAGAAGCACCAAAAGGAGCTGAACTCGAAGTCTTATGCTTCTTGAAGAATCTTTGATAGCCAGACTTTGAAGTAGTCGGCACTTTGAACCCGGACTTCTTATCACCAACGCTCTTCTTCGCTTGTACATTCTTCATGTCCTTCTAGAAGGACCGGGCCGTGTTGACCAAGGTCAAGAAACCCTGCGTCATCGGCCCCGAGAGTAGTAATCTCAACTCGTCTCTCAACCCTTCGTAGAATCGATTCGTCTTGCGCTCCTCATCCGCAATGGTGGATCTAGCATATCGACTCAAATGAGTAAACTCGTGGAGATATTCATCCACGCTATTGTCTCCTTGAACCAACATCAGGAACTCGTTCTCCAATGCTATCCTCTGTGTCGAAGGGAGGTATTTAGCCAAGAACAATCTCGAGAACTCCTCCATCGAGACATCAACAAGTTTCCTACCTCTCAATAGATGCAGCTCCAATCCTTCCCACCACATTCTCGCTTCACTGTCCAAAAGGAACGTAGCAGTGGTGGTCATTTGCCACTCCTCTGTCTCCATTGCTGTCATGACTCTCTTTACCCTGGGGATTCAGTCTTCAGCTTGAGATGGGGTCCCCAACCCCGAGAATACCGGACGATTAAAGCTCATGACATGTTTGAGCTGTCTCTCGGTTGCCCTTCTTGGCACCACCGGTTCCTCTACCACCTGCTCCACTCTTCGCTGCTCAACCGCTTGCAGCGTTACCTGCTCCATCGCAAGAGCGGGCTGACGCGTTTGCCTTTCGGGCTGCGCATTAATCATGGCCAACACTGCTTCAGCCACAAATCGTATGGTCTCAGCCGATAGAGGTGTTGCAGGAGCTTCATTAGGTGCACTGCTAGCCTCAGAAACTCGACATTCCGATGGCCCAACACCACTTCTGGTCACCTATAGTGGTACAAAACATCGTTAAGCGACTAAATAAAATCGCAAACAACAATTATAGGAACACGCAGGTTCCCCAAACACGTGTATTTTCATTCCTAAGTGGACATTCATGGGTTCTTTTACTGTTATAACGATGACGCACACACATGTGCTCACCACCCCTTAAAAATAATTCGTCCACGAATTCATTTTAAGCCCGACCAAAACCAGTAGTCTGATACCAAATTGTAACACCCCTATCCATCGCATAGCATATAACAGTAGGTCCGGTCGGGGCCTGACGCCATATACTACAGACAGACCGGGTGGTTACTCAATGGAAACCATCCGACCAATCCAACGTCCTACACAGAGCATTCTAGCGGAAGCAGTTTTATAAGTTGTAATAAAGAACCCAGCACAAAGAGCACGAATGTCCACTAATAAACCAAATTAGGAATGTAGTACATACACCAGTACTGGCCTTAAGGCCTTACAGACGGTTTACTTCAAATTACATGATTTACAAACCACGGCACGCAGGCCGGTCATACATGAGTGAAAGCAAGTAAACACTCCACTTAGGCCTTCGAGGGCCGGCTTCGCAATTTGGGCTTTAGCCTGCTATTGACCGCTTGGTCCAGCAGCACCTGCAAGCAACAAAACCACCGCACGGTGACAAACAAAAGGCAACGGTCAGCAATGCTGACCAAATTATAACGATCCCGCCCCCAACTCGGGGCGGTGATGCTCCTTGCCTGCACTTATTAGCATAACCAAGCAATATATAAATATACATTGAATCACAGACGTCGGTGCGCATGGCCACATGCCCCGTACTCTCAGGGCACATTCTCGGTGATCACAGTCTAAGTCTGCCGACTCACCACCATCCCTTTGGACGGCCAAACAATGAGCAATTTGTCTTCCCGGCATGGGTCACGGTAATTAAAACCATAGACCACCGAAGACCCTCATCTATGCCAATGACAAGTGACACGTAACCTTAGGTCTCTTTAACCCGAATGACATAGAACGGGTACAGTTCCATCTAACCCGTGCTCACATCGCAGCGGTAATTTAAACCATATGCACAGGTCAAACTTTTCCTGAGTCCCATTTCCATCACAATTCACATAACCCAGTTATGTTCAAGTTGGCTCTCAGGCCACCAAGTTGGCAAGATCACGCATCCGCCCAGTTTTTTGGGTGCACCTTTGGGTTAATCCCCAAGGTTCCCTGTTGCAATCTACCACGTAGAAAACCAGAAAAACAAACAATCGCACGGAGTCTTCTCCGACATTTATGCAATGCAACATCACCGATCCAGACCAACATGTTCGGGTAGGCTTCACACATCATGACTATGTCTGTTCTCGAATACGGACTCTAAACAACGGGGACTTTACATATCTACCCGAAGGAACGCCTCCAACTCACCGCAAACTCGCGAGAGCGGGCTTCCTATGCAAAGAAGGAGAGCTTCACATGCTCAAGAAGAGAATCGTCACCCTAGCGTTCTTCCTCGGCGCCATGGGAATGTAAGCGGATGAAAAGCACCGCACTCTCTTTGCCTCCGTAGATCCGAAGTCAGCTCGCGATTTGGAGCTTCGAAGCTCCTCCAATGGCCGGATCTAAGATCCTTCTTCTTCCTTTGCTCTCCTCTCTCTCTTGACTTATAAAGAGAACCACTCAAGTAAAAGTGAGGGTTTCAAGGGCCCAATTCCGGGTATATCCCAGTAGGAGCAACCCACAACCATCGGATCCCAAATTAAAGAAACGGACGGCCTTGATTCGGCCCTGAAATGTACAATCTGGACCGAACACGGCCTGGCACACGCCCGTATCCAGGGCCGTGTCCCTCATTCACCGTCAAAATCGACGCGCCTGGAACAACACACGGGCATCCGACATGCCCGTGTTCGACCTGACACGCTCGTGTTCCAACTGATACGGCCGTGTGGTCGGCCGTGTGCCCCCATCGATACAGCCCGAAAACAACCAAAGACTCACATGAGTTCTTGGACATGCCCGTGCCCTAACCCGTATCAACTAGAACACGTCTGGGCTCCAAGCCATGTTCACGGTCTCGACACTTCGTCGAGTGAAGTTCTTCGACCACCCGACACGGCCTTGGACACGCCCGTGTCCTAGGCCATGTGCCATGTATCGACACTTCGTCGAGCGAAATTCGTCGACTCCCCGGGCCGATTGTCGACACGGGCTCGACACGCCCGGAGACACGCCCGTGTCTCAGGCCGTATGCCTTGTCTCGACACATTGTCGAGTGAAATTCGTCGACTTTGCGGCCAAGTCGTCGACTCAAGCCCGACATGCCCTGGGACACGCCCTTGTCCCAGGCTGTGTGCCTCCTGCCAGATTCCAACTCTGGCCCAAAATGTCTCCCATTGCTCTTTTGAGTTTCGGGGCATTACAGGCCAATCTTGGCCCTTGGCTGGAGGTTGAGGATGAGCAGATGCCATCCGTTTTTGATCAAGTAAATTAAAAATATTAACTGATTTTCTGGAAATTATTAACAGTAGATGATTTTAATTATTAAAAATACTTAGATGCCTCTACTGTAAAAGTGTTCAACATGAACAATGTAGCCCTTGATGCTTAGTATAATTTAAAATTTATTTCACTCAATTTGGAGTCTTGGTGTGACCACATCACTCGTTTGGGTGCAACCTATACATAGGCAAGATCAGACATTAGAATTAGTGCCCACACCAAACCACTCATCCAAATGCTTTAAAATTTTGAACATAGGCTCCTCATAGCCGTCCACTTAGCCTGTTCAAATATAAAAATTTTTGGAAAATATTTTCTATAGTTTTTGTGAAAATTTAATAAACCAATTATAAAATATTTATGTGTCATAAACACCTCAAAATCCCCCCATATTTGGGTGGGTGGTCTTACAGAGCATGTAGGGCTCTGGTAAAATTTTCATGTCATTTGGAGATGTTTTGGTTAGAAATTGATCCAACCCTAGGTTGACCCTTATAGGGTTAATTAGGTCAAAGCCCCCCTTTGGTTTTGAGTTGTCAAACCACCTTAACCGAAGCTGATATTTTGGCCACTGACTTTATATAGCATGTAACACCCTCCAATGGAATTTGGGGTGGTTAAGAGAAGGGTAACACTAGAACCCTAGGGAAGGTCCCTTGATGGGGATTTTTAGGGTTTGAAAGTAATGGGGTCAAATGACCTTGGAATGGCTTGAAAATTGGTGGAGAGGACCATAGGGTTAGTATAGTCCTCTAGTTAAAATTTTAGGGAATTTGGAAGTTTTAACCCCCTCAAAACCCTAACCCTAGCTTAGGACACCAAACTTAATTTGGAGTATTAGGCTATCAAATCACTTTAAAATCACTTGGAATTTGGGTTGAGTGGTGTATAAGTTTGTAAAAGTTCTGGAGATTTTTGTTATGAATTTAGGATTATTATTTTGGATACTTCATTAACAATTTAGTAATTTGTAATATTTGCTTAGAAATTTTTTATGAAGGACCTACTTGCTGGAAATTGATGAACATTAGCCGAAGGACTCCTTATTATGCTTTAAAGCTCTCTGAATATTTATGGGATTTTTGGAAGAATATTTCTAAGGGTTGCTTCATTAAGCATTGTTTCCCATGAAAACTTAATTTAATTTATTTTGGAGTCTAGTAAGCCTCAAAAATTATGATTTTTGTACAATGATCTTTTCTGAACCATATTAAGATTCTTTAATTTTTATGTAATTTTCTGATGAATAATTTTGGTACTTCCTTCTTTACATACGATTAAGGGAATTATATTGGATAAATTAATTAGAGGTTACATATTTTCTGAAAAATTATGGAAATTAGTATCTAGTAATATATCTCTGTTATTTATTGATTAAAATTTTTGGGTGGTCATTACTTGAGTAGATCATATAGTTCTTGTTCAAAATTGCCCATGGCCAAACATTTGGGAAAATTCAATAAATACCAAATTAATTAGAAAAATTATGATTCTCTGATTTTAGACTAAACTTGTTATGATATACCTTTGGTAAATTTTATAGGAGATTTGGGAGACAAACCGGAGTACCTCCTTTATACATCTCATATAGTATAGGGTGGTCTGCATATAGTAACTGCGGAAACTGAACTAGAGTGGGTAATGAATTTGAAGAGTTGAATCCTTAGTAGGTTGCTGGTTTGGGTAAATAAATGAGAGATCTGATCAAGGGTAGAAATCAACAATATTAAGTGCCTTGCGAAAGGGAGCTTTGGGCGTAATCCCATCATAGTTCCTAATGCCTTCGAGAGCCCTTCACGGGGAATACCTTGGGCAGTCCTGGGCTAACGTAAACCTTAGGAATAATTTGGACAAGAGTAACCATAATAATAGTTTCACCTTACACTCACACCTGTACACGTAGGGAGATGAATTGATAGAGAAAGGATATCGTAGGCCGTGGCATAAGGGATTACTGGTAGAGTTAAATGGACTCGGTATTGATTTGGAAGTCCGGGGAGTTGGATGCTCGGGGACTTGGAAAAAAAGGAGACTTGATTAGTCCATGGAGCCGCGGGCTCTGGAACTTGGTGAACTAGTAGGCTCGGTAGTCTAAAGAGCTGGAGGCTCGGTACTATAATTAGATACAAACTATCATGGTTGCATGTGCATAATAGTGGTGGGTCCTCGGTATTGGACGATCGATCACACCATCATTGGTACGTTGACTCGGGAGACTAGCTGGATTGCTAGGAATAGTACGGAAACGTACATGAGGGGCTAGACGGGGTAGTGTGATTACTAGTCTAGGAGTGGAGAGGCCCAACCCACTGTCTCCGTTTTGCCACGGCGGAGGCTCCTGAGAGTTTAGCTAACTCCAAAAAGGGGAACTAAAGGTCTGTGCACATAGAGTCGTGTGTGTGAGTTGCATTTGCATGTGCATATCATAGCATACTTGTATGTCATAGCATAATCATTGCATTTAACCCCTGACACATATCGTATAAAATGGTATGTGATGTTTTATACGATAGGCCCTGCAAAACGACCCCTTGGTCTATAGGGGTATTCCCTATAAATCAATGGTTTTATTTCTCGTTGCTCTTACTTACTCTTCTTACTCCTTACTGTTTACTTTTGTTACATACTTGTATACTCATGTTTAATTATTGTGATACCCCTGCCATACCTTATTATTTTATTTCTTAGGGTAGATTTCACCTGCTTGATTAAACCCTGCTTTTGGTCTTCCTTTTCACTCCTTTTCGCCCGGTGCCTAGGAGCCACGGGTAGAGGGGTGGGGGAGTATTGACTGAGTCTAGTTTGACCGACTGTCGTTTGACCACCATTTTTTAGGTGCTCCAGATGGGAGACAAGGAACAGCTGCAGGAGACGCAACACCAGCAGGGTACGGTGCAGATGGAGATGGGCCAGTGTAGATCAGGTGGACAGGCATCCGGATCCATGAGTGGAGCCGAGTATTAGTAGTTTTATTTTTATGAGTGGATTGTAGTGAGGTTATCATGTACCGGGCTTAAGCCCGTATTCACTTTCTGGTATGGACTATTTATTTGTCATGTGATTTCCTCCTTTATACTATTGTGGACTTGGATGCTTACACTTTCATTCATTATACATTCTGTCGATGGTGATCGATTTGGCCGGCAGGATCGGCATTTTGTAGTGATGACCTTCCCGGGTGCGAAAGTGTCACCGCAAAGCGGCAGTTCTGGGCCTAAGACCCCGGTGGTTGTTGCAAAAAAAATGGGGTCTTACACGGGGTGCACTAGTGGGCATGCTTGCACATGAGCCGCAGGAAATACCGACTCGGTTTCTACCGCGCTGCGGTAACGGGATACTACACAGCAGTAACAAGTTTCGAGTGTTCATGATGCCTATAAATGAGCGTTGAGCGCTACCAAGTGGTGGTAGTTAATTACCGTTGGCGGTAGTGTGCGTCGAGGGCGTCGACTAGATTCGGCGAGCGTCGAGTGTAATCGCCGATCGTCAAGGTACTACCACGTGGCGGTAGCGGGATATCGTGCGTCGGTAGTCGAGCTGGGCATATGCAAAGCCCTCTGTGAGCAACCGCCCGACGATAGAAGTATCGCTGGTGGTAGCATTTTGATATACCTGCCATACGATGATAGAAAGAGTACCGCGCGATGGTGGGTTTGGACGGTGGCTTGTGGAAGAAGGCATTTGTGTGGTGTGGCGCGGCGGCAACTTGCCACCTTGCGGTGGTAGCCCTCAAATAAAGAAGATTTAAGGATAATGACCCATTCCTTTATAAACACAATCTGAAGACCTAGCCATCATGTTCTTCATCAGTAGGTGCCGGAATTCATCGCAGGAGACAAGGTTGACGTCACCGTGCCGCCAAGGAGGAGAACTCAATCTATGGCCGAAAATGAGGTGAGCTTTCTACCCTCTCCCTTGGAGATAGATCTTTAGATGTATTATAGGAAAGATATCCGCTAAAGAGAGCTTGACTTTGGTGTGTAATGGAGATATCCTAGGTAGAGAACATGCTAGGACCTTTGTCCTAGGGTTTGTTGTCATTAATCTTTCCTCAATTCATTATGAGGACGATGGACTTGGATTCATGAAGAATGGTCGTCTATTGAGGGTGAATAAGGGAGGAGGAAGAGATTAATGTATATTTGTATGAATGGCTAGAGGAAGAAGACGAACCGATGCCGTTCGTTTGACATTCCGATGCGTTTAGAAATTTGATTTTTGTATACAGCAGGCTTCAACGATTTAAGCCATGATCTGTGCACTTCTAGGTCTTGTGTTGAACATGAAAGTTTTTGCCCTCAGAAGGACCATTTGAACGAATGGTTGCAGGTTTTCTGGTGAGTAATGTGGCTCCCGCAAAGTGCAGCGGATATTGCTGTGTTGAACTAACATAAGGCCAAGAGAGATTTTCTATCTAAGTAGTTGATGTGTTAGCCTGGAGTTCGAATCTTGGACTTGGTAGGAAGTCAAAGCCTTGGATGACATCTTGCATTAGGAGAATCTAGTTTGAGGAAACCATGATGAGCTAATGCACTATGTATGTGTTTTGATGGACCTTGGATGTATAAATGGTTTATCTATGTAATCCGATGAAAGTGCATACAATATTATTATGATGGTTGATGTGTATTGGAAGAGTAATTCGTGCGTTTGTACGATATATGGAAACGATAGCAAGTGTTGAACTGTAAATAATGAAAGAACTTATGATGTGTAATTGTTCAGGATTACTAATTATCTAGAAACGTATATGTTATGTTGATCGTTTCCAGAAACAAGATGTGTTGAAAGATAAATGATTTGATGTGCATGCACATGATAAACTTAGAAAAAGTGGCTAGATGAATATTACACCCATGGTCATGCCATGAGCTTATTGATCTTATGAATTGAAAGTATGATTGTAATAAGTCCAGCATTTAGAGTTGTGTTAACTCCCAATGTGTAGTGGTGATGGTCGTATAGCAATCGAAGGGGTTTGATATCTTGGGTTATGATGGAACCTTGCGTGCTTGGAGAGATGGTAAGTTGTTATGATAATAAGGGACTCAGTGTGGAGCCCTTGCGTGCTTTTGAGCATGGGAAATGTATGATGAGAAGGGACTCGGTTGGAGCCCTTGGATGATTGATGGCATAGCTAAGTGTAATTGAATGTGGTGTGCGTTGACACATGACATCATAATCCTGGTTTAAGGATAGTGTGGCAGGTCTACGGGCATGCCAGTCATGACACCGACGTTAGTTGACACATAATCCTTGGCAGTTTGGCTTGGTCTTTGGTGCTCATTCCCGAGGCTCCTTCAATGCCAGTGGATGGTTGGGCTTGGTCCTTTGGTGATACACTCCCAAAGTCTCCTTTTGTGCCAATTATATGCCAATTGGGCTGTGTTTGTGGTGTACATCTACCCGAGACCCCTTTAGAGCCGTAGTATGTAGAGGCTCCGCTATTGTGTTCTTATCTTTGAGGTGTACGGAGGCCTAGGACTTGTAGTGCGGATACCCGCCAAGTAGTGGAGACGCCCGCTCTACTGTCACCGTTTGGCCAAGATGGATGATGCCTAAGAGGTTAGATACCTGCTCGATAAGTGGGATCTAAAGGACTATGTCGACATAGCAAAAGAGAGTGTGTGAGTTGCATGGGTGTGTCATAAACCATCATTGCATTGCTTTGCACTGCATAAGATCCTCATTAGATAAATTTGTTTGGGCATTTTTATATGATGACTTACTTTCTTTTAAGCCAATCCTTAACTTATAAATCTGTATGGATATTTTTATAAGTTAAGTACTATTTTTGTTTGTAGATTAAATGCTGGTAATTGACTACTCAAACTCTTACATTACTTCTAGTGTAGAATGTTGTTGTTATTTGACGTACACTGCTATTGTTACATTTTAATATGTAGGGATATACCACCCGCTTGTACTTGCAGTTTATATATATATATATATATATATATATATATATATATATATATATATATATATATATATACCTTTCCTTCTTTCTCCTGCTCGGTGCGTTAGAGCTGCCAGGGGGAGGGGATGAGATAGCCACATAGGTTATATGAGTAACAGTTGCTACGACTACCATTTTAGTAGGACACCAAGTGGATAGAGTAGCAGCAACAGCAGGTTATACAGGAAGGCAGCCAGGTCAGGGGGATAGGGCCTGATACGACGATACCCTCACTACCGTTGGTTACTGATATGAGATTTTGAGAGACTATATGTTGTATCCCTTGGAGAAGTTAACTCTATGTATTTACGAGCTATGTACCTACCTGCCACTTTTCTTCTGGACTTGTACTATTGTGCATTTTGACTTCTATTTATGGTCTTTATGTTGGGTTGGATAGGATAATATTTGTGAGAGCTGGCAGAATAGGCGTCTAGTAGTACCGGTCAACCCGTGTTTTGATACTACAGCAAGGCGACTGTACTTAGCATAAGTCCCCCTTCGGTCGTGTGTTGTGTTCCTGGAGGGGGGTCTATGAAGAATGAGGAAGACATTAGATCAGCTTGATGAAATGTCCCTTGCTTACAAACATCCTCATCCTTATCCCTTACAACTTTGCTGGATTCTGAGTCAGCCATTCGGAACTCAGATGAATGTTCAACAGCATTAGTCTTTGGCACATCAGCCTCAGGTACACCATCTTTGGATAGGTATATAATATCTTAAGTTTCCTGAGTGAGGATCTCTGTTGGAATCTCCCCCTCAACCTCGTACACAGATTAGAGAATTCAAAGAATGTATAAGATTTATTGGCAAGAAAAACAATGCAACCAAAATATGAGTAATCGTCTATAATCATAAGAGTGTATCGTTTCCCACCTAGAATACATTTGCCTAGAGGGCCAAACAGATCCATATGAATTAATTGCAGCGATAAAGACATGTATATATCATTTTTTTGTTTTTGAAGGAAGATTTTGTGAATTTTACCTTTTGGTATGGAGAACATAAAGAAGTCAAACTACCGCTTAGTTTTGGAAGTCCATAGATTAGTTTTTCTTTGGGAAGTTTGACAATTAGTTCACACCTGGAATGACCGAGTCTCCTATGCCAAAGTTCCAATTCTTCATTTTTAGCAACTAAGCATTTTAAATTTGATGAAGATATGTCATTAAACATAATTGTATAGACATTATGATTTCTATGTGTAGTGAGCAGCACAGTGTTCGATTTTGCGTCTATAATAATTCATGTATTTGTAGAGGTTTCAAATAGCACATTCAAGCCTTTATCGCAAAGTTGACTAATAGAAATTAAATTGTGCTTTAAACCTTGTACAAGCAATACATTTGGAATATAAAATACTTTGTTACATATGGTGCCGATACTAAGAATGTGTCCTTTACTATTCTCTCCAAAAGTCACCATGCCTCCTTTCTACTTCTCTTAGCTAAGGAACTTGTCTTCATCACTAGTCATGTGCTTGGAACACCCGGAGTCCAAGTAACACGCATTCTCCCAGTCCTTAGCATGCCAACACACCTAAAAAGAGTATGAGAGTAAAGATTTGGTTACTCAAGTTGTTCCACCCATAGTATAGGTAGTCGACTATGACATCCAAATTTGAGCAATTTTTGTCAATCCTTTCTTCAAGCACGGGCAAAAAGCATAAACAAACATATTATATTTGTCAAACTTGACATAGGCGGTGGATATCACCTCTTATGCTTTATTTAGGCTCATGCTAGAAGATGGGCATAGGCTTCCACCTTTATCATATTTCATCTAATGTTTCTGAAGCTTATTTTTCAGATTTGCTGTAGAAGAGCTATCGCCGACGATAGTGGTACTGCCGAGAAGTAGCTTCATATGTTTGTATCCCAGCCCGAACTTTCCTGATCCCTAACACTGATATCCCAACAACATATTAAGAGATTTTTGGCATATTCCAAACTTTTGAATGTCGCAGTTCAGGTCATGGATCTTCGCCTTTAACACATTGTTTTCTTGACTAGTATCACACACCAGTTTGCGAATTGCTTCTTTCCATTCTAAATCTGGCTAATAAATGTTTGAAGCTTCCTTTCCAAGTCCATCATCTCTTTGTTAAGAGTTTCATTTTTGGAGGAAGTCTTGGAGAGGCTTTCTTCCAATTCAATTATAGTGAGAGAACTATTGGCTCTCGACCTTCTCTTTTTCACATTTAATCAGTTCATTATTCAGACACTTTAACTCCTTTTTATTTGGTTATTTCCAGATTTCAAAACCTTATTTTTATCAATCAAATCATCTAATTTGTCACATAATTTTTCATATATATTATAAAGCTCTTTGTAAGTGGGAGGTGTAACCTCAGTGTCGCTATGGACACTATATTTGCTGTTAGGCTCATCTTGGTGTTTTCCCATGAGGCACAAATTTGCCTCTTCTATACGGAGCGAGCTCGATGTGTCAGACTTGTCTACTGATGTATCATCCTACGTTGATGCCTTTAACACCTTTTTCTTTCCCTTACCATGGGTCTTCCTTTCTCTTACCTCCTTCATAAGCTTAGGACAGTCACACTTAAATTTTCCAGATTTGTGTCAGTGGAAGCACTCTAGGGCAGATTCTTCTTCATCAATCTTTGCTACCTTTGATGGTTTGATCTACCCCTTCTTCTCTTCCACACTGTTATTCAAAAACTTTTGAAACTTCTCTCGCCTCTTTGGGTTCCTCATGAACTTCTTGAAACCATGGCATATAGACTCTCGTCGTCATCAGTCTTCTCAGTCACCTCTTCTCCTTACTCGCCTTTAGTGCTGGTACCTTCTTCTTTTGTTCCCTAGGATGCTCCTTAGCTTGTATTTTCAATTTGACCTCGTGGGTCTTCAAGTTCCCAATGATGCTCTATATCTCCAGAGTACTAATGTCGTGATATTCAATAATGGCAGTCATCTTCGGGTTGAATTGTGGATGCAAATATCACAGGATCGTCCTAACCAAGTCCCAATTTGAGAAAGTCTTTTCGAGAGATCTAGAGGCATTAATGATCTTTGTTATGTGAGTGTACATGCTACCCACCTCCTTATCAATATCCATCCAAAACTATTTTTATTCAGACTCCATATGAAATAACTCAATTCCTTTACCTGTGAGGTACCTTCATGAGTTAGTTCAAGTAAATGCAAAATAGCATAAGCAGTTTCACAATTACAAATTCTATTAAATTCAGTATTATCTAATGCAAGGAATAAAGAGTTCATGGCCTTGGCATTGTTAGTACACCTAAGCTTATCAGTGTCATCCCATTTATCATGAGGTTTTTCCACAATCTGATCATATACAGTTATAGTGAGTGTAGTGTATTTTGTTTCTACCATGGACCACACGTCCATACTTTACTTCATCAAGAATATTTTCATGCACATTTTCCAGTGGCTGTAATCATTCCCCACAAACAAAGGAGGCCTAGTTACTCCTTATCCCTCAAGAAAAGCGTGATTAGCATTGTTCAACTACCTTAGGATTTTAATCCCTTTTCGAAGTAACATTTCCCTGATACCAATTGTTGGATTTGTTGGCCAACCTAAAAGGGAGTGTGGGGGAGGGGGAGGGGTGAATAATGTTTATAAGTAAATTTAGAATTAAAGTAAATTTTACCAAAGGCAACCGGTATTGGTAGCTACCGCAGGGCGGTAGGATACTACCCCGTGGTGGTAGGATACTACTGTGCGGCGCTAGGTCATAATGAACAACTTCCACTGCAAAATGTTATTTTCTAAATTACACACAACCGTTAAAACCCTAGCAACATCCAGCCATGAATTCATAATAAAATAAAAGAGCTTTAATTTTATTCAAAACTAAAACAAGAGTTTACAATAAAATGACTAGATTTTCATGACGCTAAAGATCAGAGGCGATGAATTAAACAAATCTCTATTTGTTTTTATACCGACCCTCCCATAACTGAAAATCTCTTTCTCTTCTTCCCAAGAAGATTGACAAGTCGACTCTTCACCTTACTCCCAGGAAGGGTCTTAGAGCCCATTAGATCTCCAAGATCTAGATGTCCTTCCAGGACGATTTCACATATATTACTCCCAGGAATTCAACGGCCTCCTAGATCAATTTCTCACAAACTCAAACTGAACAGAAAAGTGATACAAATAAGAATAAAAATTTTGAAATTAATTCTCGCTCAAAATAAGAAATCCTCTATAGTGCGGTGCATAATCAAGGTTTCTAAATGGAAATTCTTCGTGCACTTGATCAGCCACTGATGGTCATTGGAGGCTTTGCTCTTCAGAGTTCTATGATCACAAACGAGAGGGAGAAATTTTACTTTTTATTTCCTGGAGGTAGTGGTTTGTACCAACTGAGATTGTGTTCGGTATTGTATCCACAATAACTCAGATTTGTATGAAGTCACCCTTGAACTAAGATGAATTAAGTTTGTATTTGATGCTTTTTTTTAGTTAAGTGCTTGCTGGTTATAATTACCAAGTGTGGACCAATGTCAGTTTAAAATGGGTCACCAAACACAGGACCATACAATATAATCCCTCATTGTTTGATCCAAGGTGTTGACTCATGTGTAACCTCTCTATTGGGACACACTTCTTTTTTAAGTACGAAAGTCTTGAGAAGAAGGCTGGTTGCTGGTTAACAAGAAGAAAATCATTTTTCCGTTGACAAGATATTTCTAAGTGTTTTACTCGAGAAGAACAGTTAGTACTCGAGTAAGGTTATAACTATTCTCGAGATATGCTAATTTTGTTCTCGAGAAAGCCATGCAGTACTTGAGTAGATCCTGACTTCTCAAGAAATCTTAAATATTTGACTCAAAATATTTCTAAGCGTTTTTCCCGAGAAGAAGTTATTGTACTCGAGTAGAATTAAACTTAGTACTCGAGTAAGCTCAGTCAGTATTCGGGTTGCAGAAGCTGTTCTCGAGAAAGCTTAGTGCAGTTCTCGAGAAAGGCAAGAGTACTCGATTAGTTGATAACTCTATTGGATCCCTAGTTGGATTTGGGCTAGGTTCACTAAACTAGGATGTTTGATCTAACATGTATAGCCAGGGTCATGTGTGTGTCCTAGAGTATAGGCCATGCCCTTAGAGCCAACACTGCATGGACCAGCCATCAATAGACAGCAAAAGACTCAAAACTTAGAGAAATTTCAAAGACTCAGAAAAGGAGTTAGACATTCGTCGAACTGAGGTCGACGAAAGTCGTGCTCAGCTCGACGAACTCAGAGAAAATTATCTGAGCTGAGCTCGATGAACTTGACTCTCAGGTCGACGATTTCCAGATAGTATACTTCAACATGGCAAGTCTGGAATTATTTCTCTAAACTCCAGTCGACGAAGTTAGAATATCAACTCGACGAATCTGGCTATTAGGTCGACGATTTCTGGATCATCTACTTCAACATTATAAGACCAGAAACACTTAAATATTCTAGGTCCAGAATCATTCTTCAGTCGACGAATTTATATTCTCAGCTCTACGAACTTAGACCTCAATAGCAAGTAGTAGTCAGTAGTTCTCAGCTCGACGAACTTAATTCTCAAGTCGACGATTTATGGATACTTCACTTCAATATTCTAAAGTCCAAGAACCATTACTCAGAACACTAGTCGACGAACTTAAATTCTCAGCTCGATGATCTTGATGCACAGAATTGGCAAGGTTCCAGAGAAAGCAGTTATCTGTCCTCAGGTCGATGATCTTGGATCTCAGGTCGACAAACAACTATTATGTGGTCGACGAATATATCTTCTAAGCTCGACTAACTCTGGACCCAGATCGATGAATTTTGTTCACTGCTCAATGATTTCTGTGAAGTTCCAGACTTGGATAATCCCCTCCCTCTGTCCTTAATTTATTGCAATAATTCCTGAGTAATCAATGCTTAGTATTTTCTGAATATTACCGTTAGACGCAACATTGATTATGGACTTCATCAGGATTATTGCTTGCCGTTTTTCAATGGAACAATGGGAGAAATCAATCAATGCAGATATTCTCCAGGCCGTCAGCATTGAATGAAGGAAGGAATTCAAAATTCAGAAGCAAGATTTCATGGAAAATAAAAAAAGGATTTTTCCTCTTTCTTCCAGAAGACAGCATATAGGGATTTTCTTCTTCCTTCTCGACTGAACACAGAGAACAATATACATAGGGCAATAACACAGTTAAGAGACAAGAAGCCCTAGCTCTTGACTAGAGAAATTACAACAAGTTGAAGAAGAAGAAGAACATACATCCAAATCAAGAGTCTTCTTCCTTCTTCATCTCAGGAGTCTTCAAAGGACAACAAACACTCTATCAGTGAAGAAATTCCAGGATACCTTCTGGTCAAAGTTAACATTTGAAGACCTACTCACCATATAGCAAGGCTCAAATCTTCCTCAGTTCAATATCTTAGGGGGAGCTTTGCTAACAATCAAAGATCCACTAAAGTCTTCTCAGTCGTATTTTGAGAAAGAGAAGACATAATCACTCTCTCACCCCCACTGTAAAAAGGGTTCTTTAACTCCCTTCAAAAGTTATTCTTGGTTGCATGTCTCCAGATCAAAATACTTGGGTTGGTTTTTGAGCACTTGATCAAAAGCTCATTGGTGGCAGTCACCTGATCAAATACCTGAGTGGATTCCTACTAGGGTGGTAGAAGAGTGGATGTACCAAGGTTGGGGAACCACTATAAAATTCTTGTGTTGTCTTGTTGCACTATTTCCTTTGCTCTAACTATGGCTGTGCAAGTTAGCTTATTTCTGTTGTGCCTGTGGTAGAATAATTTATTTTAGGACTAAGTTTTTATTTTACAGCAAAAAGCTTTTATGTTTTCAAGATACTCTATTCACCCCCCTGGAGTATTTCGGATCTAAACCTAACTTTCAATTGGTATCAGAGCGAGGTTCCTTTGGTTGTACAAGTTAACCGTTGAACCAAAAGATCATGTGTTAGATCTGATTTTCAATTCTATTAGGATTATATTCACAGCATGGCACAGAACAACGTCTATGCAAGCACCAGACCTCCAGTGTGCAACCTAAATAGGTTTGCAATCTGGAAGGCAAGAATAAAACTCTATATGAACTCTATTGATAAGGATATCTACAATTCCATCTTAACAGGTCCTCCTCAACCAGCTACATCCACATCAACTTCCAGCACTCATGCAGTTCCACCACCTGAGTGGACTGATGTCCAAAAGAATGCCAAGGTTACTAATGCTAAGGCCATGAACATTCTGGCCCAAATTATGCCTGATAACATATTCCAGAAAGTGGCTGAATGCACATCAGCCATGGCCATTTGGGACTCTCTCAACCAAATGGTGGCTGGTTTTACTGATGAAAGGAAGGATTGAAGATCAAACCTCATATCCCAATATGAGAACTTCAAGAAAGATTAAACAGAATCTGTTGCAGACATGTACAACAGACTGAGCTTAATTATCAATGAGCTGAAGACCTTGGACAAGGACATCACCCTCACTGAGGTGAATGATAAAATCCTCATGTGCTTCCCAAGCTCATGGGATTCAAGGATCTGTCCAATCAAGGAGGCCAGAAGCTTAAATGAGAATTCCACAGAATCTCTTTTGGGAAAGCTTAAGTCATATGAGCAGCTAATCAAGTCCAGAGAAGCAGCTGAACAAAGGACTCCTCCACCAGCCAGGAAAGAGCACAACCTGGCAATCAACGCTGCTGAAGAGACAGAAACTTCAACAGTGAATGAAGAGTTAACGAGTTTGCTTGCCAAAAGATTTTATAAAATGGCAAGGAAAGACTTCAGGAAGAAATCATTCAGGAGGGATGATAAGCCAAAGTATGATAAGACCCCTACTAAATAAGTAGTGTGCTTTGGCTGCAGGAAACCTGGGCATTTCATCTCAGAGTGCCCAAAAAATCAAAAGAAAGAAAGGAGAAGAGAAAGGATTCTAGAAGACAACAAAGCTCAAGGCCTTCCTCCTGCAAACACAAGAAGAAGGAGAAGGGCTTTCTAGCTGAAAGCTGGAGTGAAACTGAAGATGAATCCACATCTTCCAGCTCCATCGAAGAAGAAGAAGAGGCATGGGCCAAGGAAGTCTGTCTCATGGCCATTGATGCCTCAAGAAGTCAATCAGAAGAAGAAGAAGATTCTGACAATGAAGAAGCTTCAGAAACAGAAGCTAATTATGTACTTTTATCTTTTGACTATAATTCTGATGCTTTCAAATTTTAATTTAAAACCATGTGTATTGATTTAATAAACTCTGAAAATAAAATCAAAACACTTAGGGAAAGACTAGCTAATCAAAAAAATATGATTTCTGAAAACACTAGGTTAAAGGATGAACTAAATCTAGCTAATGAACAAATTATCTCCTTAAAATAGAGTTATGTGAGGCCAAACAACTTGAGGAATCTCTCAATGGGAGAAGCCTTAAGCTGATGGACATCACAAGCACAGTCAATGCCAGACTGAATGACAAAGTAGGCTTGGGTGCATCATCAAGTTTGCCCCCCATTCTCAAGAAGAACATTTTATCAACCCACATCAGATTTGTTACATCTAAGGGTAAGGAAGTAATGAACAACAACCAAACCACAGAAGAAGTAACTAACTCTAAAAATCACAATAACAGAAATCAGAAAACCATAGATAAAAACAAGGTTCAGCAGATTTCGTCGAACTCAGATCGACAAAATGTGGCCAGTTCGTCGAACTCTTGTCGACAAACGCTGAACGCAAATCTGTATAATAAATATTCATCTTACTGCGATCAAAGAACTATGTATGGCTCATCAAGCAGAGATCGACGAACTTAGGGCACAGAAAATGAATATGTTCATTCTCTGAGCAGATATCAACGATCTCACTCCGTTTCGTCGAACTCTGGTCGTCGAACTCACAACATTTCATCAAACCCAGAAAGACTTAATAAAAGTCATAACTTTAACAACAACTCTAATAAATCTAGGAAACCTTTTAATCCAGTGGCAGATTGGATAATTCCTCCTAAAAGATATCACCCATTAGGCTATAAATCACAACCTGAATTTTATGTAATATCTAGCTTTTCTTATGAACAATATAAAGGACCTAAGGTAACCTGGGTCAAGAACAACTAACTGTTTTCATTGTAGGAAAAGGTCTGTCCAACAAATAATCAAAATTGGTATCTAGACAGGGGATGCTCCAAGCATATGACTGGCAGCAAGGACAATTTAATCAACTACAAGTCCCAGCTGGGACCAAAGGTTATCTTTGGTGATTCAATGTATGGCCAGTCTAAAGGCTTTGGAGAAGTAAAGATTGGAGCTGCCACATTCAAAAAAGTGACATATGTAAGTGGACTCAAGCATAACCTCATCTCTATAAGACAATTATGTGATGAAGGTTATCAGGTAAAATTCAACTCAACATCTTATATTATTTCTAATAAAGAAAAACAAAATGTTTTAATTTGAAATAGACAAAGAAACATATATTTAGTGTTTTTTCATTCTGCCAATTCAGATATTTGTCTGCTTAACATTGTTTGCAATCAAAATGAATTATGGCATAAAAGGCTAGGACATGTAAATATGAAAAACATTGCTAGGCTATCTAAAGACAACCTTGTCAGAGGTTTACCTTCTGGTCCCTATAAGAAAGAAGGCCTCTGCAGGGCTTGTCAATTAGGCAAGCAAACTAAATCTAGTTTTAAGTCAGTTAATAAAAGTGATTCACATAAGATTTTATACTTGCTACACATGGACCTATTTGGACCTATTACTGTGCAAAGCCTAGGAGGGAAATCCTATACTGTAGTCATTATAGATGACTTCTCAAGATTCACTTGGGTGTTCTTTTTGAGATCTAAGTCAGATACATTCAAAGTTGTTATAGATTTTCTCAGGATCATACAGATTGAGTACTCTACTCATGTTGCATTGATTAGAAGTGATCATGGTACAGAGTTTGAGTCTCTTCTTTTGCATGAGTTCTGTGAGAAGGAAGGTATCCGGCATTTCTTCTCAGCCCCTAGAACTCCCCAACAAAATGGGATAGCTGAAAGGAAGAATAGTACCCTAATTGAAGCCGCATGCACACTACTTGCAGATGCTTACATGCCCCAATCCTTTTGGGCAGAGGCTGTAAGCACAACAAACTATGTACTGAACAGAAGTTTGATACATAAACTTAAGAATAGGACTCCCTATGAATTACTTAAAGGGAAGAAACTTAAAATCACCTATTTTAAAGTATTTGGGTATATATGTTACATACATAATAATAACAAGAAATATATTAGAAAGTTTGAAGCTAAGGCTGAAGAGGGAATTTTTCTAGGATATTCCCAAGTAAGCAAAGCTTATAGGGTGTTTAATAAATCATCTTTAAAAATTGAAGAATCAATTCATGTCACTTTTGATGAGGCTAACACGTCATGCAAGGAGAAAGAAATTTCTACCAATAGCACCTTGTAGGTACCTCACTTGTGTGAGAAAATGGGTGAATTAAACATTCCACAAGAAGCTATAACACCCTCTCCTCCACAAGTTGTTGAAGACAGTGAAGATGAATCTTTGGAAGAGGTTGAACCTCATTCAACAGCAGACATAATTCCATAAGAGGAATTAATTTCAAATGCTGTTACTGAACCAACGCCACCCACTGATCTTGTCATACTAAGGGATCATCCCAGATCTCAAGTGATTGGAGACATATCAGTAGGTGTATAGACAAGGCATCAACTCAACCAAGACGTGATGCATGCATGTTTCCTCTCTCAAGTTGAGCCCCAATCCATAAAAGATGCTGAGTAAGATCCCCACTGGATCACTGCAATGCAAGAGGAACTCAACCAATTTGAGAGATGTAGAGTTTGAGACTTAGTTCCAAGACCCAAAGACTACCCAGTCATTGGAACTAAATGGTATTTAAAAACAAGCTAGATGCCCATGGTGTAATTATGAGGAACAAGTCTAGGCTTGTTACTCAAGGTTATAGGCAAGAAGAAGGCATAGACTATGATCAAACCTTTGCACCAGTTGCAAGGTTAGAAGCAATCCGAATCTTCCTTGCCTATGCTGCATACAAAAAGTTCAAAGTTTATCAAATGGATGTAAAGAGTGCCTTCCTGAATGGAGTATTGAAAGAAGAGGTATATATTGAACAACCTCCAGGTTTTATCTCTCCAACTCATCCCTCATATATTTTTAGATTGCATAAAGCTCTTTATGGTTTAAAGCAAGCTCCCAGAGCTTGGTATGAGACCCTAGCTAGCTTTTTGATAGAGCATAAATTCACTAGAGGCATTGCAGATAAAACATTATTCACTAGGAACCATAAGGATCAAACCTTGTTAGTACAAATATATGTAGATGACATTATATTTGGGTCTACTGATTCCAAGCTATGTGAAAGATATTGTACCTAATCACCTAGAGGGGGGGGTGAATAGGTGACTTGAATCTTTTTAACTTTTATGGCAGCAATCAGATAATATCACAGAAATCTATCTACTATATCACAGCACATATGCAGCAATCACAACAAATCACAGCACACAGAAGACACACAGTTTTATAGTGGTTCCCCAAGGTTTGGGTACATCCACTTTCCCCCTTCGCCTATCTAGCAGTGTGCTAGATTCGGCCAAACTTCTCCACTATCTTAGAACCCAAACTGGTTCCTAAACCTCAGGCCCAAGGCCCTACAACTTAGCTTTTTTACAAAGCCTACACTCAGCCACAAAGGCCTACACTCAGCCACCAAGGCCTACACTCAGCCACCAAGGCCTACACTCAGAGATTTCAATCTCCTACACTCAGGCTCTCAAGCCCTACACTCAGCCTTCATAATTACAGGCTTACAAAACTCAGATCCAAAGGATCCTACAAGATAAAAATGATTATACAATTGTTAACTCAGCAACCCAAAGAGAAGAGAGGGGAGTTGTGAGTTTCTTGATGAGTTCTTGGAAGAACTCAGCTGGAATCAATCTGACTTAGCTTTCTTCAAAGCTTCTTGAAAGTAGAACTCAATAAGACTGACTCCTTCTGCAGTTGATCCTTGATCTCTGCTTCTTAAGATCCAGAATAAATCTGAACCCTTCTTCTCAGCCTAGTTCCAATGGCTGATTTCTCTGATGGAGCTCTCTCTCTCCAACTTCTTTGATCTGCACTTGATTCTTCAAGGAATAGCTAGATCTTCTTTGTTGAATACTTGATTAATAATTTGAACTTTGACAACTTCAACAACCCTTTGATCAAATCTCTTCTGCAGACAGTATAAGCCTATTTATAGGCCTTCTTCATGGTAACCGGCTGGTCCGGTCCATAACTGAATTCTGACAACTCTGACAGGTGCTGTAGACCGGCTGGAATGGCAGCTGTCAAGTCATCCAGTCAGTTCTTGAAATAACTGTAACTGTCTGTAAGTGTCGAGACTTTCTGTCTTTAAGTGTCGACACTTATTGACCAAGTGTCGACACATGTTGTCTAAGTGTCGACACTATTCTACAAGGTGTCGACACAACTCCTTGTGTTGTTGATTCTCTATCTCGACACTACTTCTCCTTCATGTGTCGACACTGAAATTGAGTGTCGACACAAGTACTTGTTATTCAGAATTTTGCTGAATTCTTCTAAGTGTCGACACAACACCTTTGTGTCGACACATCTTTATGTGTTGTATCTGTCAAGTGTCGACACTGCTTCTTGGTGTCGACACATGTCTTTATTGTTGATACTTGTTGAGTGTCGACACATTGCTTTGGGTGTCGACACTTACATCTTCAGTCGAGACTCTGGCTGAGTGTCGACACATTCCCTTAGTGTCGATAATTGTACTTAGAATATTTTGGTTGAACTTTGCTGTTCTTTGCTAAGTGTCGACACAGCTCCTTGTGTCGACACTTTCTTCTAGTGTTGAGTCTTCAGCTAAGTGTCGACACATTGTTCTGAGTGTCGAGACTTACTTCAAGTGTTGACTCTTCTGTTGAGTGTCGACACATTATTCTGGGTGTCGACACTTGTACTTAGTCTCTGCTAGCTTTTGCTGAGTGTCGACACAGCTCCAAGTGTCCACACTTTCTGATGTAGACACAGCTTCACTGGGTGTCGACACAACTGTTAAGTGTCGACACAACTAAACTATCCTTTTCTTCACTGAGTGTCGACACAGCTCCTTGTGTCGACACTTTGTGTCTGGTGTCGACTCAGCATCCCTGGTGTCGACACAACGACTCCAAGTGTCGACACTGCTTGCCCTGGTGTCGACACAAGTCTTCTTAAGTGTCGACACTTTCCCTCTGGGTGTCGACACATGTACTTAGAAACTTTTTGCTTCAGTCCTACAAATACTTAACCTGCACAAGTAACTCAAAATACATCAAATACATTTTGATGTATATCATTGAGTTGGGTGAGGCTTCTTCAAATCAGGTATATTTAAACCAATGTACCCAACAATCTCCCCCTATTTGGAGAAGTCATAACCCTTAGTCAATGATATACACCATTCATAATAAAATTACAAAATGATGTAAAGCAGGATTATATACAGCAGGGTAAACATAAACATGTATCAATCACACATGTATACATATACATCATCACAGAACAAATATGAAATAGACATAGACATCATCACAGAACAAATATGAAATAGAATTAACATATAACACATTGTTCTAATATCTGTCATATTCATTTTCAGAAGTTCACAAAATATTTTACATCAAAAAGATTACAAAGTAAACTTTAAGAAAATTCTAATTCTATTTTTGTTCTGGCTCCTTAATCACTATTCCTTTTCCAGGTTGAACTTTAGCTTGAACAGGAGCATCAGCAACTTCAGCAACAACAGACTTCTTGCCTTTCAGATCTTTCTTCTTAAGCTCTTCTGCTTTAATCTTTTGCCTTTCAAAATAATGGTATGGCTTAGGAAAGTACTTGCTAGGCTCCTGAGCAGTAGAAGGTAGCTTTCCCATCTTGGCCTTCCTTCTGTATTGGACTATTGCCTTCTGTCTAGATTCATGTTTTCTCCATTCAGCTTCAGAGAACCACTTGTTCCTGTCTTGAATGTTATCTTTGGCAGCTTTCCAGGCAGTCAATATAATCTTTCTAGAGGTAGGGCTCCACTGCTCAAAGTCTGGTCTTTGTTCAGCTTGTTCCCTAAACCTCTTCTTTGACAATCTAGTCTCTTCTTCTTTCTGCATTGCCTCTTGCATGGCTTCAGAAATAGGCTGAACAACTTTCTCAATAATAACATTGTCCTTGCCCCCAGGTGGGCTATACATAGACTGTACATCAGCATGTATCATGTCAAAATCTGGAGGAGGATAAATGACTTGAGCCACTTCAGGTTGCTCTCCTCCTAGATATGCAGGTTGAATTCCAGATTCTGCCACATTATCATCATCACAAAGAGGAGGATAACCCAGGGTAGCTCTGATAGAATTGGATATCCATTTGGCATGATCAGAGCTGGCCTTGACTAAAACCCTCTCCCCCTTTATGACTTCTCGTTCTATATGATCTCTCACATCATCTTTTTGAAATTTCACCTGATTATCCAAGTAATTAACTCCATCTTTAAAGAAAGGTTTTAACCTTTGGAGTTTGTCAGTTATATTCTTTTGAGATTCTTGTATGGCAGTTTTAAGAGCAGTGATTTCTTCTAGGAATACTTTGTCAAAATCTGCCTTTGCTATAGCTGGAGTCTGCCCTGCAGCTAGATTTTTCAGTTCTGTGACAATGGCATTGTGAGATGCAGTAAGATTGTCATTCATTCTTATCTGATTTTCAAGAACATAACCTTGCTTCACAGCCATGTCATCCACTTGTGCTTTTATCTTCTCCTGGTGTGTTGCCAAGTACACCACTGTATTTCCACCCTTGTGGAAACAGTCTGTCATCTCATTCTTGTTAAGATTCATCTCAAATCATATGGACTTGATATCTTGGGCTAGATCAAATTGCAAAGATTTCTGCCCTACATCCACATAAGTCTCTAGGGCTTTTCTATGCTCATCCAATTTGAGTTGCATGACAACCATCAGATCACTATAGTCTATTGATGGGGCTTGCTGAACTATAGGCTGTGGTGCTATAGTTTGGAGAGCCTTCTTGTAACTCTGGCTCCTTCTTTTGAAGACCTGAAACTTCTTTTGCTTTTCCTTGATAGCCTCCTCATCTTCAGATTCTGAGGAGCTGGCTATATCCACCCTCTCCTTAGGGCTTGGAGGCCTCTCAGTTTGCACAGCTGGTGCTTTCTCAGTTGCTTGTCTCACAGGCTCTTCCAGAATTTGCATGTGCTCCCCCTCAGCAGCAGCATTATCTCCTTCAGCAGCAGTAGTTTCTTTTTCAAAATCTTGTTGATCCAGATTTAAAAATAAATCTTCCATAGTATACTCTTGTGGTGAAGAGGCTGGAGAAATTCTGGGCTCTTCAACCACTGGATCAAATACATCTTGGAGTGTAATAGATGTGTATTTTAAGACAGCCTCTGGGACTTGGTTATCCAGCTGAGTTTGCTGATGAACATCAGACAAATCAGTATCTTCCATAGGAAAATCTAAAGTGTTTAGTTCAGTGATTACCTCTAGTATGATGGTGGTTTCTTGTTCACTTTCCAGTGTAGTGGGTTCATCTATAACTGGAAGCTCCCCCTGGCTTTGATCCTTGTGGATGGGGCTAGCTTGAGGTAGCTCCCCCTGGATCTCAGCATCATCTTGAGGAGCAGGAGATTTTACTGCTGGCTCTGCTACATTCTCATCAGATGAGAAGACAACATGCTCTTCACTTTCAGAGCTGCTAGTGGACTCTTGTGCAACTGGAGCAGTCTTCCTCTTCTTCTTTGGTGGAATCTCCTTCTCAGAAACTATCTTCTCAGGGGTTGGCATCTCCTTAGTCAACACCCTGTCCCATCGAGAGAACAACCTCATGTCCATTTTTCTCATGTGATTTATTTTGCTTCCAGCAGCTTGTTGCATAACCTCTGGTATTACACCAGCAAGGTAAAGACTTAAAATCCTGCCCAGGTTGGGCTTCTTCAGGCTTTCTTTAATCTTCTCATAAACTACCATAGACCAGTCAGTTTGTAGAGAGAAGATTATCCTTGTCATAATATTGAACATAGAGGCAGATACTCTATCATGCCCTCCTGGCTTGCTTAATATGACTTTGCCAACAATCTCTGAAAGGAATTTCCCTTGACTATTCATTCCCTTCCTGTTAAACACAGATCCTACCTTCATCTTAGAATCTAGTCCACACCAGGTTAGTGGTTCCCTGGTCTTTGAAGCAGTAACCTCAGCTTCCTCTTTAGTTCTTGGCAGCTGTAGAATCTTCCTCAGACTTTTAGGTGACACCTTCACCTTCTCACCATGAACCCTGGATTTGATTTTGAATCCAGTTTTGTCTATCTTAGCTCCATTGAGGAATTCTAGTACCTCTTTCTTCCAGATTTTAGTAGGTTCAGACACTAGATATTCTAACCCTGAATCGGCTACTAGGGTTACGACAGTCTGGATTTCTTGATCAGCATCATCGAAAGCACCGCGTACCAGCTCGTATCCTTCGTTGACGTTCTTCTCTAGCTTAGGCGCCATTAGGCTTTGTAGAATTTATCTTGAGAGAAGAGAGGTGTCGACACAGAAGTTTGGTCTCGAAACTTTGAAAACGTGTCGACAAACTAAGACAAAACCCTATTTATACCTTTCTAATTTTGAAGATGAAAAGGCGGGCAGCCAACTTAAATTGTGTCGACACTGGCAATAAGTGTCGACACTGACTTATAATGTCTCGACACATATGTGTCGACACAAGTTTAGTCAACAGATTATATGTGTTGACACTTGTTTATGTGTCGACACCACTTAACTCGACACATAGTAGAGACTTTACTTAGAAACAAACTGCTTGCGGAGAAGGGGGTCAAAGCAGCAATAGCCTTTTTGAGTGGTAGAGTACCCCAAAAAGACACACTTGGTGGAACGGGGGGAAAGCTTGTCGCGGGTGGCGGAGGGAGCGTGAACAAAGGCCGTACAGCCAAAGACACGGAGAGGAAGAGGAAAAGGTTCCTGGTGGGGGTAGAGAAGGGAGAAGGGAGTCTGGCCGTGGAGGACCGTGGAGGGAAGGCGATTAATGAGATAGCAAGCGAGGAGCACGACGTAGCCCCAGTAGGAGCGAGGGACGTGCATCTGCGTCATGAGAGTACGCGCAACATCAAGCAGGTGACGGTTTTTACGCTCCGCCACCCCATTCTGTTGGGAGGTGTAAACACAAGATATTTGATGAAGGAGGCCATGTTTGTGAAAGAACGTGGAGAACTCATGATTTAGATACTCCTTTGCATTATCAGAACGTAAGAATTTAATGGAAATAGCAAATTGAGTCTTAATCATAAAGTAAAAGGATTGCCAAATAGAAAATAGTTCAGAGCGATCTTTTAATAGATACACCCAGGTACATCGAGTAAAATCATCGATAAAAGTAACAAAATAGGAACTGCCCCGACCAACTGTAAGGGTAGGAGCAGGACCCCATACATCAGAATGAATAAGATCAAACATGCGAGAGGAGCCACGACCTTGATTCGGAGGGAAGGAGGAGCGATGATGTTTGCCAAGCTGACATGCATCACAGTTGAGCGGAGAATCGGTAGGAGGTAAGTGGGGCAGAAGCTGACGAATAAGCCGAGGAGGAGGATGTCCAAGACGAAGATGCCACTGAAGGAGATCGGTGGAGGAGGAGTAGGCAGAAAGAGCGGAAACATCATCGAGGAAGTAGAGGCCGCCGCTCTCAGTCCCAGTAGCAATCGTCCGCTGGGTCCTCGGGTCCTGAAAAGAACAAGTAGTGGGAGTGAATAAAACGGAGCACTGAAGTTGCCGGCATAAAGTAGTAACTGATAACAAATTGCACGGGAACTTCGGGACATAGAGGGTATCCTCCAAGCAAAGCGATGGAGTGAGTTGAACCATGCCCGTCCCATGAACCGGGGACGGGGAACCATCCACCACACGAACTGGGGGTAAGCGGTCATGGGTCTCAAGACGGGAGAAGCAATGAGGGTTGCCTGTCATATGATTGGTGGCACCGGAGTCAATCAGCCATTTACCTTGGGTAACGACGTGGGCACTACCTGACATCGTGGCCACAGAGGCAGACGGCCTAGAAGAGGCGGAGGCCGAAGGAGCATCACCGGAAGGGCGAAGATGAGGATGTTTCTGCCAGCAGCGGTCAACAGTATGGCCAGTCCGACCACAGTGAGAGCAGAGGAACCGGGAGGAACTCCGGTCGCCAGAGGAGCCACGGCCACTGGGGCCCCCCCGCTGAGCTTGGTGAGCAAAGGAGTCCTGGGAAGGGGGGGGAGGCCAACAGAGGCCGCTGGAGGAGCGAAGTAACGGCGGCAATGCGAGCCGCGGTGGCATCCAAAGTAGGAGATTCCGCCTCACCCAAGATCTGCTGGCGGATCATATCATAAGAGTCGGGAAGACGAAGAAGATAACAAACAACAAGGAGTTCCTGGAAGTGTTTGTGCTGGTCGGCCAAGTCCGCGGAGAAGGGGCGATTCTGGAGGATTTCAGCACCAAGAGCCTGAACCTGCTGATAGGCCGTAGCCGGTGACATGGAAGGGCGGGCAAAGAGGTCCTCATAGAGAGTATAAATGCGGGACGTCTGGCCCCCCTTCGAATAGAGAGCAGCGAGGTGAAGCCAGGCGGCCTTGACCGTCTCATCATGGCGAATGACGGGAAGGCACTCATCAGAAAGGCTGTTGGCCAGCCAGGTGCGAACAAGAGCATCACTCGCATCCCAGTCATCAAACTCAGGAGAGGTGCGAGGAGGAGGGTCATCGGTGAGGTGATGACGCTTGCGCTGAGAACGAAGGAGAAAGGTGAAAGAAACGCTCCAATCGGGATAGTTGGAGCCAACAAGCTTGGAAAGGGTGCCAAGGTTGCCCGAAGGAGGAGGAGGAGAAGGAGCTGCAGGAGTAGTGGTGAGACCGGAGGTAGTCATAGAACCCGGCAAGCAGAAGAAGCCGCGCGAACAGTAGCTGTTAGAAAACTGAAGAAGCCGCGCGAACAGTGGCGGCTAGAAAGAGGCAAAGGCACAGCGGGGAAGAGGCCGCACGGACTGAAAAAGGCCGAGCGAACAGAAAAGAGGAGAAGAGCGGGTGACCGCGACCAAGATGCGGGTGAGAAAGGAACAACCCGCACGGTCAGGCAGATCAAAGCAGCGAACCGCGAGGAGAGGGACAACACTCGCGGACAGGGATAGACCGCAATGACTAGGAAGTCGGAGCGGTAGGAAAGACCAAGGGGCGCGGCGACAAGGAAACAGGTCGCGGCGACAAAGAGCAGTAGGAGAAGAGAACCAAGAAGAAGCAAGCCGCGCGAACAGGGCAGCGGACAGAAACAAGCCGCGTGGATAGAAACAAGCCGCGCGGACAGAAGAGAAGGCAAGTCGCGAAACGCGGAAAACAAGCCGCGAGCAACAGAGAGCGCACAGAATCAGGAGGAAATGACCGTGTGCTCTGATACCATGTTAGAAAGTAGCGAAAAGAGGCGAAAAGTAGAGAACAAGCGAATAAACTTTTGAATAATTGAAATTTTATTATCCAAAAAAGATATCATTTACAAAGGTATGACCTCCCTTATATAGAATGGAGGGGAAGAGAAAGAGAGTATACAAACAATGTGGGACTAAACATTTACAATACTGAGCGGCTAGAATAATGGAGACCGCATAGGCCGCGCGGTTAGATAGACAGGATAACCGCTCGGCAACTTCAGCAGGATGAAACAGGCCGCAGAGGTAGACCGATAGACCTCCCGGTCTGCAAACCGATGGATCAGACTGCTAAGCCGCTCGGTCAACAAACCGCTGGATCAGACCGCTAAGCTGAAAGATATGGTACCTAAACACCTAGAGGGGGGGGGGGGGGTGAATAGGTGACCTAATCCTTTTCTAACTTTTGTTTGGCAGTCAACAGTTTATAACACAGATTTCTGAATAAGTCGATCACAGCACACAGCAATTCTCAACACAGTACAATCACATCACAGAATACACAAGATTTTATAGTGGTTCCCCAATCTTTGGGTACATCCACTTTCCCCCTTCGCCTATCTAGCAGTGTACTAGATTCGTCCAACTTCTCCACTAGCTCAGAACCCAACAAGGTTCCTACCTCAGGCCCAAAGCCTTACACTCAGCCAAAAGGCCTACACTCAGCCACCCAGGCCTACACTCAGCCAATTAAAAAGCCTACACTCAGAGTTCTTCAACTCCTACACTCAGGCACCAAGCCCTACCCTCAGCCTTTATAAAATAGGCTTACAATCACTCAGATCCAATGGATCTTACAAGTTTAAAATAGAAATTACAAATGTTAACTCTACAACTCAGAAAGGATGAGAGGAGTTGAGAGTTCCTTGAAGAGTTCTTGGAAGAACTCAGCTTGATCCAAACTGACTTAGCTTTCTTCAAAGCTTCTTGAGTAGAACTGAATTAGTCTGAATCTTCTGCAGTTAATCCTTGATCTCTGCTTCTTGAAATCCAGATGACTCTGAATTCTTCTTCACAGCCTTAGTTCCAAAGACTGAATCCTTGGTTGGAGCTCTCTCTCTCCAACTACTTAGATCTGCAGTTGGACTGCCTGATCTTCTTGTGTTGATCCTCTGTGTATCACTTCTTGATTTAGTCTGATCAACTACTTCAATTATTCTCACAACAAGTAATGATTGTGAACAACTTAACCACTTCACTTTTTCATTCTGTAAACTGTGGGTGCCTATTTATAGGCTTCCTTCATGGTAACCGGCTGATCCGGTTTATAACAGACTTTTGAATTCTTTGACAGTTGCTGTAGACCGGCTGGATTGGCAGCTGTCATGTCAACCAGTCACTTCTTGAAATTCCACTAACTGTCAGATAGTGTCGAGACTTTCTGTTCTTAAGTGTCGACACTTATAGACCAAGTGTCGACACATGTTGTGTAAGTGTCGACACAAGTCTACAAGGTGTCGACACAATTCCTTGTATGTCTCGACACAGTTTCTTCTGCATGTGTCGACACTGAAATTGAGTGTCGACACAAGTATTTGTACTTCATTCTTTATCTGTATTCTTCTAAGTGTCGACACATCTCCTTTGTGTCGACACATCTTCATGTGTTGAAACTGTCAAGTGTCGACACTGCTTCTTGGTGTCGACACAAGTCTTCAATCTTGTTTTCTTCAGCTGAGTGTCGACACATTCCTTTAGTGTCGACACTTGTACTTAGAATATTTTACAACTTTTCTGTTCTTTGCTAAGTGTCGACACAGCTCCTTGTGTCGACACTTTCTTCAAGTGTTGAGTCTTCTGGTTATGTGTCGACACATTGTGCTGAGTGTCGACACATTCTTCAAGTGTTGACTCCTTTGAGTGTGTGTCGACACATTGTGCTGAGTGTCGACACATTCTTCATATGTTGACTCTGCTGAATGAGTGTCGACACATTGTGTTGAGTGTCGACACTTGTACTTAGTCTCTGCAGAATTATGCTGAGTGTCGACACAACTCCAAGTGTCGACACTTTCTGATGTTGACTCAGCTCTTCTAGGTGTCGACACTTCTGCTAAGTGTCGACACAGCTTTTCTGCATCCTTCTACACTGAGTGTCGACACAGCTCCAAGTGTCGACACTTTCTGACTGGTGTCGACACTTCTTCCCAGGTGTCGACACAATGACTCCAAGTGTCGACACTGCATGTCTGGGTGTCGACACAAGCTTTCTCAAGTGTCGACACTTTGCCTCTGGGTGTCGACACATGGACTTAGAAATTTTCAGCTTCAGTCCAGTGTATATCTAACCTGCACAAGTAACTCAAACAAACATCAAATACATTCTGATGTATATCATTGAGTTAGGTGAGGCTTCTTCAAATCAGGTACATTTGACCAATGTACCCAACAATCTCCCCCTATTTGGAGAAGTCATAACCCTTAGTCAATGATATACACCACTCATAATTAACAATTACAAAATGATGTAAAACATATAAATGACAACAGGGTAAACTTGAACATGTAATAAAGCACACATGTATACTTATTAAACATTGCAGAACAATTAAGAAACACACATATTTCAGAACATTCATACTATATTTATCATATACTGTCCAATAATGTTCCTTATACATTTTCAATGAAGTATTACAATGTTTATCACTTAACAGATTACAACAAGCATCAAGTTAATTCCTAATCTAGTGCTGATCAGGTTCTTTAATAACAATGCCTTTCCAGCTTTAACTTGAGCTTTCACAGCAGCAGCAGCAGCAGGCTCAGCTTCAGCAGTCTTCTTCCCTTTAGAGTCCTTCTTCTTCTGTTCTTCAGCCTTGATCTTTTGTCTTTCAAAATAATGATAGGGCTTAGGAAAGTACTTGCTAGGCTCCACAGCTGTTGGAGGTAGCTTTCCTAACTTAGCCTTCCTTCTAATTGGACAATTGCTTCCTGCCTACTCTCATGCTTTCTCCATTCAGCCTCTGAGAACCACTTGTTCCTCTCATGGGCATTGTCCTTGGCAGCTTTCCAGGCTGTGAGAATTATGTTCCTAGAAGTAGGGCTCCATTGTTCAAAATCTGCTTTTGCTCAGCAATTTCCCTAAACTTCTTCTTTGACAGCCTAGTTTTCTTCTTCCTTGTCCAAAGCCTCTTGCATTGCAGCTGTGATAGGTTGAACAACCTTTTCCAGAATAATATTAGGCTTGCCAGCAGGTGGACTATACATTGTGCTTATATCTGCATGAATCATTTCAAAGTCTGGAGGTGGATAGATTACATCAGCCACTACTGCCTGTTGCTCACCTCCAAGATATGCTTTTGAATACCAGATTCAGCTACTTCATTGTCATCACACAGGGGAGGATATCCAAGTGTAGCCCTGATAGAATTTGAAATCCATTTTGGCATGCTCAGAACTGGCCTTGACTAACACTCTCTCCCCTTTATGACTTCTTGGGCCACATGATCTCTCACATCATCTTTCTGGAATCTGATTTGGCTATCCAAATACCTTATGCCCTCTTTAAAGAAAGGTCTAAGCTTTGTAAGCTGTTCTGAAATGACCTTCTGTGAGTCTTTTATTGCAGTCTGTACAGCAGCAATCTCTGCTTGAAATATCTTATCAAAATCAGCCTTGGCAGCAGCAGTGAGGTTGAAGGTTCATCAGACTTTTTCTTGAGTTCAGTGACTATGCATTGTGAGATGCAGTCAAATTATCATTCATCCTGAGTAACTGATTCTCCAGCACATAGCCTTGTTTTAGTGCTATATCATCACTTTCTCTTTATATTTCTTTGATGTTTAGCCAGATAGACCACTGCATGAGCACCCTTTGTAAAACAATCAGTCATCTCTGTTTTATTAAGGTTCATTTCAAACCTTATTGACTTGATTTCCTGACCCAGATCAGATTGTAGTGCTTTTGCCCTCATCAACATAAGTTTCTAAAGCTTTCCTTTGTTCATCCATCTTGATTTGCATGGCAAGCAGTAGAGCACTGTAATCAGTGGATGGAGCTTGTTGAACTAAGGAATGTTGAGCAACTGTTTGGAGAGCCTTCTTATAGCTCTGGCTTCTTCTTTTGAAAACAAAGAACTTCTTTTTCTGAGCTTGCTCAGCTTCATCATCTTCAGATTCTGATGTACTGGCTATATCCACCCTATCCTTAGGGCTGGATTGTTTTTCAGTATGCACATCTTGTGCCTTCTCAGTATCTAGCCTTATAGGCTCTTCCAACTCAATGTTCTCCCCTCAGCAGCAGCATCCTTTACTGTATCAGCAGCATTCTTTTCCATATCAAAATCCTTGATCTAATTTCAGAAAGAGATCTTCCATTGTATATTCTGGGGAGACTGTGCAGGAGATGTTCTGGTTTCATCAGCTATAACAGATGTGTCTTGGAAACAACATCTGGTTCTTGAGGTGCTGGCTGATTTTGCTGATGGTCATCAGACAAATCAGAATTTATTATAGAGAAATCTAATGTATTAAGGTCACAAGTACCTCTTGAATGAGGAGGGTGGCTTGTTCACTCTCCAGTGTAGATGGTTCTGCTACACCTGGAAGCTCCCCCTGGATGTCAGCTGCCTCCTGAGGAGCAGGTGTCTTCTCTGCAGCCACATCAACTGGACTTTCAGGAGTGAAGACCACATGTTCTTCACTGCCTGAGCTGCTGGAGGACTCTTGAGGCACAGCAGCAGTCTTCCTCTTCTTCCTGGGAGGAGAGTCTCTCTTAGAAGCTTGTTTCTCAGGGTGGTCAATTCCTTTGACACCAGCACCCTTTCCCATCTAGAGAATATCCTGGAGTCCATTCTCCTCATATGATTGATCTTAGTTCCTGCAGCAGTGCTCATTACCTCTGGAATTGATCCAGCCAGGTAGAGACTTAGTATCCTGCCCAGATTGGGCTTCTTCAGGCTTTCTTTACTTTCTCATAAACCACCATTGACCAATCTGTCTTCAGAGTGAAGATGATTCTGGTCATGACTTCAAACATGGAGGCAGACACCCTGTCATGTCCTCCTGGCTTGCTCAGTATTACCTTGCCCACTACTTCAGACAAGAACTTGCCTTGATTATTCATACCTTTCCTGTTAAAGACTGATCCCACCTTCATCTTTGGATCCAGTCCACACCAAGTAAGAGCTTCCCTGGTCTTAGAAGCAGTTACTTCCTCTTCATCTTGAACTTTAGGTAGCTGAAGTACCTTTCTTAAAGACTTGGGTGAAATTTTGACCTTGGTGCCATGCACCCTTGACTTAATCCTGAAGCCTGAGTCATCTATAGACGCGCCAGAAAGGAATTCAATGACTTCCTTCTTCCATATTTTCGTTGGTTCTGAAACCAAGAATCCAATCCTGAATTGGCAATTAGGGTTATCACTGATTTGATTTCTTGTTCGCTGTCGTCGAATGCGCCTCGCACAAGCTCATAGCCTTCGTTAACGTTCTCTTCCAGCTTGGGAGCCATTAGGGTTTTGAAGATTTAGTCTTGAGATGAGAGAAATGTCGACACAAGAGTTTAGGTCTCGAAACTTTGAAAGCGTGTCGACAATCAAAGACAGAACCCTATTTATACCTTTCTTGTTTGAAGACGAACAGGCGGGATGAATTTCTAATGATGTGTCGACACTGTCAATAAGTGTCGACACTGACTTATAATGTCTCGACACTCATGTGTCGACACAAATTTAGTCAACAGATTTTATGTGTCGACACTTGGTTAAGTGTCGACACCACTATACTCGACATGTGTCGAGACTTTACTTAGAAAAATTCTGAGTAAAACTTAAGTGTCGACACTTTATTGGATGTGTCGACACCTACTCGACATGTGTCGACACTAACATTCTGAAGTGTCGACACTAACTTCCTAGATGTGTCGACACCATTTTCCTGAAGTGTCGACACTTACTATTCTGTGTCGACATAGACTTGTCTATGTGTCGACACCTTTTT
Source organism: Platanthera guangdongensis (assembly GCA_039583875.1). Lineage (NCBI taxonomy): Eukaryota > Viridiplantae > Streptophyta > Magnoliopsida > Asparagales > Orchidaceae > Platanthera > Platanthera guangdongensis. Next base: position 131,252,842 of record CM077151.1, on the reverse strand, counting down.
ACTTAGCCAATTTTTGTTCTGTATACTTAGTCTAAGTTTATCATACCTAGTTCAATTTTGAACCTATTAAACTTAGCTTCTTCTAAGGGCTTAGTAAACATATCAGCTATCTGATTATCTGTTTTAACATATTCAAGTGCAATATCATTTCTTTCTACATGCTCCCTAAGAAAGTGATATTTATCTCAATATGTTTAGTTCTACTATGTGATACAGGGTTATTAGCTATGGAAATAGCACTTGTAGAATCACAATAAAGTGGAGTTCTACTTACCTGACATCCATAGTCTTCTAGCTGATGTTGAATCCACAGAAGTTGAGCACAGCAACTTCCTGCAGCTACATATTCTGACTCAGCTGTGGAGATGGCCACACTGGTTTGCTTCTTACTACTCCATGAAATGAGTCTTCCACCTAGGAATTGACAGGATCCAGTTGTGCTCTTTCTATCTTCTTTGCATCCTGCAAAGTCTGCATCTGAATAGCCTGTTAGATCAAAATCTCCATTCCTAGGGTACCAGAGGCCTAGATAAGGTGTGCCCTTTAGATATCTCAAGATTCTCTTGACTGCAGTCAAGTGAGATTCTTTGGGGCAGGCTTGATACCTGGCACAAACACATGTAGCATACATAATGTCAGGCCTACTTGCAGTCAAGTATAGTAGGGAGCCAACTATCCCTCTATACAAGGTTTCATCCACAGGTTTCCCTGCATCATCCTTGCTTAGAGACATACTTGACCCCATAGGAGTCTTCATGGTACTGGAGGAATCCATACCATATTTCCTTATGAGTTCTAGGGTGAACTTAGACTGACATATGGATAATCCACTTTCAGTCTGTTTAACTTGGAGACCCAAGAAAAACTTCAGCTCTCCCATACTACTCATTTCAAATTGACTCTGCATAAGCTTTGCAAACTTTTTGCAAAGGCTACTTTCAGTAGACCCAAATATAATGTCATCTACATATATTTGGACAAGTATTACTTTGCCTCTAGATTCCCTAAGGAATAGAGTCTTATCTATTTTCCCCCTTGTGAACTTGTTCTCAATGAGGAAACTAGATAGGGTTTCATACCAAGCTCTAGGAGCTTGCTTTAACCCATACAATGCTTTCCTAAGTCTATAGACATAATGTGGAAGAGTAGGATCAACAAAACCTGAAGGCTGCTCCACATATACTTCTTCTTTTAAATTACCATTAAGGAATGCTGACTTCACATCCATTTGGTATACTTTGAATCCTTGGTAGGTTGCATAGGCCAAGAACATCCTGATGGCTTCCAGTCTGGCTACTGGAGCAAAGGTTTGATCAAAATCAATACCTTCTTCTTGCCTATATCCTTTTGCAACCAGTCTTGCCTTATTCTTAATGATGACTCCTTGTTCATCTAACTTGTTTCTGTAGATCCACTTTGTTCCTATCACATTGTGATCTTTAGGCTTAGGAACTAAGTCCCAAACCTTGCACCTCTTGAACTGGTTTAGCTCTTCCTGCATAGCTTCAGTCCACTGTGGATCTTGTATTGCTTCTTCAAATTTCTTTGGTTCTATTTGAGACAGAAAACTTGAATATACTGCAGCATTCTGATTTCTGCTCCTTGTCTGAACACCTTGTCTTGGATCTCCAATGATCAGCTCCACTGGATGATCTCTTAGATGCCTGTTGGCTGGAGGCATCCTTACTTCTGGTTGTACTTCTTCAGCATCTTCATCATGCTGAGTTCCTTGAACTTCTTCAGCTCCTGGTACATGTAGTTCTCCCCCTGGACATAAGCCATCTTCTTCTACTTGCTGTCTTGCAGCAGGTACATCTTCCATGGTTAGCTTGTCCATCTTCTTAGAAAGACCTGAGGGGCTGCACACACTACTAGACAACTCATTGTTAATTAGTTGTGACTCATCAAAAACTACATGCACAGATTCCTCTACAACTTGTGTAGTCAAGTTGTAGACTCTATAAGCCTTACTATTACTGCTGTACCCAACAAACACTCCCTCTTGGGATTTGGCAGCAAACTTAGTTAAGTAAGACTTCCCATTGTTAAGTATGAAGCATTTACAACCAAAAATCCTGAAATAGGATAGATTTGGTTTCCTGCCTTTCACTACTTCATAGGGGGTCTTGTTTAACCTTTTAGTGATGGTAGCCCTATTTATCACATGGCATGCAGTGTTAACTGCTTCAGCCCAGAAATATTCTGGCAGTGATGAATCACTTAATAGGGTTCTACCAGCCTACTTCTATCAAGGTTCTATTTTTCCTTTCAGCAATGCCATTTTGCTGAGGTGTTCTAGGTGAAGAGAATTCTTGAAATATCCCATAGTCTTCACATAGCTTTGTCATGCTTTCAGATTGAAACTCTGTACCATGGTCACTTCTAATTTTGACCACTGTACAGTTCAATTCATTCTGAATTTGCCTAACAAAACTGTGGAAGACACTAGGTGTTTCAGATTTCTGCTTTAAGAAGAACACCCAGGAAAACCTTGAGTAGTCATCAACAACTACAAAGGTGTAGACCTTCCTACCTAAGCTGTGAACTGGCATTGGACCAAATAGATCCATATGCAAGAGGTATAAACACCTCACAGCATCCTTGTTGTCAATGCTTCTAAAGGTGGATTTAGTCTGCTTGCCCTTTTGACAAGCTGAGCAAATGCCATCTTTGACACACTTAACTTGAGGACCATTCCTCACTAACTCTTTACTAAAGAGTTTGCCAATAGTCTTGTAATTAAGATGAGCAAGCCTCTTGTGCCACTTGACACATTGAGAGACTGTCTCATCAGCTACAAGACAAACTGGAGAACTATTGTTCTCAACCATAATGTCTAAACAATAGACATTTCTCTTCCTATAACCTGTCAAAATGATCTTTTGATCACTTGACCTCTTGATATGACAACCATTTTAAACAAATGAGATGTCATACCCTACATCACTTAATTGACTTATACTAATGAGGTTATGTTTCAAACCTTTAACATAAGCCACTTGAGTAATGGTAACAAGGTTAGAAGAAATGTTACCAAACCCTTTGATGATTCCTTTTTCAGAACCACCAAAGGTCACCTTTGGACCATTTTTGATTGGGATGTAGTCCTTCAGTAGTCCCCTAGTTCCAGTCATGTGTCTGGAACATCCACTATCCAAGTACCATGTAGGGGTATGGCCACTTGGATTTTCCTGCAAAACAAATTAATGAACCTTAGAACCCAAAGTAAACTTGGGTCCTTGGTGATTGTTAGTTTGCAATTTGACATAGCTACCTGCTGTCTTTCCAACAGGTAACTTGCTACACAACTTGGCACTGGCATTGTGCCAACAATCCAAAGCAAAGTGGCCAACCTTGCCACAGCACCAACATTCAAATTTGTTGTACCTTTGCTTAGGTTCTGACTTAGCTGTCTTAACTACAGCAGTCTTGTTGAATGTTGGGGCTTTGCCCTTGGACTTGGACTGATCCTGAACAGTCCTAGCTGGATTAACAAAACCCAGTCCAGTCTTTCCTTTATGATGAACAAAATCATCAATCAAGGGTAGCACTGATTTAGGTTTTGAAAACCTAGCTGCTAGCTCTTTCTCCTTCTGAAGATTAATCTCCAGTTTCTTAATTTGATCATTCTTAAATGTAATAGTACCCATCTGAATCACAGTAATGTGTTTCAGCCTGGCCACTTCATTCAGTTTTTGATCATAATTCTTCTCATAATCTATTGCAGCTGCCTTGAGATCAGCAATTTCCTTGGCCAAAATTTTGGCTAGGGTCTTGCTTTTCTTATAGGCTTGCAATAGTACTTGATATTCATCTAGGAGTTGATGAATATCTCCCTCAGACTCAGATATATTCTCATCACTTGATGAAGAATAATCTGACTCTGAACTAGAACTGAAATCAGAACTTTGAGTTAAACCTTGTACCTGACTGGGTCCTGGCTGCTCCAGGTTTTTGGTACTTTCAGTCAAAGCCATCAGTCCTTGGCTTTGACAGTCTTCTTGCTCATAGATAGATTCCATGATCTGCATAAACTCTTCTTCTTCTTCAGCAAATAGCCCAATATAGGCTTCAGCATCTGTCTCAGTGTCTGAAGAAGACATATCTGAAAGAGTCTTCTCATTCTTTGCAACAAAGGACTTCTCCTTCTTTCCTTTGAAGTGTGTTTTCTTTTTGTCACTGGATTCTTTCCTTCTTTCAGGACAGTCTGCAATAACATGGCCCTGTCTATTGCAGCAGTAACAAATTATCTTGGATCCAGTTGCCTTACTAGTCTTGGTCCTTTTCTTGTCCTTCTTTGAAGGCTTCTTTTCCTGATACTGAACCTCTTTCCTTTGGAAGATGAAGGTCTAGACCTCCACTGTTTCTTCTTAAGGAACTTCTGAAAATGTCTGGTGAATGCAGCAAAGTCTTCATCACTTTCACTGCTTGTAGATTTTGTACTTTCTGACTCTTCAGATTCTGATTCAACTACCTCAGGAGGAGGAGTTGATGACTTGGTCCTGCTCTTTCTGGGTACATCTGACTTAAAGGCAACAGTCTTTTCTCTGTATTCAGTCCTTGTTGACTTTTCTTCTTCTTTTCTCACTGACAATTGCATCTCATAAGATAACAACTTGCCAAAAAGTGTGGGAGGAGGAATTTCTCCCAACTTTGCCATTTCTCTGATGGCACAGATCTTGGTGTCCCAGTCTTTGGTGAGGGACCTTAAGAATTTATCATTCAACTCATAGTTTGTGAACTCTCTTCCATATGACATGAGTTCATTTACAATTCTATAAAATTTCTTGTAGCATTCAGTGATGCTATCTCCTCTTCCTTGCCTAAAGCTCTCATATTCTTGATTAAGCAAGGACTTCCTATCTTGCCTTACTTCTTCAGAACCTTCCATATAGACAATGAGGGTGTCCCACATTTCTTTTGCAGTTTTACAGTGAATAAGGTTCTGGAAGGTGGCATCATCAATTGCACTAACTATTATATTCTGTGCTCTTTTGTCCATGGTTGCTAGGACAATCTCATCCTTGGTCATTTCAGAGAAATCCTTTGGAGTCCTCTGATTTGCATCCAATACTGAAATCTTCATGGGCACATATGGCCCTTCTTTGACTGTGATGTATATCCTAGGGTCAGAGGCTTCCATAAAAAGCCTAACCCTCTCTTTCCAGATCCCAAAGATCTCTTTTCTGCATATAGGTAGTTTCATTGACCCAACTCCTTATGATCCTCTGAAGAACCCATGTTCTTGATTTTCTTGAAACTGTTTCCTGTTTTCTGACTTATACTGAATCTGCCAAACTGGATCTCCTCAGACAGTTAGTCCTGATTTTGAGGAACCTCCGCTCTGATACCACTTGAAAGATATGGTACCTAAACACCTAGAGGGGGGGGGGTGAATAGGTGACCTAAACCTTTCTAACTTTGTGTTGGACAGTCAACAGTTATAACACAGATTTCTGAATAAGTTATCACAGCACACAGCAATCTCAACACAGTACAATCACAGCACAGAATACACAAGATTTTTTATAGTGGTTCCCCAATCTTTGGGTACATCCACTTTCCCCCTTCGCCTATCTAGCAGTGTACTAGATTCGGCCAAACTTCTCCACTAGCTCAGAACCCAACAAGGTTCCTACCTCAGGCCCAAAGCACTCAGAAAAAGGTTTAATACTTTAGCCAAAGACCTACACTCAGCCAAAAGGCCTACACTCAGCCACCCAGGCCTACAACTCAGCCTTTAAAAGCCTACACTCAAGTTCTTCAACTCCTACACTCAGGCACCAAGCCCTACCCTCAGCCTTTAAAAATAGGCTTACAATCACTCAGATCCAATGGATCTTTACAATTTAAAATAGAAATTACAAATGCTAACTCTACAACTCAGAAAGATGAGAGGAGTTGAGAGTTTCTTGAAGAGTTCTTGGAAGAACTCAGCTTGATCAAACTGACTTAGCTTTCTTCAAAGCTTCTTGAGTAGAACTGAATTAGTCTGAATCTTCTGCAGTTGATCCTTGATCTCTGCTTCTTGAAATCCAGATGACTCTGAATTCTTCTTCACAGCCTTAGTTCCAAAGACTGAATCCTTGGTTGGAGCTCTCTCTCTCCAACTACTTAGATCTGCAGTTGGACTGCCTGATCTTCTTGTGTTGATCCTCTATGTATCACTTCTTGATTTAGTCTGATCAACTACTTCAATTATTCTCACAACAAGTAATGATTGTGAACAACTTAAACCACTCACTTTTTCATTCTGTAAACTGTGGGTGCCTATTTATAGGCTTCCTTCATGGTAACCGGCTGATCGGTTTATAACAGACTTTTGAATTCTGTGACAGTTGCTGTAGACCGGCTGGATTGGCAGCTGTCATGTCAACCAGTCACTTCTTGAAATCTCACTAACTGTCAGATAGTGTCGAGACTTTCTGTTCTTAAGTGTCGACACTTATAGACCAAGTGTCGACACATGTTGTGTAAGTGTCGACACAAGTCTACAAGTGTGTCGACACAATTCCTTGTATGTCCTCGACACAGTTTCTTCTGCATGTGTCGACACTGAAATTGAGTGTCGACACAAGTACTTGTACTTCATTCTTTATCTGTATTCTTCTAAAGTGTCGACACATCTCCTTTGTGTCGACACATCTTCATTGTTGAAACTGTTCAAGTGTCGACACTGCTTCTTGGTGTCGACACAAGTCTTCATTCTTGTTTCTTCAGCTGAGTGTCGACACATTCCTTAGTGTCGACACTTGTACTTAGAATATTTTACACTTTCTGTTCTTTGCTAAGTGTCGACACAGCTCCTTGTGTCGACACTTTTCTTCAAGTGTTGAGTCTTCTGGTTATGTGTCGACACATTGTGCTGAGTGTCGACACATTCTTCAAGTGTTGACTTCTTGAGTGTGTGTCGACACATTGTGCTGAGTGTCGACACATTCTTCATATGTTGACTCTGCTGATGAGTGTCGACACATTGTGTTGAGTGTCGACACTTGTACTTAGTCTCTGCAGAATTTGGCGCTGAGTGTCGACACAACTCCAAGTGTCGACACTTTCTGGTGTTGACTCAGCTCTTCTAGGTGTCGACACTTCTGCTAAGTGTCGACACAGCTTTTCTGCATCTTCTACACTGAGTGTCGACACAGCTCCAAGTGTCGACACTTTCTGACTGGTGTCGACACTTCTTCCAGGTGTCGACACAATGACTCCAAGTGTCGACACTGCTTGTCTGGGTGTCGACACAAGCTTTCTCAAGTGTCGACACTTTGCCTCTGGGTGTCGACACATGGACTTAGAAATTTTCAGCTTCAGTCCAGTGTATATCTAACCTGCACAGTAACTCAAACAAACATCAAATACATTCTGATGTATATCATTGAGTTAGGTGAGGCTTCTTCAAATCAGGTACATTTGACCAATGTACCAACC